>CM060907.1:172920468-173535156 GCA_030737815.1 Allium fistulosum
GGAGGGAAGATAACGTCCATAATCGTAAGAATCACGCCCTCCATAGCGCCGAAAGTTGTCATAATACGAGCCAGTTCGTCCCATTGTAGAGCCTGAAATTAAAGAAAAGACAAGTCTTAGAAATCTTCAAATTAAAGGGGGCTAAGTTCATATAAGTGCTAAGCATCCTAAGTGTGTGTGATGTGCAAACTACGCGCGTCGAACTACAAACCACTCTTTGGTTGGGGAGTGATAGCAGATTGGGAAATGGGAGTTGATTCTTGAGCTGGCAAAGTTTGCTGCAGAGTAGATGTTGCTTCTGTTATAGGAGAAGTGACTTTAGTTATGTCATCTTTAAAAAGCTCCCGGGAAGTTATCATTATATCACTTAAACCATCGAAGGTGTCATCATCATGGTGCCCGGCAGAGTTTTCTTTTTCAGCTTCTACATCGACTGACTTTTCAGTGATTCGAGGATTTTCTTCCTCTTCGATAATTAGGTCAAGTGCCGACTTGCTGACTGACCCTACAACATCGGTAGATGCGGAACATTTTATCAAAGCAGCCTCTACGACAGGTGTTTCTAATGCAACTTCTTTTGCAGAAACTGGGGCATTTAATGCCTCTGCTTGAGAGCCCAAAGCGGCTAACGTTTCTGCATCAGAACTAGAAATTTCATGAATTCGAGTCGACCTGGAAGGATGTAAAAGCCCAAATTGGTGCAAAAGCTCATCATCTAATAGAAACTGGATACTCCTCTCCTCTATCGGCACCGCCATAAGCCTCTCAAAAATCACTTTGTGACCGGGATCTTTAGAAGGAGGAGGAAGTGCTGAAAAGGAAAAAAGGCAAAGTTAGCACTTGATAACTCGGACTTCGGTAAGTTTGAAAGAACATAAGAAGCAGAGGCAAGTGATCTTACTTCCTACTCTCCAAATAGCATAAAACCCCGGGGGACAGCGAACATAGAAAAAACGGGCTCAGGAAACTATGAATACTTTCAGGGAGACCGGTGATCAACTTACGATTTCTAGCACTCCTCATGACTGTGATAGAGGGGTGATCTCTGTTTTTGGCAAAAGTACACAAATAGCGAATTTCTCCAAAACTGGGAAAACGGTCTAGCGTTCTCCTAAAAAGCACACACAGTCCCAGCAGGATGGCGTAGCCATTAGGGTGTAATTGAAAAGGGGAGATAGATAATCGGAGAAGAAGTTCTCGAAGGCAGTCATTAAATGGGGGAATAGCTCCGCTCGAGCACATTTGGCGGTTAACTGCGACAAAGCCATGGGGCGGCCTATCAGCAGTATCATTTATTTCAGGAAGCAAAGCGTCAGCTTCGGCAATGCCAAACTGGATGCATAATTGACGAAAGGCTTTATGGCTCAGAGTAGTAGGAGTCCTTTCTGGAGGATCATTTAGCGGGACAGCAACTGGAAATGCATCTTCAACTTGCTCTGTTCCTTCTTGTGGAGAAGACATTCTACACAATCAGCTGAATGTTCAAATGTGAAGGTGCACGTTTCCTAAAAAGTGTGAAGTGTTGTGCAAAACTAATGAAATAAAAGACAAGCATAACTGGAATTAAATTAGTTGACAATCAATCGATTACAGAATTTCAGAACTTGTTAATGTTCAAGTGCAGTGTTAATGCAAACAAATCAGTTTCATTTGACTATTACGATTTTGTTTTAATACTCCACTTGAATTGGTTATTGTACAGCATCTCATTCATATTCATTCAATTTAACTTTCTCTTTACCAACTAATCTGTCATTCGATGTGGGCAGTCAGTGACAGTATATTCGTCCCAGTACTCTGTGAATGTTGTGTTAAACATGATTGTTAACTTGCAAATTGAAGCAATCTGTAAAAAGAAATACATACAACACAGTTCATAGTTCAACAGTTCAAAGTCCAGGCAAAGTTCAAAAGTCATCTGCTTAGTCGCCGAAAACCTAAGTACTAACTCGGTGACGACTTAAGAGAAATTCCCTATGGGTCAAAGCTAGTAGTTCCCGAGTCTTGGCCGAATTAAGAAGCAAAACTAGTTCGAAGCAACAAGAAATCCTCTAAGTCCTAACTCGGAAGCGACTCAAAACCTAGGAAACGTGAAATTGCTAAGTCGGTTCCGACTTAAATCAGTGAAATCACTAAGTGGTGACCGAGTCAGTACATCAACCCACTTTCTTCCATAACTTTTAATTCGATAACCCAATAACCTCACAATCAATGACGATCCTAATTCCATCACACCATTGGATCGCCCAAAAAAGCCAATTCGAATCGCCTCGGGTTTGTTGCTAATCTGACGTATTGTTGCCCTATCACAACTGCAACGTGATCGATAGCAATGGCGGAACAGTCGAAGGGGTATTCATAATGAACCGCGGCAAACAAATGGAAGTCGAAAACTGGGGAGTCATCGATTCGACAGTGGGCATGGGTAAACTCGGATCAGATTAACTTACGATGTATAACAGGAGGTTGATCGACGATTGGATGGATGGAATTTATCTCTGAGGGCTCTAAATTGCGTCAATGGCTGAATCGAGAAGAAGAATGAGTGAGGAAGAGGAAGGATGACTCAACTATTTATTCGCAGGAAGGTGAGGCGACTTGCACGCTGCCGACCTAAGACCTCTGTTAACTCGCTTCCGACCTAATCAAAGAGCAGGTTAAGAAAATCGAAGTATATGACCTATGACCTAGGCACACACTTCGAGGGGCAAATGTTAATCCTCTGATTCGCGACTTAACAGAAGACGACTTAAGGAACGGTCTGACCTAACAATATACGAGCTAGAATAGCCTCCGATCTAAACACATGCCGACTTAGAAGCCTGCTCCGACCTAAGAAAGACTTCGAGCTAAGATACGCTCCGACTTAAGGAAGGCTCCGAGTTAAAAAGGTCTCCAGCTTAACAAGCTACGACCTAAGAAAGCTCTGACCCAACAGTTGCCGATCTAACTACTGAGAAGAGCTGCCGACTTAAGATGTGTGCCGACTTAGGAGCCTACCGACTTAAGGAAGCCAACCGACTTAACAAATTGCGAGTTAGCAAGGGCTTCCGAGTTAACAAATTGCCGACTTAAGATTGCGAGTTAACTCTGCTCCGACCTAACAACACCGAGTTATGAAATGCTCCGAGTTAAGAAGTACTACGACTTAAGAGTCTACGAGATAAGGGAGTCTTGGACCTAAGGCAATTGTTGATAACTTAAGACCTACGACCTATCTTTTAAGTCGTCGCCGACCTACGACTTATACTAAGTCGTGTACAATCTCAGAACACCTTTTACACCTTTACCTCGTCACCGACTTACCTTAAGTCTTCGGCGACCCAAGACTTAAAGCATAAAACCAGAAGAGGAGGTGAACTACTAAGTGTTGATGAGCCGGCTGCGACCTATCATAAGTCGGCCGCGACTTATACTAAGTCGGCTACGACTTAGGACTTAGGAAAATTTCCAGAGTCCAAACCAGCTCCTATAAATACCCCACCACTTCCAACATGGAGTGGACTTTTGGCAAATCATTTCTCCAAGCATCCATACTCTGCTGCACTCACAACTCATTCAACAAGTAAAGATCTTTCAACACTCAAGGCACTACAACAAGCTTTGTGAAGGACTTCATTCATCCGACACGGATTTAGCAAGATTCGTCACCGAAGCTTGAGCTAGTAGTCGAGATTGTTGTGTGATCAAGTTGTATTGTATTTGACAAGTGTTTTGTATCGATTTGTAACCGGATTCAATAATAAAGAGATTCAAAGTGGATGTAGGCTAAATCTCAAGCCGAACCACTATAAATTGCTGTGTTCTACTGCTTTTCTGCTATTTTACTGCTTAAATTCTGTTCCCGTCACGCGGGTGGTGCTTTCACGATTCTATTACACACACCGGGTGTTAGCGTTCACTTTTTAGCGTTAACACCCGACGTACTATTATCGGTCATATAGCTGCCGTTATTACCATAAGGTCGAAAGTCAGCACTTTGACAACATTTGCATACCTATTCTTAAATACGATATCATCAGTTATCATAATTTTCTACTTACCTAGAGCTCTGTCTTCTATAGAAAAGTAGCCCTCCTATGGTATGTGCTTTAGCGAGCTTTCATACCATTCCATTTCCCTCCAGCTTCTCTTTGTTGGATGAGGTCCTCCGATTAATTTGTTGATAATTAACTTACCATCGTTTCACTTAGGCCCTTCTCTGCTTCATCCTAGTTGAATTCCTGGGGCAGGTAGCCCTTAGGGTATGCAGCTTAACTACCTTGCTAGGCCTCTTTAACACTATTGGAGCTTATTTTTCCTTATTAGTTCTTCAAAAGATCCCTCTAATGCCGACACTCGTTCGTGTTATGTCCATGAGTTTCATTAAAACGACGAAACTTTCCATAGTGCCTTTCCTAGTCGATCGCCTCCTTATTAGGTGGCTGTTATAATATTTCATTCCTTGAGTACCTAGGTATATGTTTTTCAATGTATTATTCAAGTGTAATCTTCCGGTTTCATATTTCTTGAGTGTTTCATGGGGTATTGGTCCTATTTCTTTTGGTTACCAAAATTCCAGCATTAGCTGCCATATTTCTGGTGCCATCTCCAAACTAATTTACCACCACATTGCTCTAGATAAAACCCTATGACTATCCGTCATCGGAATTTCCTAAAGCTAGACATGCATCATCCAAAAGTAGAAATTTATTAGCCTTCTAATGGAACTCCTCCATGGTCGTAGGTTGTTTCATCTTCGGCCATCTACCAAAATCTATGTATGAGTGTATGCCTCGGACCAATACATGAACACCAGATCCTCCTTCAGATTACTGAAATATTGAAAAGATTCAAGAACCCCTTCTGTGACTCTTTGGGTCCATGAGATAAGCCTAACAAGGATGGTCCATGAGATAAGCCTAACAAGGACATCATGTCCTTGGGTCGTTCATCATGCAGTCGGAATTGCTTCATGAATTTCCTAGCTAAGTGATCAAAATTCGATATGGAGCCCGGTGTGAGACTAGTGCACCACATTGATGTGTCTCCTTCCAAGAAAATGGAAAATCATCTACACCGAATAGCATCTGTCGCCCTATACTCTCTATTTTCTCCTCATATTTGAGTAAATGTTGCCTAGGATCGGTAGTCCTATTGTATGATGGCATAGTTGGCATTATGAACTTCCCAGGATATTCTTCTCTCAAGATATTCTCTGTAAATGGAGTCCTACTTGGTGTGGAGCCTCGATCCTTGTTCTTTCTACCCTTGTTTTCATCAACCAGCCATTTAACCATGTCTATTATGTATTCCTCATTAGCACGGTATCCCGTAGGATGATTATCAGGGGCTGCACCAAGTGTTTGGCTCTACAAACGATCTCATTCGCCCGCTGATGTCTAGGCTCTCCAGTCCTTGGGAGAACCACTCCTGCAGTTTTTCGTTGAGTCCCTGAAGGTTTTGCTGTGGCTATTTGAACTCCAACTCTATTAACTTCAACGTAAAACTTGTAATCATCACCATGAAGCTACAGGTCCTCCTTAGAATCAGATAAGTCCAAAGTTTTAGCTTCCTGTCCTTCCAAACTTGCAGAATTCCTCTTGGTACCGAGCTGAATCCTCTTAGTACCGGGTGTTTTCTTTTGGGGGAGCATGCTGACATCCTCCGATAACTCCTTTTATTGCTCCAGCATTCACTTCCTTCTGTTTTCCCTTTCGATTTTGCCTATTCTAGCTGGAAATGGATGAGTTCTCTTCTTCAGACCTAGGGAAGAAGCTTCTCTTATGTTACTCCTCGCCCTTTGCAATGGCTGGGTTAGTAGAGCCTCCATCTTGTCCATCAAAGATTTTTGACTATCCACCATCTTCTGGTTCAACTCCTGCATAATCTTTTCAAATTCAACTCTAGTAACCACTTCATGTTAAGCAGATGATCCTGGTACTGCTTAGTGGTTACCAACTTCCAATTGGTAAGCATTCCCTTTGTTACCACCAGTTACAGTTCCAGATGGTCTTATACCTCTTCTAGGCGCCATTGATGCAAAATAGCAAGTTTCCAAATTCCTTAAGAAAAACTTCTAGATCTAACTATTGGATCTCTCCTAATCCAAGATAGCAAGCTAGATCTAACCCTAAGAATCAGATTCTCAGTGAAAGCGCCAAAAAGTTAATGCATAAAGTAGCACAACATCTAAAGATAACCTATTATAGGATCAAATCTTGCAAAGTGTATGCAAAAAATAAAGAGACAAGAATTTTTATGGTGGTTCGGCAATCTCTAGCCTACGTCCATATTATTCTTTATTTATTAGAGATTTAAGAGAGATTGAAGTCACAAGTACAAAGGATTGATAGGTTTTTAAACCTAGAACTACCAAGAGCATCTACTTTGGTGACCGTCGTGAAGGGAGATAGGAGAAGAAGAAGATGGAGTGCCAAAAGCCCAGAAAAGGACGAGGAAAGATCCTTCTTTAGTTACCATAGGATTGATATTTATAGAAAAATTGCTCTGTAGATCCAAGAGCCTGCAAAGTTCGAAGTCCAAATGATAGTCCAAGTATTCAAGAGTGTGAATGCAGGCCCAAACTACAAGAAAAACCACTCGGTATTGAGAGGTTTCTCTCAACACTAAATGGTTTTGATGGTTAAAAACCTTTCCTTCTCACTTGTTTTAGCCTCCTATCTCTTGCTTTGTAGTATTCCAAGCTCTTTTCCATGATGATTAAGCTCTTTTCTATAATTTCTTTGATATTGCTTGTCTTATTCTTCTTTCTTGCTTTCTTCTCATAAATCCTTAGAGTTTCTCATTTGTTCTTTGAAAAAAGCACTTGAAGATGATTGCTTGAAGTAGTATGTTGATCATGAGAGGATTAAGAGGACCAAAAAACAATAAAACGCTCTCAGCACTAAGAGGTTCCTTTCGGTACAGAGACGTCTTTTTTACTCTAATAAACTTGCAACTTCTTGAGTTCCTTCTTCTAGTATTTGTGAGTGCATTTCCTAGTTCGTGAGTTGTTTTGTCTTTGTTTTGGCCTTCTACTTTCTATTGGAATCTGCTTGGTTAAAAACCTAGTTAATAGGGTCTATGGTACAATCAAGTACTGACTCAATTTATCTTGAACCATCGAATGGAATCGTTGGATTGCAATTAACGTTCATAGTCGACTTCACCCATCTATAATGATAGGTATTGATTCGTATTCTTTGATTCTTTTATTACTATGTTTTGTGTGTTATTAGTTGGCTATTTTTGTTATTGCATTTATTATCATCATGTACTTCACGATAGACTTATATCACGATCACCATACTTTTGGATGTTAGGTTACATTTATCATATTATGTTGCTACGTTTCATTCATATTATATTAGTTATGATGACTCATTGATTACAGGAGAAGAGCGCGTTATGGTTTTATTTCCTATCTTTTGTATCTTTTGGATAGGTTTACTTTACTTATTTATGGAAAAACTGAATTACCCCCAAGCCACGATTGTGGAGAGGACCGGTTGTGCCTTAGTCATTCTTTTTATTTTTGTGTAGTCTGAATATAAAGAATTTTGAGATAGTTCTCCCTTACACCAGGCTTTTGTTAGTCCTTGAGATGATGGTTTGGATGACAACAACCTTAGGATACGATTATAAAATATAAATACTAACATTATAGTTTAGATATATATGTATATGCAGGATTTAACCATGCAGGTATCAAGAATGAAGACTGTACAGTATAGAGATTCAAGATATTAAGATTGAAGACTCATGAGTATCAAGAATAGCAAGATTATCAAGAGTTCAAGATTTCAAGAATAAGTAGTTTAATTAGGAATTTTGTTAAAACTCCTAGAAAAGCAGTGGCATCTTAAAATCCAATTTAGTCGTGGAATGGAATCCACTTCGAGCCCGTTAAAGGGATGGAACCGTTAGTAGGATGGAACCTACGAAAAATCTAGTGGAACGTTGTTTTGTATCCGCTAACTTTTATTCAAATGATTTTACAAAATTATCTGGTTTACAAAATGATTTCAAAACCTTCCTTTTAAAAAGAATCAAAAACATCTATCCTGATTTTAAATACTTTTAGCCTCAAAATAATCTTTATATTCAAAATCAAATTATCCTTAGTTTTAAACTATCTTTAATAATAAATTTAATATTTATACTTAGATTTAAATATAAACTTATAGTAAAATTTTATATATATTATTCTCTATATTTACTTATGTATTTTAACTATAGTTAAGTATATTTATAAAGTTTAAAATAGCTTTAATATAAGATAGAAGTAATTTTCAAAGAAAAACAAATCACTAAAATTTCCTTTGGGATGTCAACATACCCAAGATACCCATGTCGACATAGTGGCAGTTGGTTTCAAAAATTTGAATTTCAAAAGAAGTGTCTATTCGCCATAACCTTTCACGAATGGACATGGCTGTTGTTCTTCTATAAATAAGGGACGTTTTCAATGAATTTTCAATAATATTTTTCTTGTTTTCACTCCTCTTCTTCTTCCACATTTCTTTATATATATTCTTACCATTACTCTGCCGAAATCACCATTGAATTTAACTAGATCATTTCTGGTTTGATTCTCTATCACTATCTCAACAAGACCTCGGTGCTATTCAGAGTTATAGGCTTCTTTGTAATCAATCGAGCAAGAAAAGGTGTCATTATAGCTTTGGAAATCAATCAAGTGAGAAAAGGTGTGATTGTAGCCTTGGAAATAAATCAAGTGAGAAAAGGTGTGATTGTAGCCTAGGAAATCAATTGGGTGAACTTGTTGCCCGTGAAATCAAGTATCTCTACCCAGAGGATTGTGAATCTGGAGTGGTGTACCTCGTGGCCTTGAAATCGAGGGTTGTAATTGTAAAGATTGCTTTTGAAAGGAAATCCGTACTTGTGTGCAGGACTGGATGTAGGATAACTTCGAACCAGTATAAAATCCGGTGTGTTCTTTCCTTTACTGCTTTTACTTTATATTTGCATCTGTGTTTGAATCTATAATCATATCTGTGTCTGAATATTGCATACATTTGTGTTCAAATTAATATAAACTCGAAAAGAATTAGTAATTCCTTAAAACAATAGTCACCCCCCCCTCTAGTGTTTATACTAGCCTTAAGATCCGTAATCCGCATTTCTCACATTTGGTATCAGAGCAAGGTTTTCAAAGTTTCATAATCTGAATTTTGAAAAGTTTTCAAAATGGCTACCAACACTGGTACTATTACTAACACTAGTTCTATTACTACTGTTACTAGTTCATTTATAGAAGGTCAGTCTACTGTCGGACCAGCACTTTTTAATGGCAGTAACTATGCATATTTGGCATGTAGGATGAAAATAAAATTACAATCTGTAGGACTAGGCACTTGGAATATCACACAGAATGAATATTCTGAACCCACAACTGATTTTGCACAGTGGACCGCTGAGTAAAAGACTGTTGCACAAAATAATTCTAAAGCAATGAATATTCTGTTTTGTTCACTTGATAGGAATGAATTTAATAGAGTGTCAGTTTGTAAGTCTGCATATGAAATCTGGAAAACTTTGCAAGTTACTCACGAAGGAACAAGCAAAGTTAAACAGACCAAAATTTCCATGCTCACAAATCAGTTTCAATTATTTAAAATGAATTCTAATGAGTATATTTCAGATATGTATAGTAGATTTTAGGATATTGTGCATTCTCTAATATCCTTGGGAAAGGAATTTTCCGAAGAAGATCAAGTCAGAAAAATATTAAATTCTCTTACTCCAGAATGGGATCAAAAGACACTTGCGATCGAAGAGGCAAATGACATCAGTACCTTAAAGATAGAAGAATTAATTGGAAATCTAATGTCGTTTGAAGTCCAAATGATCGGGAGAAGAGAAAGCAAAGCATCTGAAAAGAAATCAATGGCATTCAATGCATTAACCGATGGATCAGACTCAAACAGCGATAATGATGAAGAGATAGCCTTTATGACCAAGAATTTTCGGAAATTCCTGAAATACAGAAAGATGAATAATCTCAAGAGAAACAACTATAAGAACACTGGAAATCAGAATGTAGTGCCAAACAATATCAAATGCTTCAACTGTGACGAATCGGGCCATATCAAAAGAGACTGTCCATATCCAGATAAGCAAAACCTTCCTATAAACAATGATTCCATAAAGAAACGAAAACGTGCTTTTACTGCTACTCTAGATGACTTAGACTCGTCTTCAAGCGATGATGATTAAAAGACAGATAATTCAAATATGTGTTTCACGGTAGTTCACTACTCCAACGAATTCAGAGAAACGGACTCAGAAAAAGGTACACATTTACAATACAATTGGTTGAAATTGCATGCTTAGAATAGATTGCTTGATTGATTGATTTTGAATTGGTGTGTTGTTTGAAATTTAAAATTTTTATTATTATCTTATTATTGTTTTTATTTTTATTAGTATCAAAATATCTTATGGAATATACTAATAATATTCCAGATATATAAAGACATTAAAAATAATAAGAATATATATATATATATATTAGAATTCTTATGAAAAATAAATTATAGAAATTCAAAGACACATGTCGACATGGTCCCTACCATGATGTCGACATGGGTACATAATTTGAAATTCAAATTTTGAATTCAAATGGTTGAATTTCCCTCCACCTTTCCACTTCATTCAATTCTCTGAAAAGGCATCTTTTGACCAGAGAATATGTCCTTTGAGAATCTATTTATTCACTATCTTTTATCACATCTTTTCACTTTCATTTTCAAATTCAAACTCTCTCTTCAAAACTTCAAGCTCTCTACTCTCTACTCTAATGGCTTCTTCAAGCAACCCTTCCACTATGAGAATTTCCAAAAAGATAAAAGAGCAACTATTCAATGATCCGGAGGCCATAAAAGCATATATCAATTTATCTAACTATGGAAAAGTCCATCTCGGAAAGTTTGCTTTATTTCAAGATTTTTCTACTTATGAAATTGATTCTCTTTTTGCAAATAATCATGTTCTCGGTCTTATTGATGCTTCTCAAAATGATTTTGTTTACTATCCAAATCTTGTTAAAATTTTCTATGCATATCTGAATCGAGGATTTTATAATGGAAATGATGATGAAGTGTCAAAGGCACTAGAATCGTTTTAAATTGTGATCTTTTGGGTACCATTCTCAAACTGTAAGAATACGGGAATGGATTTTTCTATTTTTAATATTGATGAAAATGATCGTGAGACGTTTCATTATATTTTTGAAGGAAATGATGATTTAGAATTCAAAAATCGAAACTTTCGACCAAAGGCTAGAATTGTCAATCTTCTTTTACAACATACTTTGACCCCAAGATCGGGGAATTTTAACAATCCTACTTCAAAAGTTTGCAAAGCACTTTTTGCTATTTTTGGAAATTATGATGTTAATTGGGCGCAAGTTATTTTGGATGAACTTCGTCCCAAAAATCTTGAAATGGGTGAGAATACTTTGTATCATGGAATCTATCTCACTCGGATTTTTAACTATTTTGGAGTAGATTTCAAAGGAGAAGAATTTGTTTCAAGAATGGTTTTCAATCACTCAAATATTTCTCTTATGAAAATTCCATTTGTTTTTCAACCTTATGAGACTATTGCCGAAAAGGAAGAGTGTTTGGCTCATAAAGAGTTGGAAGAGGAGGAAGAGGAGGAAGAGGAAGAAGAAGAAGGGGATGAAACGGAAATAGAAGAAGAAGAAGAAGAAGGTGAAACATCCTTGGAAAGTATTGACTATCCTCCTAATCCAACCAACAAAACTCTTCTCAAAAACCAAAAGACCATTGTTGAGAATCAACGGATTCTTAAACGATCCGTTAGTAAGAAGTTGGATAAAATTTCATCCAAGATGAACAAGTTTATTTCCAAAGTAAGCAAGAAGCTTGAATTATCTTCATCTTCATCATCCTCTAACTAGTTGTATCTTTTCATTTCATGTTGTATTAATTTAGTTTGTTTTAATGTTCATATAGTTCTTTATGATTAATCATTGTATCACTCTATTATGCAATGAAATTGAATTCCTTTTTCTATTATCTAGCTTATCTTATCTCCAGAATAAATGTTAGTATATATATAAATATATATATATATACACAATTATTCACAAAATCAAAATAAGCCATCAAAATTCACTGCACCATGTCGACATCCCCCCTATGACCATGTCGACATGTACTGGTCAGAAATGACATTTCATTTTAAATTTTGAAATTTGAATAACTACCTTATGTCTATTCATTTCAAACGAATTTCTATACCTATAAATACCTATTTCTTCCAGAATTCATCACTCAATATTATTTCTTATCTACTTTGTCTATCATTCTTCTCTCAAACTAAAATATGGCCAATCCAATTCATAATTTAACCGAAAATCTTGAAGAAACTCTTAATTCTTTCAAGAATATCCTTTCGTTCATTCTTCGTAACCAGCGACACTTAGAGTTGAGTCAAATGCAGATGATCAAGGAGCAAGAAAGGCATTTCGATGCAATATGATGGATGATTTCCTCCCTGCACAAGGATGATAACGAAGCACATCCTCCAGTCTCTCTCACCAATGACAATGAAAATTGGGATGCCATTAAAGCAGACCCTATTTTTGGAGAAGAAGGATGGATGGATGTTCCTCGTAATGTTTGATTTGATTGCTTTGTTTGATTTGAATTATTTGCTTTGATTGATTTGATTTCATTTGTTTTGATTTGATTTGATATGGATTGATGTTTGGTGTGGATTGATGTTTGGTGTACAAAACATGTATACATATGCATTGATATTTATATGATCTTTGATTAATTATCATGCTTATCAATATAATTATCTGTTAATCTATATATTATATACTCCATTATATAGTTTATTAATGCAGGTACTTTAGTACAAGAATGAGGGGGTGTTATATGGTTTGGAGTTATTTTTTTTGTTGATGACAAAGGGGGAGAAGTATAAAATAGGATAGTTAGGCATAGATTAAGGAGGAGTTATCAGTTTTAGGGGGAGTTATTAAGATAGAAGTAATATTTTATAAACAAAGGTTGTCATCATCAAAAAGGGGGAGATTGTTAGTCCTTGAGATGATGGTTTTGATGACAACAACCTTAGAATAAGATTATAAAATATAAATACTAACATTATAGTTTAGATATATATGTATATGTAGGATTTAACCATGCAGGTACCAAGAATGAAGACTGTACAGTATAAAGATTCAAGATATCAAGATTGAAGACTCATGAGTATCAAGAATAGCAAGATTATCAAGAGTTCAAAATTTCAAGAATAAGTAATTTAATTAGGAATTTTGTTAAAACTCCTAGAAAAGCACTAGCATCTTAAAATCCAATTTAGTCGTGGAATGGAATCCACTTCGAGCCCGTTAAAGGGATGGAACCCTTAGTAGGATGGAACCTACGAAAAATCTATTGGAACGGTGTTTTGTATCTGCTAACTTTTATTCAAATGATTTTACAAAATTATCTTGTTTACAAAATGATTTCAAAACCTTCCTTTTAAAAAGAATCAAAAACATCTATCCTGATTTTAAATACTTTTAGCCTCAAAATAATCTTTATTTTCAAAATCAAATTATCCTTAGTTTTAAACTATCTTTAATAATAAATTTAATATTTATACTTAGATTTAAATATAAAATTATAGTAAAATTTTATATATATTATTCTCTATATTTACTTATGTATTTTAACTATAGTTAAGTATATTTATAAAGTTCAAAATAGTTTTAATATAAGATAGAAGTAATTTTCAAAGAAAAACAAATCACCAAAATTTCCTTTGGGATGTCGACATACCCAAGATACCCATGTCGACATAGTGGCAGTTGGTTTCAAAAATTTGAATTTCAAAAGAAGTGTCTATTCGCCATAACCTTTCACGAATGGACATGGCTGTTGTTCTTCTATAAATAGGGGACGTTTTCAACGAATTTTCAATAATATTTTTCTGGTTTTCACTCATCTTCTTCTTCCACATTTCTTTATATATATTCTTACCATTACTCTGCCGAAATCACCATTGAATTTAACTAGATCATTTCTGGTTTGATTCTCTATCACTATCTCAACAAGACCTCAGTGTTATTCAGAGTTATAGGCTTCTTTGTAATCAATCGAGCGAGAAAAGGTGTGATTGTAGCCTTGGAAATCAATCAAGTGAGAAAAGGTGTGATTGTAGCCTTGGAAATCAATCAAGTGAGAAAAGGTGTGATTGTAGCCTAGGAAATCAATTGGGTGAACTTGTTGCCCGGGAAATCAAGTATATCTACCCAGAGGATTGTGAATCTGGAATGGTGTACCTCGTGGCCTTGAAATCGAGGGTTGTAATTGTAAAGATTGCTTTTGAAAGGAAATTTGTACTTGTGTGTGGGACTGGATGTAGGGTAACTCCGAACCAGTATAAAATCCGGTGTGTTCTTTCCTTTACTGATTTTACTTTATATTTGCATCTATGTTTGAATCTGTGATCATATCTGTGTCTGAATATTGCATACATTTGTGTTCAAATTAATATAAACTCAAAAAGAATTAGTAATTCCTTAAAACACTAGTCACCCCCCCTCTAGTGTTTATACTAGCCTTAAGATCCGTAATCCGCATTTCTCACAGCTTTATGTCTGACCCATGGGTACTCGTAGTAGTTTGAAGGTTTGTGTTTTTAGGGATATGCTTTCAGGATAGCTTTAGTATTATATGGAAGCGATGTTAATACTTTGTATGTATACTTGATATTGTAATAGTACAAGGCAGATATGCATTTATATATGAGACTTGATGTATCGGATATTATATTCAGACCCCATCTATATGGAGTTTGGTGTATTCTGACTTTCAATATTGATATTCATTTATTAGTAATTTCCGCTAGTGCGGTTAGTTATATATATTGTTATCATGTTATGTTCATGTATATTCGGTACATTATATGTTATCATTCCATTGAGAGATTATGTCAATATGCCTTAATATGATGTTCATTTTGAATTCTCTTTCCCGACAATTTGTCTTTTGTGGTTTTCAGAAGTCAATCGGTGTCATTCAGTGCTGATTTAAAGTATTACAAAGGGCATGTTATTACACATGGTATCGGAGCCTAGGTTCAACACTTAAAGCCAAGTAGACCAGTTTGGGTTAACAATCTGGCAGAGGGAGATACATTGAGAAAGCCTACTTGTATTTTTCTATTATATGATATTGAATACACCACTTGTCTTTTGTACTTTAATTATTCCTATCACTAGTCACCAAGGTATCTTCGTCGGACTATCTGTTTGAGCAGGGGGTATGCCAGAATGACTATGGATGGGCAGTTTGAGATGCCTGATTAGTTAAGAGACTATGTAGCTGCAACATAGGATGGTCCACTACCCGTGAACATTTCACACTAATGCAGTTGATGCCAGAGGTTGTGTAGCCTTCGGAGCACCAGTATTTCTAGCTCACCAGCTTTAGAGTCTTCGAAGTCGTGCCATGATTTCCTTAGCCTTAGGTGAAGCTATTTTTCGGCCTTTTAGTCCACTTATATCTGGACCAATCAAATGATATAGACTCGATTATCATCAGGATCGATATACTGAATTAACAATCACAAAGTCTAGAGAACAGGCTTAAATGATAATATGAAGTAGTAGCAAAGAAGGTGCTAAAGACGAATTTAATAATACACTTAAAGTACGGAAGTTCATAATTCTTTGAAGATAGATCAGGCACAATACATATTCAATACTATGGGTCATATCGTATCGATTACATAGCTCAATTCAACGATGATCGATCAATATCTCCAAACCAACAAGTCCAACACATTTGAAACTTTCAAAATATCAATATATTAGAGAGAGGAATCCCTATAGACGACCACATGTCAAGATGAGTAAGTTCAAAGGATCTGTATACATCGTTCACAAACGATCCTATGAATTCAGCCAAATGATCTAACTCGATGAAGATTAGTCGATATCTCATCAGTCACAACTTTGAATGACACCAAACTTTGGAAGCATAGACTAGAGAAATGGGGAAGCTAACAGAAATGATCGCATATGCATTAGAGAAAAAATGAACGATTGGTGTCGATCATTCCAACGATCGAGTTAGGACTTGCGATCATTCTGGTGGGCCCTTGTGAATTTAGAGAGTTTGCTGCCGAATTTCCAATGAGATATTTCGTCGCCTTCATCTATAAATACAGACTTCTTAATTCATTTAAAGGATCTTTACATTTCTTGTTGCTTTGGACTCCATTGTAATCAAGTGATATTATCATTACTTCATTATAATCAGATTTACAAGTGATCAATAAAGCAAAGTCTTCAAAGTGGACGTAGGCACACAACGCTGAACCGCTATAAATCCTCGTGTGTTTGTTACGGCTTAATTCTGATTGCTTATTTACTTATCTTCACTATTTAATTTTGATTATTCTTCATTTATTTCTCTACTATTTTATTCTTGAGTGTTTGTGCCTACTTTTTGTGCAAACAGAAGCTATATCTAATTCCTAAGATGGTTTCCTAGACACGACATTAGGAATGTGTAAGAGAGGGCTTCCGTTCATAGAGGTCTAGAGAATGTTCTCATAAGGAAGATTATTTCTTGGTATTTAGAAATGGGAGACTTTGGATGGGTAGGACATAGTGTTTGTATGGCTTATGAGCAGGCCTATGATTTGGAGAGAGTTTAGGCATCGCTTTGGGTTTCAGATCATTTCCGAGATTGAGAAAATCGTATTGCTCGAGCACTTCATCCGTTTCATGTAGGGCAGCATGTCAGTATAGGATTATGTTGATCGATTCAGTCTTTTGATTTGATTTAGAGGTTGAGATGGTTAGTACTCCGTTGATGTGGGCAAAGGAGTTTTCCTTAGGTCTTAAAGCATTTGTTGGGGATACATTGCATAGTCTTATCCCTATTACTGGCCACTTCTGAAGTCTCGATGGGATGGTTCTCCTTTGTGAGAGAACCTACAAGACACTGTTTGGATAACAAGAGTGGTAAACAAACCAAAGCTCCAATTGAAGCGCAAAGACAAAGATACAAGGACGATCAAGCTTATGCAAAGAAGAAAGCTGGTCTAATATGTTACTCCTATGGCATATAGTGGCATTTTGCTATGGGATATCATCCAACTAAAGCGAAACTTAAGTGCTTCAACTGCAATTAGCTTGATCAGTTAAAGAAGGGTTGTCTTACGTTTCAGATGGGTGGGCAATTTATGATGACTTATTCCTTTTGGGCATTGTCGGGTCCTAACAGGCCTATTTTTTCAGGAAAACGGAAGGAAATTATGTAGTGAGGTATGTTCTATTTTTGGGGAAATCACTTATGTTCCTTTCGATACTTGAACTGTATATTTATTTATTACCGATTGCTTGGTAGATAGGCCAAACTTGACACCTTTCATAATAGGTAAATTCTTCTATAAAGACAAACCTTGTATGAGTAGCCTTAGGTTCAAAGTTGAGATGAAGTGACCAAGAGTACTACCATTCGAACTTGATGCGTGAACTTTCAAGTAGAATTTGGTGGATGCCCAGTAATGAGCAAAGACCGAGCGAATGACTTGTAGGTGTTTGCCTAGAAATCATTCACCTAAGAAGTGTGTTTCCTTTTTGTTAGTAAACCTTAGGAGATGAGAGTAATCCCATATGCCGAAAGGAATATTTTATAAAGCTTGATCCATTCACGTACAAATTCCTAATCATTAGTTTGAGCGTAGGGTTTCTAAGTTATTTGCACCAGTTAGGAAAAGGTTTCTCACTCGATTTATATAGGTTAGCAATTGAGCTAGATTCTTGAAGTGACGAAGAGATTTTCGAAGCTCAAATCTAGTTGTGCAAGGAAGTTTCAGTGGTCTGACCCAGGATCTTGATCAAAGTTCGCATGAAAGGAGTCAGGTAGCTAGCCATAGCTTAACAAAGCAATCGTGAGAGCACATAAAAGATTAGACCAAGCATCATATATTAATTAAGACGATCTTTATTCATTGAAAAGTTATTTATAGTATAGTTTAGATTTCTTGTGATAGTTTGGGTAAGGACTTCTCGACTAGTGTTATGGCAATTCCGATAATCTTCTAAGTGGAGATACAATATTTGCCTAAGCGAACGTCGTAGTACACTTAGTATATTATCCATATGAACATTGTGTGGTTGAGGTGGTTTTGAACCCGAGTGAACCCGGACATTTATAGATTGTCATTAAATAATGATTTTATTAGTATAATTATCCCCTTTAAAGAACAGTTCATTTCAAAAGAGAAGGAGAGTTAAGGCATTGTTTATTGGATTTTTCAAGAGTTTCGAGACTCGATGACCCTACATATTATGTAAGTTTTCCTTTTCATAGCAATAGGTGTGATAGCCTTTTGTGTATTGTACTTATAAAACCTGTTACAGCACTTAACCATTTTGTCCATCTTGGATATTGGACAGACTCGTTGGAGTTTATAATTTACCATGCACATTTCAACTATTGTCGGTCACCGTGCATGTCATACAGACTCTTTGATATGTTTTATTTTTATGTACACTTGTTGTTTATTATTGCTTGCTATTATTTAACTATTGCATGCCATTGTTTGTTATTGTTTATTGTTGCTTGTTATTGTTTGATTGTTGCATGTTGTTGCTTGCTATTGTTTGTTATCACTTGTTGTTGATTGATTTTGATTTTCGTTAACTTATTGTTATTTCTTTTTTGTATGATTGGTACTTTGTATGCTAGTTATTGTTGCATGATGATTGTTAATTTTTTCTTATTATTGATTGCTTTTCATTTCATATCATTGCTTGATGTTTTTTGACTATTGGTTGTTATTGATTTTAATTGATAGTTGTTGCTTGTAAATAACCCACATCTATTGCTGCTTATTGTATGTTTGGTTGCTTATATGCTAATTATAATTACCTATTAAAGTATGTTTGGAGAGAGATAGTGATAACTATTTAAAATAGATCACATGTCATCCATGGCTATTTTAGGTGTCGGGGTGAGATCTATATAAGTCTATTAACTTTTGACATGACTTGGAGTTAATGGTATATTTAGATATCGACTCATTTGTGCTTACTCTCCAATTGATAGTCATCTGTAACTGTGGTGGTATTAGTTACTACACTTGATAATACATGCTTTAATATAATTTTATTGCATTATATATGCTTTTTGCATAGTTTACTATGACATGATTATTATTATTATAGATGTTTATTGCATTAGATGTGCTTGTTGCATAGCTTATTGTAACATGTTTATTGTATGGTTTGATATAACATGCTTATTCGAGACGATTGCTATATATAATTTAGTGCTTAAATTCAAGATATATGTTGTAATTGTGTTTAATCGTCTTTGTTGAGTACATGATTAAGTAAACGGAAGCATTTTTGGCTACTGGGATGCTTATTTGCTTTTATTCGCATCTAAATGCATGAGCTTGCTATAAACGAGGTTCGCAAGATCTATATGTAGATTTGGGTATGTATGCTTCTATGTCCTTAGAAATGAGATGCCTCGGATATGGAATGCCTAAGATATGAGATATAAATTGTAAGACGCTGCAATTTTAACAATCGAATATTTAAATGATTAATTTAAATATTTAATCGTTAATTAGTGAAACACCTCTTGTACTCAACTTTTACATACGAATGAATTGGATCTCGAAACACCCAAGTTGAGACTGTTTTTCTAACGCGAGAAAAATAAGTATAAATTTGGCTATGTTTGGAGTCGATTTGTTTTTGGACTGAATAGTGACTTTTAGAAAGGAATGAGAATTGAATGTTGGGCTAGGATGTAATGATCACTCTGCGCCATCGATGCTTCTACAACGAATAGTGCGGTGCTGGAGAACCCGACCGATGTAGGACGATTTTCAAGAAAAGAAAAAGAAATAAAGATGAGGAATAGGAAAGAAGAGAAGGGAATAGAAGAAAAGAGAAAGAAATAAGACATCACATAATCACATAACATGCCGTATATCTCATAGTGCATTAGATAAAATATAATAGTAAATATCTCAAATATGAATAGGCGAGACGGTAACTATATAAACTACATAATCAAATTACACAGGCTCATATAGTTATAAAAAGTAGTAATAGAGTTTATACTACTGATAAATAAACTCAATTTATAAACTCTCTCTAATAATAGTAAGTCAGCGCTGTCAAGGCTCCATAGTGTCACATAGCAGAATAAACAATAATAACTCAAAATATAAATATGAGAAAGTGTCATCGTCTGCTAGTCCATCTGCACAGCTCCAAGTGCTATTTACACCTACTATATAGTCTACTCATTTAAGAGTTCCCGAGATAATAACAAACAAAGTATAAAACCTTGAGTCAAACAACAGTCTAGTGTGAGCGATAAATAATCTCAAAAAACTATAAAAACCGATATAGTATGTGGAATAGAGGGTATGGAGAATCATACCTGACTTGTCCCTACATCCACGGAGTAAGCTCATAACATCGAATATATGCTACTCTATGATAGTCATCATGAGTGTACTACATTAAATTACTAAGGAGGTCTAGATATTGCCATCGGTGATATCTACATCACGTGACATCCCTAAGGTGATAAACAATCAAGCAAACATAGCATCCATCATCTATTCTCACATTCACTCACTCGGTGCGTTAGATATATTTCATGTGACCTCATCATCCAGTCGAGGACTACTAAACATCCCTTTTTCTAGGTACTCAAATCCATGCCACTCGGTAGGTCAGGAACTAGTCTACCCATCTGATAGTCTACAGTTCAATAAGCCTCCTGTTTGGCGGTAAGGACCTGTCTGATCCAAGTAGGCATCCCTATATACCTCTGTTTTATGAGTACACATCAAATCCTATGAATATCAGCGATCACTTTACACACATCATGCATAGTAAATCTCATCTCGGAATTATCCATATAACCCCTATCTAAAGTCGTCGCGGTCAGGAACACTCTAGATAATCATCATAAGTCATAGAGTGTCATCATGTGTCCCGTAGCCCGCCTCCAATAGTCCCCTCAATCCAACTCATCATCGCCCTCTTTGCAGCTTGAAGTACAGCTCTCCATCATCGAAGCATCACTTTCCATTATGGAATCATCATCTTCGAATCATGGAGTCATCGCAACAAAGCATCACATCTTTGCTTCGTCGCCAGAACCACCTATTGAAGACCAGTAGCACCAAAATCGAACGTCGAACGAACAAACAAACCATCACATCCTGCTCCTTGATGCCGCTCCATCGTCTACATCAAATTGGCAAAATTGGCCATCATCAATAATGGTGGATATCGACCAATCCAGAGAAGTCGATGTCGACCACTTTGGTCGTGTACTTAACCAAAAATGGTTAAATACAAACAACTGAAAATGTCCAGCATTTTCCCTGAAGTCCAAAGCATATCTCCACGTCCACCGTGCTTCATCTTTATATCAATTTGTGTGCATGATACTCTATGCATGAAATCCTATCCTATGGGATATATTTAAATCATATATCGCCTTCGAACGGCGTTTTCGACAAATTAACAAGCAAGCAAACATGCAACCAACAAGCATAGAAATATCTATAATGGCCTACATATATATCTATAATAATACAATCATCTAAGCAACCAATGTGGGATAATGTGAGATTAATATCAAAATAGCCTAATTCTATCAATAGCATCGAAAGAGTCCGTAAATGGGAAAAACATGATATTTAATTTAAAACCGTTCTAAAACACTTTTAACTCTTTTTATAAAATAAGATATATAATTAACTATTTTAGAAATCACGTTTTAATGTTAAAATCATTTCAAAACATCATTTTAATACTATACTAATAATAATAGTATGGTGAGAGATAATATCACTGACCTCATCCAAACCATCGCCAAGTCGTAGAGTTCTCCATCGTGAGTGTAACGCAAGAAACGGCGTCCAAAATGGACCTTGTATGCGAGAGATATGAATTATATAAGTTAACATGTTAATAAGAAATTAGTTAACTTAATTAATAATTATTTAAACTAATTACCTTGCTCGTTATCCTCATCCTCTCCTAATCCTAATATCTGTACATGCATATCCAATAAAACCTAAACACCATGTGCATATTTATGGTTATATAGAGCCTCACTCAATGAAATCGAATACAGTTTGCACCGTTGTACTCCTTGTTCGAAGCTTGACTCGTCCATGTCAAAACAACTCAGTTCAACATCCCTGATCAGAACACAATGTCAGGTCCTCCACTACTGCTTCTAAAATCGCGGCCTCCATATAATGATCAGACTACAAATTGTTGATATGGGAAGATGCTATTCGTCGAGAGAAATTCAATAATGCTAGTCTCACCACCTAATTCGCCACAAACCAATCGCTGCTAAACCTAAGATCCACGAAAAATGTAAGACCCTCCCCAAATCGATGTCTTATCTCTTGAAACTGATATGGGCTTGAAGAGTTTTTCGATACGAGTTCAATGGAAGCCGTTTCAGAATTTTTTGTGGCGTATTTTGATCGATATGAATTTTTGAATAAGATTGGTAAGTGGCGACCATGTTTCTCTACCTAGGCAATGCAATTGTAATTTTGACAGTGTATAGTGAATAGTAACTGGATTGAATAGAGGAGAATGTTTTGATTAAATAATATTATATTCATTTATTTTAATTTCTTAGAAAAATGATCATGCATTTTGAGCTCGTATAATCAAATGGTGCGTCCGATCACCACGAAACTCGTATGCATGCATCACCTTATTTTTCCAGTCCTGATGATATAAATTTCATTGCTATCCAAAATCGCGCTCAGGATGATAATTTCGTGCTTTTCGAGACCATTTCGGCCATCGGATCGTCCGATCTCCAAATATAGCAAACCATATACTTATTTTAATTCGCAACAATCCAAACTCAATGAATGTCATCTTAAGTCTTGATTCGATCGTATGTGGAAAATTCATATTTTTGGGATCTTCAATTAATTAATGATTCAATATTTAAATCAATTATTGAAATATCTATCATTAAAAATAAGGGTCATCACATAAGGCATAAGGCCCATATGCTAGCTTATAAATTAGTTAACTACTTCATTATTTTCATTCATTTCTCATTCATGTAACATGCCTCTTCCTCTTCTCTGATTACTTCTCTAATTATCCCTTAATCCAAAAACCCTAAAAAATTAATTCATGCACAAATAAAATTCCTAAATTCAAACTAAAATCACCATTGTTCCTCTCTACTTATTCCTCACATAACCCATGAAGGAATTAACATGAGATGGAGTTTGGAGCTAGATTTCAATTTCAAAGAGAGCTGGATTTGGGTTTTGATGGTTTGGAGCATGGTTTGAAGAAGAAGAGGTGAGTGGAATGTGTTAAACCAATAATTGATATAACACCCATGATGCCTAGAATGATGAACCTATCATTGATTCGAATCCCTATGCTGACATAACTAAGAAAGGCTTAGTCGATGTTGATTAGATCAAGAATAGGCTTAACATTCAAAGTCAAGCATAAGATGATATTAGTAAGAAATGGGTCCATAATGCCCATGGACTTTTGATGGTCCATATTCAAAGACCTATATAATTAATTGAAATACGATATTCGAGATCTCTTAAGGTCACTTGGAACAAGATGCTCGAGAGCCCTTAAGATCACTTAGAATAATATATTTGAGAATCCATACAGTCTTTAGGAACAGTGTACCCAAGGTCCCATGTCATATATCCAAAGGAAAGAGAAGATAAGTAGTAAATATGTGCAATAGATCATTAAGCATGTTAATGAACTAAGTAAAGGGTGCTTATGTTCATAGTCCAATGTTCATATATGTTAGGCAAGATAGAGGCTATGTATATAACACTAGCTTAGACTGAAGCTCTTGTGATTCTATATAAATAGTATCACAATTGCTTTGGGCCCAAGGAGTTTCATTATATGCATATTCATGTCTAATAACATCCAAAGTGCATAATCAAGGTAATAAGTATGTCAAAGTCCTTTTTCATATAGATTGGGCATGATTACAATCAAATCAGAGTTTTCCCCAAATTAATTTAGGGTTAAAAAAGTATAAATTAAAGAGAAGAGGAAAGAAATGATAACTCCTTCTTCATTACCCCTAGGTCCGTATTTATAGGGGTGGGCACGCAGCATAGAGTTTGGTCTTCGGCATGTGTGGTCGTCGATATTGTCTATGTCGCATCACACTGAGCTCTGTTCTGTGACGATCTTCGACAGTCTTTGATGTATGGTACTACTTCGACTCTGTCTTTCTAGTAGAGGAATGCAGCATTAACGTGCTTCAGTATAGATGGCCTCTTCTATGGCGATTGATCTTCATTATTATTAGAGAGCGCCATTGATTTGAAGCAGCTTGATTAAGGAGCAGCATTGATATAGAGCGACATTAGTATGAAGCGACTCCATTCAGTATAAATTCAAACTTGATATTTATTATCCCGCCTTTTGGCAAGGCCGTGACACTAAGGAATTAACTGGAAACCAAAGACAATCTGTTCCGACGATCGGTTATACACAGGTTCGTTGTGGATACTGGCAAATTATGTATGAGCCCGGATCGACCCACAATTAACATGGTACGATAGGCAAAGCTATGAAAGCCAACATTCCCAATTTCAAGTCAATCGGAGTTCGTATGCTTAAGAAATGGATCGATCAATATCGAGAAAGAAAACATCAGTTTGTATCCCAGTGCTTACTCCTCTTCGTATCCATCATATATTTTCCTCTTCGTATCCATCAGTTGAAGATATTTTGTATCGGATCCACTCCTACACATTGTGTATCGATCATCTATCAATGCAGTTCGTATCGATCGGCCAACGGTCGATAAAAGATATGCTATCAAGCAATCGATACGCAGTAGCACCTAAAAACATCGATACGAAACTAACTACCCAGTGATCGATACGAAACATATAAGTGAATATCGATACGAAAGGAATAAGTATGTATCGATGCAAACTGAAGTAATAGCCATCGATATGAAGCGGCTTTGATCATCGATACAAAGAATATAAGCAAACATTGATACGAAATGAAGTGTAGGTCATCGATACGAAAAGAGAGTGCCCAGACCGATACGAAGTAAGCATGGAAAAATGGAAGAAGCTGTCGCTCAGCATGAAAAGTGGATCGCTCCTTGATTATAGCTCCACATCATCGAAGTGCAACTGATCGATACGAACTCCTATCAATCCGAAGTTGATCGATACGAAGACGCCAGCCTTTTTGCAAATCCAAACTTGGATAGATCATAACTCAAAATATACAAGTCCAAATGCCACCAAATTTCCACAGGAGCTTGCATACTATCTCAAGAATGTCCACGATCGATCTCAGCCCAAAAAAACCTTAGCTTGATCAATACAAATGTACATGTATCGATCATGGTTCGATCCCAAATGACCATGGATCAATCTGGAGGGCCCACCCATATGAGAGTAGGAGTATTCCGAGATCTGAGCCATATATTTTTAGCCTACGCCTATAAATAGCATCCATATGCCTCCAGAAAATGAACTTTTGGATTCTTCCACGCCGATACTCTGCCGGAGACTCATTGTAACTCGAGTGCTTGAGTGTGTATTGTTGTAATCAGATTGTAATCTTCAATAAAATAGCAAACTTTCCATAGTGGACGTAGGCTACAACGCCAAACCACTCTAAATTCTTATGTTCTTGCATTTCTGTTTGTTTGTTTTGGCGTGTTTGTTAGATTAACCTCCTTTTTTATTTATATTCCTCATTTTAATCTCTTCAAATACGTTCGAAGAGTGTTGTGCCCAATTTTGGTACAAACACTTTGGTGCTTTCACTGAGAAAACCCATCTTTTCTCCACTCCATTGGATCTACTACCGTTGTTGGATTGCATAAATCTAAGGAGAAGATCCAAATCTACCATTCAGGAGTTCATTCCATACTATTCAGATTGCATCAGATCTAGGAAGGAACTGCATCAGCCATGATTAACATAAGGACTGCATCAACCACTGCTAACCCAGAAGGATGGGATAGACAGAACCCTACACAGCTGCCTGCTATAGGTCAGAATTTGGCTGAACCCTCAGATCCACAAGGCCCTGTCACCAGGGAGGAGTTCCAGATCCTTATGCAAGAGCTTACCCAATGCCGTCAGGAGCTCATGCAACAGATCCATGCCAACACAGAGCTAGCCCACTAACTAAACGAGGAGAGATGAAGGAGATCCAGAAGGGATCGTGCTTCCTATTCATCCATCGAAAGCTCAGCTTCTTCTGATTTCAACCGTAGATCTACACGTGCACGGTTTGATGAAAGCTACGTGCAAGCCTCCGGGCATCAACGTGTTCTGAATCTCGAGCAAGCTGGAGTTGGTCCCTCTACGGGGCACCAGGCTGGCCCCTCCTCTCGAGGAGGGGCACTTCCTTATCACACTACTGATAGCCATGCAGCTGCTGCCGCAGCAAATATGGAGGCTCAAATTCAGAATCAACCAAACCCAGCCTTTCATCAACACAATCATGCTCCTAAACCCTATGTGCCCGAAGATCTGGAGCCAAGGAGGTGAGGCACGGACCATCGATCGAGCCTAGACCGTCCTCGCAATGTGGAACCCGACCACGCCTTGGCCTAGAATGTCCAAATGCCCGACATTCCAACCATGATCCATCAAATGATCTGCGTAAGTCAAGGACTCACCAATGATGATTGGGGAATCTCTCTGAATCATACGCCATTCACTGATGACATCCTCTATGCTGAACTGCCTTGCCGATTCAGGATGCCAACTTTACCTGTTTATGAAGGGAGTTCGGATCCTAACCAACACATCCTGAAGTATAAATGACTCATGAACGCCGCACGAGCTGATGATTTGGTCAAGTGTAGAAGCTTTCTATCTCCCTAGGGGGCATCACAACCATGTGGTTTACTCGTCTACTACCCCGATCCATTTCATGCTTTGATCGGTTGGACACAAAGTTCGTCGAACAGTTTCATATGCTGTTACGAGACCAAAAGATGTTAACACCATATCCAACGTCACTGAAGCTCCAAGAGAGACACTAAGATGTTATTTGGAAAGATTTCATGCCGCTTGTGCGGAAATCAATAACCCCAATGACAATTCTATATTGATGGCACTAACTAAAGGAATAGATCCCGATTTCGAGTTCGACAATTGGTTGGCTGGGAAACCACCCACGTC
Source organism: Allium fistulosum (assembly GCA_030737815.1). Taxonomy (NCBI): domain Eukaryota; kingdom Viridiplantae; phylum Streptophyta; class Magnoliopsida; order Asparagales; family Amaryllidaceae; genus Allium; species Allium fistulosum. Next base: position 172,947,727 of record CM060907.1, read on the forward strand.
ATTAGATCATTTCTATGCTAAGGTGGCCCAGTTCTTGAGGTGAGAAGACGTTATAAAATCTAGAAAACGGGATGATGCAGGGCCTAGTGTCAGAGGGATTCAAAGTAAAGTTTCCATGAAACAAACCGGTGAGAGTTCCGTTAAAGTGCAGTTGAATATACAGATTAAGCAAAGTCAGCAGAAAGGCGATGGAGGTCAGGGTAAGAAGCGAGATCAAAATCGCGGACCGCGATGCAAGCTCCTATGTTTGACCAATATACCCCATTGAATACATCCCTAGAGAATGTTTATTTGCAAACCTGTAATACTGGATAGTATAAGAAACCAGCTCTTAAACAGTCGTTTGAGAAGTAGATTCGGACTGGGAAATTCTATAGATTCCATGATTGCTATGTTCACAATACTAATGAGTGTCACCATTTATAAGACATCATTGAGAAGTTAATCCGAGGGTGAAAGTTGGAACAATTTGTTCGGGCGCCACAGGTTGGAGGTGCGGGCCCATCGAACCTGAATCAAGGTCAAAATCAAGCTAGACCGAAAGAACCCACACGTACTAGCGGGAGATTGGTTATTAATATGGTTAGTGGTGGTCCTCATCCAGCTAATCGAAGCTGGAGGGAAATGGAGTCGTATGCCAGTTCGATTAGGCATGCAAACTTCGAGTGCTGCAGTAATGTTGATGATGGGGCTTCATAACAAAAGACGATGACAGATGAAATCATTTTTCAAAACAAAGACACTGATAGAGTCGAAGCCCCCACTATTGATCCACTAGTCATATCGGCTCAAATTGGTCCTGCTTAGATGAAGAGGATCTTGGTAGATAGTGGAAGCTCCGTAAATATTCTTTTCAAATGAGCTTATGACCAGATGAAAATGGAATCGAAGGACTTGAAGCCGTGACAGTCTCGCATACATGGCTTTAATGGGAGTGCAACGATATCATCTGGGATGGTGGAGTTGCCAATTGAGTTGGGAACCGGAGATCGCCGGAGTGTTTGGATGTTACAGTTTGTTGTGTTAGACATTAATTCTCCATATAATGCTTTCTTGGGCCGACCGACCCTAGCTGAATTCTGGGCAGCCATTGCCCCATGGTGCTTAACTCTAAAGTTCCCCATTGATAAGAGGGTTGGAGTTGTTCAAGGAGATCTGGCGGCTGGATGCGCCTGTTATGTTACTGAGCTGTGGGAGGCACGCTGGAAAGAGAAGGGCAAGGACGTAGAGGAATCTCTCTGCGTTCATTTCATTGAAAATTGATAGCTAACGCCTGAGCCTAGGCTCGGGTGCCACAACCAGTTCCTAAAAGATCTTGATCCGCGAGATGACGGTAATGAAGAGGAAGTCAAAGACTGTCAGGCCCCGGTTGAGTTGACGATCGATGTTCCGATCGATGATGATGACTCTAGAATGATAAAGGTCGGATCTCAACTAAGCCAACAAATGAGAGAGGAATTGGTTGAATTTCTCTGGGCAAACCTCGACATGCTTTCTTGGACGCACTCAGACATGTATGATATCTCACTGGACATCGCGATCCATGCATTGAATATTGACCCGCGGCATGTCCCAGTCAAACAGAAAAGGCGTGGTATGGATCCAGAGAGATCTGCCGCCCTGAAGGAAGAGGTAGATAAACTCAAGTCGAATGGGTTAATTCGAGACGCATTGTATCCAGAGTAGGTATCCAACCCAGTGCTTGTGAAGAAATCTAACGGGAAATGGAGGACTTGTGTGGACTACTCAGAATTGAATAAAGCATGCCCCAAGTATAGTTTTCCACTTCCCATAATCGATCAACTTGTAGATTCAACGGCTGGACACGAACTCTTATCTTTCATGCATGCATATTCCGGCTACAATCAAATACCGATGCTCCTACCTGATCAGGAGCATACCAGCTTTGTCACTGATCTGGGACTCTATTGCTATAAAGTGATGTCGTTTGGACTCAAGAATGCTGGGGCAACTTACCAAAGGCTTGTGAACCGAATGTTCGCTAATCGGATCGGGAAAACCATGGAGGTGTATGTGAACGATATGCTTGTAAAGTCACGGATGTCCGTCAATCATGTCAAAGACTTGGAAATAATGTTCAACGTCCTCCGACGGTACCGAATGAAGCTTAACCCATTGAAATGTCACTTCAGAGTCGCATCCGGAAAATTCCTTGGATTTATTGTTAATGCTTGAGGACGTGAAGCCAATCCTGAGAAAATTTGGGCGATTCAGAATCTCATGACTCCTAGGACTATAAAGTAAGTATAGAGCCTCAATGGGAAGGTGGCAGCCTTAAGCAGATTCATCTCCAAATCCACGGACAAATGCATTCCCTTCTTCGATCTGATCAGGAAAGGAAAGCGGAACTTTGAATGGACTAAGGAATGTGAAGGTGCATTCCAAGCACTGGTTCAACATCTGGCAATGCCACCTATTTTGTCAAAGCCGGTTGATCATGAAAGATTATATATCTATCTAGCGGTTTCAGCAAATGCGATCAGTGCTGCATTGGTTCGGGAAGAAGATTGGATACAACGACTGGTCTATTATACAAGCAAGCGATTGACAGGGGCAGAGAGAAACTACCCAAAGTTGGAGAAGCTGGCTTATTTCCTAGTCATTGCCTTGAGAAAGCTCCATCCATATTTCCAGGCTCATCCGATTACAGTCTACACCGACCAGCCGTTACAACAGGTCCTTACGCGGTCTGAGACGTCTGGTAGGTTTCTTAAGTGGAACATCGAGTTGAGTTAGTTTGATATTGCTTATATGCCGAGACGATCCATCCAAGGACAAGTTCAAGTGGACTTTATAGCTGAATTTACTATACCGGAGGACTTGCCCGAAACTAGTGAATCTCGTAAATACATATGGAAGCGTTATATTGATGGTGCATCAAACGACCGCTGGGCAGGCGCTGGAATTGTACTCAAAACCCAAGAAGGTCGATCCATATGCTATGCTTTGAAGTTTGACTTCCGCGCGACTAACAACGAGGCCAAATATGAAGCTTTACTCGCCGGACTCGGACTTGCCAGAGACTTGAGAATTATTGCTGTGGAGATCTATTGCGACTCGCAGTTGGTCATATGCCAAGTTCGAGGAGAATACGAAGCAAGAGACCGAAGGTTGGTCGCATATCTTTCTCGGGTCCGGGAAGTGTTGAATCAGTTCGACTACTATGCCATCCTTTGTATACCCCGGGTGCACAACCAGAAGACTGATTCTTTGGCAAAACTGGCCAGCACTGGTGAAGCATAGCAAATGGAACTCATCCCCGTTGAGACACTTACCTCTCTGAGTATCGATCAAATGTAGATGGACTGGGTGCATGAGGCAACGCCGGAGAAGGAGTCATGGATGACCCCACTCAGAAACTATATTGAACATGGAACTTTGCCTGAGCGCAGAAGTGAGAAAAGACAAGTTCTCCGGAAAGCTTCACGATTTATTATCCAAAATGGAGTCATGTACAGAAGAGGATATTATGTACCTTTACTCCGGTGCATCGCCCATAACGATATCAAACGAGTGTTACATGACGTGCACGAGGGAGAATGCGGCGGTCACACTAGTGGGCAAGCCCTTGCTAAGAAGATACTCTGATATGGGTACTATTGGCCGACGGTGAATTGAGATGCATTGGATTACGCCAAGAGATGTGATAGGTACCAGAAACATGCTCGAGTTCCAAGAGCCCCTCCTACTGAAATTACTCAGATGGTCAGTCTATGGTCGTTCGCCACATGGGACATCGATATAATTGGATCTTTACCTCTGGCTAAAGGTGGTGCAAAGTACACCTTCGTTGCAGTTGACTACTTTACTAAGTGGGTGGAAGCCGAGCCCCTTGCTACTATCACAACGAAGAAAGTATTCAACTTTGTCGTACGCAACATTATCTGTCGTTTTGGCCTCTCGCATACAATCGTCACTAACAACGGAGCCCAATTCGATAGTGTCGAGTTCAAGAATTTCTGTCAACATTTTCAAATCCAAAAGAAGTTCTCGGCAGTTTCTCACCCTCAATTAAATGGATAGGTCGAAGTTGTTAACAAAGTTATTAAGTCCATTCTGAAGAAACGACTGGAGAAGGCTGGAGGCAAAAGGGTTGATGAACTTCCCATGGCCCTATGGGCATATCGAACAACCCACAAGTCCGCGACCGGCCACACTCCATTTTCACTTTCCTACGGCTCTGAAGCTGTTATTCCAATTGAATTGGAAGTACCTTCTCATCGTGTTACATATTATGATCCAAAGACAAACTCCATCTTACTTGCTGATTCCCTAGACTTATTGGATGAGAAGCGTGAAGAGGCTGATTTGAGGGCAGCCGCACACCGAAGTCGAGTCGCCCGATTATACAATACTAAGGTCCGCCCCAGAACCTTCGAACTTGGTGATCTCGTACTCAAGAGAATTTATCTGGTTCCTTTACATATGAAACCAACATGGGAAGGACCGTACGTTATTGAACGGAGACTCGGAGATGGCACATTCAAATTATCAACTGTTGATGGTCTCACTTTGCCGAGAGCTTGGAATAGCATGAGTCTCCGGCTCTATTACACATGACAGGCTTTGTTTATTCATTTAGTCTGCATTTCATTTGAAATTTGTTTATGCATTTTGAAATTTGAACTTGTAATAAGGCAACTGACTTTGCTGTACTTTCTTATTTCAGCAATAAAATGCAAACTCGTCAAGCCAGAGTGGTGATTCTTGAAATGCGTCATGCGGCCATCACAATGCACGGAGAGCTAAGTTCTATCCTACAATGGGACTTATTCAAATAGGGAGTGACTGTGATAAGATCGGTCGCTCGCTAAGTGAAATCCCGAGCTCGGGGGCAAGCAACTACACCGAAGCCAAAAAGGATTGATACACGACAATCCTCCAAAAAACACCGGTTCCCAGAGTGCGAGCTAGAGTATAAACATCAAATCCAAAACGTAGGCTCGAGGAGGATGGATCCGTCCACCCACGAATTCACTCATGTACGATCTAAACTCGAGGAGGATGGACTCGTCCATCCGCGACCTCTTCTCAATTTTTACAAGCTCGAGGAGGATGGACCCATCCATCTATGACTTCGCTTGTCTACTTAAGGTGCATGTGATTTGACCGTCCAAGTTCCTGATCAGCTTCTCGCTCCCGGAGTGTGAACGAGATCCCAATACTTAGGCAGATGTGACTGACCGTCTGCTAATTAACTCAAGATTCCCGGAGGGCGAACTAGAGTATAAACATCAAAATGGTTGTGACTGACCACCCATCAACCAACTCGAGATTCCCGAAGTGCAAAGTGGTGAATAAACATTAACCAACTCCGATCCCGAGAGCATAAACCGGAGTATAAATATTAAACGGGTGTGACTGACTGCCCGTAAAACAACTTAAGTCCTCGGAGCACGGACATAACTTTAAACATTAAGCAAGCGTGACCAACCGTCGGCATAAAAGTACAATCCCCAGAGTGTGGATGCGATTACCAATAGACAGGCGAGTGTGGTCCGACCACTCGAACTCATCTCGCTTTGACTCTGTTCCGACTAAGTAAGTTCAATTTATTGAAGGCGGAAAGCGGATTTCGACCGACTACTTCAATTCATCCCCAAGGCTAGGGAAAAACTCAAGTACCGGTTACTGATCGAGACAGTACAACATTGGGACTTGACTTAACGTTTGGTTATGACCCACCATGACTTTGGGACTTAATCACCAAACTCAAGACTGATTTAGAGACTAAAGCCTCACAAGTACATTGAATGGAAATTCGAGCGCTAAAACACTTAAGCAAATAAATACAAAGTTATGCTGAAAACAAAATGGAATTTCATTTCAACTATTCTTTGAAAGAAAAGGATAAGTACACAAATTATTTCAAGAATTCCTATAGGCAGGGGCCGAATCCACATCTATACACAGCCTACAGAAAGCGAAAAAGAAATTCCTACATATCTACCAAAAAGAGGGAATAAAAGCACACGTCTACTCCTTCGGCTTCTTCTTCCTCTTCTTCCTCGACGTCGACCCACTAGAGCTGCCGCTCTGATGCCTCTTCAAGCTTTTACCTTTTGCTGGTGATCTTCGGTCAGGGGGATTACCGAGGTCTCTTCCTCCGACTCACGGGGATCGGGATACTTTCTGAATGCGGGGCCAAAAGAACCGTGGTGCTCTCAATGTTAGAGGACGAGGGAGCCACGCCAGTGTCAACGATTGTACAACCAGGAGAAATCATACGCATGGGGACTAGACCAGGACCCGCCATGCCACCTTTAATACTACTATCATGTGTGGCTCTTTCCATTTCAGCATTGATCTCTGCCATTATATCTTCCTCCTGAACTGCTTAGGTTCCACGGGAATGTCGCTAGTTGGGCCCGAAGAGTTAGCCGTAAACACACCTTCACCCAAGATGAAAGGCAAGTCAGTAAGTGGATCACTCTGGTGACCAAGGTGTTCTTCCATCATCTATTCGTCAAGAATGAAAATGCTCTCATGCACCTCCTCGGTTGGTGTCGCGGCCGTTGTCGTGGTTGCCTTCGTTATAATGGCCTTCTGCTCATGATAGAGCTCTTGGGTTATAGGAGGCTCGGCTGGTGCAGATTCTATAACTGAATAAAGGTAAGAGAAAACATTAGTGACACCTTCCGATAGTGCTCCCGACTTTGAATGGATACAAGAAGCATTCAGAGTACCTTCCTCAGATTGGCTCACGTGCGGGACCAGTGCGCCTTCGGAACCATGCTCGCATAGTGGAGATAAATGTGGCTGATCAGGATCATACGTAGGAATAGTTGGAGGGTCAATTGTAGAAGTAAGCTCGGGTTGAGTTGCTGCAGGCATTTCAAAACTTGCTTCGTTGTGTTCAACTCCCGACCCCACTCCAACATCCGGATATTAGCCAACAAGTTTTTCCTTCTCAAAAGTGACAATGGCATCATGAAGAACATTTCTCTCATCTTGAGTTAGTATCCGGCTCTCCAGCTCAAAGTCGTCGATAGATGTAGTGTGGTGGTCTGTCTTTTCATCCTCTATCAAGCGACATCAGGCATTGTATAGATGAAGTAGGTAGTCATCGAGCCAACTTAGATAGCGGTGTTTCAGGACATTGACATTATAAGTGACCAAGAGGTCCTTCGATGCCACCTTCCAACCTGGCCTCTGCTGCTCTAACATCAGTTTCGATTTTGGCCTTGGTTTCTTGGACCTTTAACTTGGTCGCATCCCACTCACCCCTGGGTGCCACGGCCTGCTCACACGCCTCTTGGGCAGCTTTGTTAGCCTCATCTTTCTCTTTGACGACTTCAGTAAATTTGTATTTAAGCTCCTCAAGCTCTTTGAACACGGCATCTATTTTCACCGTAACGGTGGTGGTTCTATGGCCCATCTCCTCGACCAAGGTTAGGTGCTCCTTTCGCATCCATTCTATCTTCTTGCTTGTCTCATCGAATTTCTTAAGTGCCTCCATTTCCGAGTACCTTAAAGTGTCATTCTTGGTGGTAAGCACTTGCACTATGCGATCTTTTTAGGCGAGATCTTTCTCCAGATTTTCAATTGTCTTCGTCCGATCAAAAGCCACCGCTGAAGCTTTCTCTGCGGCCTTCATCCACTCTCGATACTGGTTATAGACATCATATACATAATCATGCACATTTTATTCAGCCCCATTGGGAATTCGCTTCAAGATCGGGGGAAAGTGAAAGCCATCAAAGCAAATATTAGGGAAATCCATTTTCAACTGAGCTATTCAGATAGCTCCCTCTCCCATAGTCTCCATAGCCGCTGATGTAGTGATGACAGGAACATCTTTCCTAGTTTTACGGCACTACTCTCCAGATCTCGAAGTTTGTGGAGGCACTGGTTGGCATGAGGTTTTAGTAGTTTGTTTTCCAAAGTCGAAGGGTTGCATTTGACCTTTAGGTGGCGGAGAGCGCGACCGGGAATGGCGCCTATACTGCCTCTCCCTCTCCTTATCTCTTTCCCTCTCGTAACACTCCCTCTCTTGACTGGAATAGCCTCCATCGTGTTCTCTTTCGGCCTCACGCCTGCGAGACTCAGAATACGAGCTAGATGAATGGCGTGCTGAACAGAGACTATCGAGCATAGATCCTCGCCTCGACATCATATCTGTAAAACGAAAAGAGAAACAGAGTTGGTAATCTCTAGAGATTAATAGCTTGTAATTAGAAATTGTGTAGTGCCGTGAAGTGTGTGCATGTATGTGCAAATCCCCAACCAACCGGTTGTAGCAGCCGTACTCGAAGGAGTTGGCTCTCCTATATCTAAGGCGCTTTGAAGCCCCTCTAGTTTGATATCTTGATGTAAAGGCATGTCATCCGAAATAGGGATGTCCGCCATTCCCTCAAAAGAACTCTCCATCTGCGGAGGAGGAATCACTTGACTAGTAGCAAGCTAAGACACCACAACGGTTTTGCACCTTAGAGATTTGCGGACAACAGTCTTGCCTTTTCTTTTTTACCAATGCTTGGGGGTTCTGCGGAAGCACATCTATAGGTTCGTCTCCAGTGGGCGCATTTTCATCATCGCCCTATTCGACAATCACAATTCCAGGAGCTCTCCTTCTAACTTGCCTCACCGGAGCCATCCTGAGGACTCCTACAAGTTCGATGCTCTAGTCTTTATCAATCAACCCCCCGACAATTAGATTTTCATCTGCGAGAACTTCATCGATTTCTCTTTGCACGACGGGCACTTCTTGAAGAACCCTTACTATTTATTCTAACCGTGCTCCTTCAGGTCATAGAATTGAAGCTGTATAAGAAGCAAAGTAGTAGACTCCACATCAATTAATATGATCATGTTAATCAACAAAGAAGCTGAAACACTTACGTATAACCAGCCACCTCCTGGCAAATCCAGTGGACATCCAACGAAAAACCATTTGGTTTTGAAGTAACTCAACTTGCTCCAAGCTCCGACCATGATTTGACAGATCCTAACTTCTTCTAGGAAAGTGAAGAAAGGGTTGTCCCCGCGACTATTTATATTGAATAAGTATCTGATCTCTTGTACTATCGGGGGTCAGAAGAGGTGCTCCACGAAGATGACAAACAGACTATTGAGCAAGGCATACCCGTTCGGGTGCAACTGAGATGGTGCAATCCTTAAGAAATGTAAAACTTCCCAGATGAACTGATTGAAGGGAGGAAGTGTCACGGCTACCCACATGAATTTGTTCCAAGGGATTATGGGCTCTATCTTCTGGCCCCGGCGGTAAGACATCACTTAATGGCAACCGTGTCTTAGGCAAATCCTGCCTAACATAACCTCGGAGATATTAGAGCGGACAGAATCCTACGGGTTCATAATAAAGACTGCTCATCCGAAGTAAGGCTAATTTCTTCAGCTGCAATAGCCGGCATTTCAATTACGGGGAGAGGCGGACTTTGAACATCCTACGACTATGAACTTCCAGGTTCCATGGCTATTGAATTCAGTAAAAATCAATGTTAGATGACAATAAACCCGTGTTCTCCCCAGTGTGAAGTGCGTGAATGTGTTGTGCAGTGCATTGCTACATAATACTTAAGAAATTCTACAGAATTTGAGAGATGTTCAAACGACAAGTCTTCAAGATTCAACCGGAATGACCGTCATCGATGACCGTCACAACCATACCATTCAGACTTCGGAGATGACCCAAGATAAGGTTTTTCAAATTTTTCAAGTTACAGTTCCATCGACCAGCTTTGAAGGGCAGTCAAATATGCAGTGAAACGGTTAAGTCCAATTATGCAAGGTAGAAGCTCGTCGGAGTCAAATATTCGATTTAAACTAAGGTTTCGTATCCATCACGGTTTGCACTTGGATCGGTCACCAAAGATCAATTCGTATCGATCATGGAACAACATTTCGTATCGATCACTCAAAGATCACTTCGTATCGATCGAAGTCCACTGATTCGTATTAATCACCAGGTCCAGGATACGTGTCGATACGAATGACCATCGTTAATTGATCAACACGAATACCCACCAACTATCGATATGAACTCGCCCATCATCCATCATCAATACAGGTCCTTCCTTCGTATCCCTCTACACTTCTTCCCCAAACAACACAAATGTCATTCCAACCTTGCTCCGACTCATTTAAGACCTCCTCGTTACTAGAACTGGCCACGACCATGACTGGATCAGTAGTCAAACCCGAGTCTTATCATTTTTAATGTGAATTTATTGATTAGTTACCTAATTTAAAGATTTCGATCGAGTGATAAAAGAGTTGTGTTGATTTGGAGATGAAGGCAATTCCTATTTCTTAGTTTTCAATCGATACGAAAGCAAGAGAAATGTGAAAAAAAGTAAAAAAAAATTCTAAGTCCTAAAAGTATTTATATGGATACAAAACCAAGGAAAGGAATCGAGTCGACTCCCAGTTATGTTAACTAGTAAAAAGCAGTATCCCATGTCATCGATACGAATCATACTTCGTATCCATCCACCATCGAACTAAAGCAGCAACTATTCGTAACCATCGACTCAAATCGGTCCAGAGCAAGCTTTTCATATCCATCAAGCCATCAATACGAAAGACACAACAAAGGCCTGTTGAAGCTACTTAAATCCATCGATACGAAATGAAAATTTCGCATCCATTACTTTGAAGACCACCAGGATTCATATCCATCGATACGCAGCATTTCAGAGGACCACTAATTCATATCGATGGCCATCGATACGAAATGCCTATTCCAACTTCTCAAATCAATTCAGGAGAGGACCGATATGAAGGGATACTCTAAAACGACCATCAAGCGTTGTTACAACTCGAATTTCACATCGATAGGAGAGGATCGATACGAATCTCGATGCAAAAAAAACATGACAACGACTTGTGGACGTGCAACGTTAACGGGAGTCAGGTTAACATACGTGCATGTATGACGGACTAACATTCAATTTCCAAAATTCATAGCAGTTGAATGCCCACCTGGTGACAACTACAACGGTGGACAACAAATTGCTAACACTCGACACTCAGTTACAGCAAAGCACTGCATAATCATTGGCAGTCAACAGCTCAGCATTTATATTACTGGAAATCGATCAAAGGTAACATCTTTTGATGAAAAGGCAACAACTATTCAACGAATCGGATGGGACTTTTCAGAATGAAGATTGCAGCTTTTCAAAGCACTCATGTTCTTATAAGATGTACTTTGGGGGCAAATGTTATCCCGCCTTTTGGCAAGGCCGTGACACCAAGGAATTGACTGGAAACCAAAGACAATCTGTTCCGACGATCGGTTATACACAGGTTCGCTTTGGATACTGGCAAATTTTGTCCGAGTCCGGATCAAGTTACAATTAACATGGTACGATAAGCAAAGCTATAAAAGACAATGTTCCAAATTTCAAGTCAATCGGAGTCCGTATGCTCAAGATATGGATAGATCAAGATCGAGAAAGAAAACATCAGTTCGTATCCCTCAGTTCCTACTCCTCTTCGTATCCATCATATATTTTCCGCTTCATATCCATCAGTTAAAGATATTTCATATCGGTTCCACTCCTACACATTTTGTATCGATCATCCATCAACACAGTTCATATTGATCGGCCAACGATCTATACGAGATATGTTATCAAGCAATCGATACGCAGTAGCACCTAAAAACATCGATACGAAACTAACTACCCAGTGATCGATACGAAACATAAAATGGAATATCGATACGAAAGGAATAAGTATGTATCGATGCAAATTGAAGTAATTTCCATCGATACGAAGCGACTTTGATCATCGATACGAAGAACATAAGCAAACATCGATACGAAATGAAGTGTAGGTCATTGATATGAAAAGAGAGTGCCCAGACCGATACAAAGTAAGCATGGAAAATGGAAGAAGCTATCACTCGGCATGAAAACTGGATCGCTCCTGGATTATAGCTCCACGTCATCAAAGTGCAGCCGATCAGTAGAACTCCTATCGATCCGAAGTTGATTGATACGTATGTGATCGATACGAAGACGCCGGCCTTTTTTCAAATCCAAACATGGATCGATCATAATTCAAAATCTACAAGTCCAAATGCCACCAAATTTTCACAAGAGCTTGCATACCATCTCAAGAATGTCCATGATCGATCTCAGCCTAAGAAAACCACATCTTGATCGATACGAATGGTACACGTATCGATCATGGATCGATCCCAAATGACCAAGAATCGATCTGGTGGGCCCACCCACGTGAGAAAAGGAGTATTCCGAGATCTGAGCCAGATATTTTCAGCCTACGCCTATAAATAGCAGCCATATGCCTCTAGAAAATGAACTTTTGGATTCTTCCATGCTGATACTCTGCTAGAGACTCATTATAACTTGAGTGCTTGAGTGTGTATTGTTGTAATCAGATTGTAATATTCCATAAAATAGCAAATTTTCCATAGCGGACGTAGGCTACAACACCGAACTCTAACTTCTTGTGTTCTTGCATGTCTGTTTGTTTGTTTTGGCGTGTATGTTAGATTAACCTCCGTTTTCATTTATATTCCTCGTTTTAATATCTTCAAATACGTCCGAAGAGTGTTGTGCTCAATTTTGGTACAAACAATATCTTTGTTGAATATCAATGTGCATCATCATCTAATGGTTGTTGAAATGTGTCGTTGTTAGACATATGGTGTTGATAGTAATGATATCATCACTTCCTTGGAGAGATATGGCATTGGTCCATGCGGTATTGATATCTATTGGCATTTTCTGCCTCAGTAATGTCATGTGACATTGCACACTAACCCTTATTAATTAGGATCAACATTGAGGAGTGGTGGTATAAATGTGAGGCGATACTGTAATCCTTCATACGTCGGCTTTGGCTCATTACCACTCGGCATTATTTGTTTAGGTGACATCATGACTACATTGACATGCCGCATTCCTTCAACATTGATATAGGTAGTAACATTTGCACATCTACTTTGATATCTTTTGAGGAAGCTGATGACATTCGTCATTAGTGTCACATTGGAGGTTTGTGGCATCCTTTGATGGATGCTATAGAGTGATATCCCCAATGAACAATATTCATAATTAACCATGTTGAAGGGATACGATGTTATTGAGAAATGCCATTGATTCAAGGCAACATTGATAGACGACATTCCTTGCAATGCCCCAAAAATATGATATTTACCTGATGTGATATTGATTAATTACAATATTGATAGAATGCCAATCCCAGCCTTATTAATTTGCAGCGTTAATTATGAAGTGGCAATGATAGGTTGATATCCCTTCTTAATAGATAGTTTACGACATGCTGCTAAGATGCGGTATTAATGGATCATGGTATGAGTGGAGTGCGATATTGATGAGGGCCGACATTGCATGTAAGCTATTTTAGATGAGGATCAGTAGTGTAGTCTTTCGGCATCGAGTCTTCTTTATTCTTTTGGCATCATTTGATAAAAGGATGCCGATATTCATCCTTAGGGACCTGGAGCAATCTTCTTTGCCTTACCACTTCAATGCTTTAGGTATTATTTCCTTGATGCAAGGTGGCATTCTTCATCATCGTAGCTTTCAACATTGTACGACGTCACTTTTTCCTTGTTAACTTGTATGAAGCTTTATGTCGACAATTCACGGCATGCTGTTTTCCAACATTTTCAATTACTTTATTACTCTTCAATATCAACATAAATTTCTTTACTCCTATCCTTTAGAAATTATATTGATAACAAGATGATTCTCCTTACTAATTTATATGTTTTACTTCATGTTTTCATTTATTGATGATTTTAAAATTATATGAAGTGATCTAGAGATTATTTGAGTTGATTTGGGTTTATGTTTGTGTTATAAACATGATTATATTAACTCACTATTTGTTTAAGCACTTAATAACTATTTTTGGAAATAGTTAGTAACCTAAGAATTTGATTTTAGGGTAGTTAAATGATTACATGTGAGGTAGTGATAGATTAAAGACTGATTACCTATGATAATTAAGTGCATGCTATTAATTAGTGATAACTAAACTAATTTAAATGATTTTGGAAAAGTTAGTAAGCTAATTACATGAGTTTTGCGCTCTGCACTTATTGTTAAAGTAAGTAGAGGATTAACGAAGCTTAATTAGTATTTATAAATATTGTTTAATTAGAGGAATGGTTTTTTATAAGTAAAGAAGGTATTTTATAAAATGTGATGATATTTTATAAGATAGTAACTGAAGCTTGATTATCATTTTTAAAAGGGTTATATGTTTTATAAATGAATTAAAGATTTTATAAAATGGATATGAGATTTTATAAACTAGTAATATGAAGTATACTTAATTTTAATGAGGTAATTAAGTATTTAAAGGCTTAAAATTGAGTTTTATTGAAAAGAGTAAGTAAATAGAAGTAAGATTTAATTAAGTAATAAATGAATTACTTAATTAAATATACGTTTATGTATATGAGTATGGGTGAGTATACATATATGTGTATTTGAAGGTACATAACAATCAAAACGATGTGTGGATTTTAGTTAGAATCATTGTGTGCTAGCTTATTTGTATAGGTATGCAATTGTTTGATTATATGGATGAATTATTGAATAAAATTCATTGTGGGCATTTCATGTAGCCATAGCAACTATCATGTGCACTAAGTTGGATGAGAGTACATCGGGTTGAGTAATCACTCTGTTGAAGTCCAAAATGTGAATTGCGAAGTTAATGCATGTTTCCATGAACTTGTGCGCATGAGCGTAAATGGATGAGTGTATCGACACACATATGAGCTACACACAAGGCAAAGAAGTCAGTTATATTATTTTGGCTTGTTGTAGGAGGTTGGGTCACTAGAATCGCTCGTTGAACTCTACAAATGAATTCGAGTCGGACGATGGTCATGCAACGTATCTCGGTTAGGGCTGGAAATCTTTACCATATTACAACTTACCAACCATTACCAACCGCTACCAACTAAAATGGTACCGAAAAAATGGTAACCAATTTGTATGGTACAATTTGCCGAACTGCATGAAAATATGCGGGACGGTAATGGTAATTAGCCACTAAATGTGGTAGTTACCATATCCACTATATAGATATATGGAAATTCTATTTATACACAAAATATAGACACAATTGATGACACAATAATCTCCGCCATTCGATGGCCCCCCAATTTACACCTACCATATAAGGACAAAAAGATCCAATGGTCAACATCCATTGTGTCACCAACTGTGTATAATTCTATGTCCAAATAGCCGCCTTATATATATGTGTGTGTGTGTACACACACACTATATACTATATAACTCACATTTAATGTGTAATGATTTAATAGAAAATCTAACAAAAAACTATTATGGTATCATACTGAATGCAATTCCTATCATGTATTTTTTAAAATAATATGATTTCATACAATGTTTAGCTTCTTGTACAATATTTACTTGTATGTTTGACTACACAAAATAAAATTGATAAATAATCATATAATAAAAAGTAACAACTCTTAATATTTAGTTATTTTAGTATTTACTTGTTTGACATGAAATATTGTAGACAAATATATATCATACTAGTAAAAGGTAAAAGTTTATTACCAACCATTACCAACCACAAACCGAAGTCTCGATTTTTGGATTACTTTGGTTGGTAATGATATGATTTTTCTATTACCATATAAATCGGTATGGTAATGGTTTTAAATATGAACTTTCGGAACCAAACCAAATCCAGCCCTAATCTCGGTAATACGAGCCATATGTCAAAAGCACTCAAGGAAAAGAAAAAAACTCAAATTATGAAAATGCATTATTTGAAGTTTCTAAATTGAAAAGGATTGCTCCATAGTTACAATGGAAGAAACGATGAGTCGTTTGGAGCTATGGATTGTAAGTTATGGATGTTTGAAGGTAGCTTTTGCCCATAACCGGCATCCAAACATTTGAACTCAGTAAGCTGATGTTTAGATGAGTCATGGAGGCAAACAAAGAAGAATTAGTACTATTTCAAGGGGTTTTAGATGTCTGAAATACCATTTAGATGTCTGACCTTCAAATTTAGAAATTTGAGTTGTGTTTCAAACTCTGAACACCTACTGTTCGAATTTTGTTGACCGATTAATCTAAATTTCAAAATGTGATATCTTTTGTATACGAACTCGGATTGAGGCATGGTTTGGACCAATTTCCATAATTTTTCAAGGGCTATTATGCGTGATGTTTTGTTAGGTTTTGGAGTGTTTTGATATTGGGGTCCATACGGGATCCACTCTAATATGTTTTCCAAAATCATGGATTTTTAGAAAGACCTGGAGGGTGTATCAAGAAGGTAAGATGACATTGAGGTCTTAGTTGACTATTGATGATACTTTGGATTCATATGGTAACTTTTATAGAGCCCTCCGATGAATTTATGACATGATGACTAGAGTATTGTGGTATACGATTCTATATGATATTGCGTACATGGTGTGAGTTTGTTTCTTGTGGCCTAGGCTTTAGGATTTGATAGTTTTAGACCATTTGTTGCATAAGCAATTATTCTTTCGTTTACACGTCTTCGGACGATGATGATTCGGGGATATGAGGCGTTCTATCTTTGGTATTTCAGCTATAGACCTTGGGCTACCTTGTAGCAAGGGTTATAAGTTGAGACATACTTGTCATTTTATTCATGATAAAAAAATGGTAGCAGTTAGGCATGCATATATATCGATTCAGTTTTGATATGATTCTTAGGTGGTGGCAATGCGTTGGGAGCATCGTAAGTATTTTCTCATATTAGTGGCCATACTTGGAAGGTTCTGGCCTTTTCGAGAGACACATGGCCCACTAACCTAGTGTGTGTCATGGTTGAGTCACGATTAGTGCCGTGTAATTTTATATACAATAGTTTTATCATGTAGTGTATCATGATATTATAAATGTGGTAAATTGTTGGATGCAGGAGAAGAGCGGGTTATGTTATGATTTCTTATCATTTTGAGAGAGGTTTACTTTACTTGTTCATGGATAGTCTGGATTATCCCTAAGCCACTTTCGTGGAGAGGATCCGCTAGGCCTTAGTAGTTTTCTATTTATTTATATATAGTTTTGATGTACAGTATTTTAAGATAGTTCCCACTAGGCTTTAATTCTGACCCGTTTTTTGTCTTTGTCTTTTTATGTCATGACAATCTCGGGTACTCGATTGAGTAGTCTGAGAGTCAGGTGCTTTTGGGGATACGCTATCAGGATGCGAAGTTGGAGCATTTTGGAGGTGTGGCATCAATATTTTAGATATGTATACTTGATATTTTAGTAGTACACGACAGACTTTTTATTTGTATATAAGACCGGCTATATTACATATTTCTTCAAAACTCAATGTTATTGGGAGTTGATGTATTATGAATTTCTATAATGATATTTACTTATAAATTACTTCCACTAGTGCGGTCTCTTACATACTATAATCCTCTTTTGTTTATGTATATTCAGTATATTATATGTTGTCATTCCGTTGTGAGATCTTATCGATGTCTTCGTTTAGTATTCATTCAAATTTTACCAGGACAATCTACCTTTTATGGTATTCGAAAGTCAATCATATGATATAAGACAATGATTTTGAGTATTATGATGGAAAGGTCATTATATTTAGTATTTGAGCTTAGGCTCAACACTCGGACAGGGTAGACCAATTTGAATTAATCAATATGGTAGAAGGAGGTACGTTGAGAGAGCGTACTTGTATTTTTCTTCTATATTATACTGTATACACCACTTGTCTTCTAGAATTTGATTAATTTCTATCGCCTGTTACTAAGGTATCTTCGTCAGGTTACCAGTCTGAGTAGGCCAAGTGAATGAGCGACTATGGATGGGTAGTATGAGATGCCTGCTTAGTTCAAAAAGTATTTAACTATCGCAAACGATGCTCCGCCACCAATGATAATTTCCAGCAGATGTGGTTGGTATCAAAGGTGGCATGACCCTTGGGACATTGGTATTTCTAGCACCACTAACTTTAGACTCTTCGAAGCAGTGTTGGAATTTCCTTAGCCTTGGAGGGAAGCCGTATTTGAGTCCTAAGACTGTTGCGGAGGCATGGCCTTGGACACTGCATGAGAGAGCTTCCATCAATATAGGTCTAGGGAAATCCTTATAAGGAAGATTGCTTCCTGGCATTTAAAGATGGTAGACTTTGTCTAGGTAGAACATAGTGTTTGGGTGGTTGATGATAAGGCCCATGATTTGGGATTAATTCAAGCATCACTTTGGTTCTCCGTTCATTTCTGAGATCAAGAAGGGAGTGTAACTTTAGCATCCCATCCATCTTGAGCAGGGCAACTTGTCAGTGAAGGAGTGTTGACCAATTTAATCTTTTTTATAGAGTTGCTGATACTCTATTAGTGTGGGAAAAGGTGTTTGCTTTGGGTCCTAAAGCATCAGTTGGAGATCCATTACTTAGCCTTATCCCCGTTAGGAATCACTTTTGAAAGTCTTGCCGGGATGGTTCTCCTCCATAAGAATGCCTATGAGATTCAGTTTGAAGCAAAAAAAATGGAAAACCAAAACGAAGCTCCAACTGACATGCAAAGACCATGATACGAGGAAGATCGAGCTTATGCAAAAGAGAAAGATGACCTAATATGTCACTCTAGTCACATATGGGGACATTTCGCTATAAAATGTCATCCAGCTAAAGCGAAGTGTATGTGCTTCAATTTTGATTGTCTTGATCACTTAAAGAAGGACTATCCTACATTTTCAAAGGGTGAATAAGTGATGATGACTTGTTCCTTATAGGCATTACTGGGTCATAGCAGGCCTATGGCTTAGAAAAAACAGAAGGAGCTAATGTAGTGAGATGTGCTCTATTTTAGGGGAACTTACTTTTATTCCTTCCAACGCTGAAGCA
This sequence comes from Allium fistulosum, assembly GCA_030737815.1. Taxonomy (NCBI): domain Eukaryota; kingdom Viridiplantae; phylum Streptophyta; class Magnoliopsida; order Asparagales; family Amaryllidaceae; genus Allium; species Allium fistulosum. The sequence goes on from CM060907.1 coordinate 172,966,618, forward strand.
GTTTATTTTACTCATTACTAGTTACTCAGTTTATAGGCTAAACTTAGCACCTCTCATAGTAGGTAAATTATTCGATAAAGATAAACCTTGTATGAGTAACCTTAGTTGTAAAGCTGAGGTGAAGAGACAGAGAGTGCTACTTTTCGAACTTGATGCATGAGCTTTCAAGCTGAGTGGGGTTGGTTGATGAAGTGTGACTTGGATTTATATCTAGGTAGGGTTCGATGGATGCCTAGTAATGAGCAAAGACTGAGCGATGACTTATAGGCATTTTCCTAGAGTCGTTCATGTTAGAATTGTTTTTCTTTGTGTTAGTAAACAGGTGATGGGAGTAATCCATGTACCAAAAAGGCATTTTCTAAAGAATGGCCATTCATACACCAATTCCTAGCCAGTAGTTTGAGGCCAGGGTTTCTAGGTGATTTACACCAATTAGGAAAGGGTTTTAAACACTTGATTCTTAAAGGCGAGCACTTGGGTTTGATTCTTAGGAAGGCTGAGAGATTTCTGAAGCATGACAATAATCGTGCGAGGGAATTTCAGTGGTCGGATTAAGGAACTGGATCAAAGTTCGCATGAGAAAAGTCAGGTGGCTGACCATACATTACCAATGGAATCTTATGAGAAAATGAAGGGTTAGAACATGCATCATATCATTCGAACAGTCTTTAGTTAGTGTAAATTTTAGTGTAGTATAGCTAGGGTTACTTAGGGTAGTTCGGTAAAAAAATTCCTGACTAGTTTTGTAGCAATGCAGATAATCTCCTAAGTAATGAGATGATACTTGCCTATGCACGCATCATAGTGCACTTAGTATATTATTTGTATTAACATTGTGCGGTTGAGGTGAGTTTGTACCCAAGCAAACCAAATCAACTGTGGATCTTCATTTAATGATGTTAAAATTAGTAGAATTTTCTCTTCTGGAGAATGAGTACTATTTGGGAGAAAAGGAAAGTTAAGGAATTGGTTGCTGGATTTATTCGAGAGTTTCGAGACTCGATAATCCTGCATATCATATAAGTTTTTCTTTTTGTAGCAGGAGGTGTAATAGTCTTTGGTGTATTATATTCACGAAAGGGGTTACACCATTTAGGCATTTGTTCCTTCTGAATGACGAACAAACACATCGGAGCTTATAGTTTGCCATGTACGTTTTAACTATTGATTGGTTACCACGTATGTTGGTATAGACTCTTTCTGAATTTCACAGTTGCTATGTATGCTTTTTGTTGCTTGTTGAATGGTTGTTTGTATTTAAAGTGTATGGTGATTGCTTATTGTTAATTGCTGATTGTTGTTACTGCTTGTTGTTTTTTGCCATAGCTCATGTTTGCTTGCTACTGCTTGGTGTAGCATGTTGTGTTTTATTTTTGTTATCGGCTGATTTTGATTATTGTGGATTTCGTTCCTTACTTCCATGTTTGATGGTTTGTATGCTAATTATTGTTGCTTATCATTGTCGGCTATTATTTGACGGTTACTTGTCATTTATAGACATTAATTGGTTACTACTTGGAGTGTGTGTTTGATTTCCTATATTGTAGTCATAATTTTGGTGATAATAGGCCGAGACATTGTGTTTCTCAATAGCGAGTCACTTACGATTTGACAACAATGGACTGAGACATATAGTTCCTCAACAGTGAGTCATATATGTTTTTACCGATAACGAGTTGGGATTTTGGGCTCAATCGTGTTGTAACTGGTCATTGGCATGCGAGTTAGAACTTTGGGTTCGATCGAGTGCATATGATCAGATATGGGTTAGATTTAGTGAGACCTTATCCTATGTTGTCACTATGGTAGTTATAATTTCATAATTAAAGCATGTTAAAGTAGTGATAATGATAGCTAATGGATCATATATCATCCATGCCCACTACGGGGTCAAGATGGGATCTATACGATCCTATTGCCTTTTGATGTGACTTGGAGTTCATAGTATATCTTGATACTGACTCACTTTAGCTTGCACTACAATTGATTATCCTGTATGATTATAGTAGTATCGGTTACTATACTATGGTTATACATGTTTGAATTATGTGTTTGTGCATAATCCTCTTTGTATAGTACAATTAGGTAGTTAAGAGCCGAAGTATAGCTATTTAAATGCTTATTTACTTTGACTAGCAATAAAATGGTAAGAATCTTTCTTGAGAAAGGTATGAATTTCTAGGAAGTGTGGGATAACGTAGGTTATCTCATGTTCCCTTGTTGTGTGATGCATTATAATTTGGGAGTTTCCATAATGATGATAGCATAAGGGAAAGTACTGTTGGAATTTTCCAAAACTAAGATTCAGGAAGTATAGTGGGTCCTATTACTTTCTCGTACTCATACGAATTTTTGGGAAAAATTCTTTTGAGGGGAAATGTAACACCGTGCAATTTTAACGATTGAATATTTAAATGATTAATTTAAATATTTAATCGTTAAGTAATGGAACACCACTTGTACTCGACCTTTATAGACGGACAAATTGGGTCTGGAGACACCCGTAGTTGAGGCCCTTTTTCCAACGTGAGAAAAATGAGTATAAACTTTACTATTTCTTGAGTCAATTAGCTTTTGGAGTGAATAGTGACTTTTAGAAAGAATGAGAATTGAATAGTGACACCCGTAACTTAAGCTTATAGGTTAGCTAACTCCTTCGTTATTTTCATTCATTTCTCATTTACGTAACACTCATCTTCCTCTTCTATATTGACTTCTAATCAATAATTCATTCTCAAATAAAATTCCTAAATTCAAATTAAAATCACCATAATTCCTCTCTACTTATTCCTCACATAACCCATGAACGAATTAATATGAGGTGGAGTTGGAGCTAGATCTCAATTTAAAGAGAGCTTGGATTTGGGTTTTGATGGTTTGGAGCATGGTTTGAAGAAGAAGATGTGAGTAGGTTGATTCTCTCCTTAATAATTTATATATTTTACTTCATGTTTTCGTTTATTGATGATTATAGAATTATATGAAGTGATTTGGAGATTGTTTGAGTTGAATTGGGCTTATTTTTTGTTATAAACATGATTATATTAACTCATTATTTGTTTAAGACCTAACTATTTTTGAAAATAGGCAGTAACCTAGGAATTTGATTTTAGGTTAATTGAATGATTACATGTGAGGTGGTGATATATTAAAGACTAATTACCTATGATAATTAAGTGTATGCCATTAGTTAGTGATAGTTAAACTAATTTAAATGATTTTGGAAAAGTTAATAAACTAATTAAGTGGGTTTTGAACTCCACACTTATTATTAAAGTGATTAGAGGTTTAATGAAGCTTAATTAATATTTATAAATATTGTTTAAGTAGAGGATGGTTTTTTTATAAGTAAAGATGGTATTTTATAAAATGATATGATATTTTATAAGATAGTAAATGAAGTTTATTTACCATTTATAAAAGGGTAATGTGATTTTATAAATGAAGTGTGGATTTTATAAAATGGATATGAGATTTTATAAAACAGTAATATGAAGTATATTTAATTTAATAAGGCACTTAAGTATTTAAAGGCTTAAAATTGACTTTTATTGAAAACAGTTAGTAAATAGAAGTAAGATTTGATTAAGTAACAAATGAATTACTTATTTAAATATACGTTTATGTATATGAGTATGGGTAAGTATACATATACACGTATTTGAAGATGACAATCAAAATGATGTGTGAATTGTAGTTTGAATTGTTGTATGATTGCTTGTTTATATAGGCATGCAATTATTTGATTATATAGATATTATTGAATACAAATTTGTTGCGGGCATCTCACGTAGCTATAGTGATTATCATGTGCACTAAGTTGTGTGAGAGTACACCGGGTTGAGTATTTGCTCCAGTGAAGTCCAAAATGTGAATTGTGAAGTTAATGTGTGTTTGCATGAATGTGTGTGCATAGACGTGCACGAATGAGTGTATCGACACATGTATGAGCTACATACAAGGCAAAGAGATTGGGTATGGTTTTTTGGCATATTGGAGGAGGCTGGGTAACTAAAATCGACCGTTGAACTCTACACGTGAATTCGATTGGGATGATGGCTGTACAACATTTCTCGATGATACAAGCCATATGTCAAAAGCATCCAAGGGAAAGAAGAACTTAAAACTATCTAAGTTCATGATTTGAAGTCTCTAGATTGAAGAGGATTTCACCACAGTCGCAACGGAAGACACGACGAGTCGTTTGGAACTATAGGTTGGAAGTTATGGAAGTTTGAAGGTAACTTTTTCCCATAACAGGCATCCAGACATCTGAACTACATAGCCAGACGTCCATATGAGTCTTAAAGGAAAACGGAGAAGAATTAGTACATTTTCAAGGGGTTTTAGATATCTGACTTGAAATTTAGACATCTGAGTTGTGTTTTAGACGTTTGAACACCTGCTATTCTAATTTTGTCGATCAATCAATCAAAATTTCAAAATGCGATATCTTTTGCATATGATATCACATAATCCCATTACAAAATCTCATCGATTCCATGTTAAAGAAAATATAATGATCATAAACACATTCTAAGAGTGACATATGAAGATGCCCCCTTGGATGATCAGAGTATAACTATGGGATAGTTATAAATTCTGTCATTTCATCCATTCGAACATAACATAGACTTTAAAAAACATAGCGAAAACAAACTCCTAACATTAGCTAGCTTGCCTCCTGCTTGGCTTTGGAAGCTTAATCATCTAACATGAAAATCCATACTCCCGACCTACTCAAATGAGTGCCCAAGAGTAAAAGGGGAAACAAAAACTTTAGGTCAGACAAAAAGTCAGGTGTGAATAATAATATACCATCTTGAACCAAAATGGATACCTAGTGAGACCACGCCATTGAGCGGGACAGGTACCGCCTCTCTAGTTTCTAACCAAAATATGTCATTCATAAATCATGCACCTGCAACCACAATGGTTAAAACAAAACATAATAGGATCATATACATGCATGCAACATGGGTAAGTTCGAGTAGTTTGTCATCCTACAGTTATGCATACCCAAGGTTTACCCTTTCCAAAATTAGGTTGTCTCTCTCAAATCATACTTTTTCTAAGGTTACTATGAACCTGATGGTTTTGCAGGCCAATTAATAACCTATTGAGCTAACTTGGGCCAAAATTTTAATCGAATATTCCAAAATCTCCAAATATGATTCAGAGTCTCCAAATATGGTTAGGAGTAAAACAACTTAATTATTCTGGTGAGCATATAGAGCTATGAGTTCCTTTTTATGCATAAATATCCTTTTGTCTCACTATTAACAAACCCTACGGACTATAATCGCGGATCTTTACCAACCTAGGGCTAATGACTGAAGCACGGGACGCGATCCTACACCAGTCCCACCTACAATCTTATCTGATTTTAAATCCATGAGTCATATCTTTTGATCAAATTAGGGCATCCTAATACAATTGATCTATCAGATCATCTTGACTCAAATATACTCACTTAGAAGTTTAGTCTGACCATAATCACAACAGGAACAACCTACCTAATAATTTTGTTCCCCGAATCCCAAGATACAATTTGGGTCATGAAAATAAGAGTATGAAAATGGTAAATATGCAAATTTTACAGATCAAATGATAACAATATCATATAACATTACTCAACAACATATGTTCAATCAACAGTCAATGGCATCCCAAATTACTTAATTAAGTAGTAATTCTTTTGGTAAAATCAATGTAAAACTTAGGCTAAAACACCATTTTATTTCCTTGGAAACATTTATCTTCATAGATAATTACTCACTTAAAATCTTTCTTTAAAAAATGGAAAACATAGCCCATTACTCAGCCAAAATCTTGTACCAAAATACAACCATATTTAAATAGCTTTTTAAATCATTCGGTATCCAAAAAGATGTTGTCGAGTCTCTAAAACAAAAGGCTATCGAGCCATTAAACAAAGCAATTTGGTTATGGAACATACGGCCACCATGCCACTCAAATGGGGGTGCTGAGTCTCTATGTCGATCCTCTAAAATATAATATGGTTTGGTTTATAAAACATATGGCTATAATGCTACTACTATATGGGCTATCGAGTTTGTAAACATTCAGCTACTATGCCGATGAAAACATTGGTGTTGATCAAATAGGAGATAAGAGGCTTTGAGTTTAAAACATCTAGGACTGTCGAACCCTTAAAATCTTGGGGGTGCCAAACCCCTAAAACTTGTTCGTGTCCAATCTTAAAAGCTTGAGGGTGTCAAACTTTTAAAAGGTTAATATTCAGTATCGAAACTATAGGGTGCCGATCCTTTACAACCTTGCGATACCGAACCCCTACAATACTTTGTGTCGAGCTTTTATACAAGCAGATACATCATATATCTACTGAGTAGATATCGCTTGCATCATCCATATAGATGTCGAGTCTATAAATTTGATACATGGAATAACTATCAAATAGTTATTCCATATATCAACCATCATGGATGTCCAATATCGTCATAATAAGGGTGCCAAGTACCTACAATGACATTACTGTAATCAAAATAAAAATTGTTTTATTTCTTTTTAAAGCCAATACTTTCCACTAATTCTTGCCCTATATCAAATTATCATTGTATAACAAAAGGCTTTGCATATTCTTTTCAGAAATTACTGATAGATCTATTCTTGTTTCTCAAATATCTTTACATACCTTATAACTAATATATTTATCTTATATTAATTAAATACTTTTCTAGATAATAAATTCACAGAAAATCATAACCATTAGGGAAAATCCTCAAAAATCACCAAAAATCTGAATTACCATCTTTTTCCTTACATAAAAATTTCAGGACCAAAATATCAGATTAATTATTTTAAATAATTAAAACCCAAAATAAACACTTTTTCCTTTTTAGAAAATTCATAAAATATTCATATGGACTTGAAAAATTATGAAATAAAAGACCCATCTCCAAAATATTGTATTACACAACATATTCAAATTTCAAATCAATTTAAGATTAAAAACTTATGTTTTACTTTTAAAACCTATTAGAACAATTCCATAAAAATTCCAATAAATTATCATTCAATCCAATAATGATAATCATCAATCAAAGCATGACATATATTGACAATCAATTCGGAAATCATTAGTAGATCTGAAAACAAGCATAAATAATTGAGATGCACATTATTATTCACCTTAGATTGGATAAGAGGGATTAAGATTTGTGGTAGATTAGCTCTTCTAAGTTTTTCCCTTTGTGTCCCTTTAGATTTCCCATTTTTTTCTTCTTAGGTAATGCTCGGCATTATTTCTGCTTGTTTTTATTTAGAAAAACAAAAAATGGGAATGAATAAGAGAGGATGGATTCAGGGAATGAATAATATGGATTATTCCCATTATGCCCTGCTCATAAATTCCTTTTTTATTTTATGTTTAAAACAGTCTTCTTAATTTATTACTTAAGGCATGACCTATATTAGTTAATAATTCTCATTCTTTTTATCACATTATATCACATTATTCTTTTTAACTTATCTAATTAAATTTTATGAATAATGCTAAATAAAAATTAGGGGTGTTATAGAAATTTTGGTAGGTTTTGAAGTACTTTGATTCTGGGGCCCACGCGGCAGCCACTCAAACACGTTTTCCAAGATAATGGATTTTTATATAGACCATGAGGGTGTATCGAGGAGGTAAATGACATTAAGGTCTCAGTTGATTATCAAATATACCGTGGATTCATATGGTAACTTTTATAGAGCCCTCTAGTGAGTTTAAGACATGACGACTAAAATATTGTGATATACGATTCTATAGGATATTGCGTATACGGTGTGAGTCTGATTCCCATGGCCTAGGCATTAGGATTTGACAGTTATAAGCCATTTGTTGCATGAGCGATTGTTGTTTCATTTGCGCTTCTTTGGACGGTGACGATCCAGGGATAGGAAACGTTCAGTCTTGGTACTACGGCTATAGACCTCAGGCTCCATTGTAGCAAGGATGATAGGCTGGGACGTACTTGTCATTTTGTTCTCATGTTAAACAAATGGTAGCGGTTAGGAATGCATTATATAGATTCAGGTTCGATACAATTCTTAGGTGGTGGACGATTTGTTGGGAGCATTGTAAGTATTTGTTTCTTATTAGTGGCCATACATGGCAGATTTTAGCCTTACCGAGAGACCCGTGGCCCACTAGCCTAGTGTGTGTGACGGTTGAGTCATGATTGGTGTCGGGATATTTTTTATATGATAGTTTTATCACATAGTGTAGCATGATATTACAAATGTGTTATCTCGTTGGATGCAAGAGAAGAGTAGGTTATGGTATGATTTCTTATCATTTTGAGATGGGTTTACTTTACTTGTTTATGGACTGTCCGGATTACCCTAGAGCCACGTTCGTGGAGAGGACCGGCTGGGCCTTTGTAGTTTCCTGTTTATTTGGATATGGTTTTGATATATAATATTTTTGAGATAGTTCCTCTCCCACTAGGCTTTGAGTCTAACCCGCATTTTTTTATCTATTTATGTCATGACAACTTTTGGGTAGTCGATTGAATAATTTAAGAGTCGTCTACTTTTGGGGATACGATATTAGGATGTGGAGCTAGAGCATTTTGGAGGCGCTGCATTAATAATTTATATATGTATACTTGATATTCTAGTTGTATACATGATAGACTTGTTATTTGTATATGAGACCGGTTGTATTAAATATTTCTTCAAAACTCCATGTTATTAGAAGTTGATGTATTCTGACTTTCTATATTAATATTTATTTATTGGTTCATTCGACTAGTGCGGTCTCTTATATATTGTAATCCTATTCTGTTCATGCATATTCAGTATATTATATGTTATCACTCCATTATGGGATCTTATCAATGTCTTGGTTTAGTAGTCGTTCAAATTTTACCAGGACAATCAATCTTTTGTGGTATTCAGAAATCAGTCGTATGATATGAGACGATGATTTTGAGTATTATGAAGAATAATCGTTGTGTGTGTGTGTGTGCGCGCACGCACGCACACGCCTCTATGTGTGTTGTTTTGGATTTCTTTTTAGAGCTAGCTGTGCAAAGGAGGTATTGCCGAATTTTTCCAAAAGAAGTGGGGCTTTGAAAGCCGAAGAGTTAAAAGTCATTTTCTTTACTTTTTAAATTTTGAAGATGAAATCCTTTTAAGGAGGGGAGAATGTAACAACCCGTATTTTTAACGATATGATATTTAAATAGTTAATTTAAATATTGAATCGTTATTAAATTAAAAGTCCAAAATATGACTTTTCGTATACGGTTGAATTAGGACTCGAGACCACCTTTGTTGAGTTTGGATCGACGTTGTGAATCAAAATGGGTATAAACATCGCTATATTTGAAGTGACGGTATTTTTATGATTTACTATTGTTATATGTACTTTGTAAAAATACATGTATAGTCGAGTCCAGTGGGATCTCGACTGATGGTTTGTGTTTTTGGGATGAGAATTTCATTTTGAGACATATGGTTGAGTAATTTTTGGAATCGGATTATCTAATGCCCAAAACGATCTCGAAATGCATGAAATTATCATCCCAAAATGCAGTCTTGGAGGTTACGAAATCTGTACCATCAGGACTAGAAAAATAAGGTGATGTGCATCGATGAGATTTGTAGCGATCTGATATGTTGTGTGATAGTACAGTCTCAAACATTATGGTGATTTATTTGAGAAATCAGATAGTATGTGTGTGTGTATTATATACACATCCCTGAATCAGAATATTCAACGCCTTAAATTTTCCCCCGTTTCCCTTTCCCTCATCCTCATAGTAAAACTCATGAAAGAAAGAAACCCACCCTCTGTTGTCGTTCTTGACGTGTACGATAGGGTCGTAGAGGGGGTTCAAAACTAGGGCTTCAGTTTGCCTGTGCATGGCCGAAGTGGGGAGAAATGGAGGCCGACGTTGGCTTGGTGGTGGCAAGAAATGTCGGGGTGGCATTTTGAGTCGATTCGGTGCTGGTATAAGAATTGCAACATGGGAACAGTAAGGTGGAAACGAGCATGTCACAATTTCGAGGACCGCTTTCAAAGCATGCCTTTAACACAGACCCAACCGCTATTCTCCAATATACTACTTAACAATTGCTAGATACCGTATGCATTGGTTTTGAACGAGTTCGAATAGCCTGCTGGGCATGGTGACGGAAGTAAGCAAAGGATGTGGTAGAGTTGTAATTCATAGCAAAAATTATTTTATTCCTTTGAAAGTAATTTCTTTTCACCTAACTTGACTAATTTGTCAAAATGTAATTGGTTTCCATTTCTATATCAAAATCCTTTTTTTAAAAGGCTGCCCAATTCACAATTAACAATTTAAAAACATTTTAAGCAAATAAGCCATTCCTGTAGATAAAACATAACTTAAATAATTTTATAACCATAGAAAAATACTTACGAAAATTACCCAAAAATCACAATAATACACTTTTAATATGTTTTCTAACATATATAAATTTCCAGACCCGAAGTCAATATATAATTGCCTTAAATAATTTAAATCCAAAATTATTTATTTCTTCCATTCAAAATTCATAATAAATTATCCATGGCTTGGAATATTATGAAAATTTAAATCCATCTCCGAAATAATGTTTTACATAACATACTCAAATATAATGGCATTTGGAAATAAGTTTACATGATTTTAACCTTAAAATTGAATTCCATTATTCTACAAAATCTTGTTTAAATTAAAATATGGCATATGATCAAAGCATAACATCATTCATCCATCAAATGGTTTTAAACCATAAAATTGAATTAAAACGTTCAAGAAGACTTATATGAGATGGTTTAGATCATTATTCATCTTGTTTGGATAAGGAACTTGAGATTTGTTCTTCACTTTAATCTTCCTAGCTTGAATCTTAGGCTCTAATTGATTTTGAGCTCCTCTTCTCCTAAGGTTATGGTTGTCCTTGTTTTCTTTTGTTTATGATTTTGATTTATGAAAATGCGAATGAGAATGAGGTAAGGATTTAGGGGTTATGGGGTTCGACTATTCCCATATTGCCCTTGCCTTATTCTCTTAGGTATTTAACTTATAAACCATTTTTATAAATCCGTTTAGTTAAGGCATGACCCTAATTAGATCTCAAATCTCAATTCCCTTATCATTCTAATCTCTGCATTATTCTATTTAATTTATCTAATTAAATCTCCTGAATAATGCTATTTAAAATTAAGGGTGTTACAGGCTCCCCTTCTTAATGAATTTCATCCTTGAAATTAGCAAGGACTATATACTAAGCATAGTAATCATCTGTAACATCTCCTAACAACCATACTAGCCTACTTGACTAGCAAACAGTGTGTATGTGTGTGTGTATAACAGATATAGAACTTACCCTTATAATAGATCATGATAAGTATCTCTAATCCGGTCTTTTGTCTCCCAAGTACAGTCCCTCATGTTGTCGCTCCATTGAACTTTCATTAACTTGACTATCTTGTTTCTTAATCTCTTCGCATCTCTCGCTACAACCCGAACTGGTTGCTTAACAAAAGTCAAATCTGTTTCTACTATTAAGTCTTCCAATGCAATCGGAGGAATAGTATTCTCTTGATCATGCACACACTTACGAAGGTGAGACACATGAAACACATTACAGACACTTGCCAAACTGCTCGGCAACTCTACTCTGTATGTGAGCGTTTTGATCCTCTCTATAACTGGGAATGGTCCAACCTATCTCGATGCTAGTTTCCTAAACATTCCGAATCGTATCACACCCTTCATCGATGATACATTAATGAAAACTCTATCTCCAACTGAGAACTCTATATCCTTACGTCTCTTATTTGCGTTACTCTTTTGTCTAGACCGGGCTTTCTTCATCCTACCTCGGATCAACTCAATCTTCTCGGTTGCCTCTCTTAGAAAATCTCGACCTAAAACTAATCTGTCTCTACTTTCAAACCAACATGCCGGTGACTTGCATGGCCTTCCATACAAAGCTTCGAAAAGCGCCATTCCTGTACTAGTCTGATAACTGTTATTATAGGAAAAATCAATTAATGGTAGGTGATCTTCCCAAGATCCACCAAAATCTAGCACACAAGCTCTTAAAAATCCTTGAGTACTTTGTTAACTCTCTCTATCTGCCCATTTGTTTGAGGGTGATAAGCACTACTCATCTTGAGCTCAGTACCTAACACATCCTGTAGACTCTTCCAGAAATCGCCAGTAAACAAAGTATCTCAATCACTGACTACACTACTAGGAATCCTGTGTAGTCTAACTATGTTCTTTATAAACAACTTAGTTAAAATAGGTGTCGTCCTGGTTAACTTAACCACAATGAAATCGACACTCTTGGTCAACCTGTCCACTATGACTCATATACTTTCATTTCCTCGATTCGACCTTGGCATCCCAACTATAAAATCCCTGGATATCGAATCCCATTTCCAAACTGGTATCTCTAAAGGTTGGAGCAACCCACTCATCTTCTGATGTTCAGTCTTCACTTGTTGATAGTTCAAACACTGCTTTACCCACAAGCCAACATCCTTCTTTATACCTTCCCAGTAGAAACTCCTTTTCATGTCTTGATACAACTTGTCCCCTAGGATAAATCGTAAATTTGAATCAATGACATTCCCTAAGGACTTCTCTCTTTAAGTCCCTAAGATTCAGAACACACAACCATCCTTCTTTCTTAACCATCCCCTCTAGTCAAGATTAAAACCTTTCAAGTCATCAATCTCAATTCCGACCTCTAGCCTTCTAATATTTTTTTGCTAATAGTGGATCCTCCTTTTGCTTATAAGTAATCCTTTTGATCAATCCTGGTCAAACTTCAAAGCAGGATAACATGGCAGTGCTCTGACTAGATCTTGCAGTCGATTTTAACTACACACTACAAGTAGTCAAAGCCTCCAAGTCCTTCCACTCTGCTAACATAGCTAGCACCACATTCTGATGTTTCCTGCTAAGAGCATCCGCTACTTTATTTCGTTTTCCAAATGTATATTCTATACCAAAATCATAAGCTGCTAAAAGCTCCAGCCAACTCTACTATCTCAGATTCAACTCCTTCTGAGAGAATAAATACCTTAGAGACTTATGATCTGTGTATAATTCAAATCTCTCCCCTAAGAGATAATGTCTTCATACTTTCAGTGTGAAGATCACCGCTACCAATCCTAAATCATGAGTAGGATATCTCACTTCATGCGGTCTAAGTTGTCGTGAAGCATAGGCGATAACTTTACCTTTCTACATCAACATAGCCCCTAATTTGGTTCCATATGCATCGGTATACACTACTAATCCTTGATTCCCGTTTGGAACTACTAACATGGGCGCATTGGTTAATAGATGCTTTAACTTAAGGAATGCTTCCTTACATTTTTTTAGTCTAAATAAACTTCACGTCCTTCCTGGTAAACTTATTCAAAAGGCACTACTATCCATGAGAATTCCTTAATGAATCTCCGGTAATAGCCAGCGAGTCGAAGAAAACTTTTAATATTAATCACCGTCTCTGGTCTCTTCCAGTTATTAATAGCGTTGATCTTATCCGAATCAACTGAAAAACCCTTCACTAAAATCAGTGACCAAGAAACTTGACTTCTTTCTTCCAGAAATGACACTTTGAAAACTTTGCTTTCAGTTGATGCTGCCTTAGCATCTCAAGGACTACTCTAAGTTGAACTTCATGCTCTCTTTCATCCTTAGAGTATATTAAAATGTCATCTATGAATGCCAATACGAACCTATCCAAATTCTCTTGGAAAACTCGGTTCATCAAGTTCACAAAGAAAGCTGGTGCATTCATTAACCCGAATGGCATGACTAACCACTCGTACGAACCATACCTAGTTCGAAACGCCGTTAAAGGAATACTATCCTCTGCCACTCTGAGCTGATGGAAACCTATCACCAAATCCGTTCGGGAAAATATTCTGGCTCCACTCAACTGATCAAATAAATGATCGATTCTCGGCAAAGGATACCTATTCTTGATTGTTTTCTCGTTCAACTTATGACAATCAATACACATCCTTAACGACCCATCCGGTTCCTTTACAAACACTGCGGTCGCTCCCCAAGGCGAACTGCTTGGTTTAATGAAATTTTTTCTTTCTAAATCCACTAGCTGCACCTTCAATTCCTTTATCTCGGTAGGTGTCATTCTAGTAGGTGGTCTACTTATAGGTTCTGCTCCTAGCACAAGATCTATCCAAAACTTAATGGCTTGCTTTGATGATAGTCCTGTGACTGTGACTGGCTCAAAAAGATCTACATAATCTCTTGCTACCAAAACCTAATTCAACTCTTCTTCTACTTCCATTACGTTCAGCAAAGCACAAATACTTGAGTCTAACTTCTCCACCGAGTATATAATTCGGTCATGACTATTGGGGTGTCTTAGCGATATGATAAAATATCCCAGCATCATATTTTTCTAACCAATCCATACCCAAAATGATCCCAAAGCCTACGAAATCAAAAACATACAAACTGCATGCAAACTTATGACCTAACAATTCAAGTTCTAACTGGTCACATCTCATCCCTAAAGTTGCATGCCCTCCTATCGGATTAGCAACTCATGAGGAAGTAACAAGGTACTAGGGTTCTAAACATAACTCATCTAACAAACACTAAGATATAAATTAATGCAATGCATCGGTATCAAATAGTACCCTAACTGGTATACTATGAATCAAAAGCGTACCTTCCATCATAGTCTTTCCTTTATCGGTAGAAATTAGTCTAAAAGAAGATGGTTCCCAAAAAGTACCTTTCCCTTGTCCGCTCTGACTGGTTTTGGACACTGATTCTTATAGTGTGCAATCTGGTCATAGTTGAAGAACTTCACTTCTTTCTTATCTGCAACCTTTTTTCCTTTCCAGTTCGACATTCAAGAGCATAATGTCCTTTCTATCGCACTTGTAGCAAACTACATCGACCTTCCCTTTCTTGGAAGCTCCTCCTTTCTAAGCTCCTTTCTTCTTAAAGAAATTTTCTCTTCTTGCCCTGAGATCATGGGCTCCAACTTGCTTCTCCTTCCTATAAGTAGAAAGCATCTCTTCATTCTTGATTACCATCTCCACTATAACTATACTTGGATTACGCAGACGTGGCATAGTCTCCATGGCAATCTTGGGTCTTAACCCTTGAATAAACTTCTCGTTTCTTTTAATGACGGTGTCAATGGTAGCATATTCATATCTGGACAATCCATCAAACTTCGTAGTATACTCAATCACCGACATCTCACCTTGCACTAAATCCATGAATTTTCTCAGCAATACTGACTTGGCAACTTCAGATAAGAACTTCTCTTCAAATCTCCTTCGAAACTCTACCCAAGTCAACTCTTCCTCGGGAACTTCCATAATAATACTATTCCACCAATAAAGTGCCACTCCTTGCAACTGTCTAAAAGCAAGTCTCCTCTTCTGCTATCATATAATCCCAAATCAGCGAATATTATTTTTCAATGCAATAACCATTTTTCTACTTCAACAGCATCCTCTTTTCCCAGAAACGTCTTTCCACCAAGATTGGTATAATCTCTGCTCAGCTTTGCATAGTTATTACCAATTGGGGCCACGGGATTAGCTCCTCCAACATTCACAACATTTCCTCCGACTGCACCTGCAGCTACTCTAGATTGCATCAGATTGAAAAAGAACCAATACATCATCCCCATATCTACTAGCGGGGTTCCAACACCTACGTGGGAATTTGCATTTGGATTTGCATTTTCCCGTCGATCCGGATTCATCCTAGTATTCGGTCGAGCATTTCCATTAGTTGTGGTGCTTCCTCTACCCATATTTCCTCTTCCGTTTCCTGCCTCCATATCTTCCTTTCTCGTATATCTACATACGAAGCTTAGTAATATACAAAAGAACGGTCTAAGAGAGAGGGGATTACGTATGTATAGATATAAATATACATAACAAACACAAGTACGTTACTATAGCGTTAACCCAAACTCCGATCTCATTTTCTGATCCTTTGGATTATGTTTTGAAAATCTGTTTGGTAATTTCTATTAAATTTTCATAAACCTATGCTCTGATACCAACTTGTAACATCCTCCATTTGGAGGCCGAAAACTAACTGCTACGGATGTTGTAGTCATACATAGTTATTAATTCTCGGTGACCAAATGCGGTAATGTTAGATACATTGATATAACAGAAACACATGGATATGAAAATTTTGAATATCATAAAGCAAATTTCTCATTCCACCTCAAATCACATTTAAAATTCATTACATAATCCCAGTATGTAAACCACATTTAGAGAAATATAATTATTACAAGAGCGAGATATGAAGATGCCCCATTGGTTGATCAGAGTCTAAATATAGGTAAGTAAAGAACTTTGCCATTACATCCAAACACAGCGGAATTAAACAGAAAGAACTCCTAATAGCTAGCTTGCCCCCTTCACGTATTCGGAAACTTATTCGTCTAAAGGAGAAGTTGAAAACCTTAACTCACAAAATATTCAAATTCAATTGAGCACCCCAAAGTTTAAGGGGAAAACATAAACTTTGAGTCGGACAAAAAGTCTGGTATGAATAACAACCTACCATCTCGAACCATTTGGATATTTGGTGAGACCATGCCACTTAACGGAACGGGATTTCCCCTCACTAAAATCTTAACCCGATTAAAAATAATCAAATATTGTGCACCGACATCCATAATTATTAAGACATAACATAATAAAATGTATCATTATGATATGAAAACATGCAATATGCTCTGGATTTCCCATTCCCATTTCCCTGACTATCTGTCTTAAGTTATAGTTTCGAGGGTCACTATTAACCTATTAGTTTTCCTGGGCTGACTAGTAACATGTTGCAAACTTACGGACTATCTGTCCGGTTTCATAGTTTTCATGGGATCACTAAGAACTTGTTGGTATTTGCTAATAACATCATCTATAGTTTTCATGGGGTCACTATGAATCGATTGGATCCTCCAATAACATAGCTCATGTCATAGTTTTTATGGGATCACTATGAACCTATTGATCTCTTTCAATAACTTATTCTGGACATAGTTTTCATGGGATCACTAAAAACCTATTGGCCCCTGCTAATAACAATCTCCAAACATAGTTTTCATGGGCTTACTAAGAACCTGCCTAATTCAATAATCCTTTGATCAATCTTTAGGCATCCTTTCTTCTAGTCTGTCTGACCTTCTAGATGCAATTCAACTCACACAGAAGTTAACTCAATGTATATTCATTGTTGGGTCAACTTAGATGGTTATTCTGCCTTTAACACCCCAAAATGCAGTTATGGGTTAATTATGAAGTGAATATGTTTGCAGAAGAAGCATACATGATAACGGATCAAAACATAATAATATGAACATTTATGGTTTAATTCCTTGTAATCATTTTTCTAATGAAACATGGTTCATACCCTTAACCCACTATCTTTAGCAAGGAAAGCTTCTTTAAAAATTCCAGTTAAATGTCATTTCAATACTCTTTCATATTTCTATGGGTTTACCTTTTAAAATGAGGTTGGGTTCTCAAATTTGAAAACTAAGGCTTTCGATTATATACTTTATATTAATTACTTAAAACCTTAGATGTTCTCTTTCGAGATCATCCAACATATCTTTCAAAAGCATTGACACCATCCTTTCAAAACACTTAAAGATATAACTTTCGAAATACTCAAACCATACCTTTCGAAAGCATTGAAACCTTTCTTTCGAAACACTTAAAGATATACCTTTCGAACACATAAAACATAACTTTCGAAAGCATTTAGCTTAAGGAAGAATTTATGGAAGCATAGCTTTGAAACCATTTGAAAATATCTCTTTTGAAATCATTGGGTTTGACATTAATTATAATTTTTGGGTCAAAGATAGCTTTTTTTTTGAAAGCGTTAATCTTAGAAAAAAAATTTGGGGAAAAAGATAGCTTCTAAACCATCCTTTCGAAACCGTTACCTCCGAAATATTGATAAAAGCAACTAAAACAACCCTTTTGACAGCATTGAGGAAGCGGCTTCTAAGTAAAAAGGCGAAAGCCTCCATTCGAATACATTGTTTTAAGGCTATGAAGAAAGTGGCCTTAACTAATTCGAAAGGTATGAATGCGGCAACTAGGTATCGAACGAGTTCAAAAAAGGACAACTCTTTCAAAAGCTTCTTTAAAAACAATAATAAGGGGCAACTCTTTCCAAAGCTCCTTTCTGAAAGCAAAGACAAGTTGATGGTTTCGAAGGTTTATAAATGTGACTTCAACCCCTTCGAAAGCACGCCTTCAACACAGACCCAATCGCCTTTCTCCAATATGTTACTTACCAATTGCTGGACTAAGTGCATTGGTTTCGAACGAGTTCGAATGGCCTACTGGGCATGGTGATGGAAGCGTGTAGAGGATGTGGTAGAGTTGTAATTTATAACAAAACTGATTTTATGCCTTTCAAAGTAATTTCTTTTCACCTAACTTGACTAATTTGTCAAAATATAATTGGTTTTCATTTCTTTATCAAAATCCTTTTTATTAAAAGGCTGTCGAATTCACAATTAACAATTTAAAAACAGTTTAAGCAAATAAGCCCTTCTCCTTGATAAAACATTTAAGTCCCTTAATTTAAATAATTTTATATCCATAGTAAAATACTTAGGAAAATTCTCCAAAAATCGCAATAATACACTTTTAATATGTTTTTTAACATATATAAATTTCAAAACCCAAAGTCAATATATAATTGCCTTAAATAATTTAAAACCAAAATTATCTATTTCTTCCATTCAAAATTCATAATAACTTAGCCATACCTTGGAATATTATGAAAATTCAAATCCATCTCCAAAATAATGTTTTACATACCATATTCAAATATCATGGCATTCAGAAATAAATTTACACGATTTTAACCTTAAAATCGAATTCCATTATTCCACAAAACCTTGTTTATATTAAAACATGGCATATAATCAAAGCATATCATCATTCATCCATCCAATGGTTTTAAACTGTAAAATCAAATTAAAACATTCAAGAAGACTTATATGAGATGGTTTAGATCATTATTCACCTTGTTTGGATAAGGAACTTGAGATTTGTTCTTCACTTTAATCTTGCTAGCTTGAATCTTAGCCTCTAATTGATTTTGAGCTCCTTTTCTCCTAGGGTTATGGCCGACCTTGTTTTCTTTTGTTTGTGTTTTTGATTTATGAGAATGAAAATGAGAATGAGGTAAGGGTTATTGGGTTCGGTTATTCTCATATTGTCCTTGCCTTATTCTCTTAGGTATTTAACTTATAAACCATTTTTATAAATCCATTTAGTTAAGGCACAACCCTAATTAGATCACAAATCTCAATTCCCTTATCATTCTAATCTCTATATTATTCTATTTAATTTATCTAATTAAATCTCCTGAATAACGCTATTTAAAATTGGGGGTGTTACATACTCTTAGGCTTGCTTCGAGCCAAGTGTGCTTGTCTAGGGTTCGTGTGGAGGAAAGTTACTTGAAGGGGCTTGAAACGGTGAAGTGTGGAATCTATGGCCATGGATCAGTACCGATCTATGGGGTTTAGGTTAGTGGCGATGGTTCAGTGAGGGGACTTGGTTCGTGGTTACATGGATCAGTGGTGGAGCATGGATTTGGATAGTCCAGGTTGGTGGTGCTTAGTCCGGGGTCGCATGGGTCGATGATGGAGATTTGTAAGGCGACTTCAAGTCATTCATAAGCTTGCTTCGAGTCCTAGGGAAAATTGCTTTGATCCATTTGTATGTTTACTTCAGGTCTTCAGATATAAATTACTTCGAGTCATAACTTCAAGTTTTCAAGCTAAGGCTCGGGTCGGTAATGAACCATGAGGTTTGATGATGATTTTCGATGACGATGCATGGTTCGATGATGGTGATTAAGTGATGGGAAGCAATGGCTTCAACGATGGATAGTTGTATTTTGAGATGCAAAGTAGAAGGCTATGAGTTAGATTGAAGGAACTATTGAAGGAAGGTTACAGGACGAAGGATGATATTCTACGACTAAGGATGGCTATCGAGAATAGTTCCCATGTGTGACGACTTCGGACGGGGGTAGCAAGGATAGTTACGGGATGAGCTCTGTTACGAATGATAAGTGTAAATTGATTATTGATACTCGAGGTTTCCCATAGTACTCGTAAAGCGGGGTATGCACTTGAGGCATGGTGGCTCCTTATCCTCAAACGGGAGGTTTGCTCATCCCAGACTAGCGTGATGATTTGTCTAGTTCCTAGTCTATTAAGTGGCATGAATTCGAGTACCGTGGAACTAGTACATTGACTACAATGATGGGTAGTCAAGTCCCTCAGCGTGACGACTTAGGCGAGTTATCAAATATCCACTGAGTAAGTAAATGTGAGGATGGATGATGGATGCTATATTTGCTTGATTGCTTATCACCATAGGGTTGTCACATGATGAATATTTTCGACGTGGATATCTAGATGCCCTTAGTACTTTGATATATAGTACATCATGATGATTACGATGTATTGTAGCTTATATTTTATGTTATGTGCTAAATCTGTGGGTATAGGGACATGTCAGGTATGATCTTCCATATCATTTATCTTAGTATATCGACTTTATTGTATTTGACATTTTATATTGCTCACACCAGATTGTTGTCTGACTAGAGGTTTTATGTTTTGCTTCCTATTATTTCGGGTACTCTCAGATGAGTGATTAAGGATATCAGGTCTGGTGAGCACGTGGAGCTGGACAGGTGACAAGCAGAAGGCTATCTCTTGTATTACTGTAATTAGCTTTTATTGTTTATCATTCCACTATGCAGTACTATGGAGCTTGCTAGTACCATTAACTATTTAGAGACAATTATCTATTTTGAGTTTATTATCGGTCGTATAGACTCTACCACTTATATTGTATAGGTATATGGATCTGAGTACTCTAATTTTTATGATTTATTCAGTTATTACTGTCTCATCCATTTTATATCTGAGATGTTTACTATTATATTTTATTCGATGTGCTGTGAGATATATGACAGGTTCTGTGATGTTCATTTACTTTACCGCAACCCTTGACGGTCGTCCTACATCGACCAGGCACTTTTGCAGCGTACAATACTATACTAGTTATTATAATTATTGGGTGGCGGTAGTCTAGGGTGGTCTTCAAACGCAAGCTCTTAAGCAATATTTATTTCATCACTCTTTGAGGTTCTTATTCATTTTCTTTTATTTATTTCCTGGTATCTAATAAAAAAACTGCATTGCAATTTATTTCTCTCCTAATATGCACATTTCCATCTAATTTCTCCGCCAAACCATCTCGTCTCCAAGCCTCACCACACCCTCTCAACCCCATCTAAGTGCATCCGAACTAATACTTGTAGGCCTCAGGACATGACCAGCTACCTCCATCTCCCACAACCCGTTCAAGAAATTTTTGTCCAAATTCCCCATAAAGGCCCATTTACCACTAATACGAAGCCCGCCTACCAACCCAATAGTTATTTCTCTCTAGGCTCAAATTTAACAACTGAGCCCAGGCCCAAACTCCCTAACTCAACACTTACCTCTGTCCAGGGCTAAATTGACTAATGATGGTTTAGTTAAAAAGTTGCAATTATAATATTTTAAAGAGGGCTCAGAATCTATTGACTCTTTTTCCCGTCTCATTTTAGTACTGCGTAGAAATCTATTGTTTTAAAAATAGCGGTGTTATAAATTTGATGCCTTATGATCAAATATTGGATAATAATGTCGTTACCAGCCTTTTATATTGTATATCCCATGCACTACACATCGTTCTAGTACAATAACCCACTCTACTGAGTTGGGCCTAGCTTAGACTCATGATGCTATTGTCAACCCAAATTTAGTGCATAAGCCCTCATGCTCAGGTCGACTTCTATCCGGATCGGTCACACCCACGTTCTTCTAATAAACATATTTGTACATTGTTTACCGTTTAATTCATATATATTTATTGAATAAAACAGTTTTATACAAGTATTTTGTAGTGTTTTCACAGTAAAAGAAAGATGAAAAGATCAAGCAAAAGGATAATGTTCTAAACACAAATTCAGAACATAGATAGAGTGGACAAGGTGTGGATTTTCTATTTAGGAGGGATATATGCATGAAAGGAGTGCATGTTTGTGGTTATTAAGGATTAACTATAGAACAACTCGCTGATAAACTTTTGTATATCAAGCAGAAGATCTCATGTGATGATATGCAACATTAAAAAAGCGGAATTTGTATATTAAATTTATTTATTTTTGTTAATACAGCTAAAAGGATCAAAAATCAATTAATTGAATGTATAGATGTTATATAACATATAGGTAATCATCTAATGGGCCATATAATAAAATTAGAAAGAAACGGGCTTAATATATAGGCCAACTGAATAAGTATTATTATAACCGACATAAAATCATTTCATTCCTCGTCATAATTTGTCGAGATAGAAAAGGAAAGAAAAAAAAAATCTTCTGTCATAAAAAGAAACAGCAGGGAACATAGCACAAATAATACTGATGTGGTTGTTCTGTAAAGTGGCATCATCAGATGTAGACTTTTCGTGGGCCTAGGTTTAGATATAATTTGCTCTACTGCTATGTAATGCTCTCATTCAATTGCTTCGGTCTTCAAACCTTCAATACCAGCAATCTCCCTCTTGGACCAGCAACCTAATTTTCCTTTTTTTTTTGCGTCATCTGTTTTGCCTCCTTTTATTTATTTATTTTATATATTTATTTTTACCACTACTACAAACTCATCAATAACTTGTACTTACACGGGTACTTGCATTTATATTTCCATGGAAAGACGTTCCATACTTTTGTACTACTAATAACTTTGTATATTCATATTTACAAAAATATTGTTTAAAATAATACTTGAATTGGTTTTGTAAACTTTTTTACACAAGAACTTTGTTAGGGCTAGTCTCGCATTTTGCAAATTGAAAAAAACAGACATGCTAGACAACATATTATTAGAGATTCATTTTATTACATTAGTATTTGTCAACTCTTATGCATACGTCACGTGCAGAAGATGGAAGAGTATGATCTGACCGTCAAAACTTAACAAGCCTATCATATTTAAGCTTTGATATGGAGTTTATGAATTTACATGACATAACTCCGTTATGGTAATAGATACGAGAAAATTTCAAATAAATTTTACAGAAGTGGGGAAGTTCAAAATGATGATTAAAGTAACTCGAGTAGGTGTCTCCTAACGAAAATTTTGACGAGAAATCGACATGTGCTTGTTAGAGCTAATGTGGATGTTCATGTGGAAGCTGAAATCGATGTTCAATCAAACGATGATCAAATGTTTGTCGTATACAAATTTTAGTCCTAGAGTCATGTGTAAAATAAATTAGTAATGAAATTGATGTTTTAAAGAATAATTTTTGATAATAATCTTCAAACGTTAACTACAATTATAATATATATAAGTTTTCATCCAAAACATAATATTATGGAAAGATTTAAGAAAAGACCAGAGATTTTCAAAGAGAATCGCTATCAAGAAATTGTAGGGGCGTTAGAGGTGCATGCCATCATAGACATAGACATGAAAGAGTGAAAAAGATGTGATAAGAAATACAATCAAGGTGTGAAAATATTGCTACAAGTCTGACCATCATTGTAACTTTTGCAAGAAGCTTGGTCATTTGATTGACTGAATTTTGAATCCAAAATTTAAACTAACTTAGGATCTTTAAACTTCGCTTTGAATATCAAGGTTTCAGCTTAAATTTGAACTTACATGTAAACTGAATTTGAACTAAAAAATTTAGTTTACAAGTGTACTTTCTGATTGTACTGAAAATGAACGTGAAATAAAACAACGCTCGAAATGAAAATCATCGGGACAAGATGCCAAAGCAATCGTTTTCTTGTTTAAAATAATAAGATCATTGTATTTGTACGAATGTATTTTGTCCTTAAGCGATGGTCTCATTTAGCCAATCTTTGCTTTTCTATTTCCTTAGTGACAAACATGTCATGTCGGTTTTACATCTTTATGAAATTTATATTCGATAATTTTTTCCATCTATTTTTTTCTTTTTCCCGTATTGTGTTTGACCATTGGATTGAGGATAACACCTTTCAACTACATGAGCTAAATGTTCAATCTCTGATATTACTATTTTTTTAACAACAAAAGTGATACTATGTTTAAACAGTGCATTTTTTATGATGTCTTAAGGGTTCGATCCCATGACAAGAGGAGATAGCTCAATTGAAACAATAGCTAACGGAGGTCAAATGACTGGCGAAAGAGTGGGACGTAGACGCAGCAGCTAGATGAGCATATTGCGGCATACTTAGCTGAGCATGGGACAATGCTGGGGGATGACAACGACGATGAGGACGATGAGTAGGTATGGCTGTGTTTCTGATGGATTTTATTCATTTTGTTTTGTACATATGTGACATAAGTTTGTATATTTATGGATTTGATAGGTTGTTTGATGGATTGGTGGATGTTTTGTTTGATGTACATGAGTTGGTTGGGATTTGGTGGACTTATTTGTAGGTATGGTTTTGTAGTATGATGAGATATTGGTGTTGATTAATGAAATGGTTGTGTAAATATTGTTATTTGCTTAATATATTTGATTATGTGTAATATGTATTAGATTATACGAAACTTGCATTGGTAGTAGTTGTGAAACTGAGTATATATGTATTGTAAATGAGGTGGATGGAGATTTATGAGTTTGGATGGCCGAATGATAAGATTATGAAAGGTAATTGCAGAAAAAAGTTCCCATGTTAGCGACGGCTAGCAACAGCTAGCAACGACCATTTGGTTTCAGATTAACGACGACAAGTGTCGGTTTGCGGCCGCCTTTCAACTTCCAAGATGTTCACAGGTTATCGACAGCTAGCGATGGCCGGCTGTTCACAGGCTAACGACGGCCAAGTGTTCCCAGGTTAGTGACGGCTAGCGACGGCCATTTGGTTTCAGATTAGCGACGGCGGATGTCGGTTTGCGGCAGCTCTTCAACTTCCAAGATGTTGTCACGTGTCCAACTAACCGTCACCAACCGTCGCTAATATGGCGATGGTGCCGTCGCTAAATGAAGCATGTTTTGTAGTGTGATGAACTACTTATTACTACACATGTGTGAGCTGTACATAATACAATACAATAATCATCAAGAACCTTAAATATTGGTTTGCGTTATCTATTTGTATATTAAAATTGGCATGCACTACTTATCATACAAACAAATACTTCTAGAATACCATGAAAATTAGCATATAATCATGCCAATTCTATTAAACTAATATAAAAATTGGCATGCACGGTATAGAATACAAACAAATTTGATCAAAACTTCAAAATTTGACTTGCAATCCATCATCATATTCTTTTTTCCTCGTCAAATCTAATTGCTTTCACCTTTCCGACTCTAGTTTCAAAAATTATAACCCAAATAAAAAAGAGTAAAAGATGAAAATTGTCAGATTGACAAAATTTGAAGAAAAAAAACTAAGGGTAATATGTTATGGGGTTGTTAAGATCTGAAGGGTTGGTAGAGAAGGAGAGGTTGAAGAAAATTATTAGAGGAAGAAGAAGAGAAAACACAGAGAAGTATAAGAGAGAAGTTTTAATTTCCAGCCTGCTTTTTCATTAATAACAGTAGCCTATATAGGCGATTCATACATGCTTCTAGATGCCAGGTGTCCACTACTAGTAGTACTTTAATTCATCATAGCCACACGATTCTAACAAAAAGAAAAATACACAATATAAAAAGCAAAAGGCAATAACAAACTTATTTGTCTTCAAGTGCCTGCTCCATTAATTCATACGTGGGTTTCATATTTGAAAACGACTTGGTATCTTGATGTTTCTCCTAGTACGGTTATGAGCAATAGTGTTTGTTGCACTAGTGTCAGGAGCCATAACAGTACCCCCCTCTTGAAGATCGACCTTGTCCTCAAGGTCAAGTGGATCAGTAGTGGTTGTGAATTCGGGTGGAAGCTGAACTGGAGTTGCCGTTTGTGGGTTCGGACAGAGCTTGAGCATGGATATATGAAAGACCGGATGCACACGGGTCTCAGGGGGGAAGAGCAACTTATAAGCAACGTTTCCAACTTTCTGAATTATTTGAAATGGGCCAAAATATTTTTTGGAGAGTTTGTGATGATGATGACGTAGAGATAGTTGGCGGTATGGCTGTAATTTAACGTATACCCAAGAACCAATGGTGTATTCTTTATCTATACGGTGTTTATCCGCTTGACTTTTCATCCTAGCTTGAGCTTTGTGAAGATTCGTTTTGAGTGTTTGAAGCAGGTCATTGCGTGTTATAGCCCAGTCGTCAAGCTCCTGGATATTAGCTTTACCAACTATGTAGTCAGCAATAACCGGAGGCGGTCGCCCATATACAGCTTGGAAGGGGGACATGCCGGTTGATGAATGCTTGCAAGTGTTGTACCAATATTCAGCCCATGGTAAACACTTGACCCACTTTGTCGGTAAATCGCCAGTCATAGCGCGGAGGTATGTTTCCAAGCAGCGATTCACGACTTCAGTTTGCCCGTCTGATTGTGGGTGATAAGCACTACTCATATTAAGTTCCGTACCATGAAGTCTGAATAATTCACGCCAAAAATGGCTCATAAACACTCGATCTCTATCGGAGACTATAGACTTAGGGAAGCCGTGAAGTCGAACATACTCACGGATGAAGTAGGATGCCAATTGCTGTGCTGAGAATGAGGTGGGCAGTGCACAAAAATGTGCATATTTAGATAGCCGGTCCACAATCACCCAGACACAAGTTTTTCCCTCTGATGGAGGTAGATGGGTGATAAAATCCATCGATATATCCTCCCAAATCTGGTAAGGGATAGAGAGTGGCTGAAGTAGGCCTTTCGGTGCTGTTGTGTCGGATTTGCTCTGCAAACAAATGTTGCAATTCTGGACAAATTTTTGAACCGAGTCAAATAGATGAGGCCAAAAGAAATTACCGTTAATCCGAGCAAATGTTGCTTTCACACCGGAATGACCACCCGATTTAGAACAGTGGAAGAGTTGGAGGAGCTTATTGCGCAAGGAACTATTGTCAGGGACATAAATTCTTTTGCCATAGAATAGTAAGTTATCATGCCAAGAATATTTGGGTACTGCTGAAGGGTTGGCTTGTAATTTCTGAATTAATTGCTGTGAGTGTGGGTCATTCAGCAAACACCGTTGGATGTCGCTGGTGGAGTCCCAAACTGGACCGGATATTGCTTGCATCATCGCCTCAGAAGTCCATCTTGATAATCCGTCTGCGACTGAATTCTCAGATCCGGGTCGAAATTTGATAGTAAAATTATAGCCCAATAATTTTGATAGCCATTTATGTTGCTCTGGAGTTTGAATCGTTTGAGAAACCATCTGGCGCAAACTTTGGTGATCAGTGGTGATGGTAAAGTGTCGACCGAGGAGATAGTGGCGCCATTTTTTGACTGCGGTGGTGATGGCGAACATTTCGCGAACATAAGTTGATGCGGCTTGAAGACGAGGTGGAAGTTTGAGGCTGAGGAAGGCTATTGGTTTCTGGTGTTGTGAGAGAACAGCTCCTATGGCCAAACCAGAAGCATCGGTGTAAATATCAAAGGGGGTGGAGAAATCGGGTAGGGATAGAATGGGTGCTGTTGTAATGGCCTGCTTAAGTGTTTCAAATGCTTGTTGGGCCGAGGCAGGCCAGGAAAATGTTTCCCCTTTTTTCAACAGTGCAGTAATAGGGCTTGCTATTGTGGCATAATGGCGAATGAATTTGCGGTAATAACCCGTGAGGCCTAGAAATCCACGAATGCCCTTAAGAGAGGTTGGTGCTGGCCATTGAATAATTGCATCGACTTTAGATGGATCCACCTTTACTCCTTGACCTGATACAATGTGGCCCAAGTAATTTAACTCCATGAGACCGAAAACGCATTTAGATATATTAGCGTATAATTGGTTTTGTGTCAAAATTTCAAGAGTGATTTGGAGGTGTTGTAAATGAGAACTCCATGATTTGCTATAAACGAGTATATCGTCAAAAAATACGAGAATGAATTTTCGAAGATGTGAGCGAAAAATATCATTCATAGTCGCTTGAAATGTGGATGGTGCATTTGTGAGGCCAAACGGCATTACCAAAAACTCATAGTGGCCTTCATGAGTACGGAATGCCGTTTTATGAACATCGGCTGGATTTACACGGATTTGAAAATATCCGCTACGAAGGTCAAGTTTAGAGAAGTATATGGATCCGAACAACTCATCTAGTAATTCGTCAACGGTAGGAATAGGAAAACGATCTTTAACGGTGATTGCATTGAGGGCACGGTAGTCAACGCAAAAACGCCACGATCCATCTTTTTTCTTGACAAGTAAGACGGGGGAAGAGAAGGGGCTGGTGGAGGGTCGAATAATATGTGATTGAAGCATGTCATGAATTTGGGATTCTATTTCATTTTTTTGGAAATGAGGGTAGCGATATGGTTTGATGTTGATTGGTTGGGAATTGGTGTGTAGGTTAATGTGGTGGTCGTGGTTTCGATGAGGTGGTAGGCTATTTGGAGTGTGAAACAGGGTGGGAAAGCAGGTTAAAAGGTGGTGAATATCTGGGTGCAGTGTTTGGTTTTGGGTGAGGGAATTTACATCAGATGCATCCAGGTGGAAATACAATGATATGGAGTCAGTGGACTTTAGTCTCCTCAGCTGATTATACGAAATAACAGATGGGCCCGCATTTCCACCAAGGCCCACTAAAGTAACAGATTCATGCCCATAGTTAAACTTCATTGTAAGTTGTTTATGATCCATCTCAATTGGTCCCAGGCTCTCAAGCCATTGGATGCCAAAAACGGCTTCGGCTCCCGAAATTGGAAGTAGAAAAAAATCGACGTTGAAGTCGTAGCCGCCGATATGAAGATAGACCTCACGGCAAATTCCCTGACAATGTAATTTTTCGCCGTTACCCACTGTAATGACAAAATTAGGGCGCCGTTCAGCTCGAAGTCCGAGAAACCTGGCTGTCTTCGGGTGTAGATAGTTATGTGTGCTACCCGAATCGACTAGAATCGAGATTGGCTTGCTATTAATAGTAGCAGCAAGTCGAATTGATCTGGAGTGTGTTGAGCCAATTAGGGCATTGTAAGAAATTGCTGGTTCATCAGTAGTATTGGGTTCTGCTAGCTCTTCAATGTTTGGATAAGGTAGATCTGGCGGTTCATGCTGTTCCTCTGGTAAAAACAATAAGATATGTTTTGCTTTACATTTATGGCTGGGGTGATACTTCTCATCGCAGTTGAAACATTGACCCTTGGCTCTTTTAGCATCCATCTCCGCTGGTGTAAGTCTTTTGATAGGATAGTTGTGGGTATGTGGGTTATGTGAGGTTTGTTGTGGATTAGGTATTGGTGGTAGTGATAACAGTGGTGGCTGGTTTCGGTTGTAGGAGGTGCGGCTAAGGAAGTTTTTGGTGTCAGTTTGTTTAGACTCTATGAGCTTAGCAAGTTCTATTGCATCTGAAATGGTCGATGGTCGGAGGGGTGATAACTCGTTCTTTATTTGTGTTTTTAGGCCGGAGAGAAAACAATTAAGGATGGCGTCGGATGGTAAGTTTGTGATTCGGTTGCTAATTGTTTCAAAGGTTGATTGGTACTCTTCTACGGTGGTTGTTTGGCGAAGTTTGAATAGAGTGGCTTGGGGGTTGATGAAGGAAGAGGGGCCAAAACGTTGTTCAATGGCTTTTGTTAGTGCAGGCCAAGAGGTTAGTTGGTGATTTCTATACATCCATTGAAACCATGTAAGGGCTTGGCCTTTCATGTAGAAACTTGCTAAGTCAATTCTTTGTTCGTCGGGTGTGGAATGGTATTGGAAGAATCGGTCAGCTTGGAAAAGCCAATCTAAGGGATTGGATCCGTCAAAAGTTGTGAGTTCGCACTTCGGTGGTCGAATATGGAGACTGGGTGGTGTTGGTATAATGGGTGGTTGACGATTGGATGGGCTATTGATTGTGGATGTAACAGAATGGTGGTGTGGTGATGTTGGCAGGGGTGAACTGGTGAGCTTAAGGGCTATGTCGGTAAGGGTTTGATTCATTTGTTGGATGGATGCAGCTTGTGTTTGGAGTGTGGTTTGTATATCTGAGATTTGGGTTTGCTGGTTGTTTATTTGTGTCTGGAAGGTGTTTTGGATGGTGTCGAGGGTTTGTTGGTGTTGGATAGTGGTTTCACGGAGTTGGAGAAGAGCCTCATCAGTGCGGGTCATGTTTCAATAGCAGTGAAAGCACCAATGTTATGGGGTTGTTAAGATCTGAAGGGTTGGTAGAGAAGGAGAGGTTGAAGAAAATTATTAGAGGAAGAAGAAGAGAAAACACAGAGAAGTATAAGAGAGAAGTTTTAATTTCCAGCCTGCTTTTTCATTAATAACAGTAGCCTATATAGGCGATTCATACATGCTTCTAGATGCCAGGTGTCCACTACTAGTAGTACTTTAATTCATCATAGCCACACGATTCTAACAAAAAGAAAAATACACAATATAAAAAGCAAAAGGCAATAACAAACTTATTTGTCTTCAAGTGCCTGCTCCATTAATTCATACGTGGGTTTCATATTTGAAAACGACTTGGTATCTTGATGTTTCTCCTAGTACGGTTATGAGCAATAGTGTTTGTTGCACTAGTGTCAGGAGCCATAACATAATATCTGGAAGAAGAGTTCAAGGTCATAATCAGAAAGAGAAAGAGGGAAGAAAAAAAAACGAAAATGAAAAACACATGATTGATCGTGTGACTTAAACTCTCAACCATCCCTTAATTTGGCACTCACCATCACATTTAGTGTTTGAATTAATCGCTGGACCATCCAATTTAGTACCTAATTATTAAAAGAAAAATCATAATGGATGTCTTAATTTTATTATTTACTCGGTTTTGATTAAATATCTTATAGAACCCAGTAGATGTAAAAAGCTATCGTTTAATTAGTTTTCAAACATATATAGGGATAAAATAATCTGTTATTAAAGTCCTATTTTTCGCATTCAAATAGCTATAGTGTACGTTTTTGATAAATTTGAGGTACGTAACTTAATACCTCGAAGAGTTTCAACAATAATTTAACATGTCTTTTATGATAGATACCCTTTGATTTGATATTATAACTATTGTCGGCCTCATGTAAAAGTTGGATGTAAAAAATTTCATGGGTCTTACCGTCTAAGTCCATGATCCATTAACATATTGTTTTAGCTTTTAAAAAATGGGCTAAAATGTTATTTTCCAAAACAGATGTATGAACTGAAAGCAATTACATGTATGTCTATATCTTTCAAGTTAGCATATGCTATTTGACTTCAATGTAACAGTAAAACGTCATTTCTACAATCTAAACATGTCATTGTCTTAACCTAACAATATCTTTAACACATATAAATCCTAAAATATACATGCTAATATTATAGGTAAACATAAAAATGAAATTTCAATCCAATTTTATACAAATGACATTTAATTTCATCTTTCAATCACACACAAATATCATATTTTTCTTTTGGTGTCACAAAAACGGTTTGTGCTAGAAGATAATATTTTTGATGCAAAATTTACATTTTACCTCCGTTTTAGTACTATACATAGTTATCATGACCGGACCGTAAGTCGAATCGTGACGACTCAAGTTTTAAGGTTTTGATGATTCAATCGGTCGAAGCATCGAAACCGTGCATTTTTTATATTTTGAAAATTTACAAATTTAAGTACAAGTTACATGTAAGAATATTGAAAGAAAAATACTAGGTAGACGAGTCGTAGAGGGTCTTTAATGTCTATAATAAAAATCGACGAAGCATATAGTGGACTTGGAGGTGCTGATGCTGACAACATAAAAAAATAAAGATGTGTAGTTTGCTGTTTAGATTTTGGGGCAGTGATTATTTATTAAATGTAGATTTAATTATTTTCCTTTCGAAACAGTAGAGAAAACGAGAATAATATACGGTGAAAAAGTAGGAAGAAAATAGGAAAACCGCTGGTTTGAAGGTCCAAACTTCGATTCGTGCACAGTCGAGTTCTAATTTAGTTTTAAACCGTAGTGATTCATAATTCAAGATGTTTCGAGGTCAAACGGCGGGTGGGTCAACAGTAACAACTAATTACAAGACTTGATTTTTTCACCTAATATTTATATTTACAAAGAAGAAAATGAACATGGGGAAAATACAAAACCAACAAGGGCCCTCAAGCCATATAACAGGGACCTGGTAACACAAAATCAAAAGAGGAAGCATCACAAGCTGTCACCCTGAAGTAAGCGAAGCTACATTATGACAAATTTCATTTAAAACATAGCCTGACCAAAATGGCAGAAAACACAGTACATATAAGAATGACATAAGCCCTAATCTAAGTTAGCTACAACCATCTAAGCAATTTTTTTTTCAATATAACAAACAATGTACCTCGTATACTTAACTAAAATTCCTACTTGCATTCAACATTTTAGGGTATTCTCCATCCTACAATTTTAGCAACAGTCCTATCAGTTCCTTGGTTTTTTTATTTTATTTCAAATGGTTTATTATCAAAGTGGAGCAGTAAAAAGAAAGAAAGGGACACATATTCAGAAGCTATAAACCCTAAGAAAGAGAAACTGTACTGAACTGGATCTCTTGTCTAAAATGATATTTTACATTAAATCAGATGACCATTTCTTTTACTTTTTTTTGCAAAGTCTTTTTTGCTGGGGATGTAAAGAGTTAAGGTTTTTACAAGACGAGAGATGGTTACTATTTTGAAGAGTGAACTTTTGAAAAAGAAGATGTGATGATAAATGGGTGGGGAACGAGGATGGTGTGTGTGGCCACAAATGTGAAACAGGATGTGTGTACTAGGTTTCTTAACTTGTTGCATCATATATAAAGTAATTTATTTATGCTTTCATATTTGATGAACCAGGTTGTTTGATTGTACAGTTTGACGCTTTCTTGTAGGGCTAGTGTGTTTGTTTAATATTCCAGGAATTGCTGTTGTTTTGGTGTTGTCTTCCAATTAGATCAAAACCGAACCGACCCGATCCGAAGCTTGAGTTGGGTGTAGATCTTAAAATGTATAATTTGAACTCGACAATACCTGATCTGCTTAGAACCGAGATCCACCAAGTCGGGTCCGTGTTAGAGCGCTTGATGAGTCTAATTGACACCTCTAGAGGGAGGGTTTACAGCATAATCGACTCATTGCAATGCCATATGCGAGGGCAACATATGATACGTTTAAAGTCATTCCGTCGAAGTCGAATAAGCATTGCAAGCAATTCCAATGTACTATCACATAAAAGATTGACAATGATAACCGAAGATACCATAGTAAGGACTAACACATTAGCTACTACCTCCAGCTAAAAAGATATTTGAACTCATCATCCAAGAGAATGTTGAATATATATTTTGTGCAATTCAAATATATGGAAACTTTCTTAATTTGCAATTTGGAATTTATGAAAACTTTCCCAATTTGCGATTTGGAATTTATGGAAACATTCATTAATTACAACCTTATCTTATTTAAAAATTTCTATATCTCCACTCGCATCTAACAGCTCTCAAGAATTAGAGAAGACTATAAATAAAGTGGTAGGCTCATGGAGTTAATTATCCACACAGCTCAGAAAGAAATAATACAAGTCAATAAAAAAATTGTAACCTTAATTAATCAAATTAGGGATTTTTATTATTTTATGTAATCTCTCTTATTTATTGAAAGTAATAATGCTCCCATTTCCCAAAATGGATTTATACTACCACGATGATAGTGGAACCACTATAAATATCTTGTGTCAACTTTTCTCTCTTATTTTTTTTTTACTATTGCTTTTGGAATAGCTGTGATCTGATTGGAGAATTGAGCGATCTGTTCGTTTTACCGCACCATAGCACGATTCTATAATTAAGTTTTTTGACTGCGAGGGATTGATCACCCCTCTAGAATTGGTGTAACACCCCGTGATTTTACGACAATTAACTAAATAGAAATTTATCGAATAAGTAATAATATTAAAAGCTAGAATTTTTGCAAATGTAAGAATTCGACTACGAAACTTACACGATTGGGTTTGAGGCGATTTTTTTAGGTCAATTTTCATGTATAAAGTTTTTGATCATAGTTCAAACGAAAAGGTTATCAGCGTTTGAATTTTTTAAATCGGAAATAATTATATGTAACTACAGTAATAAAAGTAAATTAATGCAAATTACTAACGTTAATGGAAACTTAAATGTTAAGAAATAAATTAAATCTGAAAAAAGACATATAACTGGAAACAAATTATTGCAATCGGTAATGAAACACGATTAAAAGAAATAAATAATGTAATCGCTCAAACAAGGAATAAAATAAACAAATCAACAACGATAACTAATTAACACCTAAAACAAGCTACAGGTCGACCTGGGATCCCTGTTGGTCGATCGGTAGTGGTCGACCATAAGGGGATGGCGGTCGATCCATGCTTTGTAAATTGGACGTTGAAAATTAGCCCGAACGACCCGGATTTAATACGATTTTATCAAATGGCTAGTATTAATTTGAACCTCTATAAATAAAGACCTAGATCCTTACTTCTGAAATCATATTTTCGAAGCGACGCTAGAGCTCGGCCATTTTCTCTTCTCCTCCAAAATTCTAAATTCTTAAAAATAGTTCTAGTTTATACGTATGCAAAATTGAAGAATTGTAGAAGATGATTGAGGAAGAGAATAGGTTCAAATCAAATCTCTAAAGCCACAGTAAATTGTAAATCTGAATCTGAAATACAATACAAATCAATTCTAAATCTATTTTCTAATCTAGATCTCTGATAAATCTATATAACACTTGTAGTGTATAAAAAAAGAGAGTCAAATTGGAATAACAGGAATTAGATCTGGAGATTTAGGATGCCAAAAAAGTGAGTGGGAAAAATTATATAATTTCGTATAATATTATATTTATATCATTGCAGATATATTCTTATATACCTGAAATGTAAATTGGAGTTATAGGCTGAACCCATAAACATGCAATGAAATAATAAACTCTGCATATGTATTCTGTAATTGTTAACTTGATATACATATATGTTGAATGAATGTAAATCTGGAAAGGATTTGGTATTAGCAATCCCTAAATTTATTATTGAATAATAGTAGACCATGAACCTATAAATGATGTAATAATTCTAGATTTGTATATTGAATTATTATTGAAAATAAAAGTGCAAACAAAGTTTCACGATAAATTATAGGGATTTAAGCAGTATTTTAATTTATTGAAATATAAGATGTTGCAATGTGAATTTATATAGATTATCAAATTTAAAACAACAAATAAACATATGTCGTTTGAAATGATAAGGAATACACCCAAAAAGAAAGAGATGTATAATAGTGATGTTTACCGTATTTTGTACTATTTATTTTAATAACTATAAAAAGAAAATTCTTTGTAATTCCAAATGCAACGCAATTCTTTCTTTTAGATAGGATATAGAAATTTACAGTGTTAACATTTCTATTGTGAGAGACGTAATTCCAATGTAATAAAATGCATGAAATTCCCAAGTGTAAAATAAAGAATTATAAATGTGATAAGAATATTCTAAAAAAAGATACACAATACTAACAAAGACGAAGATTAAATAAAAAGAAAATAAAGAGTAGGAAAGAATAAAGTAAAGGTTAAAAAGGAAATAGAAATAGAAAATGAGAAGAAAAAAATAAGTGAATAAATAACTTAAGACATTGTAAATCTTTTAAAAAGGAAGTGGTAAATAATCTTAAATCAAATATGACATAAACATAGAAAAGAAGTAAAGAAATATGGTTATAAGTAAACTGTAAAGGCCAAATAATTATGTAAGAATGAATAAAGACACACACACAAATATATATTTCTACAAATAAAGATATCGAGCATGAAGAAGGAGAAGTAATTCAGACAATAAATAAAAGGTATCAAGCTTCAAAGCAGCCCCGCGAAGGTGTCAAACTTTTAAAATTAAAGGGTGTTGTAGGCTTAAGGAAAGAAAAAAATGTCGAGTTATTAAGTATTTAAAGGTATCGAATTATAATAAACTCGGAGCAGCCTGGAGTGCCGAGCTTCTATAAGACGTGGGTTATCGAACCTCAACAATGGGAAAGATATCTCACAAAGGTACTGAATTTCTTAAGGTATCGAACTACAAGCATACGGCATAAGAGTTATCATGTTCGAATAAAGAAAAAGGAGGTGTCAAGCCTTAACAACCATAGTGGTTGTCGAGCATATAAAGTAGAAGATGTATTGTGTCCCAAGTGACTTCTAAAGATACTAAGCATATGACAAGCTGAAGTAGTATCAAATATCAACAGATATCGAGTTTCTATGATACAAAGGCTATCAAACCTGAAAACAAGCAGGGAAAGTTATCGAACTACTACATCTTGAAGTAAAACAAGAGGATGTCGCATCTAGTCAAAGAGCGGGGTTATCGAACTTCTGAGAGATGTCGAACCTGCAATATAACAGTTATTGAGCCACTACCCCAGTGCTATTGTCAAATATTACCATAATGGATACCATCGAGTGGATGCACAAAGGAAGGTTACGTTACCAAAGCAATGATGACAAATGATATCGAGCTTCATCAATGAAAAGGGAATATTGATTTTCCTCAACATTGAAATGTAATGACCCTAATTTTGACTTACATTATTTAGAATATTTAATTGGATAAATTAAATGAAATAATGCAGATAGTTAAGGGATTGAGATTTTTTAATTAAGAAGGAGCCGTGACTTAATGAATGTATTAGTAAAAGAGAATTAAAATAAGTAAGTAGGAGAAATATAGTAAGGGTAAAATGGGAATAGCCTTTGTTCCTATACCCTAAACCCTTATATTCCTCATTCCACATTCATTTTAATTTTCACAAACAAAAATAAACCTTAAAAAACTCGGCTGGCCACCATTAAGAAGATTCAAGGAGAAGAAAAGTTAGAATTCAAGTAGAAAGCTTAAGAAAAATAATCTAAAGGTAAATCTCAACCTTCTTAATGCAAAGCCAAGGTGAATAATTAGTTTACATCTCTATTTTTTATGAATGATTTCGGTTTAATAGTAAACCTGTTTTCTTTTGCAAGTATATGCCATGTTATAGTGATTAAATGATTATATGTTTTAAGTTGATGATTTATGGAGATTTAATAAGAATTTTATGATATGTTTAGATTAGAAAACCTATCATATAACATCCAAATGAGTTGCATTTTTTATATATGATCAAAAATATTATTTTAAAGTGGGTTTCAAGTTTTATACTTGTCTAATTAATTATGGATTTATTATGAATTTTCCAAGAGACAAAATAGTGAAATCAGATTTAAATTGTTTAATGCAATTAAATAATGTTTTCGGGTCTGAAATTTATATATGTTCGAAAACATATTTAATATGAATTATCATGATTTTGGGGATTTTTTCTAAGTGATTAACTATGATTTATAAATTATTCAAGTTAGAGGACTTAAGTATTTTAAATGTTTTATCAAGGAGAAGGGTTTAAGTGTTAAATTATTTTCAAATGTTCCAATAAGGGGTTGGTAGTAATTTTGATAAAGGAGAAAGAAAAAGTTTCCTAAGCTAATAAGATTTTGACATATGAGAATGGTACGTGAAAAGTATTTTCTTTAATAAGCAAAATTGCAGTTTTTATTAAAATTACATCTTCGCCACTACCCTTGCTAGCTTCCGACATCATACACACTGCCTCTAACCCTTCCGCATCCATTCAATACCAATATGCACAATATCAAGTTATTGGTATGAAGTGTATTGAACCTATGCGAAATGTAATAATGGTGTCGAAAGTATACATGCATAAGGGGTGAAGTTGTATTTCTAGGTTTCGAATCTATAAACCCACTTTTGATTTAATATCTTCGAAAGGGTTGCTGCTTTTGAACCCGTTCGATACCCTAGCTGCCGCATTAAAACCTTTCTTCTTAGTAAGAGGCCGCTTTTTATAACCCTTAGATCAATGAGTGCGGAAGGTAGGTTTCGAACCAATACCCCTCCATAACCATTGAAGATGCCTTCCCCAATGTTTTCGGAAGGAATTCCTTAATGTTTTCGAAAGGAATGACTTTAGTTTCGGAGGCAATGGTTTCGAAAGGATAACTTTCGAATGTGTCCTCTTTTATACTTTGTAGTTTGTTCTGTTTTCAAACTATGGTTTCAAAAGCAATACTTTTAATTGGTTTCGAAACTATGTTTCCATAACTTCTTACTTGAATCCAATGCTTTCGAAAGGTATGTGTTAACCATAAAGATTCACTTTAGAATAAAGGTATGAAAGAAAGCTCAATGAAAAGTGATGGACTCCACAAGAATTAAAAACATGGGTTTCGCGGAAGTTCAAAAGTAGCGTTTCAAAGGCACCGAGATAGCTTTCAAAGGAGTCGCAAGCGCCAGGTGCCCTTACAAATGACAAGCAAAAAAAGCTTTTGAAAGGGTGGAAAAGAAAGAAAAACCACCCTTCGCCTCATCTAGACCTTTCGACGCAGATGGATCCATAAATATAAGAAATACTAGTATAAGTTCGAAACTCCTTTCGAAGATATTAGACGATATACTCGCACACAAGAACCAATTCCTTCAAAATAGTGGGTTTCATCTTTGTCAATCTACCACTTGAAGAAGTGACTCCAATACACACCTTTCGAAAGCAAGAGAAAGTCTTTCAAAATGGCCTTTCGAAATTGTTGGAACCTTTCGAAGGCATGATGAAAACTCCACATGAAGGCTCAGCAGCCTTCCGCTAAGATCCAGTCATCACTCACCATTCCTTTCGAAGCTATATGAAAGCCCAACTAATCTCTCACTTGCAACATCTTAGCAGCGCAAAGCGGAGAGCGCTCCTACCCCCCTTCGATGAAGTTGAAAGCAGCCTAATAAAAAGCAAAGTAAAGGAGATGCTTAAACTCTAACGGCAGCAAAGGGTTGACAAGGAAATCCTTTTGACTAGGTCGAAAGGTCTGATATGAAAAGGTGAAGGCGTAATAATGAATGAGAAATTTTAAAAGAAATGCTAAAAGAAATGCCTTTAGACCGCATCAAAGAAGGCATGCAAAAGGCTGAATGAATTCCTTCCGATCACGTCGAAAGGATGTGCGCAGAAGGTTGAAGGAAGGTCTTTCGACCACGTCGAAAGGTTGCACGCAGAAGGTTGAATGAAGGCCTTTCTACTGAGGTGAAAGAATGGGCGAGAAAGGGGGTCAACTCGCATCTATAAATACGACCCTAGGGGTCTGAGTTTGGAGACTGAATTTTGGGGGAACTCTAAATTTTCTCCCTCAATTCATAGAAGATCAAATCTTTGTAACCATAAATCAATTTAGGGAAAACTCTCATTCTTGTAACTCAATTTACATAAATGAAAAAAGGAGGAAGCGCATGGATTCAATATAGATTTAGATCATGAGAAAGATCACTTCTGCCATTAGCTTGACTAATGACCAATTGCACATGATGCTTACTTATTTTATTAACTCTTATATATCTTATATGATGCAATGAGATCAACTGAGACAATGAAATTTCGAATCATACTATCATCATGTGTCATGATATCAATTGTCAGATTCAGATGATGATAGTGTTTCGATGTTAATAACTTCATGGAACTTATATTGTTCGCGATGTTATTTCCATTGCATATTGATTATAGAATTGTATATCATACATCGAGTCCGCTTTGAAAGAATTATCACCCTTTCGACTCAATCAAAAGGGACATTTCAAAAGGGACTCGACGCATGAATACTAAGTCATGCTAGTAGGATGGATACCTTCGAAAGGAGTACTCGTAACCCATTCGAAGGGGTTCTTTCCAAAAATAACAGAAGCAATGTTGTCGAAAGCAAATTCTCCTTTTAGAGGCAGAATGATCCTTTCGATACAATCAAAAGAGATAAATCATCAATATCTTACTTCCTACATGAAAGGAGATGCAAATAACTCTTTCGACTCGCTTGAAAAGGGATATGAAGAATATGTTCTTTCCTTGACCTTCATTCGACTGAGTTGATCGGATTTCTTAACTATGATTAACATTTTCATAAGGTTATCCTCCATATGTAGTCCATCCTAATAAACTCATTCAAAAGGGGTTTCGAAGATATTGGTCACTTCTAAAACTTTCTTTTGGAATGTTAATAGCATTTGTCATTAAAAACATAACTTTGAGATGTTGACAAGTTTTCTTGTTAACATTTTTGATGCTAGAAGGAGGGCTCGAACCTACGACCTTGTAGTTGACTTTTAGACTAATTATGGATTGTTTAACTTGGTGTAGGAAAATGAAATCTAAAAGGCTTGGTCGAATGGACGAAGAAGCCATTCACACCACAACTTTCGAAGGAAACATAATGCCAACTTTCAACTTGGAGGGAGTTATGCAAGGGCAACTGTCAACCTCAGTTCAACCAGACGACAACGCAATCAAAATAAAGCACTTAGAGTAACAATTGTTGGAAATGCAAGAGCTTCTAAAAGCAGCACTATCTCAAAAATCTTCGAAAATAGCAAGACCAACGATTAGAAATGAAGTGATCTCTCCTAGAAGGAACTTAAAGGCTAATACCAATGAGGGTAAGAGCAAAGTAGATCTATCATCATCAAAGAAAAATGAGCGTTGTCCGATTAAAGTCGACCATCAAGGAAGGATGCCGGACAAATCTCTCGAGCAATTTGGAAGCTCGACATCAAAAAAATATAGCCCAAACCGGAAAAGCTATCATGACACCGAAGCTTATTTGAAAGACGTAACAGAAAAAGCAGTCAAAGACATGCTGAATGCTAAGGGGAAGAGGACTTTAGACGAGAGAGAAAATGATAATGAACGAGTAGCACCATTCATAGACGAAATCATGTCAACGGTTATCCCATCTCATGTCAACATCCCAACCTTGAAGTATCATGGAACTACTGACCCTGATGATCACTTAATGGCTTTTGATAGTCAGATGGATCTAAATAATGCTTATGGAGTTGTCTATAAGATCCTCCTTCCTTTTTAGCTTTTTTTCAAGATATGTGTTCTCTGCCACAAGCCAAGCTTCTTTCATTTCAGCTTCCTTAAGAGCGAGTTCTAAAGCCAACACCCTATCGTTTGAAGTTTGAAGTAGGGTTTTCATTTCTTCAAGAGAGGCATCTAGATTGCCTTTCTCTTGCATAGCTTCATCTCTTTCGGTAGTCAAGTCAATAATATGATTATTAAGCGAGGACTCCTTTAGCATAGAAATTTCACTTGTGGTCTTCGCAACCTCATATAGGAGTGAAAGCAGATGGATTATGAAACTTGGATATGTAAGGTATTAAGAGATTAAAGCAATTAAATAAAAGGGTACGTACCAACAAGTGTTGTCTAAGGAGAGCCAACTGATGGTCTTGGGTATATGTAGAAGGTTTTAATGGCTGGAAAGTAGCAAAGGAAGGGTATTGAATAACCAGTTAAGGAAGGTCATTGAATTCGCTGATAAGTGCTGACAATTGAGACTTAGAAGGGAATGAGTCCTTCAAAGTGAAAGAAAACCTAAGCTCTTCGCACATATGGTTTAAGGTTTTAGGGGAGCTTAGGACAATAATACGATGAAGTAGTTCTTGAGAAGATTCTGCCTTGACCGTCTGCCGTGTCTTGTCCGCATCAGCATTGAAATTGAATTTGTATCCAGCTGTAGAATTAATATTAGGAGACTTAAGATTTGTGCAAATGTCACTAGTTCCTCCTCTTCAATTACAACTTGAGTTTGTAAATCCTCAATCTTAGACTTTTTACTTGGGTTGGTAGCAGCAGTAGAACTGTCACTTAGTCTTTTTTTAGAAGAGGAGAATGAACTAGAAATAACATCTTTGAGAGATCGAGATTAGAAGCCTGAACTCTAGTAGAAGTAATATCTTTCTCCAATTTATCTTTGGAAGTATCCACAACAACTTCCTTCCTAGAGGGAGTAACAACCAAAGAAGATGGGCTCGAGTCAAAAAGATAAACTTATAAGATGACATTATAATAAATTTTTGAATGATTACAGTGATATCTTACCAGGTATCCCGGGCTGAACAGGAGAGTTGGAAGAGAAGAGTTCAAGTTTAGCCATTACCAATGAGCCCATACCCTTGGAGTTACGTTTCACCAGTGGGGGTTCCCTTAGGATCTTGTGCCAAATTGAGATAATAGAGTATTGAGGAAGCTTGGACGGAACCAGTAGACTAAGCATGTTCCCTATTGTGACCGGTGTACCGATAAGTAATTGTACTAGTCCCTGATCTCCTAAGTTCATCTTTTTGAGAATGAGATCTGAAAAAGAGGTACCGGTCAGCAAAGAATGATGAACCAATATAAATAAGTAAAGAAAAAGAGAAGCTCCCTAACAGTAGAAAAGGTTCCTCTAAGACCAGAAAGCATTTCACAAAGAAAAATTTAGTCTCCCATACTTTGGCTTTATTGAGAGTTACATAAATTAGGCCTTTTGGATGAGGGTGGATTCGGTATAATTAGCGGTCCGGTTGATCACCAACCTTAGCAAGGCCAGCAATATGGTGAAGGATGTCCGGAAAAAGAGAGGGAATACCAGCTTCTCGATCCAAAATTTCTAGACAAGTCAGGTATGTATAAGAGTTTCGCAGGAGCTGGATCAGTGCGATATCCATATGCATTAAATAATTAAGAAGAAATTTTGGAAAGGGAAGATAACCCATATGCCAGATATGGATAGTGGAGAAAGAAAAATATCCTTCTATGGGGTTGTAGATGCTATCTAAAGATCTTGTTAGGATAGCCTCCACCCCAGTTATTCCAAATTGGCTAAGAATGGAATTTACTTTGGTCCGAGAAGTGGTATATGATGGCTTGGAAACAATGTCTTCTTTCTTATCGCCTGAGGGTAAAGGATTGGACTCTGGCCCCTCTCTTAGAAGACTTCTTTTTGGACCGGTGGCCTTCCATCTTCCTACTAGGTGATAGTACCCTAAACTTGAGAAAATATCATGATTTATAAATTTTACATACATGCTAATACTAGATTTAGAAGTTGTTATTTAGATATTCCACCATTTACCAAAATGACTGTAAGTATATTAATATGAAACAATGACACTCAAGTAACATTTGACAAAAATATTTAAAGGGGTATGAACTTCACTTTTGATAAAGAACGACATGATAAAGCTAAGATGGGAATTAGCATGAGATGTTTATGAAAATATGAGCTAAACAGTTTGCAACCCATCATAATATGAAGGTCGAGAGCAATAACATAATATGAAACTTAGTTTGTATCAAAAATGATGGCAAATGAATCTTGTAGTCGTACTTAATTTGAAAGCAAAATGGTGTCGACAGTGTTGAGTCATATGAATCCTTACTTATAATATTAAGAATAGTTGTGGAAATATAAAAAGCAAGGTAGTCTCTATTGTCCATAAGCTTATTAGTACCGTATTTAAATGAAAAAACATCGTCGATAAGGGTATTGATAAGAGCATCGACAAAGTGAACCAAAAAAATCATTGTCAATAAGCTATATATTTTTGATTGAAAGCAACCTCGGTTCGACTTAGTGGATGAAACGTGCGTGATAGTGACACAGTCAGTCCTGATTAATCCAAGAGTATTAATAGTTACTCCAAACTAAAATTAAACTAATTAACACTGCCTTTAATCGACTTAGGCATCCTAACAGCAATATAATTAATGACAATAAGGCTTTCATTAATCACAAAAACTCGATAATCTCATGAATAGTAACAGTGAC
This sequence comes from Allium fistulosum, assembly GCA_030737815.1. Lineage (NCBI taxonomy): Eukaryota > Viridiplantae > Streptophyta > Magnoliopsida > Asparagales > Amaryllidaceae > Allium > Allium fistulosum. The sequence goes on from CM060907.1 coordinate 173,010,479, forward strand.
GATAAAGGTTAAGGCCAGAGCGATGAGGTTCGAAGTCATGAACGTCTTCATTGGTAATTGAACTCCAAAATGATGACAAATTCTATATAAACCTTAATTAAAATTGAAGCTCGATTAAGCAAATCGAACACAAACCAACAATTAGTAAGAATTAGTTTCAATTGGGTCAAGATGGTAGTAGGGGATTTGGGTCTGGTACGTAACCTGCTCCAAAACAGAAAACCCCAAATTCTAAATCGATACTTGAATAACCAATCAATTTAAAGTCAGTAAAGGAATGTTGTGAATTTAACGGAGTTTAGTAATCAAATCCGTGGATTGAAACTGAATGATTAAGCCCAATTCTCAAATTTCGATTAAAACCTAGTTTCAATTTCAAACACGAAGGACAAATAAACTAATTAAATGAAATCGTACCTTGGTTGGAAGTTTTACTATTAAAGAACCTAAATTCACATATGAGTTTGGAAGCTTAACTCTTGTTTGAGTATTTCGAATTGCAGGAAAAAGGCGAGGAAGAAGAGGCTCATATATTTATAGAGAAGATGAGCCTACTAGAGCCATTGGATTAGTTTTAAACCAACAAATAGGATGAATGCGGGAAGACCAAAAGGTGTGAAAAAGAACATCTCTGACATTATTGACTTGAAAATTCAATGGCTCCTCAATACTAGGGGGTCAAATGTTACTACAATAATTCTAATCAAAGAGATTCAGCAATTCGTTCTTCGCATCAGAAACCAACATCGAAGAGACATTGTAGGTTATAGTCGAAGAGGTAGGGTATGCACTTCGACAACAACAAATAATGCATAGAGTCACAGAAGACAAAGCAGGAAAAGGAGTCAATTACAATTCACTTCAAAAACCATAATAAGAAGCTTCCACTTTGCATTTCAAGGATGCAAAGATTTACTGACATCGTTCATATTGAAAGGAGTCTCACTTCGCTCAAGTCACATCGCACTTAATGAGCACTTCAAGGGTTTTAGTCTACGATGATGTCAAAGGAGGACAATGCTACCTTGATCTTTGATAGTGAACACATTGCACATCATCCTCATGTAAATGCCTCAAAGACATTGTGAAAAGCGGTATCAATGAAGTACATCGTCAATACCCATGAAATCATCGATACCATACTCAATTGACTTCGAGATTATCCTCTTGTCGTCTTTAAAGGATAGGATTGGAAGGGTGGTATGGATCACTTTGCATACCGATGTTAGAATCAACCCCAGAGAGGCTAATGCTAGGCCTTGTTGAAGTCAATACTACCGAAGGTATGCCAATAAAGAAGTTTAAGTTGAAGCACGTCGAAGACACTTCCGCATGTCGAAGACATTTTTCGCACAACATTGTCTAATGATAACTCCGCCACTCACCAATGTTAGTGTCACTTTTTACTAGTGCTAATCAACGAAGTGGCTAGAACCGAGTGTCGTCAAAGTCAACCCTGTCGAAGAGGCTTAAAAGGTGGAGTGGTGGCCGCTTACCCTATCGATACGACCCTAAGGGGTTTAGTTTGGGGGCTGAATTTTCTCTTCTCTCATTTCTTACATTGTAAATCCTAAATTGATTTGGGGATTTTAGAGCATATTGAACCTCAAGAGCATTGTACACCTAGGATCTTGAATGTCATACAAGGACATAGCATAGCATATGTGAAACCGATTTGACTATGACTTGGACATACTTGTGACTTTGCATATGTGAGTTATTGTGACTTCGACCTTGTTTACTTGTTTTTAAAACCATGCAAATAGAAGAATAAATTAAAGGTTAACCAATCGATTGATCTTGATGAAGACCTTCTTTACTTGTAAGATGAAGGAATGTTCTCTTATTAAAGCACATCTAAGAATATTTGATGATTGACGAAGATGAAGTCGGTTGATTTGAAAATTAATGAAAAACAGAAAGCTATGGTTCTGTTTTATTCGCTTCCGGAGCGGTTCACCATTTTCCTTAACAGCCTCATCCATGGTAGAGAAACATTGACTTTGGACGATGTGAAGACAAGTGTGCTTAGTGAGGAGTTGAAAGGTCAGATAAAGATTTAGGTTTAGGAGATGCTAGTGGAGGAAGTGATAGTAGTTCAGGCTTATGTGTTGAGAAAGGAAGAACAAAAAAGAAGAATTTTAGGGGTCATTCTAATTTGAAGAAGCCCCACTGGTGTAGTAAGTCTAAAGATGGAAAGCATTATCGTTGTAAGAAACTGGGTCATTGGAGAAGAGACTGTCCAAATTTGAAGAAGGGGACTGGGGGTTCTTCATCTATTATGGTGGAGAATGAAGATAGCGATGTGTTGACAGCTGTTGTAACGGATGTTGCTCCATTGGGTCCTTAATTCAGGAGCTTTATTCCACATGACACTCAATAAGGATTATTCTTCTTCCTTTGTTGCTAATGAAGGAAGTTCCAACCTTATGGGTAATGATGTTACATGTAGGTCTATGGAAGTTGACTCAGTTTGCATTCGCATGTTCGATCGGATTTTTTGCACCCTTTTAGATATTCTTTATTTGCTAGATCTTCAAAAGTCTTTGATGTAATAAGAGCAGCTAGAATCACTGGGATGCAAGGTTACCATCGACAGAGATGGTTTGAAGGTTCCTAGAGGAGCACTTATTGTAATGAACGGTATAGAGGTCCAAAATCTTTATTTGCTGAAGGGTAACATTATGCAAGAGGAATTGTGTGTTGTATTTTATAGTGCTAATTTTTTTGATCCTGCTAAGCTTTGGCACTTAAGATTAGGTCATACTTCAGAGAAGATCTTAGAATTGCTTCGTAAGAAGAATATCGTAGGAGAAAGCTTTAACAAATTGGATTTCTGCAAGGAGTGTGTTCTGAGTAAGCAAACCAAAGTATTATTTGGTACTGGCTAGCATACTTCTAGAAGGGTACTTGACTATGTGCATTTATATGTTTGGGGACCAATATCTATATCTTCCATTAGGAGAGCTCACTACTTTGTATATTTCATTGACAACTACTCACGCATGGTTTGGGTGTATGTAATGAAGGATAAGTCGGAAGTGTTTGAAAAGTTTAAGGAATTGTTAGCTCTCGTTGAAAAGCAAACTGGAAGAAAATTGAAGGTTCTTTGATCCAACAACCATGGCAAAGACATCTCAAAGGATTTCTTTGGATACTGCAAACGACATAGTATTAGAAGATATTTTACACCCTGTGACCCAAAATCCAATGGGGTTACTAAGAAGATGATTAGAACTCTACTAGAGAAGGCTCATGGCTTGAGATTGACGAAGGGCTTGTTAAAGGCTTTTATGCTTAAGCTATATCGACTACTGCTCACATCATTAATCAGATTTCATGTTCAGCCATTGGTGGGAAGATTCCAGAAGAGCTATGGAGAGGGACGTCTACTGTACTCGGTTACTTTCATATTTTTGGTTGCCCTATTTATGTGCTTAACACGGGATTTGATAAGTTAGAGCCAAGAGCTACCAAGTGTGTTTTGCTAGGTTATATAGATGGAATAAAGGGATATCGAATTTGGAATCCAACAATGAATAAGGTGACACACTCCAGACATGTACCTTTGATGAGTCAGCCATGTTCAGACCGTTGGAGGAGAAATCAAATAGCTCAGGTTTGGAAAGAGACAAGCCTAAGGAGACGAAGATTGTTCCTGCATTTTAGGCAAAGAGTAGAGTTGACATTATTGATGACAAAGAAAATACAATTGAAGAACCATCATATAATAGTCCACCTATTCCTTTAGTGATGGTGATGGTCATGAAGTGGAAGAAATTCAGTTCAAGGTGGAGCTGAAAGAGTGGCAGGCGATGCTGGAGCCGTCCGTGTTAGTCAACGAATTAGGAAGGCACCTTACAGATATGGAGATTGGTAGTTTGCGAACCTCGGCCTCAATGATCAGTTTAATTATGCTTTGTATGTGGTTCACGAGGAGCCATTTGACCTTGAAGATGCTTTGAAGTCAACGGACAGCTCGAAGTGGATTTGTGCCATGGAAGAGGAAATGCAATCGTTGTAGAAGAACAAGACAGGATTTGGTCCCATTACCTTAGGGAAATAGAGAAATAGGTTGCAGATGGATATTCAAGGTAAAAGACGATGGGAGGCATAAGGCTAGATTGGTAGCTAAAGGGTTTTCATAGAGAAAGGGGAAAGAGTATGGTGAAATCTTTACTCCGGTTTTGCGACATACATCTATTAGGATTTTGTTAGCTATAGTTGCTACTCACGATACGGAGTTAGAGCAGCTAGATGTGAAGATAGCTTTTCTACATAGAAACTTGGAAGAGACAATTTACATGAAACAACCAGAGGTGTTTGTAGTGGATGATAGGTCGGATTGGGTTTGCAAACTGAAGAAGTCGTTGTGTGGTCTGAAGCAGTCACTGAGACAATGGTACAAGAAGTTCGACTCTTTAATGTGTAAAATTTGCTTTGATAGGAGCATAAAAGATGCTTATGTTTATTATAAACACTTAGAAAGCGGTGATTGGGTGTACGTACTCTTGTACGTGGATGATATGCTTATTGCTTCCAAAGAATAGAGAAGAAACCAACTGATTGAAGATGCATATGAAAGCGAAATTCGAAATAAAGGACCTTGGAGAAGGAAAAAAGATTTTAGGCATGGAAATCTTCAAAGATATAAAGCTTGTACATTTTAGACTAAGTCAAAAGGAGTATATACGGAAGGTGCTTGTTTGCTTTAGCATGGATAATGCAAAGGCTATTTCGACACCCACGCCTTTGTATGTAAAGATTTTTGAAAAAGATCACCCATTTCATTTGAAGACAAGACTTATATGGAGAGGGTGCCTCATGCAAGCGCAGTTGAGAGCTTGATTTACTCATGGTCTGCATAAGGCTGGATATTGCCCATGCTGTATGTATGGTTAGTTACTACATGACTAATCTGGGGAAGACTTATTGGGAAGATGTTAAAGCTATTTTTATATACTTGAAGGGAACTCCAGATCATAACTTTGTTTTTGAAACTAGAAAGAGGTGCAACTTGGTCGGTTACTGTGATTTGGACTATGCGGGAGATATAGAAAGAAGGAAGTCAACCTTGGGCTACGTGTTCACTCTTGGAGGTACAACTATTAGTTGGAGAGCAAGTTTGTAGTCTATGGTTACATTATCTACTACAGAAGCAGAGTTGATAGCTTCTATTGAAGCAGCTAAAGAGGTACTTTACTTGAAGCATCTATTGTGTGGTCTAGGCTTTGTGCATGATAGTGTGTGTTGAATTGTGACGATCAAAGTGCAATTCATTTGGCTGAAAATTTGGCGTTCTGTTCGACAACAAAGCACATAGAAGTCAAAGAGTCATTCCTTGTTGCCATGAATGAAGAAAGGGTGATTTGTCTTGAGAAGATCAACACAAAAGACATTACAACAGACATGTTTACTAAGGCACTGCCAGGTTTTAAGTTCAAGCATTGCTCGAATTTGGTTTGCTTATTGATGTGCTAGTGCCACATGGTGGCACCATGAGGGAGAATGCAGTAGCTTAGTTGAAGCTAGAGGAGGATGTAGTATTCTTCTTGTTTGAGAGATAATAATTGTCGTATACTTCTTGTTAGGTGATTGTTTTGACTTTACCTTTGTTTTGAGTACTTTTAACACTTTATTAGCGGGGGATGGCCTTGCCGGAACTTGTTGACAAAGTGTGATGGGGGTGGCAGAGCCGAAACCTATCGGGAAGGTATTTATATTAAGGTGGAGTATGCAATAGGAGTTAGTTGAGATAATATGAATCAAGTTGGAGTGTTGAATTTTTTTTTGTGTGATTCAAATATATGAAAACATTCCTAATATGTAATTTTTAATTTATGGAAACTTTCCTTAATTACAACCTTACCTTATTTAAAACTTTTCATACCTTTATTCGCATCCAACGGCTCTCGGGAATTGGAGAAGACTATAAATAAAGCGGTAGACTCATGGAGTTCATTATGCACATAATTCAAAAAGAAATAATACGAGTCAATAAAAACAAATTATAACTCTAATTAATCCAATTAGGGATTTATATTATTCTTCTGTAATCTCCTATGATCTATTTTTATTGAAAGCAATAAAGTTCGTCTTCCCCAAAGTCGACGTACACTATCACGACGATAGTGGAACCATTATTAATCTCTTGTGTTTCCTTCTCCTTTATAGTTATTTATTATTGCTTTTGGAAAAGCTATGATCTGATTGGAGAATTGATTAATCTACTTATAACGCACCATCGCATGATCCTATAATTAGGTTTTTCCACTACGATGGATTGATCATCCCTCTACAGAGAAAACCACTAAAATCAAAATGCCATATCGAACAGGCACAACCATAATGAGAGCACTACTCGCACCCAAACTACATCGAGGTAGCATATGATAGAGTTAAGGATGTGTTATGGGGCAATTATGTAAATAGTTATATGTAACATCCCCTATCTAGAGGCCCAATACTAAGCGCTACAGATGTTGTAATCATCTATAGTATTAGCTTACGACGACTAAATACGGCTATGTTAATGGTATCTATAATATCAAAAGCACTTGAATATGAAACAACACACATATTTTCAAAACAACATTTCTTCATTAAATTTCAAAACAGGTGTTCCATATTCCTAATACATAATCCCAATACATTCCCAGGCACAGATAAAATATACTTATTACAAAATACACCAAGAGCGGTATATGTAGATACCCCTTTGGATGTCAGAGTCATATATTCATAATAGACTTAATACAAACACAACGAAAATACAAAAAAACATATAGCAAGAACTGAAACTCCTAAATAGCTATCTGTTTGCCTCCTGCATGCCTCTAGTAGCCTTATTCGTCATCCTACTAAAACCTGAAAAGACCTTAACCCCTCAACCTACTCAATTCAATTTTGAGCACCCGAGAGTTTAAGGGGAAAACATAAACTTCGAGTCAGACATAAAGCCTGGTGTGAATAATACTATACATCCCGATTAAATATGTTAAGCGAGACCACGCCGCTTAGCGGAACGAGTTTTCCCTCACTAACATCCTTTCAAAACATATCTTTGCAAAACCTTTTCCTGCAACCAAAACTGGTTAAATATTGTAAATCATCATTATGTAAACATACAAAAATATTAGGTAATAAATGAACTATCTGTTCAAACACATAAGTTTTGTTTGGCTAACTTTTAACCTTTGGCCGACTCGGGCCTACCAGACGATATAAATAAAATTAATCTAACTTCTGTTAGACACTCCTCTTCTTGATGGTCTATCCTTAACTATCTGTTAAATATTTCTCTTTTGGACGGTCTGTCCCTAACTTAATCATCTCCCAGGTCTTCTTGATCCTAATGATTTTGCGAGCTCACCAATAACCTATCTGTATACAAACATATATTCCTTTCGGCGTGTAATCATAATTTTAGCCTACCTGACCAAGCCATACACACTAGAATTTTGGACAACAATTAGCTGGGCCAATAGCTAATGTACAGGGCGCGGCCCTATACCAATCCTATCTGGTATTCTAATATCTGAGTCATTTTCACTTAGGGATCACCTCCCATAGTTTTCCTTGAAAACCTTTTCCAAATGATTTAAAGTCTTTAAATCAAACTAACACAAGGAAAAATATATAATCTTTATGCTTTACTCAAAATCATATTGCCATGTTATATATAAACTTTAGTTAAACCTTAGTTGATGAAAACATTTAAACATTTGAAAGTACCCCTTTCGATTCCATTGAAAGTACCCTTTTCTAAACCTTTGATAGCATCTATTTAGAACCCATTCAAACCTTTCGAAACTATTGAAAACCTTCCTTTCGAAGGCATTAAAACCTTAGACATCCCATCTTAAAACACTTCAAAACATTGCCACAGAAAACCTTGGAAAAACCTTCCATTTCTAACCTTTCGAAACCATCAAAATAGAACCTTTCGACTCTTTCGGAAGCTACCCTTTGACCCCTTCGAGAGATACCTTTCGACTCCATCGAAAGCTTTGCTTTCGACCCTATTGAAACCATTCGGCAATTAAAACCTTTCGACAACATTCAACTCTTAAAACATAAACCATTCGATAGCTCTTTGGGTTCAATTTAAAACATGTGGAAAAAATTCTTTTAAAACCTTTCGACTTCGTCGAAAGCTTAGCTTCCGACCCTTTCGGAAGCTCCTATTCATAAGCTTTAAAAGTTTCTTTTTAAAATAATAGGCTCCAGCCTTTTAATACTCTAAACACCTCTTTCAAAAGCTTAGGCTATACTTCAATTTGAATTAAAAGGGTAAACCATCTAAGTTGAAAGATTCCTTTCGAAAGCATGGGAGAAGCGGCTGGTTTTAAAAACAAGTAAACCTTTCGACCTTGTCGAAAGCATGACTTTGAAAGGTTGAAAGGCGACAACTAGGGGATTTTGACCCCTTCGAAAGCAAGTTACCGTTTGACCTCATCGAAAGGTTTAAACCTTTATTTTAAACATTTGATCCGGTCGAAAGCAACCAAGTCGAAAGCTCCTTTTTGAAAGCAAAGCAAGCGTTAGTTTTGGTTTATAAAACAAACATACTCCAACCTCTTCGACAACTAAGGCTTCAACCAAGTACCCTTTGACCTTATTCAATTTGTTACATACCAAATTGCTTGATACCATACACATTGGTTCTTGATCTTATCGGAAGCTATAATACCTTTCGACCTTGTCGAAAGGTCTGGGTCGGAAGGTTTGATGCCGAAAATGGCTGAAACATACTAAAATTATGATTTTCTTGTTTTTAACTTATAAGAGATAACTTTTCAACTAACCTGCCTTTGTTTATCAAATTCTTATTGGTTAATAAAATCTTTTCAGAAAAGTGTTGCCCATAATTTCATAAATAAACAATGATTATATTTTATAAAATGCCACTTCTCCTTAATAAAATATATAAAACATTTAAGTCCCATAACCTTAAATAATTTCATATATTCATCAAAACACTTAGGAAAGATCTGGAAAAATTTCAGGAAATCTATTTTAATAGGTTTTCCAACATATAAAATTTCAAACCTAATTAATTATTTATATAGCCGTAAATAATTTATAACCCAATAAATCATTTTCTTCACTAGAAATTTAATATAAAATCTATATAATTTCAGAAAATTATGGAAATTGAAACCCATCTCCAAAATATCATTTTGACCTATATTTGAATTTTCAAGGCATTTGGATGTTGTCTAATAAGGTTTTCATGTCAAACATATCATAAAAACTAACATGACATATATAATTCATCCACAAGCATATATATAACTTTTATCATCAAAAACATGGCACAAACTTGTAAAAACATTTCGTATCTATCTTGAAACCGAGAACCATAAGAAAATGGGATGTAGTAATTATTAACCTTAGCTTTGAGATTAAAAGATGTGAGACCTGATGTTGAATTAGTTGATTATCTTCTTTCTCTTGAATCCTAGCTTCATCGTCCTTAAGAATAGCAATGGTGGCCGGCCTTGATGTATTTTAATTTGATATAATGAAATGAACGTGAGTTTTCATTCCTAAGGGTTTAGGGTATAAGCCTTTTCTATTTCCCATATTTCCCTTACCATTTCCTAACACATTAGTTCATGTTGTTTCATTTGATTTATATATAATATGGCATGGCTACCCTTAGTTAAATCAAATCTCAACCCACTAATCTCCACATTATTTTATTTAATTTAACAAATTAAATGTCCCAAATAATGTTAGAAAAATATAGGGTGTTACATTATATAATTTCACTCTCATAAACAATCTTTTTTGAAATAAAATATGCTTTTGATTTGATTTTATTTTATTTTATACGTGTCGTTAAAATGCGATAAATAATGATATTGATACATTAGACATATATAAGTAGAAAATCCTTATGAAAGGTACTTTATCGATTGTAGTTGCGAATATGTTCATAACCATAAGTATTGAATCAATATTTAAATACATATTCCTTAAATGAGTCACACATTAATTAATTATTCGTTCTAATTCAACCTATTACACATATTTTATTTCCCTATAAACGCCATATTAAATTCTTTAATCGGTCCTATTAAACGAATTTATGTCCACATTTAATTCCTGTAACTCCTTATTAACTGCACATTTATTGCCCTATTAATGTTGGAGTTACTGTTTCTTTTTCATCTATACCTCCTAGTCCTATAATTTACTACGCTATCAATAACTAGTCGTCCTAATTATAACTAGTACGAATATCGATGTATATTACGCTATACATATATTTATATTTTTAATTCGCAGGCATGGTTACATACACACACACACACATATATATATATATATATATATTCCTTTTTATAAATCATTGACTCTTACGCTTAGAATTCCAGATCATACTTACATGCACATTCCATAAGGAATATTTATTTCGATATTTTAATATATCAGAGCTATCATTTCAAAAAGGATTACCATTATAACTTTCCATGAATTAACCAAAAGTGAGACTTTTGCTCCATTTGAAGTTAAATGGAATTATATCTTTTCTTTTATTGGAATAGACAGTGCAAACTATGGAGGTTCGTACTTTACATAGATCTTTATTTTTTGGTATATTCTTTATTATTTCAAACGATGCACTTTTTATATGTAGTTATAGAGTTCGATAATTTATGGAAATTACACAAAAATAGATACAAATAAATTATACCCACAATGCTCCCAATAAATTAAAACATAAAAATTCACATTCCAAGTCAATGTTGGGCAATCTGAATTAATACTAATAATTTACAACTCAATTATCATAAATCTTTAATAAATCTTGCAATCTTATCAACATTCTGCTTTAACAAATTTAGGGGTTAAGTCTGTATTTATAGACCCTCGAATCAATCATATCTGTTAGATTGGTCGTTTGGCCAAGGTTTAACCCTAGCCACCAATAATAGACTGGTCCACCACTCCCCTATAGGCGGTCGACCGGCCCAAGGAGAGGGTCGACCAGCAGGCCTACACGATTATTGTAGTTTATTTCTTTCTCTTTTTTTAATTAATTTTATTCCAAAAACTTCAAACGTTAATAACTTCTTCGTTTGTATCCGATCTTAAAACTCAAAATATGAAAGTGGCTCACAAAATCACCACAAACACAATGGTATAGGTTTCGTAGCCAAATTTCGACTTTTGCTTAAATTTTATTTTTGAGCCTTAATAGTTATTTATTATTTACTATTAATTTTATGATTTGTTACAATGGATTAAAGTTATAAATCATTACCTAATGGAGTTTGAAAGGAATCTGCTTGAATTTGTGGAAGAGATGCTCAGATACGGCACTAGAACAATGGGTAGATGAAAGGCTGTATGGGTTTTGGTAAAAGAAAGTAAGGTGTTTGAGAGTGGACAAATCTCAGTGCATTTATAGTGCTGAGTAATCGATCCAGTATCGAACAAGTACAAAACCACTAGGTACTAATCCAATAGGTATTAGACCGAATGCTTATGAAATCAAAAGGCACTGAACCATATCGACTCTTCAAGTGGACCTTTCTGTTTTAAAATTTACAACTTAAGAGATGTCGCTACATTCGAACTCCACTTGCTTAAATGGTCAAGGATGCTATAGAAGTTTTCTCAAGATAAAGAAGACTTTGCATTGAACTGCCAATTGGAGACACACCGAAACATGTAGTATCGTAGATTGGAGCATTCAAAGTTTGAAGTGGTCGTTATATAAAGAGGGGAGATTCTAGATGGAGTAAAATGCACTTTCTATTCACGAAAGTATGCTTTATGGGGGCAAGTGTTGTGGGAATTTTTGCTTGTAGTATATTGAATACGAAAGACATTAAGGAGCAAGGAAATAACTAGAAGACTCGTTAATTGGTTACAAAGGCAAGACAAAAAGTCAAGGGAATTAAAAGATACCCTGAAGAAAATAAAAAGGGAAGTCCAATTTTTATAGACTAAGTACACGGTCAGAAAATCTACATTCACAAATGGTTTGGCAATGACAAGGAGGAATCTATTCAGTAGTGATCAAATACTGAATATGAAAATTAGTTCAACTATGGATTATCAAACCTAATAGACAACGAACCATATAAGCACCGAAATGTTCAATACCGAACAAAATGGGTCAAATATGGAAAGTGTCTATTTTTGAGTTACTGCCGAACCGAACACTGTATTGCTTCATACCAATAAATACCCAATGGATGAACAGTAACAAAGACCAACTTTAGAGAGCAAAGAACCGCCGAACCAAAATTTGATCAAACTGAATATAGCTAGACCGAATCTGTAGAGCATTATTTTACAGTATTTTGAGCAATAGACCATTGTATTTTATATTTACACATTGTACTTGAGATCTATAAGAAAAATAATCATGGTTCACAATGGGTATAGGCAATATTTAGCCAAACCACTGTAAAATTTGTGTGTTCTTTACTTTCAGCACAATATTTTCTACATTTTTTGTATCTAATTTGTTCTCTGAAAACTCATAACTAACTATATAAAACAGTTGTAGAACACATTAAGTATTAACTATGCATAGTTCTCCAAAAGTTCTTTGGAGGTTTTTGCCTTTCACTATAAGAAAATGTACGATTTTCGATGGCTGAAAACCGTGCCTGCATGAACAAATAAAAATACATTTGAAATCAATAGCATAATATCTTAATTCATTATAATTTAATAATTAAAAAAATTACTAATAGTATATAAACTAAAATATTCTTACATGGCTCTTCCGTGATTTATTGTCATGCCATGTATATGAAACAGTCCCATTTGGATTTACATGCTCAACGGCATGAGTACGGGTAAATACATTCATGTACGATATAGGACCCTGCGCCTCCGCTTCCTAAAATTGATTATTATGTACTATTATTGTATATTCAAAATTATACAACATGATAACTATTTACAATTCACAGTTAATAAATTTACCAATCCTGGCGATATAGTTATAACGACTTGGACCCTCCTCGATGAGTGACAGGATTCATGTTCCTATTTGCAGAGTTTCTCTATGACTCTGTCTGTACATTTAAATAAACATTACATTATTTACTTCCCAAATATTTTTTGATATTTACATATCAATCAAATAATTAATAAAAGATTAGTACACTTACCTTCGCTTCGTCACTCTCCCAATGCGCCTGCCAACCCTCCCACACACTCACTCCCATCTAGTTCGACTTCGCTCCTTTATGCATTATAGCCGACATAGAATCTTGGTAATTCTTCCTCATATTCTATATCCAGTAGTGTCATATCAGCTGCATGTCGTCTGCTTGGACGTCGACTGCGGCCTGCATTTCATGATAAACAAGTGACAAATAATTAAACAATATAAGGTGAACAATATATAAGAGACAAACAAATTAAGAATGGAAAATAGAAGATTATACTTACAATGAAATCATGTCATATACACTCCATGATATGGAAAGGGATATTATCCCACTTGGGCCAACAAGCTTTCATCCTACTCTTATATGAATATCTAGAAACCGATAGAACTACAGTTGACGGCTGTTGGTCGAACCCCCTATGTTAAATATGATACAGATTATTATATCCATACAAAATATTTATGATGCTAAATTTTTTTTAATACTTACCCCACCGCTTTAGGCACCAGATACATAGTTGGACGATGTGGCGACTGTGACGGGCCGCTTCCATCGCCTCTAGATGAATGGGATGAGATCCTCCTTTTGGACGACATGATACATGTCATAGACACATCATTTTATAAGAGAATAATAGAATAATAATGACATATATTGTATAATAATGACATAAATGACATGAAGTACATAAATTGCAAAATATACCTGATTTAGATTCGGTCTCATATTCCGACGATAAGCAGAATATAACATTTTTAACATAAATTACTAAACAAATGACATAAATGGTATAAATGACGTGAATGCCATAGATTACATAAATGACTTAAATTACGTAAATGACGATAAGCAGATTCAGTTTCATAAATGACAAAAATTACATAACTTGAAAAATAAATGTCTTCAATTACATAAATTGCATAATACATTAGAATTCAACATAATAATTTTATCAATCCTCATCGTCTTATGATTCAGATTTGGTCTCATATTCTACATTATTTTCCTCTCTACTCTCAAATGCTTCTACCAAAACATTTGATTCATCATTCAGAGGTCCAAAATCAGTACGATCGTCTGTTATTATTATTTCGTTGCTTTGTTTAGGATCTGGCTGATAAGCTTGTTTGTTTGGAATATTCTTTCCATCAAACGTAAATCTTGCCATTGTTTAAAAACTGCTGACCAATCCGCTTTATCTCTTTTTAAAGAAGGATAAGAAACATAATAAACTTGCAATGCTTGTTTGGCTAGTACAAAAGGATCGTACTTATGATAATGTGATGTATGCTTTATTTAAATAAGATTATAATCCTTGTGCACATTAATTCCAGAATCTAGAACATTGCTGAGCCAATTGCATCTGAACAGAAAAACATCCTCCGCGGGTCGTGAGAAATATGTCAGTTGCAAAATTTGGGTTAAAACACCATAAAAATCATTTATGTGATTTTCTGGATCATCACACCTTTAACAAATACACTTGTATTATTAGTTAATTTTTCAGCACCATATTTTTTGGAGTTGAATTAATATCCATTGATGAAATATATTGGATATGCCTTGACATTTCTTTTTGGTCCCAACGCAAGATGTTTTAATCCTTCATCGACCACATAATTTCACGGTTCATAAACGTACTTTGAAAACCAATCAGAAAATTCTTTACTAAGATCTTTACATAGATGTTCTTTTTCATAAATACTACATATGTAAATAAAATATTGCATTAAATTCTACACACATGCATTATTGAAATGAATAAATCAAGAATTATTATTTCATCTATCGTCTAACAATACGTCTACATATTTTCCAAAAGGTCGACCATGTTGTCTAAAAATAGATAATATTGTTTGAGATGACTCTTGTTCGTCACCTACATCATTATGTAGAACACTTTCAAATGATATGTTCACATAGTCAATAAAATAATGAGATAAAAAGAATGAAGCTTCTTCTTCGATGTATGATTTACAGATCGAACCTTTAACTCAAGCTTTTTGCCTCACTTTTTTCTTTAGATGATTTAAGTATCTATGAAAAATTAATTTACATTAACTTTAACTTCTGAATGTAATTAAATTAATAAGTAACATATTTCATACCTCTCGAATGGATACAACTATCCATATTGCATAGGACCTCGAAGTCGTGCTTCTGATGGGAAATGAACAAGTAAATGCTCCATTGCATTAAAAAAACCTGGTGAAAATATTTTCTACAATTTGCAGAGCAATATAGGAATATCTTCTTCAAGTTTACATAAACGTTGAACTTTTAACTTAGTCAAATAAAGCTCTTTGTAAAATAGACGAAATTTCGTTATTACCTTCCAAACTTTTAGGAGCAATAGTTCTTTGATTACAACGGGTAATAAATTTTCCATCATTATGTGACAGTCGTGGCTTTTCATTCCACTCCTACCGTTTTTAAAGTCAACACATCTACAAAGATTTGATGAAATCCCATCAGGAAATCTTAATCCTTCCACCCATTTTAACACAACTTTAACTTGATTATTATCTAACTCATAACACGCTTTGGGTTTTTTTTATTGTCGTTTGGTTTCATATGAAGCTCAGGATGTTTGCAAAAATTCTGTATATTGCGTCTTGATTTCAGATCGTCCTTAGTCTTCCCCTGGACATTCAAAATTGTGTTAAAAACATTACCAAATACATTTTTCACGTTATGCATCACGTCAATATTATGACAAAGCAGAGGATCTTTCAAATAAGGCAACTCCTAAAATATAATTTATTTGCACCGATTATGAATATTTGATTTACCTACAATTTCAGTTTGTACTCCAGTTTCATGTATCTTTGGATAGTCCCTTACAAGTTCATATATGTCTTTGCTTGACCATACCGTTGGTGGTTGTCTGGTTTCTACTCTATTAGCTAAAAAGTTTTTTCGATCTCCTCTGTTGGGATGATTGACATGGAGAAAACATCGATGGCAGTCAAACTATGAAATTTTCTTACCATTCGGTAAAGAAAATGTTTGTGTTTCTTTTATGCAATAAGGACAAGTTAGACGACCGGATGTACTCCATCCTGAAAGCATTGCACAAGCAGGAAAATCACTCATAGTCCACAAAAAGAAGCAAACATATGAATTTTTTTTCTTTGAAATGTTGTATGTTTCTACTTCCTCATTCAAATTTTTTTAACTTCTCAATCAATGGTTGTAAATAAACATTAAATTCCTTGTGTTGGATTATCGAAGCCAGGAACGACAATAGTAAGAAACATATATGGAGTTTTCATACACATCCACGAAGGTAAATTATAAGGTGTGATAGCATTATTTAGGACATTTAATTAGTTAAATTAAATGAAATACTGAAATGGTTAAGGGATTGAGATTTGTGTTAATAGAGGGTAGCCGTGTCTAATGAATGATGAAATAAATGAGGATTAAAATGAAATAGATAAGGGAAATAGATAAGGGTAAAGTAGTAATAAGTTTTATTCATATACCCTAAACCCTCAAACCACTTCATTTTACACGTTCACAAACTAAAATCAAAATAAAAGAGAGGTCGGCCACAATTAAGGGAAAATAAGAAGAAGATAAGAGAAAGAAGCTTAAGAAACTTAATCCAAGATTAAATCTCAACTCCTTAATCACAAAGCTAAAGTGAATAATAGGCTATGTTATCCCGCCTTTTGGCAAGGCCGAGTGTTTGTACAGAAAATGGACAAACACCTCAAAGTCGTATGATTTAATTGATTTTATGCTGTTCTTAGTGATTTGAGTGATTTATGCAAATATATGAAAAGCAGGGACTAAACTATAAAAGACACGCAGACTTATAGTGTTTCGGCCAGAATGTGCCTATGTCCACTTTATATATTATTTCTCTTTTCTTGTTCAGATTACAAGTACAAAGCTTTGATACCCGTATATGAAAGTTGTTTGAAAGTTCTCTCCGTGATTGAGCTCTCAAACTTGTCCCCCATTGTTGTACCCCTGCCCCTCTATTTATAGAGTGAGGTTGGGGGTAGGGGTCTTGGATGTATATAGCAGCTGGTGTGCCTAGGCTGATGCAATCTGGCCTGGCGAAGTTGGTCCGGAATGCCTTGATTCGGTAGTACTGTGGTCCGGTGATGGTTGATCCGGTAGAAGTTGATCCGGTAGAGGTTGGTCCGGTAGAGGTCTGTGACCGGATGGAGCTTGATTCGGTGGAGGCTGGTCCGGTAGAAGTTGATCCGGTAGAGGTTGGTCCGGTAGAGGTCTGTGACCGGATGGAGCTTGATTCGGTGGAGGCTGGTTCGGTAGAAGTTGATCCAGTAGAGGTTGGCCCGGTAGAGGTCTGTGACCGGATGGAGCTTGATTCGGTGGAGGCTGGTCCGGTAGAAGTTGATCCGGTAGAGGTTGGTCCGGTAGAGGTCTGTGACCGGATGGAGCTTGATTCGGTGGAGGCTGGTCCGGTGAGGCCTTGGTTCGGCGAAGCTTGTATTGGTTTACTGGCTCGGCTATGAAGGGGAAGTGTGTTGATTCGGTAGTAGGTTGGTTTGGTCGATGGGCTTGGTTCGGTGAAGGGTGGAAACACATGGGTGGAAACACACCTAACATTTGCCCCTCAAAGTGGGGCATATGCTCGTATATGCCATGCTTTGTTTATTTTGACAACCATATCCGGACCGAGAACCGAACCGGTTGGTCCGGCTATCCAACTTTCCTCTATAAGTAGGAGCCCCAGGCCTTCGTTATTCCTTTTCGAACTGCCGAATCAATTGGAGTGCCTGAATCAACTATTGTGTCGATCCAATCTTAACTGTAGGACCAGGTAAGCTTTCTTCTGCCGAATGGTCTTTTAAGGTTGAATTTCTTTGTTTTACCGAATGAACATAAAGACTTTCAGTACCGAATGAACTTAAAACTTTTCAATACCGAATGGACTCGAAAACTTTCAATACCGAATGACCTCAAAGGCTATCAATACCGAATGAATTTGGGAGTATCAGGCCGAATGAAAATTTGTGCCTTGAACTACTGAATGGCTTGAATGCCGAATGAAGCTTCTTCCTTGTACTACCGGATGGCTTAAACGCCGAATGAAGCTTCTTCCTTGTATTGCCGAATGTGTTTATGCGTTTATAAGTGGAACTCTAGACAATATACACTTGTTTGTTTGATCTTTATATCCCTTGTTCTAACGACGTGCTTTTTCGTGTTGCAGATAATGTCTCATAAAGTTGAAACCCGTTCCGACAGGAAGAAATCTACAGACATAAGAGAATCTCCCGTCATGCCCCCACTCCAGTTGAATCCAGAACGACATGGGCCCACCCCGAGATCGCTAGTGGACGGGTACAGTCCTCAAGAGCTTCTAAACTCACCTCCTGATTGCTTCCCCAGCTCACTTAAAGAGGAGCAACTTGATGTTATTTCTCGCTCCTTTGGGATTGATAGAGCACGCATGCTTTTACCGGGGGAAGGAGTGATGCCGTATGACCCCCTTGAAGGCTACTTTGTTTATAGTAGGTAACACTGTATGTGTGGTGCCATCCTGCCTCTCAATGCCTGGATAGTCAGCTTCGTCACATACCTGAAAGTGGCTCCACTTCAACTTCAGCCTAACTCCTATGCCATTTTGGTGAGCCTTTTTGTCATCTTCCAGAGGAGATACGGGCGTCCTCCTTCCAACCGGGAGATCCGGTATTTGTACAACTTAAGGGGCTATAAGAAGGTATCTCCATACATCAGCTTGGAATCGGCCGTATCCTTCAAGCCAGTCCTGGACTTGTACTCGAAGTACATCATGTTTAAAAAGGAATGGTTTTTTATCGGGGAGGACTCTATTTCTATCCGTCGCTTCACCTCCGGATGTAAGTCAAAGCTTATTTACAATTTCCGCTCTAGTTGCAATGCTTCTTCTTATGCGTTTTTATTTTTTGCTAGCGACAGGTGGTTTTGCGGTCGTGGAGAATGATCGCCTGGTTCAGATGGCAGCGGAAATAGAAGCTATTTCAGGAAGAGATAGGTCGGCGGCTTACTTGATCAGGAACGCTACACTTCTGGGGCACAACCTGATCTTACCACATTAGTCTGTGGTCAAGCAGAGGGATACGGCCGAAGAGAGGGCTGCCCAAGCTAAAGGATGGGCTGCGTCGAAGATTAGCAAAAGGAGACCCTTTTCGATACCTCCAGCCGCCGGGGGAAAGAAACTCAAGAAGTCTGACGGCCCCTCTACCAGTACATGTCCCGACATTTCGAAGGAGGGAGATGTGGATGAGGGGAAAGGTGGAGATGAAGGAGGTGAGAGCGGAAGGAAAGAAGGAGGTGATGGTGGTGCGATGGCACCGGGGCTTTGTCTTCTGGGCAAGTAGGCAAGATGCAAGAGTGGACGGATGACGCTCTCCGCCAAGCCTTCGAAAGTTTGGAGGAAACGGAGAAGTCCAAGAAAGCTGATAAGGTTGGGACCGACGTCGATTTATCTTCCGGGAGTGCTTCTACTGAGGCCACTTCTGCGGTTCAAGGTGAATTTCTCTCTATTCTTTTTAATTCTCGAATGATGGCTCAATGCATGCTGGTGACACTTGATTTTTACTCCAGGAGCGGGTAAAACGGCCAAGACCTCAGATCTCCGGCACAGGCTTGAACAATACAAACTCTTCAAAGCTTCCGCCAAACCGAAGCCTTCCACTAACCGTCCTGGAGACGTAGTCGGCTATCGTCCTCTTCTTGGAGTTATTGAAGAAGATATACAAAAGAGGAAGAGGAGTCGGTCTACGTTTGGATCTCTTCTTGGCCCTCCGGCCCCACTCCAGCCTATTCATGATATTGAGGAGGAGGACACCGAGCTTCTACTTTTCCCACATCCGTCTGAGAATCCAACCTTCACCCCGATAGATCACCCTGGCTTGGTTCGCAATACGTTTGCGGGTCATCCGGACCTAGACCCGGCATCTCATGACATCTCCTTCGACGAGGTTACTGGTGAGCATCTCCTCCCTCGTAATCCTATGGTACGGGTGCTTGACGAAGCTAAGTCCCTGGACCTTGATCTGCTTACTACCCGGGTCGTAACCCTGGGGGATGAGGCTAAGGAAAATATTGACCGGGTTGTTGAGGAGACCAGGAAATTGATAGGGCACCACGCCCGACTGGTCAAGGCTGGGGAAGAGATAGGAAGCGCCAACATTCGACTACGGCTGATGGTTTCTGACCAGGCTAAACAACTCGCCGACCAAGCCATCCAAATCTCCCAGCATGAGGCCGCATCCAGACAATTGAGGAAGACTATTGAAGAGGCCAGTAGGGCGGAGTTGCGGAGGATGGAGGCCGTCTGTAAGGAGCGGATTGACATGGCCATTGCCACGGTGGATGAGGTTCGGCAAGCGGACCTCGAGCGGGTCGAGGAACTATCGGGGAGACTTGAGGCCGCGGAGCTTGCTCAGGCCAAGTCGAAGGAGGAGATGGAGGCGATGAGGAGGTCCCTCCAGGCTGACCGTTTATGGTATCGATCGGAGAGGGATGCTGTTGTTGCAAAGCTGCGGGCTTCTGAGGTCCGAATGAGGGAGTTTGAGGAGAACGAGGGGATGATGGATGGGATGCTCCAGGATATGTACTTCCGTACTTGGAGGCAGGGTAACTTGTCCTGGATGGATGATTACCCCCAGGTTATGGCTAGGATCTATCTCAGGGCTCTAGAGGAGGCCAAGGCTGAGGCGGATAAGGAGGGTGGCGTGGCCTTCAGGATGGATGTGGTTACTGCCCAGTTTACCAAGGAGGAGAAGGTGGCGGTGAAGGAGGGCATGCGGTTGCTTGCAGCTGAGGAGGCAGGTGTGCAAGTAGAGGATGATGATCAAGATGATCAAGGAGCAGATGTTGGTAAGTCTTCCTTTCTAGTTTTTCCGTTAACTTGGTTGCTTATCACTAATGAATTCTTTCTTTGACCGGACAGGTGGGGAACATGACAAGGATAAAACTTCGACGCAGCCGGCTCCTTGATTGGACCTGGATATCTTTTTGTGGACTTGACATGGTTGTATATGTTAGTCTCAAAACAGTAACGCAACTCTTAGGTTGTAATTATGCCACTTGTAATAAACAACACTATTCTTGACGTGTAATTTTTGAACTTAAGCCGATTCTGTCGTCTTTTGAATGTTTTTTGCTATTTTGACATGTTGTATGAGAAATATAGCTATGCATATTCTTATAATTAAATTTTGTTTGACGTCAAGTTCTTGTTTAAAACATAATTTCATGACTTGCAATGTTAGCGTGATGTGTGAATAAATTATAGCCACGTGTTTATACATGAAAGAAGGAAATACCGCCCTTTATATTTTGCCTGTAGATGGCACCTTTGAATGTCTTGTGTGACCGAGTATGGAATGCAGTCCAGTGTCTCGTTGCGAGTACCCGCTTCCGTTAGCGAATGTCTCTTGTTCTGTGTCCTGTACTTCAGGGATTGTTATAGAGGATAGGAGAAAAGTTTCTTAAATATAATTGAAATATGTGAAATAGTAAAACTTCCAATCACGGAAGGCCTTCGATGTGCTTAAGTTCGTGGCAAACGGGCTTTGTAGTCACTTTCCCTAGCTGTGGGTCTTGGAGACATTTGTCACCCATCTTACGCATCTGCGGGGAGTTAATTCTTTTTACCACAGCCGCACTTAAGACACACCGGAGCCGAGATCGCGCACAGTAATTACCCGGGCCATTATGGCCCATAATCGTGGGTATTATTCGATTTACTGTGGCCGGCTAGCGTGGGTGCCGATCGTCAACCGTGAACTACCCCTGGCTGGCCACACCTTATGTTGGGGCTTATAGTCAGTTCACAGTTGCCAGCGAGCCGAACGCCGTAATGAGCTGCCTTGGCTATAGTCCGCCTTCTCGGTGGCTTATAATCGTCTCATTACAGTTGGCTTTAAGGGCCGTCGCGAGCAATGAGTTAACCCGCAGCAGAGGGATGCCGGAGCAAAAGTGTCTCATTGGCGAGGGCATAGATTCGCATAGTACCTGTTAGGTCTTGTCCAGGTGAAGTCGCGCTGTGGAGCGCTTTGAATGGAAATGATACATGCATAGGATTTTGTTCAACAGAAAAGGATAAAGTTAACAAGCAGCCAAGATACAAAGGAACAAGTTAAAAAAGAGACAAGGTTTTTTAAAGTGGTTCGGCACGAAAATGCCTACGTCCACTGATTCTCTTTGTTAATTCACTTCATATGGGAAGTAGAAGTTAAGAAAAGTATCGACGGAGGTGTTGGATGATCCATGCCCTCTGGAACACCTCTCCGTCCACTGTTGACAAAATATAAGCTCCATTGTGGAGATCTTTATGAATTACATATGGTCCATCCCAGATTGGGTTTAGTGTTCCGGGGCGAGGGAAGATTCGCTTGAGGACAAGATCTCCTTCTCGTAAGGTACGGCGCTTGACTTTGGAGTTGTATTGTGCTGCCACTTTTTGCTTGTGGGCTGCTGCTTTGAGGGCTGCATCATTTCTTCTCTCCTCAATTAGATCCAAAGACATGTGAAGGAGTTCTTCGTTCTCTTCTGGGTTATAGCGGATCCTACGGTGGGAAGGCACAATGGTTTCAACTGGGAGCATAGCTTCCGATCCGTATGCCAAAGAGAAAGGAGTATGCCCCGTCGATGTTCTGAAAGAGGTGCGATAGGCCCACAGTGCCGTAGGGAGTTCATCCACCCAAGCGCCCTTTGACTTTTCGAGTTTCTTTTTTATCAGAGTTTTTAGGATTTTGTTGACGGCTTCGACTTGTCCGTTTGCCTGGGGATAAGCTACGGATGAGAAGATTTTGTGAATTCCGTGCTCTTGGCACCAGTTGGCGAACTCCTCGCTGTCAAACTGAAGTCCATTGTCCGATATAATTTTGAATGGGACTCCGTACCTGCATAGAACATTTTTGATCAAGAAGTTAATAACTTTCGCTGAAGATACTTTATTCAGGGGTTTCGCTTCCACCCATTTGGTGAAATAGTCGACTGCCACTATAGCATACTTGGCCCCGCCTCGGCCCATTGGCAGTTCGCCGATTAAGTCAATTCCCCATACTGCGAAGGGCCAAGGGCTGGTCATTTGAGTAATCTCAGTTGTTGGTAGCCGTGGAATTTTAGCAAACTTCTGGCATCTGTCACATTTTCTGACAAAATTTAAGGCGTCCTTGCTTAAGGTGGGCTAAAAATATCCATATCGGAGTATCTTTTTTGCCAAATTTTGCCCTCCGGTGTGATCTCCGCAGCTTCCTTGATGAATGTTGGACAAGATTTCCTTGGCTTCCCTTCCAGCGACACACCTTAATAAGGGGTTAGAGAAGCCGCGCCGATAGAAGGTGTCCTCTTGTATTGTGTAGCGGGAAGCTTTCCTCAAGATTTTCTTGACTTCGTTACGCCCGTTGGGTAGTGTGCCACTTTGTAATTAGTCTCGGATGGGAGTCATCCAAGTTGCTTCTTCGGTTGCAGCTATCAGATTCACTTGCTCAAAACATGGGGTCAGTTGCTTTGAGATGGCTACTGCTCCGGAAATGGCGCCGTCTCTCACGCTCGCTTGCTTTGCCAATTCGTCGGCCTCTCGGTTCTCTTCCCGAGGGATGTGTTTGACTAAGTAGTGGTCCAATCGACTGAGAAGTAACTTGGTCTTCTTTAAATATGCTATGAGTCGTTCTTCTCGAGCCTGGAATTCTCCTAGTATTTGATTAACAATAAGTTGAGAATCGCTATGAAGACACAAAGAATTGGCTCCGATTTCTAAGGCAAGTTCTAATCCAACTATCACTGCTTCATACTCTGCATCGTTATTGATGGCAGCGAACTCCAACCTTATAGCATAGTGCAGCTTATTTCCCCTGGGAGTGATTATTACCACACCTGCCCCCGAGCCTTGTTCGTTTGACGCACCATCCACAAAGAGATTCCACTTGATGTCTTCGGCTATTTCCGATTGCTCCTTACCTTCGTTGGTAGTGAATTCTGCAATGAAATCGGCCATGGCTTGCCCCTTGATGGTGGTGCGAGGGTGATAGGTGATATCATACTGACTTAGTTCAATGCACCATTTAAGTAGTCGCCCAGAAGTGTCGGGACGATGGGGTACCTGTCTCAGTGGTTGATCGGTCAGAACTTTGATGGAATGGGACTGGAAGTAGTGACGCAGTTTCCGTGATGTGATTAGTAAACATTATGCTAGCTTCTCAAGTTTAGGATATCTGACTTCTGCCTCTGTAAACCTCTTACTTACAAAGTATACTGGCCACTGCGTGCGGTTGTCTTCTCTTACTAAAGCAGCACTTAGGGCGTGAGATGACACAACAAGGTATAGGTATAACTCTTCGCCTTTGCTTGGAGTCGAGAGTACCGGCGGTTTCTAGAGGTGTTCGATTAAGTTAAGGAAAGCGGTTAAGCATTCGTCAGTCCATTCGAACTTTCCTTTGTCTTTCTTTAGAGCTTCGAAGAAGGAGACGCACTTGTCCGTTGCTTTGGAGATGAATCGGCTTAGGGCGGCCACTTTCCCGTTCAGGCTTTGCATTTCCTTTCGAGTGGAAGGAATTCTGATATCTTTTAGAGCTCGGAGTTGTTCAGGGTTTGCTTCAATCCCTCTGGCATGGACGATGAATCCCAAGAACTTTCCCGATGATACTCCGAAGGAGCATTTTAGAGGATTAAGTTTCATTCCATACTGGCGAAGTACTTGAAACATCTCGCCCAAGTGGCTTACGTGATCTTCGGCTTTCCTTGACTTTACCAGCATGTCATCCACATACACTTCCATAGTTTGTCCTATTAGCCCTGCGAACATCTTGTTGACGAGGCGCTGGTAGGTGGCTCCTGCGTTTTTAAGTCCGAAAGGCATTACCTTATAGCAGTAGAAACCCCGGTCAGTGATGAAACTAGTGTGGTCTTGATCGGGAGCATGCATAGGAATTTGGTTATATCCTAAGTATGCGTCCGTAAAGGATAAGAGTTCGTGCCCGGCTGTGCTGTCTACAAGTTGATCGATTCGGGGAAGTGGGAAGCAATCCTTCGGGCAGGCGTCATTTAAGTTGGAGAAGTCAATGCATGTTCGCCACTTCCCATTATCTTTCTTTACCAGTACTGGGTTGGCGATCCACTCTGGGTAGATGTCTTCTCGTATGAAGTCATTGGCAAGTAGATTCTTTACTTCTTCATCGAGGGCTGCTGATCGTTCTACCCCCATACTTCTCTTTCTTTGTTTTACGGGCGCCTTGGTAGGATCAATGTTTAGTACGTGGCATGCTATGTCAGGGGATATTCCGGTCATGTCAGCATGTGACCATGCGAATACATCCAAGTTGTGGCGGAGAAAGTCAATGAGTTGTTCCTTCAACTCAGCTTTTAGTTGGGACCCAATTTTCAATAGTTTACTCGAGTCATGCTTGTCTACAAGTATAAATTCCATAGCCTCTGCAGGCTCGGCGGTGGCCTCCTCCTCTTTGTCCCTGGGGTCTAATTCATTGAAAGGGTCGCTGGTATATCGAAGAGGAGGGGCTTTCTTTAGTTGCTATGCTTCCAAACTTTTTGTGCAGAGAGCAACCTCTACACTCTTCCCTTTATCCTTCCTGTGTTTGTTGCGAAGTTCAGTTACATAGCAGTCTCGAGCAACGTCCTGGTCTCCCTCTACTTCCCCTATTCCATTGTCCGTTGGAAATTTCATCTTTAGGCACCATGGGGCCAGGACAATTTGAAAGTCAAATAAGGCTGGCCTTCCTAAGAAAGCGTTGTAGGCCGAGTGGTTTTCTATCAGCACAAATGTCTGTTTCTGCACAACGGAGCGGGGATGACTTCCAATTTCAACAAAGAGGTCCTGTTGCCCAAGGGACATCTTCGCATCTCCAGTGAAACCATGTAGTGGTTTATTGCAGGGAGAAACGTCCTTTATTGATAGCTTCATTTTGTCGAATGCATGCTTGAATAAGATATTCACTGAGCTTCCGGTGTCTACTAGAATTCGGAAAACTTCGACTGGACCGAGCCGGGCGGAGATAACCATGGGATCCATGTGAGGGTACTGCCTTCCCTCTAGGTCACGCCTACTGAAGGTGATGTCATCACCCTCTTTCCGCTTCGGGTGGCGTTCTTCCATAACGGAATTAACATAGTCTTCAATGTTTCTAAGCGACTTTCCATATCTTTCCATCTCTGCCCAGCTTCTGTCGGCGATGTGCGGTCCTCCCGAGATGGTATGGACCACTATCTTCTCTTGACTGGAGCCGCTAGTGTTGCAATTTCCTCTGCCTATCTCTGGTGAGGGTAGCCTTGGGTTCTCATTGGCAGGAGCTGGAGTCCTGTTCTGACCTCTTACATAGCGTTCCAGTCTTTTCCTTCTGATGTGTTCTTCAATCATGTCCCGGAGATGATGGCATTCATTGGTATCATGCCCATGAGATTCGTGGAAGCGGCAGAACTTTCCAGACTTCTATGCGTTATCCGATTCCTTCTTGTATGGTGGGCATTTGTATCGAACTTCGTCTTGGGTGGCAAGGAAGATGTTTTCAATGGTTTCGTTCAAAGGAGTGTAAATGTCGAATCTTGGTCCTGGACGATATAGGCGCTTTTCTCCCTTCTTGCCCCCAGCGTTGTCTCTAGAATCATTTCTTCGAACGTCATTCGCTGCAGCGGGCGTGTTGCCGTGAGCTGCCTTATTTTGTTGCCCTGCCTGCCCCTCAGTGGCAGCATCTTCAAGCCTCATATATTTTCCGGCTTCATGGAAGAAATCGGGTAAAGTAGCTGGTTTTTCTTTTGTCAACCTTCTAGCAAATTTAGTATCCGGATGCACACCACTACAGAGGGCCATTAGGATAAGCTTCTCATCGGCATCTTGGACTACGGCCGCTGCGGCATTGAATCGGATTAGGTATTGCTGCAGTTTCTCTCCAGGTTTCTGTTTTATACTGGATAAGGAATAAGCGTCCTTGGGTTGTTCCACATGAATGCAGAACTGAATGATAAACTTTTCTTTCAACATTTCCCACGAGCTGATGGATCCCTGGGGTAAATGACAGAACCAGGAGGTAGCTAGATCTGCTAAGAATAGTGGAAAGCATTTGCACAGTACTCCCTCTGTTGCTCCACTCATGAGCATATGCTGTGTGTATCTCTGTAAGTGTACAACGGGGTCGGAGGTTCCTTTGTAAGGTTCCATTATTGGCATTTTATATTCTCGGGGGGTGATAGCAATTTCGATATTGCGGGCGAAAGGGCTGGTTACCCTAGCGCCTATCCCTCGATCTCTTTGATCCCGTTGGACGCACTCTCTGAACAAGCGTGCCATCCTTTCATCAGAATTTGGAGCAGATAGAAACGAGTTTGGTTCTGTTCGGTTGGATTGATTCCGTCCAGATGACCTGTAGGGATGGTATCGTCTATCATTCCTGATATTTTCCAGTGGCTGTCTTTGGTCTTCTGGAAGCATGCTAGGATCAGCTACAGCTGGCCCTTGCCTTGATCTTCCCCTGTTGGGTTCTGATCTAAGCACTTCCTCGGGTCCAACTTCGGGCTGGACTCTAGCTCGGCCCCGTTCATTGGCGTTTCCGTGGTTAAGCAGTACAACCGGCTCAGCTACAGTTGATGTTGGGTAAATTTCTCACCCAGGAGATCTCTGGACCATGGAGAGCTAAACTTCATTCGGCATCCTCACCCCATCCGAACCAAGCTTCCCACCGAATCAAGCTTCCCACCGAACCATACTTCATTCGGCATCCTCACCACATCCGAACCAAGCTTCCCACCGAATCAAGCTTCCCACCGAACCATAGCTTCCCACCGAACCATACTTCCCACCGAACCATACTTCCCACCACCGAACCATACTTCCCACCGAACCATACTTCCCACCGAACCATACTTGCCACCGGACCAAGACGATGCAGAACCGGATTTACTAGGCCAGATTGTACCAGCCCGGGCCCATCAACAGCTGTATACATCCAAGACCCCTGCCCCCAGCCTCACTCTATAAATAGAGGGGCAGGGGTACAACAATGGGGACAAGTTTGAGAGCTCAAGCATGGAAGGAACTTTCAAACAACTTTCTTTTACTTATATCAAAGCTTTGTACTTGTAATCGGAATAACTGAAGAGAAATAACATATAAAGTGGACGTAGGCACATTCTGGCTGAACCACTATAAATCTGCGTGTCTTTTTACAGTTTAGTCCCTGTTTTATTTTCATATTTGTATAAATCACTCGAATCACTAAGAATCACATAAGATCTACTAAATCATACAACTTCGAGGTGTTTGTCCATTTTTTGTGCAAACATTTTTGGTGCTTTCACTGAGAACGAGAAGCTCGAAGCTTCAGCTTCATCCACTTAACAAGTTTTCCTAACAACATCGTCCGCCACTTGGAAAACATGCCTCCCAAACAGAGAAAAGATGTTAACAAAGGAAAAAACATCGCATCCAGCAGTCTTCCAGATCCAGCTGTCACGAATCAAGTTAATCGTCCTCCTCCAGCAACGATAACGAATGAAGGATAGGCTAACCCAACCACTCCTGCCACAGAACAGCCTGCAGCAATTACTAGGGCAGATTTGGATAGAGTTGTTGTTGAAGTAACTAACCGCTTCACGTCCCAGCAGGAAGCCTTGGTGGACCATCTCATGTCACGCTTAAGGGACGCTAAAGAATCCAACCGCAACACTGAATCATGGGGCGAGTCCCAGTCTGGAGGATCTCAAAGACAACAAAGATCTTCCTTCTTCGAAGGAGCTAACGGCAGAAGTAGCCGTGGTAGGAGCCGAGACCGAGCACAGCCCGAAGTTAGGCCTGAGGAAACGTTTGGTACCGAACCCAACGGGGAAGGTACCGGACGAAGGTCAACTGTAGCTGAGCCTGTCATGCTGCCTAACCATAGAAACACCAGTGAATGGGGCCGAGCTAGAGTTCAGCCCGAAGTTGGACCCGAGGAAGTGCTTAGATCAGAACCCAACAGGGGGAGATCAAGGCAAGGGCCAACTGTAGCTGACCCAAGCATGCTCCCAGAAGATCAAAGGCAGCCACTGGAAAATATGAGGAATGATAGACGATACCATCCCTACAGGTCATCTGGACGGAATCAATCCCACAGAACAGAACCAAACTCATTTCTATCTGCTCCAAGTTCTGATGAAAGGATGGCACGCTTATTCAGAGAGTGTGTCCAACGGGAGCAAAGAGATCGAGGGATAGGCGCTAGGGTAACCAGCCCTTTCGCCCGCAATATCGAAATTGCTATCACCCCCCGAGAATGGAAGATGCCAACAATGGAACCCTACAAAGGAACCTCCGATCCCGTTGTACACTTACAGAGGTACACGCAGCATATGCTCATGAGTGGAGCAACAGAGGGAGTACTGTGCAAATGCTTTCCGCTCTTCTTAGCAGATCTTGCTACCTCCTGGTTCTGTCATCTACCCCAAGGATCCATCAGCTCGTGGGAAATGTTGAAAGAAAAATTTATCAGTCAGTTCCGCATTCATGTGGAGCAACCTAAGGACGCTTATTCCTTATCCAGCGTCAAACAGAAACCTGGAGAAAAGCTGCAGCCATACCTAACCAGATTCAACGCCGCAGCAGCCGCCGTTCAAGATGCCGATGAGAAACTTATCCTAATGGCCCTCTGCAGTGGAGTGCATCCGGACACTAAATTTGCTAGAAGATTGACAAAAGAAAAACCAGCTACTTTACCCGATTTCTTCCATGAAGCCGGGAAATACATGAGGCTTGAGGATGCTGCCGTTGAGGGGCAGTCAGGACAGCAAAATAAGACGACCCATGGCAACGCCCCTGCTGTGGCGAGGGACGTTCGAAGAAATGATTCCAGAGACAATGCTGGGGGCAAGAAGGGAGAAAAGCGCCTATATCGGCCAGGGCCAAGATTCGACACTTACACCCCTTTGAACGAGACCGTTGAAAATATCTTCCTTGCCACCCAAGGCGAAGTTAGATACAAACGCCCACCATACAAGAAAGAATCAGATAATGCACAGAAGTCTGGAAAATTCTGCCGCTTCCACGAATCTCACGGACATGATACCAACGAATGCCATCATCTCCGAGATCTGATTGAGGAACACATCAGAAGAAAGAAACTGGAACGTTATGTAAAAGGTCAGGACAGGACCCCAGCTCCTGCCAATGAAAACCCAAGGCTACCCTCACCGGGGACCGACAGAGGAAACCGCAACGCTAGCAGCTCTAGCCAAGAAAAGATAGTGGTCCATACCATCTCAGGAGGGCCACACATCGCAGACAGAAGCTGGAAAGAGATGGAAAGATACGGAAAGTCGCTTAGAGACAATAAAGACTATGTCAATGCAGTTATAGAAGAGCGCCACCCGAAGCGGAAGGAAAGTGATGACATCACATTCGGTAAGCGTGACCTAGAAGGAAGGCAGTACCCTCACATAGATCCCATGGTCATCTCTGCCCGGCTTGGTCCCGCCGAAGTATACCGAATCCTGGTAGACACTGGAAGCTCGGTAAACATCCTGTTCAAACACGCATTCGACAAAATGAAGCTATCAATGAAGGATGTATCCCCCTGCGATAAACCACTACACGGCTTCACTGGAGATGCGAAGATGCCCCTCGGGCAACTGGACCTTTTTGTTGAAATTGGAAGCCATCCCCGCTCTGCTGTCCGGAAACAAACGTTTGTGCTAATAGAAAACCAGTCGGCCTACAACGCCTTCTTAGGAAGGCCATCCTTGTCTGACTTCCAAATTATATTAGCCCCACGGTGCCTAAAGATGAAATTCCCAACAGACAATGGAGTGGGGGAAGTGGAAGGAGACCAGGACGTTGCTCGAGACTGCTATGTAACTGAACTTCGCAACAACCACAGGAAGGGTAAAGGGAAGGGTGTAGAGATTGCCCTCTGCACAAAAAGTCTAGAAGCGTAGCAATTAAAGAGAGCCCCTCCTCTTCGATATACCAGCGACCCTTTCAATGAATTAGATCCTAGGGACAAAGAGGAGGAGGCCACCGCCGAGCCTGCCGAGGCTATGGAGTTTATATCTGTAGACAAGCATGACTCGAGTAGACTATTGAAAATTGGGTCCCAACTAAAAGCCGAATTGAAAGAACAACTCATCGATTTTCTCCGCCACAACTTGGATGTATTCGCTTGGTCACACGCTGACATGACTGGAATCTCCCCCGACATAGCATGCCACGTATTAAACATTGATCCTATCAAGGCGCCTGTAAAACAAAGAAAGAGAAGCATGGGGGCAGAGCGATCAGCAGCCCTCGATGAAGAAGTAAAAAACCTACTCGCCAATGACTTCATACGAGAAGCTATCTACCCGGAATGGATCGCCAACCCGGTGCTGGTAAAAAAGGCTAATGGGAAGTGGCGAACCTGCATTGACTTTTCCAACCTAAACGACGCCTGCCCAAAGGATTGCTTCCCACTTCCCAGAATCGACCAACTTGTAGACAGCACAGCCGGGCACGAACTCCTATCTTTTATGGATGCATACTCAGGATATAACCAAATTCCTATGCATGCTCCCGACCAAGACCACACTAGTTTCATCACCGATCGAGGTTTATACTGCTATAAGGTAATGCCTTTCGGACTTAAAAATGCAGGAGCCACCTACCAGCGCCTCGTCAACAAGATGTTCGCGGGATTGATAGGACAAACTATGGAAGTATATGTGGATGACATGCTAGTAAAGTCAAGGGAAGCCAAAGATCACGTGAGCCACCTAGGCAAGATGTTTCAAGTACTTCGACAATATGGAATGAAGTTGAATCCGCTAAAATGCTCCTTCGGAGTGTCATCTAGGAAGTTCTTAGGATTCATCGTTCATGGCAGAGGAATAGAAGCAAACCCTGAACAAGTCCGAGCGCTAAGGGATATCAAGATACCTTCCACTCGGAAGGAAATGCAAAGTTTGAACGGAAAAGTGGCCGCTCTAAGCCGATTCATCTCCAAGGCGACGGACAAGTGCGTCCCCTTTTTTGAGGCTCTAAAGAAAGACAAGGGAAAGTTCGAATGGACTGACGAATGCCTGACCGCTTTCCTTCACTTAATCGAACACCTCCAGAAACCACCGGTGCTCTCAACTCCAAGCGGAGGAGAAGAATTATACCTATACCTCGCTGTGTCATCCCACGCCCTAAGCTCTGCCTTGGTAAGGGAAGACAACCGCACGCAACGGCCGGTTTACTTCGTCAGCAAAAGGTTTACTGGGGCAGAAGTTAGATACCCTAAACTTGAGAAATTAGCATACTATCTACTAATCACTTCACGAAAACTACGTCATTACTTCCAATCCCATTCCATCAAAGTTCTGACCGATCAACCACTGAGGCAGGTACTCCATCGTTCCGACACTTCTGGGCGATTACTTAAATGGTGTATTAAACTGAGTCAGTATGATATCACCTATCACCCTCGCACCGCCATCAAGGGACAGGCCATGGCTGATTTCATTGCAGAGTTCACTACCAACGAAGATCAGGAGCAATTGGAAATAACAGGAGATATCAAGTGGAATCTCTTTGTGGATGGTGCATCAAACGAACAAGGCTCGGGGGCAGGTGTAGTAATAATCACTCCCAGGGGAAACAAACTGCACTATGCTATAAGGTTGGAGTTCGCTGCCACCAACAACGATGCAGAATATGAAGCGGTGATAGCTGGGCTAGAAATTGCCATAGAAATCGGGGCCAATTCTTTGTGTATTCACAGCGATTCTCAACTTATTGTTAACCAGATACTAGGAGAATTCCAAGCTCGAGAAGAACGACTCATAGCATATCTAAAGAAGACCAGGTTACTTCTCAGCCGATTGGACCACTACATAGTCAAACACATCCCTCGGGAGGAGAACCGAGAGGCCGACGAATTAGCAAAGCAAGCAAGTGTGAGAGACATCACCATCTTCGGGGCAGTGACAATCTCAAAGAAAATGGCCCCAAGTTTTGAACAAGTAAATCTGATAACTGCAACCGAAGAAGCAACTTGGATGACTCCCATCCGAGACTACCTACAAAGTGGCGCACTACCCGACAGGCGTAATGAAGTCAAGAAAGTCTTGAGGAAAGCGTCCCGCTACACAATACAGGAAGACATCCTCTATCGGCGTGGATTCTCTAACCCGTTATTAAGGTGTGTCGCCGGGAGAGAAGCCAAGGAAATCTTATCCAACATCCATCAGGGGAGCTGCGGAGATCACACCGGAGGGCAAACATTAGCAAAAAAGATACTCCGTTACGGATATTTCTGGCCCACCTTAAGCAAGGACGCCTTAGATTTCGTCAAGAAGTGTGACAGATGCCAAAAATTTGCTAAGATTCCACGGCTACCAACAACTGAGATTACTCAAATGACCAGCCCTTGGCCCTTCGCAATATGGGGAATTGACTTAATCGGCGAGCTACCGATGGGCCGAGGCGGGGCCAAATATGCTATAGTAGCGGTTGATTATTTCACCAAATGGGTGGAAGCGGAACCTCTGAATAAAGTATCTTCAGCAAAAGTTATTAACTTCTTGATCAAAAATGTTCTGTGCAGGTATGCAGTCCCACTCAAAATCATATCGGACAATGGACTTCAGTTTGACTGCGAGGAATTCGCCAACTGGTGCCGAGAGCACGGAATTCATAAAAGCTTCTCATCCGTAGCGTATCCCCAGGCAAACGGACAAGTCGAAGCAGTCAACAAAATTCTGAAAACTCTGATAAAAAAGAAGCTCAAAAAGTCAAAGGGCGCTTGGGTGGATGAACTCCCTACGGCACTATGGGCCTACCGCACATCTTTCATAACATCAACAGGGCACACTCCTTTCTCTTTGGCATACGGATCGGAGGCTATGCTCCCAGTTGAAACCATTGTGCCTTCCCATCGTAGGATCCACTATAACCCAGAAGAGAATTAAGAACTCCTCCACATGTCTTTGGATCTAATTGAGGAGAGAAGGAATGATGCAGTCCTTAAAGCGGCAGCCCACAAGCAGAAAGTGGCAGCACAAT
This sequence comes from Allium fistulosum, assembly GCA_030737815.1. NCBI lineage: Eukaryota > Viridiplantae > Streptophyta > Magnoliopsida > Asparagales > Amaryllidaceae > Allium > Allium fistulosum. The sequence goes on from CM060907.1 coordinate 173,044,604, forward strand.
ACAACTCCAAAGTCAAGCATCGTATCTTACAAGAAGGGGATCTTGTCCTCAAGCGAATCTTCCCTCGCCCCGGAGCACTAGACCCGATCTGGGATGGACCATATGTAATTCATAAAGATCTCCACAACGGAGCCTATATTTTGTCAACAGTGGACGGAGAGGTGTTCCAGAGGGCATGGAACATCCAACACCTCCGTCGATACTTTTCTTAACTTGTATTGCCCATATGAAGTGAATTAACAAAGAGAATCAGTGGACGTAGGCATTTTCGTGCCGAACCACTTTAAAAAACCTTGTCTCTTTTTTAACTTGTTCCTTTGTATCTTGGCTGCTTGTTAACTTTATCCTTTTCTGTTGAGCAAAATCCTGAGTATATAGCATTTCCATTCAAAGCACTCCACAGCGCAACTTCTCCTGGACAAGACTTAGCAAGTACTATGCGAATCTATGCCCTCGCCAATGAGACACTTTTGCTCCGGCATCCCTCTACCGCGGGTTAACTCATTGTTCGCAGCGGCCCTCAAAGCCAACTGTAATGAGCCGATTATAAGCCACCGAGAAGGCCGACTATAGCCGAGGCAGCTCATTACGGCGTTAGGCTCGCCGGCAACTGTGAACTGACTATAAGCCCCAACATAAGGTGTGGCCAGCCAGGGGCAGTTCACAGTTGACGATCGGCACCCACGCTAGCCGGCCACAGTAAATCGAATAATACCCACAACTACGGGCCATAATGGTTCGGGTAGTTACTGTGCGCGATCTCGACTCCGATGTGTCTTAAGTGCGGCTGTGGTAAAAAAGAATTAACTCCCCGCGGAGGCGTAAGATGGGTGACGAATGTCTCCAAGACCCACAGCTAGGGAAAGTGACTACAAAACCCGTTTGCCACGAACTTAAGCACATCGAAGGCCTTCCGTGATTGGAAGTTTTACCTTTTCACGTATTTCAATTTCACTTAAAAAGCTTTTCCCTATCCTCTATAACAATCCCTAAAGTACATGATACAGAGTAGGAGATACTCGCCAATGGGTGTAGGGACTCACAGTGGCAGGACATTCGACTGCATTCCATGCTCGGTCATACAAGATACTCAAGACTGCCATCTACGATTAAAACATGAAAGGCCGTATTTTCTTCTTTTATGTACCAATTCATGACTATAGTTTGTTCACGCCACACGCTAATATTGCAAGTCATGAAATTATGATTTAGAACCAGAATTTGACATCAAACACAATTTAATTACAAGAATATACATAGCTATATTTCTCATACGATATGCCAAAAATAGCAGCAAACATTCAAAAGACGACAAAATCAGCTTAAGTTAAAAAATTACACGTTAAAAATAAGACTATTTATTACAAGTGGCAAAATAGTACAACCTAAAGGCTACGTTACTGTTTTTTCGACTAACATATACAACACTGTCGAATCCACAAAAGGAGTTTTTCCAGGTATAATCAAGCAGTCGGCTGCAGTGGAGCTTTGTCCTTGCCCTATTGACCCCCTGTCCAGTCAGAAAAAGGACTCATTAGCAATAAGCAACCAAGTTGATGGAGAAACTAAAAAGGGAGACTTACCAGCGCCTGCTTCCTGACTATCCTGATCGTCATCCTCTACCTGCACGCCTACCTCCTCAGCGGCAAGCAAACGCATACCTTCCTTCACCGCCACCTTCTCCTCCTTGGCAAACTGGGCAGTGACCGCATCCATGCTGAAGGCCACGCCACCATCTTTATCCGCATCAGCCTTAGCCTCCTCCAGGGCCCGAAGATAGATATTAGCCATGACCCTGGGATAATCATCCATCCAGGATAGGTTGCCCTGCTTCCAGGTTCGGAAGTACATGTCCTGAAGCATTTCGTCCATCATCCCCTCATTCTCCTCAAACTCCCTCATCCGGGCCTCGAAAGCCGACAACCTCCCAACGGCAGCATCTCTCTCCGATCGGTATCTCGAGCAGTCGGACAGAAGGGATCCCCGCATTGCCTCCATCTCCTCCCTCAACTTGGCTTGAGCAAGCTCTGCAGCCTCAAGTTTCCCGGACAATTCCTCCACCTGCTCAAGATCCGCTTTCCGAACCTCGTCCACCGTGGAAATATCCATGTCAATCCGTTCTTTGCAAGTGGCTTCAATTTTCCGCAGTTCAGCCCGACTGGCCTCTTCTATGGTTTTCCTTAGTCGTCCAGTAGCAGCCTCATGCTGAGAAATCTGAATAGCCTGATCCGCAAGCTGTTTGGCCTGATCCGAAACCACCAATCGAAGTCGGATATTGGCGCTCCCAATCTCCTCTCCGGCCTTAACCAGCCGGGCATGGTGCCCCATCAGCTTCTTAGTCTCCTCCGCCACCCGATCAATATTAGCCTTGGCCTCGTCTCCCATAGTGATTATACGAGTAGTAAGTAAATCGAGATCTAAGGACTTAGCTTCATCAAGTACTCGTACCATGGGATTGCGGGGGAGAAGGTGTTCACCGGTGACTTCGTCAAAGGTAATATCATGAGAGCTTGGATCCAGATCAGGATGACCCGCAAATGGATTACGAGCCAAGTCAGGACGGTCGATATGAGTAACAGAAGGGTTTCCGGACGGGTGCGGAGAAGGTGCAAACTCACTATCCTCCTCCGTGATATCATGAAGAGGCTGAGCCGGGAGCTGAGGACCAGGCGAAGGTTCGGATAAAGGACGACTCCTCTTTCTCTGCTGAATACCCTCTTCGATAACCCCGAGAAGAGGACGGTAGCCGACTACATCCCCGGAGCGGTGGGTCGAAGGCTTCGGCTTGACAGAAGTTTTGGAAAGCTTGTACTGTTCAAGCCTGTGCCGAAAATCTGCGGCTTTGACCGTTTTACCTGCTCCTGATATAAAAAAAAAAGGTGTCACAAGCATATATTGTTCTATACTTCGAGAAAACACGGCAAATTAAAAGAATTGAAACACATCTGTGGTTGTACAAACCCTGGGGAGGAGTAGGATACTGCAATAGGTCCTGGATTTCATTCCAGGACGAGAGTGGGTCATAAAATATTCCTAAGTCTCTATCATTAGTGAAGCATGCAGGAGTATAGAGTTCACCTTGAGTCGTCGGAGCCACCCTAGCTGGAATGGTCTGGGAAGACTCGCTTGCACCAGTCCCGGTCTTGTCCGCTTTCCCGGTTTTCTCTACCAAAGCCGGATCTTCGTCCAGCCCCTCGAAAGCCTGGTGGAACGCATCGTCCGTCCACTCCTGAATCTCGCCCGCTTGCCCAGGAAGCAGGGCCCCAATGCCATCGCCACCTTTATCACCTTCCCGACCATCTCCACCCTCGCCTCTTTCCTCCTCTATGTCTTCCTCCTCACGGGTAAGTGGACAATTGCTGGGGGAGGGACCGTCCGACTTCTTGAGTTTCTTACCTCCGACAGCTGGAGGTTTTGTGAAAGGTTTCCTCTTGCTACTCTCTACCGTAACACCTTCCTTGGTCTGAGCAGCCGCCCTCTCCTCTGCCATTTCCCTCAGCTTAACTACTGACTGCTGTGGAAGGATTAAGTTATACTCCAGAAGAATCGCATTTCTGATCAAGAAGGCAGATGATCTATATTTCCCAAGAATAGCTTCTATTTCAGCCGCCGTCTGAACCAGGCGGTCAGTCTCCAGAACCGCAAAGCCACCTGTCGCTAGCAAAAATGAGGAAGTATGAGAAAAAGCATCGCAATCGTAATGGAAATCATAAGTAAAAGCATTCAACTTACATCCTGAAGTAAAGCGCCGAATTGAAACATAGTCGTCCCTAACAAAGAACCATTCCCTCTTGAACATGCTGAATTTGGAATACAGATCCAAGACCGGCTTGAAGGTCACAGCTGACTCCAAGCTAATGTATGGGGACCCCTTCTTATAGCCCCTCAGGTTATATAGATACCGGATCTCTCGGTTGGAAGGAGCACGACCATACTTCCTCCGGAAAATGACGAAGAGGCTCACCAGTATAGCATAAGAGTTGGGTTGAAGCTGGAACGGGGCCACCTTAAGATATGTAAGAAAGCTGGCTATCCAAGCATTCAGAGGAGGGATGGCACCACACAGGCAGTGGTATCTGCTGTAGGCGAAGTATCCTTCGGGAGGATCATACGGCATAACATCTCTCCCAGGCAATAGCAAGCGCGCCCTATCGATTCCAAAAGACCGGGAAATGACGTCAAGCTGCTCCTCCTTGAGGGAGCTAGGAAAGCAATCAGGCGGGGAGTTCAGAAGCTCCTGAGGGCCGTACCCATCCACTAGTGATCTCGGGATTGGTCCGTGACGTTCTGGATTCGGCTGAGCTGGGGGCACGGCAGCGGAACCTACTTCGCCCCCGGATTTCTTCTTGTCCGATCGAGTTTCCGCTTTGCGAGACATTATCTGCAACATAGAAAAGCGTGCTGTTAGAACGGAGGATGTAAACAAATAAACGTCGGTAGCCCATTCGGTAATATGTAGTATAAGCTTTCATTCGATGATAAAGCAACTCACGTAATTCGGCAACACGTGATTCGGCTACAGCGATTCGGCACACGTGATTCGGCGATACGTGATTCGACAGCACGTGATTCGGCTACAATGATTCGGCGCGTGTTAATTCGGCTGCAAGTGATTCGGTTACAAGCGATGTTCGGTGAAGAAATGCGATGGCCTAAGCCTCCCATTTATAGGAGGAGGTTGACTCACCGGACCACCTGGTTCGTTCCCAGAGCCGGATGTGATTGCTCAAACTCAAACAAAGCAGGACATGCGCGCACGCACGTCCTACTTTGTGGGGCAAATGTTGGGTAAATTTCTCACCCAGGAGATCTCTGGACCATGGAGAGCTAAACTTCATTCGGCATCCTCACCACATCCGAACCAAGCTTCCCACCGAATCAAGCTTCCCACCGAACCATACTTCATTCGGCATCCTCACCACATCCGAACCAAGCTTCCCACCGAATCAAGCTTCCCACCGAACCATAGCTTCCCACCGAACCATACTTCCCACCGAACCATACTTCCCACCGAACCATACTTCCCACCGAACCATACTTGCCACCGGACCAAGACGATGCAGAACCGGATTTACTAGGCCAGATTGTACCAGCCCGGGCCCATCAACAGCTGTATACATCCAAGACCCCTGCCCCCAGCCTCACTCTATAAATAGAGGGGCAGGGGTACAACAATGGGGACAAGTTTGAGAGCTCAAGCACGGAAGGAACTTTCAAACAACTTTCTTTTACTTATATCAAAGCTTTGTACTTGTAATCGGAATAACTGAAGAGAAATAACATATAAAGTGGACGTAGGCACATTCTGGCTGAACCACTATAAATCTGCGTGTCTTTTTACAGTTTAGTCCCTGTTTTATTTTCATATTTGTATAAATCACTCGAATCACTAAGAATCACATAAGATCTACTAAATCATACAACTTCGAATTGTTTGTCCATTTTTTGTGCAAACAGTTGACCTCCGCCCGATACCTCCCTCGTTGGGTTCAGTTCCAAGCGTTTCCTCAGGCCTAACTTCGGGCTAAGCTCGGTCTCGGCTCCTACCATGGCCACTTCTGTCGTTAGTTCCCTCGAAGAAGGAAGATCTTTGTTGTCTCTGAGATCCTCCAGACTGGGACTCACCCCACGATTCAGTGTTGCGGTTGGACTCTTCAGCATCCCTTAAGCGTGACATGAGATGGTCCACCAAGGCTTCCTGCTAGGACGTGAAGCGGTTAGTCGCTTCAGCCACAACCCTGTCTAGATCTGCCATAGTAATTGCTGCCGGCTGTTCTGCGGCAGGGGTGGTCGGATTTGCCTGACCTTCATTTGGTACTGCTACAGGAGGGGGACGATTTACTTGATCTATGACCACTGGATCTGGAAGACTGCTAGTTGCGATGTTTTTTCCTTTGTTAACATCTTTCTTCTGCTTGGGAGGCATGTTTTCCAAGCAATGAACGATGCTGCTAGGAAGAAGGTTAAGTGGAAGAAGCTTAAGCTTCGAGCTTCTAGCTCTCAGTGAAAGCACCAAAAATGTTTGCATAGAAAATGGACAAACACCTCAAAGTCGTATGATTTAATTGATTTTATGTTGTTCTTAGTGATTTGAGTGATTTTTGCAAATATATGAAAAGCAGGGACTAAACTGTAAAAGATACGCAGACTTATAGTGGTTCGGCCAGAATGTGCCTACGTCCACTTTATATATTATTTCTCTTTTCTTGTTCAGATTACAAGTACAAAGCTTTGATACCCATATATGAAAGTTGTTTGAAAGTTCTCTCTGTGCTTGAGCTCTCAAACTTGTCCCCCATTTTTGTACCCCTGCCCCTCTATTTATAGAGTGAGGTTGGGGGTAGGGGTCTTGGATGTATGTAGCAGCTAGTGGGCTTGGGCTGATGCAATCTGGCCTGGCGAAGTTGGTCCGGAATGCCTTAATTCGGTAGTACTATGGTCCGGTGATGGTTGATCCGGTAGGGGTTGGTCCGGTAGAGGTCTGTGACCGGATGGAGCTTGATTCGGTGGAGGCTGGTCCGGTAGAAGTTGATCCGGTAAAGGTTGGTCCGGTAGAGGTCTGTGACCGGATGGAGCTTGATTCAGTGGAGGCTGGTCTGGTAGAAGTTGATCCGGTAGAGGTTGGCCCGGTAGAGGTCTGTGACCGGATGGAGCTTGATTCGGTGGAGGCTGGTCTGGTGAGGCCTTGGTTCGGCGAAGCTTTTATTGGTTTACTGGCTCGGCTATGCAGGGGAAGTGTGTTGATTCGGTAGTAGGTTGGTTTGGTCGATTGGCTTGGTTCGGTGAAGGGTGGAAACACATGGGTGGAAACACACCTAACACTGAGATATCAAGGAATTGACTGAAAACCAAGGATCGCTCGTCCCGAATATCGAGTACGCACAGGTTCACCATGGATGTCAAGAAATTTTGTCCGAGTCCAGATTAGGCTATAATAGACAATACGCGACAAGCGAAGCTAAGAAAGCCAATGTTCCAAATTTCAAGTCAATCCGAGTTAGTATGCTCAAGTTATGATCGATGTAAATTGAAGGAAATAACCCCATTTCGTATCCATCATCGAGCCTCAGTTCGTATCGATCGTATTCGCATCGATCAGACCACACTGCTTCGCATCCATCTGAGAGCCCTAGTTCGAATCCATCCAGACTACGCAATTTGTATCCATCAGGGGATTATACCTTGTTTGTATCGATCAACCAAACTCCCTTGTCCGTGTCCATCGAATCACACTTGTTCGAATCCATCAGGGAGAGCCTTGTTCATATCCATCGACTCACGTTTGTTCGAATCCATCAGGGAGAGCCTTGTTCGTATCCATCGACTCACTTTTGTTCGAATCCATCAGGGAGAGCCTTGTTCGTATCCATCGACTCACGTTTGTTCGAATCTATCATGGAACTGCTATTCGTTTCCTTCAAGCCATCAGTCATTCGCATCCATCAAGTTGGAGCAACCTGGATCGATGCGAACAAGCCAACACAATCAATGCGAACAGAGCACACTGCAGATCGATACGGAGAGCATGCTATTGATCGATTCGAACAAGACAACTACTTCGATGCGAATAAGGCGAGAATCATGGGACGACTCGGTCAACTCGGCATAAAAATTGGATCGATCCGAAGAGTGCGTGCCACGTCATCACCTAGGCACGTGCAACCATTGATTCGAACAGATCGATTCAAAACCATCGATTCGAACAAAACAGCCTACTGAAGAACACCAACTCGTATCGATCATATCTCGCAATCCACAAGTCCAAACACTATGAAATTTTTACAGGAGCTTACGTACAAGCTAAAGAATGTTCACACCAAGTTTCGACTCCATTGGACAAAATCTTGATCGATACAAATTACGTTCATATCGATCACGGATCGAGTCAAAACTTCATGGGATCGATCGCGTGGGCCCACCCACGTGCCAGAAGAAGTCTCCCGAGATCTGAGCGAAATATCAGCCTCCTATGCCTATAAATAGAGCCCCAGGGCCTACTGAAGATGGATCTTTGGCTCTTTGACGTCCAGACTCTGCCGGAAATACTTTTGCACTTCCAAGCTACTACTATACTCGAATTTCACTACTGTAATCCATTGTAATCTGCTGTTATCCGCTGAATCAGTTGTAATCATCAAAGAAACATTAATAAAGTCATCAATTTCATAGTGGACGTAGGCAATACGCCGAAACCACTCTAAATTCCTGTGTTTCTGTGCATTTTTGTCATTTGTTTTTGAAGTGTTTGTTAGATAATCCTCATTTTCCATTTAATTTCTTCATTTTTATCTCTTCAAACTCTTCCAAAGAGAGTTGCGCCCAATTTTAGTACAAACACTTTGGTGCTTTCACTTAGAAAAACCCAGCTTTTTCTCCTGCTCTTTGGATCTGCTATCTATACCGGATTGCATAAATCCAAGAAGAAGATCCAGATCTCAAGCCTTAAAGCCCTTTCAACCTATTCAGATTTGCATCAGATCTAGGAAAGGACTTCATCAATTCATCATGGCGAGCACACAAACTGCCTCTATAACTATCGATCAGAAAGGACGAGATTGACCATACAATTGCTTCCATCCAACCAAGATGCCGTCAGACCTTCAGATCCATCAGGCCCGGTAACTAGACAAAAGTTCCAAATGCTACTTCAAGAGTTGACCCAGAGTCGGCAACAGCTTACTGAACAACTGCGTGCCAATGCAGAGTTGACCAACCAGCTGAATTGCCAAAGGCCCAGAAGATCCAGAAGAGATCAAGCTTCCTATTCTTCCACGGAGAGTTCAGGCTCATCCAATGATCATCACCGATCTACACGCCCACGGCTGGACGTAAGCTACACCCAGGCCACAGGACACCAACCTGCCCTAAATCTTGGACAACCCAGGACTGGACCATCCACCACTCATCAGACCGGACCCTCATCCCGAGGGGGTGCCGCTGCTTACCATGTCACAGGCAACCTCGCTACCACCACCACTACCGAACAAGGAGTTGATGCTAGAAATCAAGCTGATCCGCATCGTCGCCGACGAGAACACACTCCGGAACCTTATGTCCCTGAAAATCTTAAACCAAGGAGGCGAGACACGGACCGTCGACCATGTTCGGTCCAGCCTCGCATTGTGGAACCCGACCACACCTTGGAACAGGATGCTCCAAATATCCAGATGCCAGATATACCGACTATGATTCGTCAGATGATCCGTGAAAGTCAGGGTCTCACTAATGACGACTGGGGGATTTCCTAGAGTCATATCCCTTTCACTGATGACATATTATATGCTAAACGACCTCTGCACTTCAGGATGCCAACTTTGCCAATCTATGAAGGAAATGCTGATCCCAATCAACACATCCTGAAGTATGAATGGCTAATGAATGCTAAGAGAGCTGACGATGTAGTTAAATGCCGTAGTTTCCCCATTTCCTTAGGGGGCATTGCTACTATGTGGTTTACTCGTTTGCCGCCACGATCCATTTCTAATTTCGACCAGATGGCCACCAAGTTTGTTGAACAATTCCGTATGCATGTAGCAAGACCTAAAGATGTTAATACTCTGTCTAGTGTCACTCAAGCTCCCGGAGAGACACTCATACGTTACTTGGAGCGATTTCATGCTGCATGTGCAGAAATAAGCAATCCCAATGACAACTCTATCCTGATGGCATTAACTAAGGGGATTGATCCTGATTCCGAGTTCGGAAATTGGTTAGCTGGGAAGCCACCTGCGTCATTGGACCGTTTCTATTCCAAGGCAGCCCAATTCTTAAGAAGGGAGGATGCAAAACAGTATAGGAAGCAGGATGACGCAGGGCCCAACATGGAAGGAATTCAAAGTAACATTGCAGTTAAACTATCTGGGGAGAGGTCCGAAAAAGTTCAGTTGAATATACCAAACAAACAGAACCAGCAGAGGGACAGTGGAAACCAAGGTAAAAAACGAGATCAAAATCATGGTCCACGATGTAGGGCTCCCATGTTCGACAATTATACTCCATTGAATACGTCGCTGGAAAATGTGTATTTGCAGACCTGTAATACCATGCAATACAAGAAACCTGCGCCGAAGCCGTCAACGGAAAGAGAAATCCAAACAGGGAAGTTTTGCAGATTCCATGGAAGTTATGGCCATAATACAAATGAGTGTCGTCATTTACAGGATCTCATTGAAAAACTGATACGTGAACGAAAGTTGGATCAATTTGTGCGGGCGCCGCAGTCAGGAGGTGCGGGCCCATCGAATCAGAATCGTGCACCAAACCAGGAAAGGCAGGAGGAACACGCTCGTATCGGCGGGAGGTTAGTGATAAACACTGTTTGTGGTGGTCCTCATCCAGTAGACCGAAGCTGGAAGGAAATGGAGTTGTATGCCAGCTCTATTAGGCATGCAAGCTTCGAGTGTTGTAGTAGTTTTGATGAAGGGGCTCCGGCCAAACAACAGAAGACGATGGCTGATGATATCGTATTCAGAAACAGAGATGCTGATAAATTCGAAGCCCTCACTATCGATCCATTGGTCATCTCGGCTCAAGTAGGTCCTGCTTGGATGAAGAGGATTTTGGTTTACAGTGGAAGCTCAGTGAATATTCTATTTAAACGAGCTTATGACCAAATGAGGATGGAGGCTAAAGATTTAAAGCCTTGCCAATCTCGAATCCATGGTTTCAATGGGAGCGCTACTATACCCACTGGAGTAGTGGAGCTACCAGTAGAGTTGGGAGTTGGAGAACGCCGGAGAGTCCGGATATTGCAGTTCGTTTTGTTGGACATAGACTCCCCTTATAATGCTTTCTTGGGTCGACCCGTCCTCGCTAAATTCAGGGCAGCTATTGCCCCATGGTGTTTGACTCTGAAGTTTCCCACTGATCGTGGAGTGGGAGTAATTCAAGGAGATCAGGCTGCTGGGAGAGCCTGTTACGTTGCCGAGCTGCGGGAGGCGCAGCGAAAGGAGAAAGGAAAGTGCGTAGAGGAATCTTTCTGCGTCCATTTTGCTGATAATTAACAATTAATGCCTAGGCCTAAGCCTGGGCACCCCAGCCAATTCCAAAGGGATCTTGACCCAAGGGAAACTAAAGATGAAGGAGAATCTAAAGAAAGTCAAGCTTCCCCGGCCGAACTGACGATCGATGTCCCAATTGACGATGATGATGATTCAAAGATGATAAAGATTGGATCTTAGCTAATCCAGTAGGCTCAAGGGGAATTGGTTGAGTTTCTATGGGTGAATCTTGACGCATTCGCATAGACGCATTCTGGTATGTGTGGGATCTCGCCGGACATCGCGAGCCACACTTTGAATATTGACCCGTGGCATGTCCCGGTCAAACAGAAAAGGCGTGGTATGGATCCAGAGAGATCTGCCGCCCTTAAAGAAGAGGTAGAAAAGCTTAAAACGAATGGTTTCATTCGAGATGCGCTATATCCCGAATGGGTGTCGAATCCCGTGCTTGTCTGAAAATCAAACGGAAAATGGAGAACATGTGTCGATTACTCCGATCTGAATAAAGCCTGTCCTAAAGACAGTTTCCCGCTTCCCAGAATTGATCAGCTCGTAGACTCAACAGCTGGACATGAACTCTTATCCTTCATGGATGCGTATTCTGGCTACAATCAGATACCAATGCATTTACCTGATCAGGAACATACCAGCTTCGTAACCAATCTGGGACTTTATTGTTACAAAGTTATGCCATTCGGACTCAAGAATGCCGGGGCTACTTATCAACGATTGGTCAATCAGATGTTTGCCAATCAAATCGGGAAAACCATGGAAGTATATGTAGACGACATGCTTGTGAAGTCACGATTTTCCACTGACCATATTAAAGACCTGGAATCAATGTTCAACATACTTCGAGAATACAGAATGAAGCTCAACCCACTGAAATGTCATTTTGGAGTTGCATCCGGAAAATTCCTTGGGTTTATCGTCAATGCTCGAGGAATCGAAGCTAATCCTAAAAAGATCTGGGCAATCAGAAATCTTGAAACTCTGAAAACTATAAAGCAAGTCCAAAGTCTCAATGGGAAAGTAGTGGCACTGAGCAGGTTCATTTCAAAGTCCACTGACAAATGCATTCCCTTCTTCGATCTGATCCGAAAGGGAAAACAAAACTTTAAATGGACCACGGAGTGTGAGGGTGCATTCCGAGCATTAATTCAGCATCTATCCACACCACCTATCCTGTCAAAACCTATTGATCATGAGAAGTTGTACGTTTACTTGGCGATATCATAAAACGCTATCAACGCTGCCCTAATTCGGGAAGAAGACAGGATACAGAAGCCAGTGTATTACATCAGCAAACGGTTGACTGTAGCTGAAAGGAATTATCCGAAACTAGAGAAGCTGGCTTATTGTCTTGTTATTACATCAAGGAAGCTCCGTCCATATTTCCAGGCCCATCCTATTATTGTTTACATCGACCAGCCATTATGACAGGTCCTTACGCGGCCGGAGACGTCTGGTAGGTTACTCAAGTGGAACATCGAACTGAGCCAGTTCGATATTACTTATACTCCAAGGCGAACCATTCAAGGACAAGTCCTAGCCGATTTCATAGCTGAATTTACCATTACAGAGGACTTGCCCGAAACCAGTGAATCTCTCGAATACGTCTGGAAGTTGTACACTGATGGTGCATCAAACGATCGGTGCTCGGGCGCTGGGGTTGTACTTGAAACCCCTGAAGGCCGATCTATATGTTATGCTTTAAAGTTCGATTTCATGCAACCAATACTGAAGCTGAATATGAAGCCCTCTTAGTAAGATTAAAACTTGCCAGAGATTTTAGAATTATCGCTGTGGAAATTTATTGTGATTCACAATTAGTTGTGTGTCAAGTTCGGGGAGAATATCAAGCGAGAGATCGAATGTAAGGACCCAGTATTTTGGACCATTCAAATCGACAATAAATCCACACATGCCGGACTTGAATAATTCAAAACAATGGATTGTAAATAAAATTTGGCAAAACTCAGCATATACAGTAAATAAATAATCACAGAATCATAGACACAGAGTAATATAACAATAATGCAGCGGAAACAAAAGAATAGTAGTTCATGTAGCTACCATATATATAGATAATAGAGTTAAACAAGATACAACAGAAGTCTCGAATACATAGATATCTCAATACAATAGTCCAATACAAGATCAGAATACATCACTGGAATCAGCTGAATAACTGAAAGCTGGATAGATAGCTGGATCTCCAAGCGAAGTTCCAACTCTAAAGGTGAGTCTCAAATGCTGTATCACTCAGTCTGACCCGAGCGTAAAGCAAAACACAAAACACTCGAGTCAGGATTAACATTCTTATATCAATAAATCCAACTCAAGTGAAATATCAACTGAAATACAAGTAACTCAAAGGATGTTTTGGATAACCATCGTCTAAGGATCCGTTAAACTATCTACTATGTAGTAATATTGCGCTATTATAATAATGTCTAATCATAAAATAAACATACTTTAAAATAGCATTAGGGCTTTACATTTAATCTGAACTCACCCTAACACTTAATAGTCCCAGTAGTCTATCCAGTATTAGCATACTCCCAAAATGGGGGCTACCCTCGATACTCCACAGGCTACGGGAGAAATCACAACTCGTAGTAAAGCTCGATATGGTAGGTGACACAGCACACAAGGCAATGCCAGGGTAGATATACCAATTACGCACACGGACTGATGGAAACGCATAGCAGCCACTACCGCTCCACCTCGAACAACACTCCCAAATCAAGGGGTGCATCCAAACAATCACAAAGTAATAGAATGGTATCGAAGAAGTGCGTCCGATAAGAGGTGCTACCTTAGTGGTCCGAGATCACTCCTGTTTTAGCCACCTTATGCCAACTCACGGGAGTTGGGTCCATGTATATACCTTAGGATCGTCGCCACCATCCTACTTCATTCCGGAAACTCCACCGCGTACATTGTTGTTAAAGTGGTTTTCGGTATCGACAGAGAGTATGTCCATATCCGATCCCGGTCTCTTTAACAACCAATCGTTATTATAACACCGTGGTCATTTCAAAATAGTTTATACTTCAAAACCAAAATATCATTTTCATTTTTAACCCATATCAAAACGATATCATTTCAATTCAATATATCATTTCCAAAATCATATCACTTTCCAAAGTTATAACGCTTTCAAAATCATACGTCTTTTAAAATCAAAACACTTTGGAAATCAAAACCTTGAAATTTATAACACTTGAAATCATAGCTTGAAATTATAATATTTTGGAATCGATAACACATTCCCCTTAAACAGTTTAGATATTAAAATTAGTGTATATAATAAAATAGTTTATAAAATAAAGATAGTTTATATAAAATAGTTATAAGTTAAAAGAGTTTATAATAAAATAATTTATATTAAAAATGATTTATATAAAATAGTTTTTATTAAAATAATTTATAAAGTAAAATATAAATAGTTTTGGATATAGTTTAAATATACTTTATATACAAATAGCTTCCTCAAATTTCACAAATTAATTCAAATCAACTCGAATTCCAAAGTTCAAATTTAATCAAATCTCAAATCATCAATTTCAACTCGATTCAGTTTCTAAATAAACCATTTCAAATTATCGATTTCAAATACATATTTGAACCATTAAATAAGCCATTTCATTTCAATATATTTTCAAAGTCAATATATACAACATTTCAAAACTAAATTCGATAATTTCATATATATATATATATCAAATTCACTTTACTATTATTAGTTTTGAAATATTTACTTAATCATTTCCATAATATTCAAATACAGCTTCAATTTACAAATTTTAAATAAACAAAATATCCCATCAAAATTTTATATAAATTTGAAATATTCATTTAAGTCACTTTTAATCAAATTCAAGTTATAAAATCATAGCTTTAAAATTTCAAATTTAATAAATTTCAAATCAAACTTATTTAAGTAAAATTCTTAAATAAATAAAATTTCAAATCAATTTCAAATCATTATAAATTCTATATTTAAAAATATAGATATTAAATAAATACTTAAGCATATTATTTATCAACTTTATTAAACCAACATTAATAAATCTTTAAAATCAATATTTATTAAAACCATATATTTCTTTTCAAAACCATAGAAATCATTTTCAAAATATTTGTATATAGACCAACGGTGTCTGTATATAATTATCTACCCTATGGTCAAGTGATACAGATATTTATCATTTCAATCCGCAATTTAAATGTATACGGGTGTATATCTTTTCAACCCGCAATCCCAAATTCAGTTCAATGAAAATCGCTTGGGTTTATCATTTCAACCCATAACGATTTTCTCTTATTCTACAGATCATTCGGGTATGTATCATTTCAACCCATAGTGAATTCTATACTAACAGGGAACTTGTAGAGTGATAACAGATATGATAATAATATAACAGACAGTAACAGGCATATGTCATCAGTGATAAATAACGAATAATGGTGTCCAATGTCACAGGTGAACAGATACAGATAATGGCATATATATAGCAATGTAAATATCTAACATCATCATATTTCAATTGTTGTTTCAATTGAAATCAAATTTAATAAATATAAGAACATTAATCGTGAGTGATTGCTCACCTTTCGAGGCTAGAGAGATTCGACAATGAGAGTAGTTACAAACCAAGCACGAATTCCAAAACGAAGCACGATTGAACGCGGATTTGACGACAAAGATGATAACAGGAATCGATGAAGTTAAATGGAGAGAATCGATATAAGTGAACTTAGGTATATATATATATCCAGTCATATTCTTAATTTAAACATATGTTAAAACAAATATATATATATTTAAAAATCATTGTTTTAAACCAAAATTCAAATATTAAAGTCAAGTGTGTATATATATAATAATATAATTTGAAATTTATACATTTAAAACTTAACAGTTTATCAGATATATTTTGATATACTTAGGAAATCAACCAACAACCAAAGTTTAAAACTGATAAAATATCAACATTGTATGTTATGTTTGAAACAACATTTATTATAAAATTTGTAATTATAAAATCAACTTAGATCCAAAATAGCATATACATAAACAAATCTATGTGCAGGCAAAATAATGTGTATATATATACTTATATATATAACAAATATATAAACAGCAACCAAAAGAATATGATATCGATATACACAAATGCATAGACTTACATATGGCTTTAAATAACAACAGATATATAGACTGACATATGTAGATTTTACAAATATATAGTATATACTTATATAAACTTACATGTATATGACACAGGTTGAATAAACCCGTATAAGGTTATAACATATCACCTTATATAAACCTGTATATATATTTTCAACAGTATACAAATACTTATACTATATTTCTTTCTCTTCTTTCAAGGCAAGAGTAAAACAAAATGATCAACTACATTTATGAAACCTTATATGACTTACACATATTAAATATAGAGATAAAACTAGTCTATAACTATATATATACAAATACACATATTACTTTTTACAATATAATACATTATACTCTATATAATAGTACATAACTGAGATATAAACATTTTATACGAAACTGATATGAACAACATTTCATAAATACTTATATATACACACGCTGACATGCCAAAATCTTCACTGGCCAAACTATTACCCATGTAAGATATAACATATACACTATATATATAACTTATAAATTTAAACCTTAACAGACAAAATATATGAACTAATATAAATCTACAACTCATAACAGATTATATATATATTACGTATGACTAGATGTAGCAATAATAGTATATATATATATACCTCAGTCAAATCAAGTTTTAAACTATACATACTCATCATAGGGAAGAGCCGAGCACAGAGAAAGTGCTTGCATGACAGAGTCCGATTGTTGAGGAGAAGAGGCATAGATTTAGGTGATGGCCATGGGAACGGTCAGCAAGGGGAGAAATTGAGGTGAGTTTGAAGCTTTAACGTGGAAGAGCAGCGCAAATTGGAGAGGAAAGGTTGGTGGAGATGGCATAGTTTTGAACGGCAAAGGAAAATGTACAGGCACGAAAAAAAATAGACAATGAAAAATGACAAATGAAATGGCATGTTTTAAATAGACAAAAATGAAAATGTAAAGTCACAATCGTTGATCACAAGGAATATTAAAAATTTACGGCTATTGGTTACCCACCTGTGAATAAACGAATGTTCATGGGTAGATAAAACTTAAACGGTGCTGGTACGGGTGATTGTTTCGCGAATTCCGACACGTACCGGACTTCGGAACACAGAAATGAATAAACCGCAGAGATCAGCACGACGAGACGATCAAAACGGTATACAGATGTTAGTGGTAGGATCATCCGATCAAAAGTCGATATTTGGTACTGAAAATGCTGCTATTCTGTCAAAAATAAGATAAACGGAGCAATAGCAGTCCAAATTTGGGAAAACGAAAGATGACGTCTCACTCAGAAGATGATTTACAAATTTTCTATAGAAAATATTCAGGTTTGGAAAACATTTTATTTTCATCAATTTTAACTGATATAAATTGAAATAAAATTACACTAGAAAATAAACTTCCAAATTATCCAATGAAAATTTACCAATTGCTATGTTAAAACAGACGCATTTCAAATATCAAATTTAAATTTCAAAATTTTATTGTTTAAAGTTTTCGCAAAATTTCAATTAAATATATAAATTAACAAATAAAATTATCTAAAATTTTCGGGTCGTTACACTCTCCCCACTCAAAACTTTTCGTCCCCGAAAAGGAAGGAGGTAGGAGAATAGGAACAACCAAAAAGAAAAATAGCTTTGAAAACAAAATAAACAACTAATATATAAAATTCAAATTAAACTAATTACTATTCAACATTTTGGTTTAATCCATTAGAGTTCACTTATGTTAAATCAGTCAATCTATTTCTATATTCATTATCTTATTATCTAGTCATCCTCAATTAACAATTTCTAAATCATCAATTTGTATAATCATTTATTATACTTCTATTTTATTCAACAAATTTAATTCTTTTATTCCAAATTATTATTAACTTTATTCCACTTATTATATCTTATCACATATGTTTAAACCATATAAATTAATTTAAACCATATAAATTTCAATTTAAATTAATTTATATTTAATAATTGATTTTAAATTCAAGGTATTTGCATAAGTTAATCTAATTTCAATTTATTAATTCCTTCAAAACAACTGTATTTGTTTCATCTATTAGTCAATTAACTTATTATTCTATTCATCTCAATTTACATTTTTTTATAATCAAAAATCAAGTGTATAACATTTATTATAAACACTCAATTTTCTTTATAAAATCATCTTATATTGTATATTATCCAATTACATTTTTTTACTTCTAAATAATTTAGGTAAGTTATATTGAAATGCAATTTAATATTATACAAATAAAATTTCTAATTCAATTATTTCAAGTTTAAATTCTTATTCAAAATTTAGCTTTATTTATAATTGAAAATATCCTTTAACATAATTTTAAGAATTAAATTTCCGTTTAATTTCAAACCCTTTAGAGATAATTATGTATATACTATATATATATTAAATCAAATTAAATTTAAAATAATATACCCACATATATATATATATATATATAAATCAAGTCATACTTAAGAAATTCAAATCAAAATATTTTTCCAAAACAAAACCGTAGCAAAGCTACAAAATGGTCTCTCCACTTCGAAACTCGAAAATGATTGTCGATGATGCGGCCGCCATCGCCGAAATTATTTTCCAGTGACAAAGAGAAGAGCACTGATTTCAACATTTTAAAATTCTTTGAAAACGGTTTCTATTCGAGAATACCTTCAATACTATATATTTTAAAATTTTAAAAACAAAGCTTGAAATCACTGGAAATTAAATTCTCAAATTCCTGATTTTTAAAATTTATTTCAATTCCAAATCAATTTATAAACCATGTTTATAAATTCATTTAGAACAATAAATGATAATCAAATATTATCATTCAAACAACCAATTTAATTTACTATTAAATTCCAGAAAATTTTACTTATATATTTATAATATGATCATACAAATTTACTTCATTTACCAAGTTTAAAAATAATATTGTGTCAGTTTGCTCTGTTCAAGTGTTTTGGAAATCCTATCGATAGCGTTGATCAGACGAATCGATCGAAAACCCAAATCAACGTCAACAACTCAAACAACACAATATAAAAAAAACAACTTAATATTAATTGCTAATGCAAAATACACTCCCTCACTCGATGATTCAAAGATGGATTAAACAAGGATAGAGATTCAAATTAGAGGAACTCTAATCAATAAAATTCTGATTCGAAGATAAACTCGATAGGGAGATATGATAATTGAATTTCAAACAGGAAGATGGATAAACTTATATAAATCGCGGATAACCTTGACCGAGCCAACCATGACTTCATAAATAAGATCAATGCAAAATTCTGAGGCAAATCGACATTCGATCGCCAGAGATAGAATTCGGGTAAAGCAAGAGATAGCAGCATCTAATCCGAGGATACAGAAATCTCCGGTGAATCAATGCCTGTTGTAAAGGAGTTTCACCCCTTTACAAATCATTCAGAGATTGGCGAGACCGCCGATTTATTACATAGATCATTCGAAGTGGAGTTACGGGATACTCCAGAATCGAGAACACGAATAGGGGAGACAAGAATAGGTTTTGGAACCGAAGGGAACGTTCCAAAATTCAGAGGAAACTGAATCAAAGAGGAAGAGATTCAAGTACAACGAAAGTGATTCTGTAAAATTTACTTTATATGCTAAGTTTTGCCTAGAGCCAAAGCTCTGATACCAAATGTAACGACCCAGTATTTTGGACCATTCAAATCGACAATAAATCCACACATGCCGGACTTGAATAATTCAAAACAATGGATTGTAAATAAAATTTGGCAAAACTCAGCATATACAGTAAATAAATAATCACAGACACAGAGTAATATAACAATAATGCAGCGGAAATAAAAGAATAGTAGTTCATGTAGCTACCATATATATAGATAACAGAGTTAAACAAGATACAACAGAAATCTCGAATACATAGATATCTCAATACAATAGTCAAATACAAGATCAGAATACATCACTGGAATCAGCTGAATAACTGAAAGCTGGATATATAGCTGGATCTCCAAGCGAAGCTCCAACTCAAAAGGTGAGTCTCAAATGCTGTATCACTCAGTCTGACCCGAGCGTAAAGCAAAACACAAAACACTCGAGTCAGGATTAACATTCTTATATCAATAAATCCAACTCAAGTGAAATATCAACTGAAATACTAGTAACTCAAAGGATGTTTGGGATAACCATCCTCTAAGGATCCGTTAAACTATCTACTATATAGTAATATTGCTCTATTATAATAATGTCTAATCATAAAATAAACATACTTTAAAATAGCATTATGGCTTTACATTTAATCTAAACTCACCCTAACACGTAATAGTCCCAGTAGTCTATCTAGTATTAGCATACTCCCAAAATGGGAGCTACCCTCGATATTCCACAGGCTACGGGAGAAATCACAACTCGTAGTAAAGCTCGATATGGTAGGTAACACGGCACACAAGGCAATGCCAGGGTAGATATACCAATTACGCACACGGACTGATGTAAACGCATAGCAGCCACTACCACTCCACCTCGAACAACACTCCCAAATCAAGGGATGCACCTAAACAATCACAAAGTAATAGAATGGTATCGAAGAAGTCCGTCCGATAAGAGGTTCTACCTCACTTGTCCGAGATCGCTCCTGTTTTAGCCACCTTATGCCAACTCACGGGAGTTGGGTCCACGTATATACCTTAGGATCGTCGCCACCATCCTACTTCATTCTGGAAACTCCACCACGTACGCAGTTGTTAAAGTGGTTTTCGGTATCGACAGAGAGTGTGTCCATATCTGATCCCGGTCTCTTTAACAACCAATCGTTATTATAACACCGTGGTCATTTCAAAATAGTTTATACTTCAAAACCAAAATATCATTTTCATTTTTAACCCATATCAAAACGATATCATTTCAATTCAATATATCATTTCTAAAATCATATCACTTTCCAAAGTTATAACGCTTTCAAAATCATAAGTCTTTTAAAATCAAAACACTTTGGAAATCAAAACCTTAAAATTCATAACACTTGAAATCATAGCTTGAAATTATAACATTTTGGAATCCATAACACATTCCCCTTAAACAGTTTAGATATTAAAATTAGTGTATATATTAAAATAGTTTATAAAATTAAGATAATTTATATAAAATAGTTATAAGTTAAAAGAGTTTATAATAAAATAATTTATATTGAAAATGATTTATATAAAATAGTTTGTATTAAAATAATTTATAAAGTAAAATATAAATAGTTTTGGATATAGTTTAAAAATACTTTATATACAAATAGCTTCCTCAAATTTCACAAATTAATTCAAATCAACTCGAATTCCAAAGTTCAAATTTAATCAAATCTCAAATCATCAATTTCAACTCGATTCAGTTTCTAAATAAACCATTTCAAATTATCGATTTCAAATACATATTTGAACCATTAAATAAGCCATTTCATTTCAATATATTTTCAAAGTCAATATATACAACATTTCAAAACTAAATTCGATAATTTCATATATATATATATATCAAATTCACTTTACTATTATTAGTTTTGAAATATTTACTTAATCATTTCCATAATATTCAAATACCGCTTCAATTTACAAATTTTAAATAAACAAAATATCCCATCAAAATTTTATATAAATTTGAAATATTCATTTAAGTCACTTTTAATCAAATTCAAGTTATAAAATCGTAGCTTTAAAATTTCAAATTTAATAAATTTCAAATCAAACTTATTTAAGTAAAATTCTTAAATAAATAAAATTTCAAATCAATTTCAAATCATTATAAATTCTATATTTAAAAATATAGATATTAAATAAATACTTAAACATATTATTTATCAACTTTATTAAACCAACTTTAATAAATCTTTAAAATCAATATTTATTAAAACCATATATTTCTTTTCAAAACCATAGAAATCATTTTCAAAATATTTGTATATAGACCAACGGTGTCTGTATATAATTCTCTACCCTATGGTCAAGTGATACGGATATTTATCATTTCAATCTGAAATTTAAATGTATACGGGTGTATATCTTTTCAACCCGCAATCCCAAATTCAGTTCAATGAAAATCGCTTGGGTTTATCATTTCAACCCATAACGATTTTCTCCTATTCTACAGATCGTTCGGGTATGTATCATTTCAACCCATAGTGAATTCTATACTAACAGGGAACTTGCAGAGTGATAACAGATATGATAATAATATAACAGACAGTAACAGGCATATGTCATCAGTGATAAATAACAGATAATGGTGGCCGATGTCATAGGTGAACAGATACAGATAATGGCATATATATATAGCAATGTAAATATCTAACATCAGCATATTTCAATTGTTGTTTCAATTGAAATCAAATTTAATAAATATAAGAATATTAATCGTGAGTGATTGCTCACCTTTCGAGGCTAGAGAGATTCGACAATGAGAGTAGTTACAAACGAAGCACGAATTCCAAAACGAAGCACGATTGAATGCGGATTTACGACAAAGCTGATAACAGGAATCGGCGAAGTTAAATGGAGAGAATCGATATAAGTGAACTTAGGTATATATATATATATCTGGTCATATTCTTAATTTAAACATATGTTAAAACGAATATATATATTTAAAAATAATTGTTTTAAACCAAAATTCAAATATTTAAGTCAAGTGTGTATATATATAATAATATAATTTGAAATTTATACCTTTAAAACTTAACGGTTTATCAGATATATTTTGATATACTTAGGAAATCAACCAACAACCAAAGTTTAAAACTGATAAAATATCAACATTGTATGTTATGTTTGAAACAACATTTATTATAAAATTTGTAATTATAAAATCAACTTAGATCCAAAATAGCATATACATAAACAAATCTATGTGCAGGCAAAATAATGTGTATATATATACTTAATATATAACAAATATATAAACAGCTACCAAAAGAATATGATATCGATATACACAAATGCATAGACTTACATATGACTTTAAATAACAATAGATATATAGACTGACATATGTAGATTTTACAAATATATAGTATATACTTATATAAACTTACATGTATATGACACAGGTTGAATAAACCCGTATAAGGTTATAACATATCACCTTATATAAACCTGTATATATATTTTCAACAGTATACAAATACTTATACTATATTTCTTTCTCTTCTTTCAAGGCAAGAGTAAAACAAAAATATCAACTATATTTATGAAACCTTATATGACTCACACATATTAAATATAGAGATAAAACTGGTCTATAACTATATATATACAAATACACATATTGTTAGCACCAAAATTGGTCACTAACCTCGTTGAGAAAGATTGTGTAGAGATAAGTGATGAAGTTAAATTAAACAAGGAAGAATATGCTAAATTAAATGCAGAAAGTAAGAACACCGGATTTATAGTGGTTCGGCGTAACTGCCTACGTCCACTTTGAGTTTTGATCTTTATTTCTTTCACACGTAGTTGAATACAAATACAATCCATATATTAATGACTTGAATACAAGTTTGAACTGAAAATAATCAGTCTTGAAAGTGGCAGAGTCTCCCCATTGTTCTCCCAAAAAAGGTCCATTTCATTGTGCCCCTGCCCTTCTATTTATAGAAGAAGATGGGTTGGACTTCCTTCACGGGCTCAAGGCCAAGGTAACTTGGCCCATATAGGCCGATCTCAAGCTAGTTGGTCTATTCTTGCCGAACCGTACCTAAATGCCAAAACATGTCGACTGCATCAAACTTGTATATCCTCAGGCTCTTCTTGGTCAGAATCTTGTCTAGTGCTAACGATAATTTCTTCAACTGTCATCTAGTAGCCGGGCCAAGTTGCCGGTTAACACTTGCCCCCCAAAGTGTGTCGTGTGAAGCAACACAACACGCTTTGAATCAGCGAGTATTCCTTGTCTTCAGAAAGAAATCCACCATGTTTCTTGAATAGTCATTATCCTCCAATTTATCCTCCCAAGGTGTTGTATCCTTCTTTGGTCATCGTGATGCTTGGTCGATTCCCAATATTATAAATACAGGGTTGTAGTTCATCAGTGGCCATTCGTGTCTGATTCTGCAGAGCTAATAAGCTTCGGCTATGTGATCTAGTCTTCTCTTAATAACCCTTAGTGAGAATTCAATTTCTGTTGATTTCAAGAAGTCGAACTTTTTCGGATGTACACATGCACGTTCGGGTACATGTTCTTGCCATTGGCTCTCGGATGCGTTTTATATGCTCATAAGTCATCGCCAACTCCATCTAGTTTAATTGCAATTCAATCGTGATTCCTTGTTTGTATTTTCTGTGAAATAAGGGTTGCAATCAGCCACTTGAGGAGTTTTCCAAACCTCTCTTCAGTACAGACTCTATGATTTTGTTCACAGCTTCAACCTGTCCATTTGCAGTTATAATAGATCATGGAAGGTCATAAGGACAGATGACGTTACGGATAAAGAAGTTTATTATTTTCTTCATCTTGGTCGTGGTTAAGAGTTCTTCATCTGCCCATTTGGTGACGTAATCAACTGCTATGATGGTGTATTTCACACCACCTTTAGGATCGACAAGAAGATGATTTCAGTGCCCCCAAGTGGCAAACGGCCATGAACTAGCCACTTGAATAATTTCCATCGGCGGGGTTCCCGGATTTTTTGCAAACATCTTCCACTCATCACATTGTCTAGCATGATCAACCGCATCTGGGTTGATAGTTGGCTAGTAATACCTGTAGCAGAGTATCTTCTTTATCATGGTTTTCCCCCTGATGTTACTACCGCATTCTTCTTCATAGACTTTGCTCAAGATATCATCATGGGCGATATGCCGAAGCATGGGGATGGATAAACTCCTTTTGACACACGACTTATTCTTAGATGATTTGGCGTGAAGCTTTAAGGAGGATCTATCGTTTTCCATTCCTCCGTTCAGTAAGAATTCCTCATTGTAGATAGTCTTTGATAGGAGTCAACCATGACACATTTTCATTTAGTTTGCTGAGTACGTGTGTAATGATGTAATACATGAAGTCGGTTAGTAGCTCTTGGACTTGGCCGAGATAAGGAGCAAGACAATGCCCCCTAGCAAGATTAACTTCCTTAAATTTGTACACTACCAATCAAGAATCACAAAAGATATGTAAAGTTTTCACTTCAAACCCTCTAGCAAGTTTGAGGCTGGCAGTCAAGGCTTCATACTAAGCATCGTTGTTTGTTACAGGTATATCGAGTTTTAGGACGTAGCAGATTGATCGTTCCTCAGGAGTCATTATCATGACTCCTATGCCATAACACTGATCATTGGATGCTCCATTCACGTACATTTTCCTTCTTATGGTTGGTTCTCTGCTACTCTTCGAGTAGTCATCTGAGGTAGTGAATTTTGGTGTGAGGTCTGCTAATTTCCATCCTTGGATAGCCCTTCATGGGAAATAAGTGATATCGAATTAGCTTAGTTCGATGTTCTATTTAAGTAGTCTTTCAGACGTCTCAGGTCATTGTATGCCCTGTCGCAACGGCTGGTAGGCATAGACGTTGATGGAGTGAGCCTAAAAGTAAGAGTGGAGCTTCATGATGAAATCAATAGAGATTGTGCTAGCTTTTGTAGCTTCGGGTTGATATCCAATGCATGGCTCGCGATAGTTAATGAAATCACATATGCATGTTAGAATGGGTCCAAGGGAACATATCATCATTTATTCAGAAAAATCCAACTAATTCTTTTATCATCATTGCACTGAGCTGTGATCTGATATTCAACACCCGGAAAGGGTCGCCATGGTTGGCTATAATGTCGACCGTCAGCTTAGCAGGTGCCATCCCAGATTCTTTGAGTAAAGATGTAACTATTTTGCATAACATTCAATGTGAAATATAGTTGGGACGGCCAATGTTGATGGTTACTCTAGTCGAATCCTAGAGTCTTTTCATGAGTTATTGAGTCTAATAGCGAAGGGCTCTGAAGGCTCTAATAGATTATCAGCAAATGGCCAAAAATCAGGCTTAAAAGCGCATTAAAGGAAATGTCGAGTGGGGGTCAGCCTCGAGTGGCATGCAACTGCATAGCTGGATCTTGCTATGAGTTTGAATTTGCTTGTGCATTCGAGTAACGCACTTTCTATTCAATGCATTCATGATTCTTTACCCGTCCTTCGGGTTGGAGTGAAAGTCAATTGCCCATGAGCTAAGGTATCGATTTAATGATTCCATCTCTAGGCATCCTTTTGGTCGTTGCCTTGAGTAGCTGTAAGCACTACATATAAGTTTTAATACTAAGCTATCGTAGCCAGTTTTTGGATGACCATGCGCCTTCTCCCAGTCTCGGGTTGATAAATGTACTGCATGGACGGTTGAGTCTCGTCCTAGCTATGTTTATGTTTTCACCTAAACTCCAAAGACATAGAGGTGATTGGTGAATAGTCGGTTCACATTAATCTTGCTTCTCGCTCGTGCCCCCAGGTCTGGGGCATATACCGATAAGTAGGCAGGCCAGCCACGCCCACTTTAGCTTTACTCTCTTTCCCGTTGAATCGTGGGATCATGTCAGTCGATAGGAGACTAGGTCTCGCCTATCTTGGATTTTATCGTGGTTTTTCATTCCAAGAGGAATACTTCGATGCCACGTAAGTTTCAAGGCCTAATTTGGACAGTGGATGGTCATCCACGTCCACTTTGGTTCATGCTCTGTAATCAGATCTCGGGGTAAAGTTGGCTACAAATGCAGTCGGGTTATGCTCATCCAGTTTCATACTCCTCCTGACGAATCGAATGAGGGTACTGGAGAATTTTTGACCAAGTATTCATGGTTTACCCTCCTTTCCATAATCTAGGGGTCATAGTTTTTCAAAAAACAAACATCCGAGTCACATTCGTATGTGCTTGGTGCGGATCGGCATTGACCCTTGGTCTGAGATATGATATAGTAGGTTGCTCGTAGCTTTGGATGTCGTTTCGATTGGTTCTATATTGAGGCCACCCTACAGTCGCTGCCTCAAGTTATAAAGAACGCCACGCTAGAGCTATAGTAAGCTGTCGTATTCGGTTTTTTAGTGTTTTGTACCCCTGCCCCTAGCATTGATTTGGCCAGGTCACTAGTTGGATGGTCAAACTCCATCCTCAGCGGGTTAATAATCCTCTTGTCGATTCCAGGCCGAAGTTTGCGGAATAGAAAATGGTCGGAATCCACTCGTCTATTTATCGATGTTTATACACCACTCTGCATTCAGGTGACTTAGTGTTATTCTCCCCCCGGTTGGCTCGCGCCCAATTTGTGTTCATGCTTCGGTCCACGCTCCGGGGACTTAGAGATTTGTCGAACGGTTTATGCTTTAGTCCACAGTTTGAGACGCAGAGATTTTCGTCAACTCGTTTATACTCTAGTTCGCACTCTGGGAACTAAGAGTAATCTGGTCCGCTTCTGGGATTTATGGATTTTTCTGAAGTCGTCTATAATCTAGTCCATGCTCTGGGGACTGAGAGTACTGTAGTCCGCACTCTGGGGACGTAGAGGTTTTTGAGTCATTTATACTCTAGTCCGCACTCAGGGACTTAGAGTACTTTAGTCCGCATTCTGTCTCCCATTCCAGAGGGTGAGACCCCCCGGATGGCTGAGAGTTTGCCTGAACCTGGTAGATAATCCTTCTCTTTAAGATTCTCTTTAAGATTTCGAAAGTCGTTATTCTTTATGCAGGACTATTGCATTCTAATGCTTGTTTTCCACGATTTTGTGCAGGCCGTTCTGACCCCTAGCCCACTTCGAGGAGCGATGTCGCCAAGGAAGTGGGGGAGAAGACAAGTGAAGCCACTCACGCAGGGGAGGCTCCTGGTCCAGATGCTCAGGTGATCAGAGCGCTTGATGAAGACAAGTCTGAAACCTCCTCTCCTACCGACGGGGGTTATGAAGTAGAAATTACAGGCGCCTCTGAGCACACATTCGAATTGAGCTTGGAGGAGCGGCTCGAGAAAGAGAAGGAGGAGACGGTCAAGGTCATAGTAGAGCCTCGAGTCGTGGACTTGGACGATCCTTTGAACAAGCCGTTGAAGGTCATCCTTCCTGGCGGGTCCAAGCCCATGGAAGGCCCCCGTACTCCTTCAGTTGCTACCCCTCTATCAAAGAAGAGTACCAAGGGTAAATGCTCTGGAGAGGAGAAGTTGAAGAAGCACAAGAAGTGATTACTATCCTCGTTCAACGAGAGTTAGTTTAAGTCATGTAATTATTTTCATCTATTTCCTTAGTCCTTGTAAATAGAATGTCGACTCCGAACGTTGGAGGGGTTGTAATAGAAACTCATTTCTGAATAAGGTTTAGTTCCTTTTTTTGTCTTACAAAAGACTTTTATTGTTCAGTTTTCTTTGTGATTGTGATTTTAATCTAAGCAGTTGTGAGTAACATAGACTTCTCAGTCCATCTTCATATAACTTGGAAACTCTTCGGGAGTCGTTGAACTTCCATTCTGTGCTTCGAGCACTTAGAATACTTTCTAGCCCGTATGTCAGGGATTTGACAAATTCAAGTCATTTGTGTCATAGTTCATATTCAGGGAACTTGGAGATCCGATTCGCTTATATTCGAGTCCGCACTCTAGGGAGTTAGAGTACTCCAGTCCGCACTCTGGGGACTTGGAGGTTTAAGTCATTTATACTCTAGTCCGCGCTCTGGGGACTTAGAGTACTCTAGTCCGCGCTCTGGGGACTTGGAGGTTTAAGTCATTTATACTCTAGTCCGCGCTCTGGGGACTCAGAGTACTCCATTCCGTGATCTGGAGACTTGGAAGTTTAAGTCGTTTATACTCTAGTCCGCGCTCTGGGGACTCAGAGTACTCCAGTCCGCAATCTGGGGACTTGGAGGTTTAAGTCGTTTATACTCTAGTCCACGCTCTGGGGACTTAGAGTACTCTAGTCCGCACTCTGAGGACTTGGAGGATTAAGTCGTTGATACTCTAGTCCGCGCTCTGGGGACTTAGAGTACTCCAGTCCGCACTCTGGGGGCTTGGAGGTTTAAGTCGTTTATACTCTAGTCCGCGCTCTGGGGACTTAGAGTACTCCAGTCCGCACTCTGGGGGCTTGGAGGTTTAAGTCGTTTATACTCTAGTCCGCGCTCTGGGGACTTAGAGTACTCCAGTCCGCACTCTGGGGGCTTGGAGGTTTAAGTCGTTTATACTCTAGTCCGCGCTCTGGGGACTTAGAGTACTCCAGTCCGCACTCTGGGGACTTGGAGGTTTAAGTCGTTTATACCCTAGTCCACGCTCTGGGGACTTAGAGTACTCCAGTCCGCACTCTGAGGACTTGGAGGTTTAAGTCGTTTATATTCTAGTCCACGCTCTGGGGACTAAGAGTACTCCAGTCCGCACTCTGGGGACTTGGAGGTTTAAGTCGAGAACAGTCGTATTTCCACTCTTTAATTTGTATTTATCTACTGTATTGAGGCTAATGTCGTCGAATGAACAATCGAACCACGTTTGCTAACGGAATGGGATTCTATGGGATTCTGCCCCCCAGGATGAGGGACGGAATTTAAAAAATGGACGATCGATTCTCGTCCGCTTGGTGATTATAGCTCTTCCAATCAAGTCAAGGAAGGAGGTATATGATAGATGGTTGGATCACATCTATGTTGGGTTAGATAGCCAAATCTCTTACAATTTGCTCCGTATCACCTTCTAGAAAATAAGGATAATAGATTGTTGAGTAGACAAAGTAAGTTGCCTATGTTCCAAGGTGTAGTCGTGTCCATATATTGAGAGCGATGGTTAATGAGTAGGCAGTCCACCACAACTACTTCAAGTCGGGCTTTCGAATAACCTTTTGTGTTCGAGGTAGGATTTGATGTGTAGATGAACAAATCATGTCCACTCTAGATAGATCCCGGCGCCACTGAGTTTCAGGAGGGGCATCTGTATTTTGTCGAACTTTGTTCTATGACTCGATTTGAGTTGATGATCAGGCCATACCCATTCCAAGCCTTGCTTAGGTCTCCAAGTCAAACGTGGAGGTCGATGAATGGATGGTTGGTCATGTTGACATTGTATTGGGCTCTGATCGTGATGAACTTTTCAATATTTAGTCCATATCCCCAAATCAAAGGCATATGGTTGATGATGAGCGATTGAATTATGCTCGTCCAGATGTAACTCCACACGTCCGATCATGGTCTGCGTAGATTGGTTGGCAACCAAATCTGAGTACCTGGTCATCTGCATCGTTTTGAAAGTAGTTTAGTTCAAGCTAGTCGTAGTTCATAGAATAATTGAAATAGAGATGGAAATAATTCCAAGAAGATTATGGTAAATCTCATTGATATGTGAAGCAGCATCGTGTGCTCGCTATTCGACTCTGCCCCTGGCTCCTTTCAAAGGGATGTCGACCGTCAACCGTCCAATTGATAATCATAGCCCTTTATTAATAGGCATCGGATATTCGATGCCCGCCATTCTGCAGGACTTGTACATACTATTGACGCTTTCCTTTCCAGGTCATCTTTTCGATCACACCTCGGAGGTGTTTGTAATCGCCCGTGTTAGGATCAGTGAGCATCTGGGAATATACAACATTCCCCTGATTTTCTTTAGACTTTGGTGTACTCTCGCGAGGTTGGTTTCCAGTACCAATTTGAGTCATGAGCTTCCAAGTAGAGGCTATCGATTGAATCTATCAAAGAGCATATGAGTCGAATTTTTAGATCTTGTTTTGTCTACTAGAATCAATGTCCTTAGCCGACAGGCCTGCATTGTTATTTTTCTTAGTATGCTCCACTACTCCTCACTTTAGTTCTGATTCATTTTGTAAAAGAAACGACCCATAGTCGTAGGAGGCTCTTTAGCTAACTAGCTGCCAAAATATATCAGGAGATCGACTTTCCTCAAATGCGATTAGTATGATACCTTGTTAGTATTTGGAATAAATTGCTTAGAGACAAACATTGGTTTGCTTGGAGTCACTAAATTCGAAGTGCTGGGTCAGCGAAGAATGGTGCTTGGAGTCATCTTGGCGTTTGCTAGAGTCACATCATCTATGTTCTCCAACCTTTGAGAGTGCCGTTTGAATAGCGGTTGCTTGTCCGTTCCCTTGATGTCGTTCATAAGATGCCGCTAGATCCTCTATGCCCTGGTCGATCATGGGATATCAGGGAAGTGGATAGAATGTTCCTTTATTAAGTTGAGTTTTTAATTCACTATCTGGAGGCACTGCGCTACGGCTAGGGTTTTAGCCTCATTTTCGAAAATTTGGGTCGTACCCGAAAAAGTTTTTTTTGTAAATAGGGGTCGTATAAGAGACCGGTGTAACTTAAGTTTCGATCGGCATTGAGGGCCGTTCGGCATGACAAAGTTGCTCGGCATACAAGATTGTTCGGCATCCACACTGTTCGGCATTCCACACTGTTCGGCATTCCACACTGTTCGACATGCACACTGTTCGGCATCCCACACTGTTCGGCATTCCACACGTGTTCGGCATGCACACTGTTCGGCATTCACACTGTTCGGCATTCCACACTATTCGGCATCCACACTGTTCGGCATCCCACACGTGTTCGACATTCACACTGTTTTGCATCCACAGTGTTCGGCGTTCCACACGTGTTCGGCATTCTGATGTCACTCGGCCTGGAGGTATGGATCGGCCTGGAGGTATGGATCGGCCTGGAGGTATGGATCGGCATTCGGATGTCGCTCGGCCTTGAGGTATGGATCGGCCTGGAGGTATGGATCGACATAGAGGTTTGGGTCGGCCTAGAGGTATGGATCGGCCTTCGGATGTCGCTCAGCCTGGAGGTATGGATCGGCCTGGAGATATGGATCGGCATAGGCATTTTCTGGAGCGGTCGACATACGCCTTTTCTGGAGCGGTCGGCATACGCCTTTTCTGGGGCGATCGGCTGAATTGCCTTTAGAGGAGGGTCGGCCTTCATTCAACTTGAGTGCAAACTTCAACGTCCAATCCCCAGTTCTTGCGTACATCAGTGAATCCAATCTACGGCTATCAGCTTCCTTTAGATTTCGTTCAATCTGAGTAGAATAGGAAGTTTTCTAGTAAACAACTGGATCTATCTCGCGAATATGGAAATCCACCAGTAGACGATGAGTTCCAATCAAGCTAAGAATTCAATTCTCAGTGAAAGCACCAAAGTGTTAGCACCAAAATTGGTCACTAACCTCGTTGAGAAA
Source organism: Allium fistulosum (assembly GCA_030737815.1). NCBI lineage: Eukaryota > Viridiplantae > Streptophyta > Magnoliopsida > Asparagales > Amaryllidaceae > Allium > Allium fistulosum. The sequence continues at coordinate 173,076,968 of CM060907.1, forward strand.
GATTATGTAGAGATATAAGTGATGAAGTTAAATTAAACAAGGAAGAATATGCTAAAATTAAATGCAGAAAGTAAGAACACCGGATTTATAGTGGTTCGGCGTAACTGCCTACGTCCACTTTGAGTTTTGATCTTTATTTCTTTCACAAGTAGTTGAATACAAATACAATCCATATATTAACGACTTGAATACAAGTTTGAACTGAAAATAATCAGTCTTGAAAGTGGCAGAGTCTCCCCATTGTTCTCCCAAAAAAGGTCCATTTCATTGTGCCCCTGCCCTTCTATTTATAGAAGAAAATGGGTTGGACTTCCTTCACGGGCTCAAGGCCAAGGTGACTTGGCCCATATAGGCCGATCTCAAGCTAGTTGGTCTATTCTTGCCGAACCGTACCTAAATGCCAAAACATGTCGACTGCATCAAACTTGTATACCCTCAGGCTCTTCTTGGTCAGAATCTTGTCTAGTGCTAACGATAATTTCTTCAACTGTCGTCTAGTAGCCGGGCCAAGGTGCCGGTTAACACATATTACTTTTTACAATATAATACATTATACTCTATATAACAGTACATAACTGAGATATAAACATTTTATACGAAACTGATATGAACAACATTTCATAAGAACTTATATATACACACGCTGACATGCTAAAATCTTCACTGGCCAAACTATTACCCATGTAAGATATAACATATACACTATATATATAACTTATAAATTTAAACCTTAACAGACAAAATATATGAACTAATATAAATCTACAACTCATAATAGATCATATATATATTACGTATGACTAGATGTAGCTATAATAGTATATATATATACCTCAGTCAAATCAAGTTTTAAACTATACATACTCATCATAGGGAGGAGCCGAGCACAGAGAAAGTGCTTGCATGATAGAGTCCGATTGTAGAGGAGAAGAGGCATAGATTTAGGTGATGGCCATGGGCACGGTCAGCAAGGGGAGAATTTGAGGTGAGTTTGAAGCTTTAACGTGGAAGAGCGGCGCAAATTGGAGAGGAAAGGTTGGTGGAGATGGCACAGTTTTGAATGGCAAAGGAAAATGTACAGGCACGAAAAAAAAATAGACAATGAAAAATGACAAATGAAATGGCACGTTTTGAACAGACAAAAATAAAAATGTAAAGTCACAATCGTTGATCACAAGGAATATTAAAAGTTTACGGCTATTAGTTACCCACCTGTGAATAAACGAATGTTCATGGGTAGATAAAACTTAAATGGTGCCGGTACGGGTGATCGTTTCGCGAATTCCGACATGTACCGGACTTCGGAACACAGAAATGAATAAACCGCAGAGATCAACACGACGAGACGATCAAAACGGTATATAGATGTCAGTGGTAGGATCATCCGATCAAAAGTCGATATTTGGTACTGAAAATGCTTCTATTCTGCCAAAAATAAGATAAACGGAGCAATAGCACTCCAAATTTGGGAAAACGAAAGATGACGTCTCACTCAGAAGATGATTTACAATTTTTCTATAGAAAATATTCAGGTTTGGAAAACATTTTATTTTCATCAATTTTAACTGATATAAATTGAAATAAAATTACACTAGAAAATAAACTTCCAAATTATCTGATGAAAATTTACCAGTTACTATGTTAAATAGACGCATTTCAAATATCAAATTTAAATTTCAAAATTTTACTGTTTAAAGTTTTTGCAAAATTTCAATTAAATATATAAATAAACAAATAAAATTATCTAAAATTTACGGGTCGTTACATCGAAGGCTGGCTGCTTACTTAGCTCGGGTTCAGGAAATACTGAATCAGTTTGATTGTTATGCCATTTATTGTATACCTCGAGAATGCAATCAGAAAGTCGATTCATTGGCAAAGTTAGCCAGCATGGGTGAAAAACAACAAATGGGACTCGTTCCCGTAGAGACGTTATCTTCCCCAAGTATTGACCGGGCAGAAGCAGATTAGATATGTGAAGTCACTCCCGATAAGGAGTCGTGGATGACTCCATTCAGAAATTATCTTGAGCATGGAATCTTGCCAGAGCGCATAAGTGAAAGAAGACAAGTCCTCCGGAAGGCTTCACGATTCACCATCCAGAATGGAGTCATGTACAGAAGAGGGTACTCTGTTCCTTTACTCCGATGTATCGCTCACGATGAAATTAAACGAATATTATACGATGTACACAAGGGAGAATGTGGCGATCACACCGGGGGGCAAGCACTTGCCAAGAAAGTACTTTGATACAAATATTTTTGGCCGGCTGTAAATTGTGATGCGTCGGATTATGCCAAGAAATATGATAAATGTCAAAAGCATGCTCGAATTCCTAGAGCCCCACCTACCGAGATAACTCAAATGGTTAGCCCATGGCCGTTTGCAGTATGGGGCATCGACATATTGGTTCTCTACCTCTGGCAAAAGGTGGTGCGAAGTACGCCATCGTCGGAGTTGATTACTTTACAAAGTGGGCTGAAGCTGAACCTCTTGCTACCATAACGATGAAAAAATTTATCAACTTTGTAGTCCGCAACATTATCTGTCGATTCGGTCTCCCACACACCATTATCACTGATAATGGAACCCAATTCGAAAGTGTTGAATTTAAAAATTTCTGCAAACGGTTTCGCATTCAAAAGAAATTCTCTGCAGTTGCACACCTTCAAATAAACGGACAGGTCGAAGCAGTCAATAAGGTTATAAAGTCCATTCTGAAAAAACAACTGGAAAAGGTCGGGGGCAAATGGGTCAATGAACTTCCTATGGCTTTATGGGCTTACCGAACAACCCACAAATCCACGATCGGTCACACTCCATTCTCTCTCTCTTATGGTTCAGAAGCTGTTATTCCAATCGAGCTAGAAGTACCTTTTCATCGTGTGACATACTATGATCCGAAGGCAAATGCTATATTACTTGCTGAATCTCTCGATTTACTAGATGAGAAACGTGAAGAGGCTGATTTGAGGGCAGCCGCGTATCGAAGTCGAGTCACTCGATTGTACAATGCCAAGGTCCGCCCGCGAACCTTTGAACTCGCCGATCTCGTCCTGAAAAGAATCTATGTGGTTCCTTCGCATATGAAGCCAACATGGGAAGGGCAATATGTTATTGAACGAAAGCTCGGAGATGGCACATTCAAATTATCGACCGTTGACGGTCTTACTCTACCAAGGGCCTGAAACAGCGAGAGTCTTCGTTGCTACTACACATAACAGGCTATGTTTATTCATTTAGTTTATTTTTCATTTGCAATTTGTTTCTGCATTTCGAAATTAGAATTTATAATAAGGCAACTGACTTTGCCATATTTTCTTATTTCAGCAATAAAATGCAATCTCTTCGAGCCAGAGTTGTAATTTACTTGAAATACTTCATATGATCATCACCATGCACGGAGAGCTAAGTTCCACCATACAGTGGGATTTATTCAAATAGGGAGTGACTGTGATGCAACCGGTCACTCGCTAAGTGAAACCCGAGCTCGGGGACAAGACATCACACCAAAGTCAAAAAAGGTTTGATACACGACAATCCTTCACATAACTCCAGATTCCCAGAGTGCGAACTGGAGTAAAAACTTACAAATACAAAGAGGGTGGATCCGTCCACCTAACGACTTCGTCCGTATCTGAACCAAGTTTGAGGAGGGTGGACCCGTCCATCTAACGACCTCGCTTGTTAACTCGGGGTGGATGTGATCCGACCATCCACGATCCTGATACACCTTTCGTTCCCAAAGTGCGAGCGAAATTCAAAAAATAGGCAACAGATGTGTTTGTTAACCAACTCCAAATTCCCAAAGTGCGAATTGGAGTATAAGCATCAAATCCAAATTCCTAGAGTGCGAATTGGAGTATAAGCATCAACCCCAAATTCCCAAAGTGCGAATTGGAGTATAAGCATCAACCCCAAATTCCCAGAGTGCGAATTGGAGTATAAACATCGATTCCGGATTCCCTGAGTGCGAATTGGAGTATAAACACCAACTCCAAACTCCTAAAGTGCGAGTCGGAGTATAAATGTCAACTCCAAGTCCCAAGAGCACGGACAGATAATTAAAACTTAAAACGGCGTAACCAACCGCCAGTAAACAAATGAAAATCCCCGGAGTGCGGATATGATCATCGATAATCAAACAAGTGTGGTTGAACCACTCAATCTCCGCTTGTCTCAAACATTCATTTAGTGGCACTAAACTCAGCATGTTATAAGTGAGATGCAATCGCTGGCTGATGTTCTACAACTCATCCCCAAGACTGGGGGGCAGAACTTAAGTGTCGACCATTGACTAAAGCAGTGCAACATCAAAATTCAACTCACTTCCCGGTCATGAATCGTGTCCACAATTTCCGGACCTGGCAAATAAAAAAAAACTTGACTCAGAAGCTGAAACTTCACAAGTGCACTTCAAATATTGAAACACTTAAGCAAATACACAATAACTGAGAAGAAGCCAAAAAAGAAGAGTTTCATTTCTACTGTTTGTGAAAGAAATTCATGTACAAGTTTATTCCAAAAAATTCCTACTAGCAAGGGCCGAACCTGCATCTATACACGGCCTACGAAAGGAAAACCAAAAATAAATCCATATCTACTCAGAGCAAACTAAAGAGGCCTATCTATTTCTTCTTCTCTCTCGGCTTCTTCCTCGGTGTAGACCCGCTGGAGCCGCCACTAACTTTCCACTTTGAGCCTTTACTTTTCGGTGGTCGGTCTCCGGGCGAGGGCATGATCTCGACGTCCTCCTCCGAGCTCGAATGTATAGGGATGCTTCCTACAGGCGGAGTCGGAGGAACCAGATCAATTGTGGGAGGCGGAATGAACACACTAGTGTCAATGACTGTACCACCAGGTGATATCATTCTAAAAGGAGCTGGACCAAGTGCCGCCATCCCACCTCCAAAACTACCACCACGAGCCGCTGCTTCCATTTCAACGTCAATTTCGGCCAGTATTTCTTCTTCATGAACCGCTTGGGCCTCGCTAGGAGCATCAGTGGTTGGCATTGAAGAGCCAGTAGCGGGGGCGCCTCCGCCCATAACAAATGGTAGGTCCGCAAATGGATTGCTATGATGACTAAGGAGTTCCTCCATCATCTGCTAATCAAAACCAAGCGTGCTCCCCTACATTTCATCAAGTGGTGCAGTTGTAGTTACGGTGGTCGCTTCGGTGACGATAGCCTCCTGCATTTGATGTGATTCTTGAGTAACAGGAGGCACGACCGGCGCAGCATCAATCACTAGACAAAAACAAGAGAACTGTTAGTACTTAATTCGAATGACAAATCCGACTTAAGATAGACATATAGGATGTTCAGAGTACCTTCCTCGGTTTGGCTTGTAGAAGGCTGAACGGCTTCAACAACTTGCTCTATAGCCGGAGACATTTGCAGCTGATTCGGATTGTAGGCAGGGACAACTTAGGGATCAACCGCAGGTGAGGGTTCAGGCCGGGTTGACACAGGAATTTCGAGACTTGCATCGTGGTGTTCGACCCCTGAGCCTTCTCCTACTTCTAAGTGTTAGGTGCCAAGCCTCTCCTTTTCGTGTAGAATCATCGACTCGTGAAGAATCTTTCGTTCATCTTCACTCAGCAAACGATTCTCAAGCTCAAACTCATCGACTAACTCAACCAGATGCACCATCTTCTCCTCCTCAACCAATCGGCCCCAGGCATTGTATAAATGTGTCGGGTAGTCATCAAGCCAGGCTAGGCCTCTGTGCCTCAACACGTTAGCATTATAAACGACAAGAAGATCTTCAATATCGGCTTCTAGCCTGGACTCAGTCGATTTCACCTCCTCCTCAACCTTGGTCTCCACCTCGCGGACCTTAGCCACGGCTGCATTCCGTTCACCCCGAAGCAAGACAGCCTGTTCGCATGCCTCCTGGGCTGCATTGTTCGCGTTGTCCCTTTCCTTGGCAATGTCAGAGAATTTGGCTTTAAGCTCATTGAGTTACTTAATTGCCGCATCCCGTTCGGCCGTGACAGTAGTATTTCGGTGGCCCATCTCTTCCACCAAGGCAACATGTGTGTGCCTCAATCTCTCCATCGCCACATTCGCCTCATCAGCTTTTTTGCTGGCCTCAATTTCAGATTTCCAAGAAGACTCGGCCTCGGTATTGAGCACTTGGATGATGTGGTCCCTTTGGGCAAGTTCAGACTCCATCTTTTCAATCGCTTTAGCTCGCTCAAAGGAAACCTTTGAAGCTTTTTCTACGGCCTTCACCCACTCTCTATATTGGGCGTATATGTCATGAATGTAATCATGCATTGTATTTTCAGCTTCCGAAGAGATTCTCTTTAGGTGAGGGGGGAAGATGTAGCCGCCAAAGAAAATGTTTGGGAAATCTTTCTTGAGTTGGGCAATCATTATTGCACCTTCCCCCGTGGGCTCGGTTATGACCTGCTCTGCAATTATGGGGGCCATAGTCTCAGCTCTCTGGCGATGAGTTTTGGCCTAGAAATTTGAGAAGACGGTTTGTGTCGCGGAGGCTCTGATGGATGTGAAGCGTGAACAGGAGGTGGTGATGGAATTCTAGGAGATAGAGAACGGGACCTAAATCAATATCTATAGTCTCTATCCCTATCCCGCTCGTACCTCTCTTGATTAGAGTATCCGCGATCGCGGTCTCTATCCGAATATCTCTTGCGGGACTCGTAGTAAGTAGAAGAATTTCGAGCCGAACGAAGACTCCTTAACCTCGATCCTCTCCCGGACATCGTACCTATAAGTGAGAAACGAAAGAAAAGTTAGTGATCTCTTGAATTGAACAATTTACGATTGTAAATCATGTAGTGCCGTGAAGTGTATGTATGTGCAACCCTCAATCAACTGGAAATGTCAACCGCACTTATAGCTAGCGACTCGCTCAGATCAAGAGCACTATCAAGCTCCTCTAACCTGGTGTCATGCTGAAACGACACATAATCCGGAATCGAAATATCAGCAAGCCCTTCGAAAGGATTCTCTACTTGCGGGGGAGGAGCCTCCGAAATTCTAATTCTAGGAACAGGCAAAGAAACAACCACAGATTTCAATCTCATGGATTTAGAACGCTTATGAGCAACTGCCTTGCCTTTTCTCCTTCCTTTTGAGTCCTGAAAATTGCAAGAAAGCCCAGCTATAAGTTCTTCATTAGTGGGTGTTCTCTCCGGATCAACCCCTTTAGCTATTACGACACCGGGCGCTTTGCATTTCACCCGCTTCTTCGAGACTGCCCTCAGTGTCCCTTTAAGCCTTATGCTTTGATTCCGCTCAATCAGCTCGACGATTCTCAAATTTCTGTCGGTTAGAACCGAATCAATGTCCCTCATTTTGTTCGGAACTTCTTGAAAGACCCTTACTATCTCTTTGAAATACCCGCCTTCAGGTCGTGAAAGTACGACTGTAAAAAGAAAAGAAGATGTCAATTTATATCAACTACTATCATCTGGATAACTCTTGAAGAATACTATACCACTTACGTCTGACTAGCCATCGGCTGGCAATCTTGGGGGGCACCGGACATAAAACCATTCTGTTTTGAAGTAACTTAGCCTTCCCCAGGATCCGGTTACTACTTGGCAGTTCCTGACTGACTCCTGGAAAGTGGAAGACGAGCTATCTCCCCTACTCTTGAAGTTAAAAAGGTATCTAATCTCAGTCAGCATTGGTGGTCGGAAGAGATGCTCCATGAATACGATAAATAGGCTATTCAGTAGAGCATATCCAATAGGGTGTAGCTGGGATGGGGCGATTCCAAGAAAAGATAGCACTTCCCTAATGTATTGGTTAAAGGGGGGAAGTGTTCCCGCTGCGCACGCATGTCTATTGAAAGCAGTAAAACCTTCTAGGGGAGCATGCGGTCTATCGCTTGGTCCCGGCAATAATACGTCATCAAACGACAAACCATGCCTCTGGCATATCCATCCTAGCTTGTCTTCAGAAACGTTAGAAGGCACGAAATCATGTGGATTTCCAATGAACCTAGCCCCAGGCAGCTCGCCCGGAGCTGGATCTATATCTTCGGCCGTGATGGCCGGAATCTCTAGGACAGAAGAAGATGAATCCTGAACTTCCTGCTGTTGTGAGCTTGAAGGTTCCATAACTAACTAACTTATGAGAAATCATCATTAGACAAAAATAACATCCGTGCTTCCCCCGGTGTAAAGTGTGTGAATGTGTTGTGCAAGTGCGGTGCTGCATAATACTTAAGAAATTATACAAGGTTAGAGAAAATGTCTGAACGAAAAGACTTCGAAATTCAACTGGAGTGACCGTCATCGCTGACTGTCACAACCGTGCCATCCAGATGTTAGCGATCGATCCAAGTTAAAATTCGTTATCATTTTGTTAAGTTACAGTTCCATCGACGAGCTTCAAAAGGCAATCAAATATGCTGTTCTACAGTTAAGTCCAGATATGCAGGAACGAAGCTTGCCGGAGTCAAGTGTCTCAAATATGCAAAAGATTTCCAAAATCATCGAATTTCGGTTTGGAATCGATTGCCGAAGTTCAAGTTCGTATCGGTTGAGGATGCCTCAGTTTCGTATCGATCAAGATTCGAAGCAATACGTTTCGTATCAATGACAGGAGTGTATATTGTATCGATCCCGTTCGAATCGATACGTTTCGTATCGATCATAAGAGCATGTTTCGAATCAATCACCAGAAGAGTTCGCTTGCATCGATCCGAAAAGTACGACTTCGTATCGATCAGGGTCTTGTGAAGTTCGTATCGATGCGAACGTACTCCCCAAGTCGATACGAAGACACATTTTCTCCTTCCTTTCATCGATTCGAAACTGAGACTTTGCTACCATCCATTCTTCATCTTCTCCAAAACAACTTAGACGCCATCTTCTTCCTCCTCGACTTTATGTCGACCACCTCTTTCTGACCATTCGCGGCCACCACTTCGCCAGAGTCGGCGATGAAGACGAACGGGATGGCAAGGGATCGAGTCTCGTCGTTCTTGCGATCAAACTGTTCAATCAATTACCTAAATCAAAGTGTAGGTTCGAGAGTTTAAAGTGCTGTATTGATTTGGAGATGAAGGCGATTTCTAATTCTCGATCTTCCTATCGATGCGAAAGCAAAAGGTAATAAAAAAGCAGGAAATAAAAAATGACTGTCCACAATATTTATATGGACCCGAGTGCAGAGGGAAAAGACGATTCGCCTCCCAGTCAAAGCAACCGGTTACAGCAAGTCCACCATTCCATCGATACGAATGAACTTTTCGTATCCATCGACTCGAGAGTGATCGATACAAAATTGTCAACAAGGATTTTTTCTGTGTCAATACGGTCTATCGATACGAAATTGTTGTTCGTACCGGTCGGTTTCATATCCATCCACAATCCATCGATTCGAAATACACAATGAGGGCTGTTCTAAAGGCATTGAACTCCATCGATACGAAATGCTTATTTCGTATCCATCAGCACTCGACCCACAACAGCACGAGTTCATCGATACGAAATGAAGTCCACTGCATTGGAGTCCATCGAAGCTCATGTCCATCAATATGAAATGTTCATTTCGTATCCATCAATACGAAGTATATCGATGCAAGAACCACCTTTCAACCTTTTACATCGATCCATGAGAGGATCGATACGAAGGGACATTCAAAAACAACCATTAAGCGTTGTTGCTACTCGAATTTCACATCGGTTCAGGAGAGGATCTATACGGGATTCGATACAAGAGAACTGACAACGACTCGTGAACGTGCAACGTTAACAAGAACCACCTTTCAACCTTTTACATCGATCCATGAGAGGATCGATACGAAGGGACATTCAAAAACAACCATCAAGCGTTGTTGCAACTCGAATTTCACATCGGTTCAGGAGAGGATTGATACGGGATTCGATACAAGAGAACTGACAACGACTCGTGAACGTGCAACGTTAACAAGAGTCAGATTAACATATATGCATATATGTCGGACTAATATTCAATTTTCGATATCCACAGGAATTGGATACTCATCTAATAACAATTACGACGACAAACAGCTAATCACTATCATACAACAATCAGTTACAGCAATACAGGGTACAACAGTTGACAATCAACAGTTCACATTACTGAGGAAATCAGTCAAAGATTACAACTTTCAACGAAAAGACGATAACTATTCAAAGTGAAGGTTACAGCTTTTCAAAGCACGTCATGTTTCCACAAGATGTACTTTGGGGGGGAAATGTTATCCCGCCTTTTGGCAAGGCCGAGATATCAAGGAATTGACTGAAAACCAAGGATCGCTCGTCCCGAATATCGAGTACGCACAGGTTCACCATGGATGTCGAGATATTTTGTCCGAGTCCGGATCAGGCTATAATCGACAAGATGCGACAAGCGAAGCCAAGAAAGCCAATGTTCCAAATTTCAAGTCAATCCGAGTTAGTATGCTCAAGTTATGATCGATGCAAATTGAAGGAAATAACCCCATTTCGTATCCATCATCGAGCCTCAGTTCGTATCGATCGTATTCGCATCGATCAAACCACACTGCTTCGCATCCATCTGAGAGCCTTGGTTCGAATCCATCCAGACTACGCAATTCGTATCTGTCAGGGGATTATACGTTGTTCGTATCGATCAACCAAACTCCCTTGTCCGTGTCCATCGAATCACACTTGTCCGTGTCCATATGACATTATTGTTATAGTAGGTGACTACCAAAGGAAATGATTTTACATAGCATATGGGATTTATTAATATTTATTTTAATTGAATCCATAAAACAGTATTTTTGGGTTGTAGTAACGGTGTTTTATGCAACATCAGTTTTGACCCAAATAAAAATGTGTTTTGAAGATAATTTCTAAGTACAGAAATAAAATGGTTTGTAAGTACACTTATTATTTAAATAAGTATATGAAAATGTTTTCTAGTTAAGAAAATATTAAAACAGTTTTGAAAATGAGTTCTTTAGAGAAAAAAAGAGATGTAAGTTAAATTAATAGATTTAGTAGGAAGTATCTTTTGTAAGTGAATATAGATTAAACATAATTTAATCTATTGGAATGAAATGAATAACGATTTAATTTTCTATGAATCACAAATAAAGATGTTTTATGCAAGTTATAAGGAATACGTGAAAGTGATGTACAAGGTTTGGAAAGCACCATATTTTGTATAGCCTATTTCGATAAAATATAAAATAAGTTCCTTATAATTTCACATAAATATGAAATCTTCTTTTAAAGGATTCATAGAAGGTTTTAACGTTAATGGTTTCTCGTAAGAGAAATTAGTTCCAATAGATTAAGGTATAAAGCCATTAGGTGTAATAAGAAGTGTAAAAATTAGAGACAGCGTTAGTTAGAAGGAAAATTATAGAGAGCCTTAGTAGGAAAGCTAAGCAATGGAAATTTCATATTTCTCCATTGATCATGCGCATTGGTTGCTTGCCTTGGTAGAAAGTCTCCATTTGTAGTAAGTTAGAAACTCCTCCAAGGTTATGTAATTGGAAGAGTGGTATAGTTAAGAGATTTTTGATAAAATAATTGTTCTTATCTACTCCAGTTTTAGTAAATTTGAAAATCTATAAAAAGAAGATATTTTGAAAACATGTGAGGACATTTTTGGAAGTCAAGAAAAAAGAAAATTATTTTAAGAACAAGCAAGACACGTTTTAAAGAAAAATGTTTTGGTGAAAAAGTAAATAAGTTTTTGGAAGAGAAAAACTTAGTAAACGGTTAAATTTAAAAAGTCCAAAATATTTTTAAGGAAAGTTGTAAAGGTTTTTAAAAGGAAAAGAGTAATAAGTTTTGAACTTAAAATTTGTAAATTTTCCCCTCTAGGTTTGCAAAATAATTTAAATTCAAAAAGCTGTAAAGATGCAAGTCTAGAAAGGTAAAATGTTAAGTAACCAAGTACCTTTGAATTTAGTAGAAACTTCAAAGTAACACTTTTAAAGAAAGAATTTTGGGATTTGATGTTTCAAAAATTTAGAAGCTTTAATTTTTGAAATGAAATGATAAATACCAAACCAAACTTTTATGTTGTAGATAGAAATCATTTCTTAGATATGACGGGAAAAGTGTATGGCTATAGCAGTGATAACTTTTAGTAGTAATAATAAAAGTTCCCGTAAAGTGTATAGGACACTGGTGACAACCTATGAATGTTACTTCATGTGTGTAGGCTATAGAAGAATAGTAAAGTGATATTAGTAAGAAAGTAAGATACACGTGATTGGGATAAATAGACCTTAGTTGGGGAAAAATGGAAAGTAAAGGTAAAGAGAAAATTTCCCTAAGCTTGATTGCCTTTTTAGATAGAGACTACATAGATTAAAATCCTTATTCATTGGAGTAAATGAGACTTGGTTATTCCATTTTAAGTATGGAAAGGAAGAGATGAATAGATCTTATTCATCGTGAGTAATACAACATAAGTTAGTAAAAAGTAATAGGCTGTAGGAGGGCATATGAGTTATTTGGATTCCTATAGTAGGACCATTCTATGTCAGAGCAGACATGGTCCTAGGCCTCCTAGCCATAGATGATAGCTGTGTTTAGCTGCTATATTAAAAGAAAAAGTAAAAGCAGATAAAAGTAACAAAAAGGAAAACAACAAACTTATAGAAAGTAACAAAAACGTCAATAGAAATAAATGAGAATTGCAAAAGGAAAATACATTTTTCCATAAATTAAGCTTGGAAAAAAAAGCGAAAAGAAAAATTTTCTTATGTGAACCGTGCTTGGGATGGTAAAATAGAGATTTTTATAGAATGGTAGCATAAGTTCCAAGAACAGATAAAGTGCTGCGCAAAAGTTAAACGGTAATGTGAAGTTTTTCGTTTTCTGCCTTCTTTCTGACATAAGAAATCGAGTTCAGAAAATTAGAATTTTCTGAAATTCGAATATTAAAAGTTGTGTGGTAGGATTTGGATGTAAAATTCATTGAACTACACACCTATTCAGTAGGAGTGTGGGAAAAATTGGATGAAAAACGTTTTGAGTTTGCAAAAAGATTGCATTCATATAGAAATTGCAATTATATTTAGGATGTGTGCATCATATTTCAAAAGGAGTTTTTAAAGAAGAAAAGCATTTATATAGGAGGTACCACTTAGAAATTTATGTACATGCATATATTTTATGTTGAATGACACTTTGCACAAGAACACGGATGGTCGCAAAATTGGATGTGCATAAAATGGATGTGATTGATGCGAGGAATTACATAGTTTTACCCTTGTCGAATTTCGGGGACGAGATTTCCTAGAGGGTGGGAGAATGTAACACCCTGCATTTTTAGATAATTAAATAACGATGGGCAGTGAAAATAAACATTTTTGGAATTTTCAGAATATGGCCTCGAAACTTATACAATTGTGTTCCTGGCAATTTTTTGATCAATTTCCATATATAACTTGTCGAAATGCGAGTTAATACGAAGAAGTTATGAGAGTAACAGAAATCAGAAATAATCTTAAAAAAGGCTTACGGGTCGACCCTTAAAATGCATAGGTCAACCTATAGGTCGACCCGCTTTATAACCTAGACGCAATCTCGTCCAGGTATGTGCCGGGCCTATTTTATTTGATTTTCGAGCAATCGCAACCGTTGTTTTCTAAATCCGACGACTCGTATTGACCCTGTGACGTGGTCGCACTAGATTCAATCCAAAAATCCAACGGTCTGAGATCCTCAAACTCCACTATAAATAGGACCCTAGGCCTAGCTATTTTCTCACAATCAGATTTTCTCCCAATTGGGTTCATTGCCTGAGGCTGGACCCTAAATAGAAAATATTTCTAGGGAATGATCTTCATAATAAAATATTAGACACCTTAGAAGGGGATCCATGAAGGCCATGGATGAAAGCTAAGAATGACAGGTGAGTGGATTTAAATTATATATCTTTTACGTTTATGATATATTATCGTTAGATTCCCGTTAAATATTTAATTCAACATTTATTTTCAGTAATTAGTTATGTTGAAAATTGTAAATTTTATAAAAGAGCTTATATTTAATTATTATGTATATGAAAAAGAAAGATAGAAGTCCAATTAAATACGAATAAAATTAGGCTTAACAGTTATTGAGAAAGGTATAGGCCTAAAAGTAAGAAATTTACAGTAAATTATGCTAAGACGGGGAAAAATAAATAAAAAGGGGAAAATTTAATAACTTGATTAAGAAGTTAGTGAAAGATTAGTTGGTTGGTTTAGAAAAGTGAATATATTTTCATAGTTTAATATTGTAAGAATAACGATAAATGTAATTGTAAGAATAAAAAGAAAGGAAAAGGGAATTAGTGTAAAATAGAGACATTTCTGTATTTTACATTACCCAACAATTAAAGAAACAATAAAAAGAAATATCTTGCAATTACAAGTTATTGTTTATAGCATAATTTAATATTTAAAATATGGAAATGGTTTTTTAGCACAGTTTTTGTAACCAACCAAATAGAATAGAACTACTTCCTAGAATAGAAGAGAATAACGTAAAGCGTTAAAGAAATTAAAGAAGAAATCAAGTTAATTATTAGACCAGACTAGAAACAATAAACAAAAATGTGCCTAGATCTGCATTTACTGCGTAGATAGTAGAATAAAAGCAAAGCAGTTATTATGATAAGTAAATTTGTGGCAGTCGGACGTAGTCCCAAGCCAAGATTATCATATAATATAAGAGAACTAAAGAGAATTCAATATCAAAATAAAAGAAGACAGACTAGAACAGAAAAGAGACACTTGCAATTATATTTATAACATGTAGATTATAAAAGAATATAGAAGTAACAATTGCAAGTACAATTATAACTTATAACATAGGTTATAATTAGAGATAACAGAAAAGACTTATTTTAAAACTTACACTAAGTTAATAAGCAAACATAGAAGAAGGGCCCATACCAACAGTAATCCCTTTCAGTCAGGAACTTCTGGTCTCACAATAGTTAGGTGCGGCTAGGACACGCTTATGCTGATTAGGGTAAATAAGAAGCCAACAGAATAAGAAAAGTAAACTAAACGCATAATAAAAGATTAGACGTAGGGTCTAATAAAAGAGTAAGACGCGTTTGTAGTAACCTAAAGGATGAAGAGCCAAACGAAGCAGTTCATCAGAGATTTCAATACAGAAGAAGCACGCCAACCTTAGTTATTTTGGGCTAGAAGGAAGTATGGAACTTCAACGGGACGTGAGGGTACTTTAGGATGGCCCTCTGGGATAGGCCTAACGAAGGTGCACCCCCGAAGGCAGGTCTGTAGGTGTTCCATCAAGAGAGTATGCCTTGACTGCTTTTGCATTGCAGGCATAATGAAACGGACCTTTGTAGGAAGTCAAAAGGTTGATGAATGGAGTAGGATATTCGTATGACAGGTACTCTGACTTGCGAGTAGGTTTTAGTGGGTAAGATCCATGGGCAGGACCTAAAAGGATAGTCACATGCGGAGATCAAGTCATCTTCAACCAAGAGCGAGTTCAGGAAAGACTAGAGTTAAACCGACATGCTAATGATTCTTTCACTATCGAGACATTGGATGAGGGGCGCAGCCAATTGGATGTTTAGATTGTTTGCAGGGCACAACCACTTAGCTCTTTAGAGGTCTTTTGATTAGTTGAGTGGTGGCTGTGTGGGGACATAGCCACGATGAGAAAAGAGACAGACCAAGTAGAATATTGTAGGCCTAACGAAGCTGTCCTTCACAGATATAGAAAATCCCCGACCAAGTTCCGTACAAGGTAGACCTTGTTAAGCGGTATTCAGGGAGTAAACAGAATGATTATGTATAGTCCTTAAGGTACGCATTGGGTGGTACATTGTGGATGTCCGAGCATTAGCATAGGCTAGTGCGAATGCAATTTACGTTTTAATAGTAGACGACGGAACATCTGTATTGTAGGCCTCACGAAGCTGTCTTTTACAGATGTAGTCACAGAACGCTCTAGGAGCAAGACGATAGAGTCCTTTTCGAGGAGGATACGGAAGGTACTATGGGTAGTACCTAAGACCAATGCGGTCATTGGGCATATAGCTACATATATATTAGTTATTAGGTTTTAATCTACTAGGGAGTAAATGAGTACGATTCACGCATAGAGGCGAGAGTACTATAAACCCAGTAAACCTAATATAACAGAAAATAGAAATAAAACGGTATATGAAGAATTAAGTTTAGAAGCGTATAATTTGTCCTTCACCAAAACTTTAGTTCTGACCCCCTCCTCATAATATCCTACAGGTTAGATAGATGGCAGAGACTTTCCAACTTTAAGACACTTGTTTAGAGAGTGTTATTTTCTTGGTGGTTATTTATTTTCTATTATATTTTAGTCAGTTCCGTTGTGAGATATTTATTTGAGCTATGATATATTTGTCTTTGTCTATTTGTAGGATACCAAGTACCTAACTCGGGCTTCAGTGGGTTTGGATTTTAGCATTTTTGCGAAAAATCCGGACTCACTGGAATTCGGGTTGTTACAATGGGAAACTCACATATTGGGTAGAGTTACCGAACAGTTTGGCAGGAGTCCACGATGTTTTTAATATTTCTCATCTGAAAAAGTGTATTCATGATCCGGAGACTACTATAGCACTGACTATGTCTAGGGACTTAGTAGTGGAACCAAATTTAACTATAGTTAGGAAGCCAGTTCGTATAGTCACGAGAGATGAGAAGAGGCTAAGGAACAAGACAGTCAGATTAATTAAGGTCTAGTGGAACGACGATGAGAGAGACTGTACATGGAAAACTGAGAGCAGAATTAGAGACGCTTATCCCGATTTGTTTCATGGTATGTTTTACCTTTATGATTGATTTGTTCTGTACCATGTCGTAATTTCGAAAACGAAATTCTTTATAGAGGGGAGTCTGTAATGACCCTAATTTTGATTAAAATTATTTAGGACATTTAATTAGTTAAATTAAATGAAATAATGAAATGGTTAAGGGACTGAGATTTGTGTTAATAGAGGATAGCCGTGCCTAATGAATGATGAACTAAAAAGGGACTAAAATGAAATAGATAAGGGAAACAGATAAGGGAAAAATAGGAGTTAGTTATATTCATATACCCTAAACTCTCATACCACTTCATTTTACACGTTCACAAACTAAAATCAAAACAAAAGAGGGGTCGGCCACCATTAAGGGAAAATAAGAAGAAGATAAGAGGAAGAAGCTTAAGCAATTTAATCCAAGATCAAATCTCAACTCCTTAATCACAAAGCTAATGTGAATAATATGTTACATCTCATATTTTGATATTTTTAGTTTCTAGATCAGATCCGAATATTTTTGTGAAGTATATTTCCATGTTTTGATTGTTAAAATGGATATATATATATATATATGCTTGTTGATGATTTATGCTATTTCATATGGATTTTATGATAAATTTTAACGTGAAAAGCCTATTAAATGACATCCAAATGCCTTATGATTTTTATATAAGGTCAGAAATAATATTTTGGAAATGAGTTTCAAATTTCATAATTTTCTGAATTAATGTGAATTTTTTTTATTAATTTTCTAGTGAGGAAAGTGGTTAATTGGGTTTAAAATTAATTACGGCTAATTTATATTGTTTTCAGGTCAGAAATTAATACATGTTAGAAAAAATATTAAAAGTGATTTATGGGAATTTTTGTAGAATTTTCCTAGGTGTTTTAATAAGTATATAAAATTATTTAATGTATGGGACTTAAATGTTTTATATATTTATACAAAGAGAAGGGGCATTTTTTAAATATTTTAAATTGTTTATCTCTGAAATTCGATAGTACTTTTAGAAAAGATTTTAGAAAGAAATTAGCAACCAATCATATGTTGACAAACAAAGCAGGTTACTTAGGAAGAAATTACCTTTTCAAGTTAAAATCAGTTTTTATAAGACATTCCTGTTTCACCACTTTCGACACCTACCTTTCGACTAGGTACTTCCGCCTCCATCTCCATCGAAATCAATAAACATGGTATCAAAAGCCTTGGTATGTAGTGAATTGGACATAAGTGAAAGGTATAGAGTCGAAACAAGGGGTTCCGAAGGGATCGAAACCTTACTTTTCTTTTAAAAGGAAATGCGCCTGCTTTACTTTCGAAAAGAATGCTTTCGACTTAAATAGATTTCGACTTGGTCAAATAGTTTTAAAGAATGACTTCGGAAGAGGTTGCGCCTTTTGTTTTATAAAGAAGTTTTCAAAGGGGTCGAAACCCCTTGCCGCCGCGTCTTACATTTTGAAGCAATGCCTTTGAAAGGGTTTCTTTGTTTTAAAACCTAAGCCGCTTCTCCAATACTTTCGAATGGATTGGTTTCGACACTATCCACTTCTTTTACTTAGGAAATTGATTTCGAAAGAGTGCTTTCGAGTTAGTTGTTTTAGGACCCTTTATTCTATTGAAAGTTAAACCCAAAGGTTTCAAAAGAAATAGTTTTGAATGGTTTCGAAAGGATGTTCCACATGTTTTACGTGAACCCAAATGCTTTCGAAAGGTTTGATTTATGTGAAGAACTTAATGCTTTAAAAAGGTTTAAGATAAAGGTTTCGAAGGGGTGGTTCTCCAATGTTTTCGAAAGGTTTTAGATGGAAGGTTTCTAATGGTTTCGAAAGGCATGTTTAAAGTGTTTTGAAAAGAGAATGTCTACGATTTTATAAAGCTTTCGAAAGAGATGATTTCAATGTTTTCGAAAGGTTTAATGTAAATGGTTTCGAAAGATATGTTTTGGCCTTCGACCTAGGTTAAAAAGTAAAATAGTCTACTTGTATTGAAAGGGGTACTTACAATGGTTTCAAAAAGGGTACTTTCAATGGTTTCGAATGTTTTCATCAAAAAATGTTTTGTGTAAAGTATGTATAACATGGCAAAGTGATTTGAGTAAAGCACAGAGTATTTTTCCTTGTTTAAGTATGATTTAAATGATTAAATCAATTTGAAAGAAATGTTTTCAAGGAAAATTTTAAGGGTAGATGACCCTAAGTAAAATGGCTCAGATATTAGAATACCAAATGGTACAGGTATGGGGTCACGCCTTATATTTAGCTAGTAGCCCCTAGCTATTATAAGTTCAAAATTCCTGTGTGTAGGGCTTTGCCACAGGTAAGACTAAAATGAGGTTACACTTAGAAAGGAATAAACAGAGAGAGGATATGTTATTGGTGATTCCGCAAAAACATTAGGATTAGTTGACCTTGGGAGAAGTAAGTTAGAGACAGACCGTCCAGAAGAGCAGTATCTAACAGAAGTTGGATTATTTGTTTATTTTGTCTAGTAGGCCTGAGTTAGCCAAAGGTTAGTAGTTAGTCAAACAAAACTATAGTGTTCGGACATATAGTACATTGATTACCTGATTGTATGCTTATATGATATTGATATTATTGTTTTAACTAGTTTAGTCGTAGGATTTTGGTTTGCAAAAGAAACGTTTTAAAAGGATACTAGTGAGGGGAAACCCGTTTCGCTAAGCGACGTAGTCTTACTTAATATCAGATAACCGAGATGTATAGTATTGTTCACACCAGACTTTATGTCTGAATCGAAGTTTATGGTTTTCCCCTTAAACTCTAGGGTGCTCAAAATTGATTTGAGTAGATTGAGAGTTGAGGATTTATAGGTTTTAGTAGGTGGACGAATAAAGCTTTCGGAGACGAGCAGGAGGCTGATGTTAGCTATTTAGGGGTTGTTATGTTACATTTCCACTGTGTTGTATTAAGTCTGTTATGACTATTTAGTACTCTGGTCATTTAAGGGGGCATCTTCATATGTCGATTTTGGCGTATTTGGTAATAATTATATTAGATCTGATATGGGAAAACGATTGAGATTATATAATTGGATATGAAATATGTTTTGTGAAATGTAATCAAAAAAGTTGTTTTTGAATTTGTGATTTTGTTTCATATTCATGTGTTTCTGATATTATGGATACTATTAACATTATCGTATTTTATTGCCGGGAGTTAATACTATAGATGACTGCAGCATCTGTAGCGTTTAGCTTTGGGCCTCAGGATATGGGATGTTACAATGGGCCAAAGATGAATATTTAGCACCAAATTGAGAAAATGGTGAAAAACCATTCGTACATAATCCAAGTCTAGCGTTACGGCTCTCCGTTGCAAAAATGGGATAAGTTTTGTGAAAATGCTTCCATGATTCTCCATCGGCTGGATGTGTAAACGTATCTTCTTCCTCTCTTCTCACACTATGTCATCTCATATAAGGTGCAGCTACATAAGATGCGTATAATCTTTGAAGACTAGGAGCAATGGGCAAGTAATGCATATGTTTGTATGAAATTTCCTTCCCTTCTTTTTTCTTAGTTTGTACCTTTCCTCGTTACATATTCTACACTTCCTAAGAGTAATGTCCTCTTTCCAAAACAACATGCAACAATTTAAACATGTATCTATTTTTTGATATGGTTAATCAAAAGCCGAAATAAGTTTTTTAACTTCATAGTGATTTTCACACATTAAATTATCCGGAGGCATATATCGTTTTGCAGCTTGTACAACACCTATAAATCCAACTTCGCTGATGTTGTATTTTGACTTCATCGCAATGTATTCTGCGGTTACTGATAGTTGAGTGTCGCTTTTACAACCACCCCAAAGAGGTTTCTTAGCAGCATCAAATAAATCGTAAAAAAATTTTTGCTTTAATATTTTGTTCTTCAACATTTACATCGTCGTCATCAACTTCAACGCTAGGGAACATTCATCGTGCTGCTTCTTCAACCATATTTTCTATACGATTCGTCATAAGAATTTCATTACCAGCCACCTCTAATTCATACTTTGTAGGTGTATGTGCTACAACACTTCTCCATGACGATCCCAAACATAATACTCCGGTACGAAACCGTTTTTGCACAAATGAACTTTCACAATATCTGGTAACAAATACTTTAAATGTTTACACCTGCTACACGTACAACGAATTTCTACATCGTTCCCGTTATTATTTAAAGCGAATTCAACAAATATGATTATACCATTATAAAAATCTTCCTTTATTGAGCCTCTCAGTCTTCTTATTTGATACATCCAACTCCTCCAATCAATAGAATAATCGATCAGTTTTCCTATTTTAAAAAATATGTCAAAAGTTCAAAAATAAATATTGGCCATTTTATGAATTGACATTTTATTGATAAATAATCTTATACGCGTCAATTTAATCCAACTTAAAAATACAATATTAAAATGTTGGTGTATGGTTTTCTATTTTGATGATCAGTCATCCTACTTCCCATTACAAACACAGTAAGCATTACATTTCATAAATTATTTCGTTTTAAACGATTCAATAAAATTTTGGCAGCACTTCCATTTGTTTCCTGTATTGTACAAATGTGTGTACACAGGAAACAAAAAAGGAAAGTGACAACGAAATTTTGTGAACCTTTTAAAACGAAATAATATACGATATGTATTTGTTTACTGTGTTTATTACTTGTTCAATATTTGTACCGGATGAATATAAATATCCTTTAATGACAAAAACGAATATCTATATAAAAATCATGTACAACACTTGTTGGACGGGGCCAAAAACTCTTTAAATGACGTAATAAACAAATAGTTTATAAAAAAATTGAAAGTTTTATACTTTGTCTTCTTATTTATTATATAATATATTATTGTGTGTAAACGGTTGAAAATTTATTAATTTTATATATTTCGAAAAATTATTAATTTACCACATTATTTCGCGTATTTTATTGAACAAGGTCAATTCAGCGTATTATAGTAGATACGTAAATTATTTTTTACGACGTTTTCGATAGAAAATAATTTATTTAATTATTAGTATGTGCGCACGTGCATGTGTGTGTGTGTGTGTCTATATATATATAATGATTAACACATATATGGACACATAAGCACTCCAATTAAGACAAAACAATGCTAAAAATAACACATATATAATGGTTTACACATATACACAAATTCACGAATTATACCTACTTTTCACAATTCACTAGTACAAAACAGATCAGTTGCTTCGTCTCATTTGTGTCGGTTGTCCATAAAACCGACACAAATAGTGTAATTTGTGTCGGTTGTTTATTAACAACCGAAACTATTGACTTATGGGGTAAGAAGAAAACGTTAAAAATGTAATTTGCATCTGTTGTTTTTAAGAAACCGGCACAATTGAAGGGAAGCAATAGATTTACTCGTGTCGGTTGTTTGAACAACCGACACAATTAAATACAATAGCATCGGTTGTCTAAAAACCGACGCCATAGGCACACAACTTTTTCCCCAAATCCATTTCAGCCGCCCCATCTTTTTCCGTCTTTTCCCGCGAACCCTAAATTTTCCATCACGTACCCGGCATGTTTCATCTTTTCTTCTTCGTGAATCAAAAAAAAAAGAAAAAAAAAAGAGAAAAACAGCAATCGCACGCTTTTATTCCTTCTTCTCTCTACCCATTAAGCTTTCGAAGAATTGAAAACAGCCGAGAATTGAAAGGAAGTGACTTTTGAAGAGGTTCTCAGAGTTGATCAGAAACTTTTGAAGTGGTTCAATGTACTTCTAAGTAGTACTTAAAGTGATTTCATTAGTTTCAAAATTGTGTTATATTGTTAGATTTATAATTTGTGATTTTGTTTAGACTTATTTGTTTGTTACAACTAATTTTTCTTAATTTGGATGGTTGAAATTAATATGTGAATAAATAAATTGATCGACTTTGTTGAATCCTAAATGTGCGATAGTGAATTAAGCATGTGAAATAGTACTGAGCTCAATCTCATAACTGAAAACAAATGCGAGTAAAATGAAAATGAGTTTTTCCCAAGTAAATTGAAGATTGAATGTATTATGCGTGACTAACTTATATATTTTTTGTAGCATGCAGGTTGCACATGAAATATTTTTTGGCCTAATTTTGTTTTAGTATAATGGTATTAAAATAGCTTTCGTGAAGGTTGAAGTAGTGACCTTCTGCTTACAAATATAAGAAAATAGATGGATTTGAGAAAGAAAAAAAAAATTCAAAGTGTATGATCCAAAATAGCATGGACATAAATATTTAGGTAATACAGGTGTCTCTGAATGAGTACTATTGCATGAAATGTTTCTAACTTGACCATTTGGTGTAAAGAACAGACTTAAATTGTTTTTGACATAACATTAGGAAATTTATAGATATCTTTACATGCCATTCTGCTTCATCAAAAAAAAAAAACAGGCTAGGTGGAAAAAAGAAGCAGGGGTTAAGCAGCAGCTTCTTGATCAGTATAACGCCTTGGTAAAAGAACGAGAACATCATGAAGTATCAGGTAGGTCAAAAGAAAATGCAATGAGAATAAACTCGGAGACTGGGTTACAAAGACACAAAGAGGAGATTAGAAAGCTCGAATTTCAAATTTCACAACTAAGGCTGAAGACCGACTCCTCCAAAATCGTAGCTCTAAAAAAATGGGGCAATGATCCAAAAGCAGAAAACAACAGCAACAACAATAATACAAAGTTAATATCCATGCTGTTTCAAGCAGGTGAGGGAGACGAGGATGAAGATGTAGATAGGGAAAAAGAATGCGTAATGTGTCTATATGAAGAGAAATCGATAGTGTTCCTTCCTTGCACTCATCAAGTTTTATGTGAGACGTGCAATGCAACACAAGAGAAGCAAGGGATGAACGACTGCCCTGCTTGTAGGACCATTATCGACAAGCGGATTGTTGTTCGTTTTGCTTAGTTTTTCCCCCTCTTATATACTACATACTCATTTTGATGTCAAAACAGTTTCTGGAATAAGGTGTTTGTTCATAATTTGGAAGTGAATAATGTAAACCATGAACATCTCCTTTTTTCTTTCTTTCTTTCTAATGTTGTTGAACTGCTGGTTCATCTCAGACATTTTTCAAATGAATTACAAGGAAAAAAAACACAAATCATTTGCTTACGAGATTTTGTTATGGTTTTCTTGAGTTTCTGTAAAAGTGAATTGGAAGTTGGTTGCTTTCCTGTTTCTTCTCCGTATTTTTCTTTTAAATAGAATGTGTGTGTGTGTTTGGTGTTTTGATTTTGATGAGAAAATCGTTGGATATATCAAGAACTACAGGCGTGTGTTCGATCTTGGTAATTTTTTGTAATTGAAGTTTAAGCCTTAACTAAGCAATATCAAGTTTGGTGAATTACATTACCAGCATTTTCTTTTTTCCTTTCTCTAGCATGCATTGATCACAGGGGTACACCTGAACATCCAGCAAGAACTTGCACCTTGGAAGAAAAGGAAGACGAAATTTGCGTAAGCTTATTATAAACTTCTACCGCTTTTGTACAGTAGTGCTACCCATGTTTATCTTTATGTAAGTTTTTGTTGTTTCAGTAATGACCAACATGATGAATCCTACATTGATTTGAACTTGTTTGTTGCTTGCAACTAGTATAGCTTGACAAAACACTATGCTGTACAATTGAATTATCTACTGTCTCCAGAAAACTCGCAATCGAAATAAGTAAGAGTACTTGATGCTATGTCGGTAATCATGTAAAGAACCATAGATTATGTACGGCAGCTTTACTAAATAAGGATTTGAAATGGTTTGGTTTAATTAATGTGTAGTGATTGTTTATTTGACAGTGGGGTGCAGCCTTCTGTGTCAGAGGAGGTTTAGAAAAGGAAAGGAAGGCTATGGAGGTATCATCCTGTAATCTATTTGATATCTCTTTTATCGGTAATAATGAACAACTGTTCTCAACTAATATTTCTCTTATCAGTATTTGGAGAGAAGAGAATGCGAGTATGATTCGAAAGCATCTGTAGACTTTTATAAGGTGAGTTCAAAAGAATCGGTATGTGAACAACATTTGTATTGCTATGCTTTATCATGCTTAGAGTCATAATATGTGCATTTGATGTCCAGGAAGGAGATGATCTTGCACCAGCTGTAACTGGAGTTTTAGTGTAAGGCTTCTTTTGGCAGAGTACTTATATTTTATTTTCCTACTGTAACTTACAACAACTAAAGCATCTACATACGTTATAAACACAGATTCACGTCGACCCCTGACAAAGTAAACAACAAATACTATCTAGGTCCAGCTCCTTTGGAGGTTATGGCAAGGTATATAGCACAAAATGCACGCTTTCTCGTTTGTAAATTATTTTTGCTGATCTGCTTTTTTTACTTGCTTCTTAGGCAAATAGCCACTGCACATGGACCTTGCGGAAACAGTAGAGAATACTTGTTTTCATTGGAGAAAGCATTACATGATATAGGTATAAAGAATTTGTTGTGTATTGGTTGTGTCTCTTTGAAAATGATAATGATAGACTGCAAAGAACTGAACATAAAAGGTTATGACAGTTGTATAGGACATGAAGATGATTATGTGATAGAACTAGCAAATGAAGTAAGAAAGGAGCTTGGGAGAACTAATTTTTTTCTTTGAACAAGTGATTGGCTTTGCATGGCTTCTTTTGATGTTTTAGTTGTAAAATAGTCTGTTAATATTGAAACTTCATAAATACAAAGTTCTGTAAGTAACCATTACTCATGTTTCTAGTTGTCGAACAATTGAACACTCGTAACTTGTCCTTATGTTATTCTTTCGCGAGATGTAGAACCTGGTGACCATGTTGAAATTGACGAACCTAATTTTCATGTTGAAAAAGACAATGTATTATTAGGTCCATAGCTTTAAATTATTCTTACCACCAATTGGTTTAATGTGCATTCACCTATATGAACTATATCAGATTTAAAAAAAAAATCAAATTTAGGTGACCATTGATGTTGCTAGTCCTCAAGCAGGTGTTATTGAAAAGGTTAGACACAATCTTATAATAATTTCATACATCTTTGTGAAGTGTTTTGACAAAATTTCATACATCTTTTTTAACCGACAAGGTATTTATGATTTTGTCTTCTACATGTTTGAAAAAATTTATATCGTGTCTCCTTTCTCAGCATTTGTATATTTTTATGATCATCAAATTTGACAGGCAATCATGTCATCACTTGCTAAGGCCGTGATTAGTTTTTCAGATCTGAGCTCGTCTCGAGTTATACGATGCACCTCAAGACCTAATTCTTGCAAGATAAGTTCTAACCCTTGTATATTTTCTGATTTGAAGTTTAATTGTTACATAAGATGTTTGCAATCCGCCAGAGTGAGTTCCACTTGAACACTTAAGGGCGTTTCTATTGATCTGAAAATCCTATAATTGCATTCTATCATATGTGCCAAACAAGAACTGTTAGAGCTATGTCATTTAGTTTGTGATACGTTTTGTTCACTGTTTTTGAGTATAAAATCTCTATGAACACAGAATCAATGTCTTTATTATCTTTGAATAAGCATTTTCATAATATTTATAATATGTTGCAATAGAGAACTAGAGTATTGGAACTGGAAAAATAAGTGGCTTCTTGTCTCGGTTCCTTGATTGCACAGAATGCATGTCTTGTCAATAGCGTCATTCCACTTAGGGATGTTTTATCTAGCGTTTAACTCTTTAAATTTAGCTAATACAGTGCACACCGACATCTTGGGTGAACACGCATTATTTCAAACATGTATTCACCACTCTAAGTTGCTATGCTTTTCCCTTACCCAAGTCCATGCTGATTTAAAGTAATTTTTCCATCAGGCTGTAGTTTCCAGGCCCAAAAGTCTTTGTTATGTTGCTTGTCTGTACATAGCTTTATAATAGCTTTATAAGAATTCTATATGATACATGTATTTAAATATATTAATTGTATTATTGTATGTCTAGATATCTATTCTATCAATTCAGTATACCCTTTGTGACTTAAGCTCCTCTTTAGTCACAAAAAGTCCATGAAAACCGTATGGGACTCGCCTCGGCAGCAGCACCCCCTTGCATTGTCATCCCATCCACTCGGTAGAATACCAACCATTGATGCTTGCTGTCCTTCTCTGCTAGAGACATTGTCAAATATGCGTATATGCTTTGCTGTCAAATTTGATGATCATGAGTTGATGCAATTGGGCTGAAACATGAATAGGCAGAACATGATTAAACTGAAGTATATACTGACATGTTGAAGTGTCTTGCTGACCGGGGCATGTGAGAACTAAAGTGAAGAATGCAGTGAAGTTGAAGCAAAGCTGAGTGAGTATCTAAACTAATTGCATGATGATAGATTATGTGCGAACTAAAGTGAAGAATGCAGTGAAGTTGAAGCAAAGCTGAGTGAGTATCTAAACTAATTGCAGTGAAGTTGAAGCAAAGCTGAGTGAGTATCTAAACTAGTTGGTATTTTGTTATGTACATTATGTTTGTGATAGATTATATTCTATTTTGTTCTGTAAACAAGAATTATGTTGATGGATAATATAATTATATTTTTTGTTCAATCAGTTCATAGTAACGTTCGTTTATAAAAAATTAAAATTCAATATCATACTGTTTTTATAATCTTAAACGGTAATAATATTTTTTTTTGCTTCAGATATAACTTGTGTCGGTTGTTACTTCAAAGGAAACCGATACAACTGCATATCAATTGTGTCGGTTGAAAAAACAAACATAACCGACACAAATATCAATCATTTGTGTCGGTCGTCAATAAGGAACCGACACAAAACAAGCAACAGTTGTGTCGGTTTTTCTTAAAGGACCGACACAATAAACGACGGTTTGCTTCACTATACAAGCTGATTTGTGTCGGTCCTATTAGAAAGACCGACACAACTGTTCATAGTTTTGTGTCGGTTCTCTATTACCAACCGACACAAATAATTGATATTTATATCGGTTGTACAACCGACACAACAGAAAAATGTCTTTTGTGTCGTCTTCATTTGAGTCGGTTGTAAAACCGACACAACAGGGGTTACACAACCGACACAAATGACCAGTTTTGTACTAGTGATTTAAAACTAACAAATGAAATAGGTATTCCATGAGATATTATAAACCATCATTAGGCTATTAGAATTACTAATTAGCCCTAATTTATCAAATTAGGAAAATCTAGATTTAGGTTAAAAATTAGGTTTTTCGAAAAAATTAGATATTATACTTGAAATTGGAAGCAATAAAGAGTGATTAAGGAGCCATGCAAGATCCGGAAGCTTGAATTTGGGGTTTGTAATCTTGAAAATGAGTTTTAGGAATTTTAGGAAATTATTTTCGTTCAGCTGAAATGAGGAAGAAAGGTCTCGGTCGAGACCTGTATAACGTGAATTTCCGACGGCTTCCGACGGTCGCCGAAGGCCCATCAAAAGCCGTCGAAAGCCGTCACC
Organism: Allium fistulosum; assembly: GCA_030737815.1. Taxonomy (NCBI): domain Eukaryota; kingdom Viridiplantae; phylum Streptophyta; class Magnoliopsida; order Asparagales; family Amaryllidaceae; genus Allium; species Allium fistulosum. Next base: position 173,105,175 of record CM060907.1, read on the forward strand.
AAGGATCGTCGGTATTCCATGCTATTCTTGTAGTGCTTGTTTTTAACAAACAGCCAAGATGAACCCTCGAAATTTCGTAATACAATGATGGCATTTATGAATTCATATTAAAGCGGGATTCCAAAACGAAGCCAAAATTTCAAAAACGATGGAAATGGAAAAAATTGGAATTTTGCAGCTTGATTGATATCATTTGCCAATATCCATATAATTGGCTTTTCTAATGTATATAAAACTGGAACATGCATACATAGAACATGCATATTTAGAGGAGAAACATGATTTAAATATGCTAAACTTGAAATCTCATTATCATGATCTGTTTCATAATAAAGGTTACTTACATTACAATTCAAGAGAGTTCACCAACACAAAAAATAAAAGTAGAACAAAATACGTGAAAAAATGAAAATAAAAGTTGCAAAAGGAAAAAATCATTGAAAAAATAAAAATAAAAGTGAAAATAAAAATAAAAGTAGATGTAGTGTTGGGTAAAGATAGAACCGACAAAGCCAAAAAAGGCAGGAGGCTCAAAGTAAAAAAGCAATGAAGTGAAGGGCAAAAGGGTAATTTAGAGGGAAACCTAGTACCAAAGAGGTGGGAATATCTAGCGTGACGACAGGTGACAGAGTTAAGGTTACAACCATAGAAAACTTTGCCATCATTGCAAGAGATGAATAGCGAAATAGAGAGAGAGAGAGAGAGGAATAGGATGTCACCTCAATTCAAGTGGTAAATATATTATGTGATTTGAAAAGCTACAACGTGTACTTATAAGTCGACACGTTGGTTCTCACCTGTCCCTTTCTCCTCTTTATTTTCTGAATGCAACAGGAGCACCTACACTGTGAAGCAATTTGCAGATAGATATTTTTAAATTCTAACTTAATTAATTATTATAATTTCAAATTTTTACGTTAATTTTCCTTCATTTTGTAGGATAAATAAGACTTTTTTTTTTGCTTTTTTTTTTTGGATCATGATAATTTTCTCAGAATGAAACAAATTGTGAATGAATTCAATGATTCCGTGTTTTTGATGAAAGATATTGTTCGGGTAAAATGAATGTATTCTAGCAAAAGTGGCAACGATATCGCTTTCTTATGATAGGAAAAAATTTGATGTGATTTTTGGATTTGTCAGTTCCGTTACTAGTGCACAATATTCGTTTCTTTTAGTTTAAATTAAAAATGAACATAAAGCAAGGATCAACATTTTATTTTGATTCATGATTATACTAAAATAACAGGAAAAAAAAAAGCAATAAAATAAAAAATTAACCAGCGGAACTGCCTACTTCCTATGAATATTATAACATGCACCCTTGTGTAATAGCATCCCAAATGTAATATGTAATCTCAAATGACTCTTCAAGAGCCATGTATTTTTTGCAATTGGTTACAAATTTATCTCAGTTGGTTCATGAAACGTGATTTTATTGGGCACTTGTTGAAAAGATGTTTAGAATCTAGAAGCTTGTTGAACAAACGTCTAAGGTCTAGACGTTTTTTAACAAGCACCCCTTACTTCTAGATCAACATGCATCCAGAAGTTTAGGCGCTTGTTCAATAGACGTCTAAACCCTAGATGTTTGTTCAATATGCATCTATTTCTTTCTTTGTTGGAAAATTTAAGGGGTTGAATTTTCTAACCCCTCAAAATGTAACTTTCAATCACCAAATGGTTGAAGATTCTCTAACAAGTAATTTTGTGTAATAACCGCTACTTTACAACTATCGTGAAAATTACTCTAAAGACCTGCCTACTTCAATATAGAACCAATAATCAATTAAACAAATAATAAGGTTTATGACATCCAATGATACAAACAATAAACATCAATGAAAATAAAGAAGGGAAAATAAAAAAGCTACGTGATTAGACAAATTACCTATATCCACGGACCCTAAAACCATCATCATTGGATTGCATGAAACCCGACCTAAAATACTACAATATACAACCTAAAATCGAATAGGGAATCGTCAACCAATCGACCGCAAGTCATTGATCGCTCGACCGATCAGAGGATGACTAGTCAACTAGTTATGGATCTGGATGCCCAATTTTATTATCCTATGAACTCTTCAATCTTCGATAAACCATATCCTATGAACCACCCAATTCTACTATTATACGAACTATAAAGCAATTTCTCCATCTTCCTCTCACCACCGAGAGATAGCTCCTCTTCCTCGCAATCATTGTAATGACCCTAATTTTTACTAACGTTATTAAGGACATTTAATTAGATAAATTAAATGAAATAATGTAAATGATTAAGAGATTGAAATTTGAATAATTTAAGGTAGCTTGCCTTAGTTAATCTATAAGCCAAAGAGAATTAAAATGAAATAAGTAAGAGGAATAAGATAAGGCAAAACATGAATAAATTAAGTTCTTATACCTTAAACCCTTCTTACTTTCACTCCTTATCCATTCTAAACATTTGCAAAAAAAAACAAAGAACGTTCAAAGCTTGGCCGACCACCATTAAGAGAAAACAAAAGGGAAGATAAGCAAGAATTCAAGTAGGAAGCTTAATCAAATCAATTCAAAAACAAATCTCAACCTCCTTAACAACAAGCTAAGGTGAATAATAGATTACATCTCATTTTTATTGTTTTCAGCTTCTAGATGAGATCCGAATTTATTTCGCAAGTAAAATGCCATGATTTGAATTTTTAAATGGATATATAAGCTTGTTGATAATTTATGTTGTTTCATATAGATTTTATGATAAGTTTTGATTTAAAAAACCTATTAAATAACATCCTAATGACTTGCGTTTTTGATATAAGGTCAAAAACATTATTTTAGAGATAGGTTTCAAGTTTCATAATTTTCTAAGTTAATGTGGATTTATTATGAATTTTCTAAGAAAAAATGGTTAAATAAGGTTTAAATTTGGCAAATATGTGATAGCATTGGGTCTGAAATATAAATATGTTAGAAAACATACTAAAAATGATTATGGAATTTTTTGAAGAATTTTTCTAAGTATTTTATTATGGATATAAAATTATTTAAGGTATGAGACTTAAATGTTTTGTATACTTCTAAAAGGAGAAGGGACTAATTTGCTAAATGTTTTTAATTGTTATTTACTGAATTCGGCAGCACTTTTAGAAAAAGATTTGAAAAAGAATTGGCAACCAATTATATATTGACAATAAGGCAAGCTAATTGGAAAGATATTACTTTAAAGGGCTAATAATCAGTTATGCAAAGAATACCTGCTTCGCCACTTACAGTAGCTACCTTTCGACCCCATACTTCCACTCCATCCAAGTCGAAACCAATACACATGATATCAATGCCTTGGTACATAGTGGATTGGAGTTAGGCGGAAGTTATAGAGTCGAAACATGCTTTCAAAGGGGTAGAAGCTTCTATTTTTGACCACGAATCACTTATGTTTATAAAGGAGGCTTTCGAAGGAGTTATATTAGCTTTCGACTTAGTCAAATGTGCCTTTGTTTTATCAAAAGGACCTTCGAAAGGGGTTGCCGCCTTTTTATTTTAAAATAAAGCTTTCGAAGGGATTCGAAACTCATGCTGTCGCATTCAACCCTTTGAATCAATGCTTTTAAATGGGCACTTTTCCCTTTAAACTTTGAAGTCGATTCTCCATACTTTCGAAAGGGTTGGTTTCGAAACCATCCACTTTCTTTTACCTAGGAATAATGCTTTCGAAAGCAATGCTTTCGCCCTAGTTCTTTTAAGACCCTTTGTTCTATTAAAAGATAAACCCAAAGGTTTCGAAAGGAATGGTTTTAAATGGTTTCGAAGCTATGTTCCACAAACTTTTACTTGGACCCAATGCTTTCAAAAGTTTGTTTTAAGTCAGGAATTTTAATACTTTCGAAAAGTATATAATGTAGGTTTCGAAGGGGAGATGTTTTCGAAAGGTTTACTTGGGTCTTTAAATGGAAGGGTTTCAATGCTTTCGAAAGTCAAGTTTAAAGTATTTTGAAAAGAGGATGTCTAAGGTTTTATAAAGCTTTCGAAGGGATACTTTCAATGATTTCGAAAGGTCTATTTTTAAAGATTTCGATTGGTATGTTTTGGCCTTTCGGCCTAGCATTTCAAGGTAAAGTAGTTAACTTATTTTGAAAGGGACACTTTCAATGGATTCAGAAGGGACTATTTAATGTTTTTAAACAAGGGTTTCGAAGATGATATCTTAGATTTAAAACCTAATGTTTTCTAAGTTAAAGAAGAGCTTTAACTTGTTCTAAAGGGATAAATAACCCTATTGATTTAGATTTTCCTCAACATTGTTTTGTGCAAAGCATATATCATGGCAAAGATATTTGAGTAAAACAAAGAGTATATTTTCCTTGTTTTAGTATGATTTAAAGGGTTAAATCAATTTGAAAGAAATGTTTTCAAGGAAAATTTGATGGGATAGTTAACCCTAAGCAAATGACTCAGATATTAAAATACGAGATGGGACTGGTATAGGGTCGCGCTTTATACTTTAGCTAGTAGCCCCTAGCTAATATAAGTCAAAAATTCCACTATGTGGGGCTTTGTCACAACTAAGACTAAATTGATGTTACACACAGAAAGGAATATACAAAGAAAGATAGGTTATTGGTGAGCCTGCAAAACCATTTGGATCAATTGATCCTGGGAGAAGTAAGTTAAGGACAGACCATCCAGGAGTGTGTCTAACAGAAGTTAGATTATTTATATTTTCTGGTAGGCCCGAGTCAGCCAATGGTTAGTGGTTAGCCAAACAAAACTATATTTTTCGAGCAGATAGTCCATTGATTACCTGATTTATGTGCAAATATGATATTATTGCTTTAATCAATTTGCTTGCAGGATTCTGATTTGCACAAGACATGTTTTTAAAGGGATATTAGTGAGGGGGAACCCGTTCCGCTAAGCGGCAAGGTCTCACTTAATATCAGTAAACTGAGATGTAATAGTATTATTAACACCAGGCTTTATGTCTGATACGAAGTTTATGTTTTCCCCTTAAACTCTCGGGTACTCAAAATGAATTTGAGTAGATTGAGTGTTAGAGTTTTACAGGTTTAGTAGGTGGACGAATCAGCTTCCGAAGACCTCTAGGAGGCAAAGTTAGCTATATAAGAGTAATTAGTTTTATTTCCGCTGTGATGTATTTAAGGATGACATGTCTACTGAGTATTTTGATCATCCAAGGGGCATCTTCATATGTTGCTCTTGGCGTAAATTGTAATAATTATATTTGATCGAAATCCGAGAATCATTTGGGATTGTGTAATGGAATATGAAACATGGATTTTAAATGTAATCAGTAAAATTGTTTTTTTGAATCTGTGATTTTGTTTCATATTCATGTGCTTATGAGATTATGGATACCATTAACATTACCGTATTTTGTCACTGGAAGTTAATACTATAGATGACTGCAACATCTATAGCGCTTAGCTTCGGGCCTCAAGATATGGGATGTTACAACTTGGCAACAGAGCATAGATTTATGAAAAACTTAAAAAAAAATTCAAACTTAAAATGAATTTGAAAACATAATCCTAAGGAATTAGAGAAAGTTTAGGGTATGGGATAACGCTATAGTAATGTATTTGTATTTGCTATATATAAGTATACGCTTTATCTCTATTCTCCCATTTCCCTAAGGCTATCCTCTATATCTTACAAAGACTTGAATGCAGATTTACGGACGTAAGATATAGATGCTAGAAGTAGAAGAGTTAACATTGGTGGGAGAAGCACCATAACAAATGGGAATGCCAGACCAAACACTAGAAGGAATCCAAGTCAGGCACAAGCTGCTAATATGGGTGCTAGAATGCCGCAAGTAGATATGGTAGCTATGTATCAGTTCTTCGTTAACATAGTGCAAGCAGGAGTTGTGTAACATCCCCTATCTGGAGGCTCGAAGCTAAGCGCTACAGATGCTGCAGTCATCCATAGTATTAACTTCTGATGACCAAATACGGTAATGTTAATGATAACCATAATATCAGAAGCACTTGAATATGAAATAAAATCATCACAGATTAAAACATTTTTCTGATTACATTTCATATTCAAATTACATAATCCCAAATATTTCCCAGGTTCAGCTCAAATATAATTATTACAAAATACGCCAAAAGCGACATATGAAGATACCCCTTGGTTGACCAAAGTACTATATGTCATAACCAACTTAATACAACACAACGGAATACAACAAACAAAATAGGGACTCCTAAGTATCTATCCGTCAGCCACCTGCTCATCTTCGGAATCTTTATTTGCCAACCTACTAAAACCTGAAAATCCTCAACCATCAGCTTACTCAAATCAATTTTGAGCACCCGATAGTTTAAGGGGAAAAACATAAACTTCGAGTCAGACATAAAACCTGGTATGACAAATACTATACATCTTGATTATATATGATATTAAATGAGACTACGCCGCTTAGCGGAACGGGTTTCCCTTTACAAATACCTCTTTAAAACATATCTTTTGAAAATCATAATCATGTAACCAAACTGGTTATCAAACTGATTATATCAAAATAGCAATATATCGTATATGCTAAAAATAGGTAATTACTGGACCAACTGTCCAAAACAAATGTAGTTTTTGGTTTGGCTAACTACTAATCTTTGGCTGACTCGGGCCTACCAGAAAAAATAATAAATATGATCTAACAACTATTAGATAAGTTTTCTGGACGGTCTATCCCTAACTTACTTCTCTAAGGGTCTTCTGATCCTAATGGTTTTGCAGGCTCACCTATAACCTTTTTTTCTCTGTAAATATATTGCTTTCTATGTGTAACCGTTATTTAAGTTTACTTGTGACTAATCCTACACAATGGAATTTTGGACTAAAATTAGCTTGGAGCTAAGGCTAATGTATAGGGCGCGACCCTACACCAGTCCCATTTGGTCTTCTATATCCGAGTCATTTTTCTTAGGGTTATCTACTCTTTAAATTTTCCTTGAAAACCTTTTCAAAATGATTTAACCTTTAAATCATACATATACAAAGAAAATATATACTCTTTACTTTACTCTAAGTTATTTTCCATATTATATATATCTTACCCAAAATAATTTGATGAAATACATTAAGGATTTCCCATCCCTCCAAAATAAGTTAAAACCCATTTTAACTTAAAAACACTTAGGCTATATTGCCAAAAGCAATTCATACGAAAACTTCGTTTAAAACTTTTAAACAGCCCTTTCGAAACCATTGAAAGTACCCCTTTCGTAACCATCGAAAGTACTCCTTTCGAAATCATTGAAAGTACCCCTTTCGATATAAGTAAACTACTTTACTTTATAACCTTAGGCTGAAAGGCCAAAACATACCTTTCGAAACCATTTACCATAGTTCTTTTGAAAACATTGAAAACCCTTTTGACAGCTTTGAAACCTTAGACATCTCCTTTTCAAAACATATAACTTGCCTTTCGAAAGCAATTGGAAACCTTCCATTTAAAATGCTTTTAAATACCTTTTGAAACCATTGGGGAACCTCCCCTTCAAAGCCATAGTTTATACCTTTCGAAAATACTGGGAAACCACCCCTTCGAAACCTATATTAGTAACCTTTTGAAAGCATTAAAGTATGTTACTTAAAACAAACCTTTCAAAAGCATTGGATTCAAGTAAAAACTCGTGGAACATAGTTTCAAAACCATTAAAACCATTTAAGTCGAAACTTGTGGGTTTATCTTTCAATAGGACTAAGGGTCATAAAACATCTAAGTCGAAAGTCCCCTTTCAAAAACATTTTTCCTAAGTAAAGAAAGTAGGTGGCTTCGACACCATCCCTTTCAAAAGCACTAGAGAGTGGCTTCTTTAATAAAATTGAAAGCATCTTTCCGAAACCATGTTTAAATGCAACGACCTCAACTGGGTCGAAAGGTTGAATATCAGCAACGTTGGTTTCGACACTGTTGAAAGCCAATTTGAAAACAAAGGCGGCAACCTGAGTCGAAAGCTTATCTTTAAACCAATTAAGTCGAAAGCTATCTCATTCGAAAGCAAGCAAGCACATTTCTTTCCAAAGCCAAAACATTGTTTCGACTCATTCAGAACCCCTGTTTCGACCTTATGCCTTCAGTCTATTTCCAATCCACTAGGTACCAAGTCTATGATACCCTATGTATTGGTTTCGAGCTAGGTGGAGGCATAGGAACATGGTCGAAAGGTGGTTGCCGAGTGAGGTGCAACAACAAATACTTACAAAAATGCTTTACTTCCTTTTAAAGTAATTTCTTTTCCAACTAACTTGCTTATTTGTCAAAATTTAATTGGTTGCCAATTTATTTTCTAAAAGCTTTTCTAAAAGTGCTGCCGTATTCAGATTTGGTTTAATTAAAACATTTGTAAAATGCCCCTTTTCCTATTTTAAACATATAAAAAATTTAAGTCTCATACCTTAAATAATTTTATATACTTAACAAAACACTTAGAAAATTTCTCCAAAAATTCATATAAAGCATATTTAATATGTTCTCTAACATATTTAAATTTCGAGCCCAAAGTCATTATATCTTGGCCGTAAATAATTTTAAACCCAAATAACATTTTCTTCACTGGAAAATTCATAACAAATACACAATAATTCAGAGAATTATGAAACTTGAAACCTATCTCCAAAATAATATTTCTGACCTCAGATTAAATTCACAAGTCATTTGGAAGTCGTAAACTAGGTTTTCTAAATAAATTCTAATCATAAAATGCATATAAAATAGCCTAAATCGTCAACAACTGTGTGTGTATGTATGTGTGTGTGTGTGTATATATATATATATATCTGTGTGTGTGCGCGTGTGTATGTATATATCCATTTATCATTCAAAACATGGCAAAACATTTGCAACTACTTTCAGATTCAACCTAAAACTGAAATCAATCAAAAATATGAGATGTAGTCATTTTCACCTTTGCTTTGATGTTAAGGAGATGAGATTTGATCTCTGATTTATGATGTTTAGCTTCTTCCTCTTGATTTAGCTTATCTTCCTCATTCCTCTTTAATGGTGGCCGACCTCTAAGTAGGTTTTAGTTTTGTGAAATGTGAATTGAACGTATGGAATGGATAGTGTGAAGGTTTAGGGTATAAGAATGTATCTGTTCCTGATTTTCCCTTGCCTACTCACCCTAACTTAATTCATTTTAATTCCTTTATTTCATTAGTTTACATAGGCACCGCTACCCTTTATTATCACAAATCTCATTGCCTTGATCATTACATTATTTTATTTTATTTAACTAATTAAATATCCTTAAATAATGTTACTCAAAAATAGGGTCATTACAGACTCCCCTACTTAAAGAATTTCGCCCTCGAAATTGCTATAAGGTACTCATCAATCAATCAAAAAGGTAAAACATACCATGAAACAAGTCAGGTTAAGTATCTCGAATCTTGCTCTCAGTTTCCCAAGTACAGTCTCTCTCGTTGTCACTCCACTGGACTTTGACTAATTTGACTGTCTTGCTTCTTAGCTTCTTCTCATCTCTCGCGACTATACGAACAGGCTTTCTAACTATAGTTAAACTCAAATCCACTACTAAATAATCTAACACGGTCGGTATAATAGTAGTCTCTAGATCACGAATATACTTTCTTAGATGAGAAACATGAAAAACATCGTGGACTTCTACCAAACTATTTGGTAACTCTACTCTTTATGCGAGTTTCCCAATCTTCTAAATAATAGGAAGTAGTCTAATGAATCTCGATGCTAACATCCCTGATTTCCCAAATCCGATAACACCCTTAATTGGTGACACTTTGACGAAAACATGATCTTCAACTGAGAAATCCAAGTCTTTTCGACTCTTATAGGCATAACTTTTCTGCCTAGATTAAGCTTCCTTCATTCTCGCTCGAATAAACTCAATTTTCTCTGCAGCTTCTCTAACCAAATCTGGACCAAGAACTAACTTATCCCCAGCCTCTAACCAACAAACGGAAGATTTGCATGGCCTTCCATACAAAGCCTCAAACGGTGCCATCCCCATACTAGTCTGATAACCGCTGTTATATGAAAACTTGACTAAGTGTAGATGGTCTTCCCATGATCCCCCAAAATCTAATACGCAAGCTCATAATAAATCTTCCAAGATTTTATTAACTCTTTCCATTTGCCCATCCGTCTGTGGATGGTAAGCCGTACTCATCTTGAGCTTGGTACCCAAAGTATCCTGTAGACTCTTCCAGAACTCGCTAGTGAATAATGAATCTCTATCGCTTACAATACTACTAGGAATTCCATGAAGTCTAACTATATTCTTCATGAATAACTTAGCTAAAATAGGTGCCATCCTGGTTGACTTAACTGGAATGAAATGGGCACTCTTGGTCAATCCGTCCATAACGGTCCATATACTTTCAGTTCCTCTATTTGACCTAGACAACCCTTCTATAAAATCCATCGAAATAGAATACCATTTCCATACGGGAACATCTAAAGGTTGAAATAACCCATTAGGTTTTTGATGTTTGGCTTTCACCTGCTGAAAGTTCAAACATTGTTTGACCCATAAGCCTACATCCCTCTTCATACCTTCTAAGAAGAAACTTCCCTTCATATCCTGGTACATGTTCGTTCCTTCTTCTAGAAATGACACTTCCAAAACTTCGCCTTCAACAGATTCTGCCTCAGCGTCTCAAGCACAATTCTAAGATGAACTTCATGCTCCTTCTCATCTCTAAAGCATATCAAAATATCATTTATGAAAACCAACACGAACCTATCCAAGTGCTCTCGGAAAACTCGGTTCATCAAATCCACAAAGAATGCTGGCACATTAGTTAATCCTAATGGCATCACGATCCATATCTAGTTCTAAACATCGTCAAAGGAATACTATCATCTGCCACTCTAAGATGATGAAAACTTATTGCTAAATCCAACTAAGAAAATACCTTTTCTCCACTCAACTGATCGAACAAATAGTCAATTCTAGGCAATGGATATCGATTCTTTATCGTCTTCTCATTCAACTTACGATGATCAATAACCTTGACGATCCGTCCGGCTTCTTAGCAAACACTACGGCTGCTCCCTAAGGTGAACTATTAGGTCTGATAAAGCTCTTGCCTTCCAAATCCACCAAATGCACCTTCAGCTCTCTCATCTCTGTAGGTGTTATCCTACTTGGCGGCCTACTCACTGGTTTAGTTCCAGGCACCAAATCTATCCGAAACTCAATGGCACATTTCGATGGCAATCCAACTAATGGATCAAAAACATCTGCGAATTCTCTAACCAGAAAACTCAACTCAACTCATCTTCTATCTCCACAACACCCAACAAAGCATTCACCTCACAGCTAGAGTTTTCTACGGTATAAACAATCTAATCACTACAGTCAGGGCATCTAAGTGATATTTTCCTATCATGGCAAAATATCCTAGCATCATACTTACTTAACCAATCCATACCCAAAATAATTCTGAACCCTACAAAATCAAATACATGCAAACTACAAACAAAGGTATGACCTACCAAATCAAACTCTAGGTGGTCACACTTCATCCCAAGTGTCGCATACCCTCTTATCGAATTTGCAACCCTTAAGGAAGTAACTAAACATGAGGATTCTAGGTTAAGCTTTTCTATCAAACACCGAGACAAAAAAGAATGCGATGCACCAGTATCAAACAGTACGCTAATAGACATACCTTGAATTAAAAGCGTACCTCCTAACATAGCTTTCCTTTTCTCCTGCGCTCTTGGTCTCGAGGTAGCTGGTTACAATGCAAATACTTGGCTTCTCCCATCCTTAGCTGGCTTTTTGCACTAGTTCTTGTAGTGCCCAACTTGATCATAGTTGAAACATCTAACACCTTTCTTCTCAGCTGCCTTCTTTCCCTTGCTTGTCCGACACTCATGAGCATAGTGGCCCTTCTTATCACACTTATAACAGACCACCTTAGCCTTCCCCTTCTTAGAAGCTCCACACCTCTGAGCTTCTTTCTTGTGGAAGAAATTTCTTTTCTGAATCTACCCTCCTTGAGCCTCCTTGGTCTTATTCTTTTCCGGAAAAGCCTGCATCTCCTCCTGTCTTAAAGCCATCTCTACCACAACATCATAGGAATCTCTGATATGCGTCAACACAACTCTAGCAAGCCCAGGCTTCAGATGCCTTATGAACTTATCATTCCTCTTAATTATAATATCTGCAGTAGCATACCCATACCTTGCTAGCTTCTCAAACCTCCTAGCATACTCAAGAACAGTCATCTCTCCCTGCTTCAACTCAGCAAATTTCCTGACTTAGGTGGACTTAGTGACCTCATACATGAACCTCTCTTCAAACGTCCTCTTGAATTCATCCCATGTCATAGCTTCTTCATTAATTCCGACTGTAATGCTGCTCCACCAATGCAACGCTATTCCTTGCAACTGTCTAAAAGCAAGCCTTCTCTTTTGCTTGCCATTGAGCCCCAAATCTGCAAAGATTCTCTCACAATGCAGTAACCGGTTCTCTACTTTGATAACGTCTTCAGTGCCAACAAATGGCTTTCCTCCCAATCGAGTATAATCTCTACTCAGAATAGCATACTTAGTCACCACTATAACTTCCTGATTTCATCCTGCAACATTACCTCCAACTAATCCAAGATCAACTCCTGCTTGCACCATGTTTGCGAAGAACTGATACATTGCTTCCATACCAATTTGCGGGACTCCAACACCCACATTCTCTGCTTGTTCCTGACCTGGGTTTCTCCTAGTACTTGGTCAGGCATTTTCATTTGTTGTGGTGCTTCCCCCACCAATGTTAACTCTTCTAGCATCCTTATCTACATTCTAGCCTCGTGAGATACAGTAGAATAGATTAATAAAGATAGGAGGCTAGAGATATAACACATACTTATATAAAGCAAATACACGTACGTTACTATAGCGTTATCTCATACTCTGATCTTTTCTCTAATTCCTTAGGATTATGTTTTCAAAAAATCATTCTAGTTTAAATATTTCCATAAACCTATGCTCTGATACCAAGTTGTAACATCCCCTATCTAGAGGCTCGAAGCTAAGCGCTACAGATGTTACAGTCATCCATAGTATTAACTTCTGGTGACCAAATACAGTAATGTTAATGGTATCCATAATATCAAAAGCACTTGAATATGAAATAAAATCATCATAGATTAAAACATTTTTCTGATTACATTTCAAAATAACATTTCATATTCAAATTACATAATCCCAAACATTTTTCAGGTTCAGATCAAATAAAATTATTACAAAATACGCTAAGAGCAACATATAAAGATGCCCCCTTGGTTGACCAGAGTACTATATGGTCATAATTGACTTAATACAACATAGCGGAATACAACAAACAAAATAATGACTCCTAAATTGCTATCCGTCAGCCACCTGCTCGTCTTCAGAAGCTTTATTCGCCAACCTACTAAAACCCGAAAATCATCAACCATCAGCCTAATCAAATCAATTTTGAGCATCTGAGAGTTTAAGGGGAAAACATAAACTTCGAGTCAGACATAAAGCCCGATGTGAATAATACTATACATCTCGGTTATATATGATATTAAATGAGACCATGCCGCTTAGTGGAACGGGTTTCCCCTCACCAATATCTTTTTAAAACATATCCTTTTGCAAATCATAATTCTGCAACCAAACTAGTTATCAAACTGATTATATCAAAATAGCAATATATCATATATGCTAAAAACAGGTAATTACTGGACCAGCTGTCCAAAACAAATGTAATTTTTGTTTGGCTAACTACTAACTTTTGGCTAACTCGGGCCTACCAGGCAAAATAATAAATATGATCTAACAACTGTTAGATAAGTCTTCTAGATGGTCTGCCCCTAACCTACTTCTGCAAGGGTCTCCTAATCCTAATGGTTTTGCGGGCTCACCAATAACCTTTTTCTTCTCTATACATATATCCCTTTCTGTGTGTAACCATTATTGAAGTCTACTTGTGACTAAGCCCTACACACTAGAATTCTGGACTAAAATTAGCTTGGGGCTAAAGCTAATGTATAGGTCGCGACCCTACACCAGTCCCATATGGTCTTCTATATCTAAGTCATTTTTCTTAGGGTTAACTACCAAATTTTCCTTGAAAACCTTTTCAAAATGGTTTGACCTTTAAATCATTCATATATAAGGAAAATATATACAATTTGCTTTACTCTCATCTATTTGCCATGTTATATATACTTTACCCAAAATAATGTTGATGAAATATATTATGGATTTCCCATCCCTCCAAAATCGGTTAAAACCCATTTTAACTTAAAAATACTTAAGCTATATTGCCAAAAGCAATTCATTCAAAACCTTTAAACAACCCTTCGAAACCAATGAAAGTACCCCTTTCATAACCATTGAAAGTACCCCTTTTGAAATCATTGAAAGTACCACTTCCAATATAAGTAAACTACTTTACTTTATAGCCTCAGGTCGAAAGGCCAAAACATACCTTTCGAAACCATTTACCATAATCCTTTCGATAACATTAAAAACCCTTTCTTTCGATGGCTTTGAAACTTTAGACATCTCCTTTCCAAAACATATAACTTGCCTTTCGAAAGCAATTGGAAACCTTACATTTAGGAAAATTCTCCAAAAATTCCCATAATTCACTTTTAATATGTTTTCCAACATATATAAATTTCAGACCCAAAGCTATTATAAAATAGTCGTAATTAATTTTAAACCCAATTAACCATTTTCTTCACTAGAAAATTAATAATAAATCCACATTAATCCAGAAAGTTATGAAACTTGAAACCCATCTCTAAAATATCAGTTCTAACCATGTATTAAAATTACAAGGCATTTGGATGTCATTTGATAGGTTTCTCAAATCAAAACTTGTCATAAAATCAATATGAATAAGCATAATTCATCAACAAGCATATATATATATATATATATATGTGTGTGTGTGTATATATATATCTAACATTCAAAACATGGAAATATACTTGCAAAAACATTCGGATCTGATTCTAGAAATTGAAAACAACAAAAATATGAGATGTAACCTATTATTCACCTTTAGCTTTGTTGTTAAGGAGTTGAGATTTGATCTTGGATTAAGTTAATTAAGCTTCTTCCTTAGATTCTTGCTTATCTTCTTCTTCTTTTCCCTTGATGGTGGTCGGCCTCTCTATGTTTTGTTTTTGATTGTGAACATGTAAAATGAAGTGGTGTGAGGGTTTAGGGTATTAGAATTTATCTTATTCCTATCTTGCCCTTATCCATTTCCCTTATCTAGTTTATTTTTCCTTAGTTCATTAGTTCAACTAGGTACGACTACCCCTTCATTATACAAATCTCAATCCCTTAACCATTTACATTATTTCGTTTAGTTTAACTAATTAAATGTCCTAAATAATGTTAATCAAAATTAGGGTCGTTATAGAATCCCCTCCTTAAAGAATTTCGTCCTCGAAATTACGATAACGCACTCATCAAAATCAATCGTAAAGGTAAAACATACCATGAAACAAGTCAGGATAAGTATCTCGAATCTTGTTCTTAGTTTCCCAAGTACAGTCTCTCTCGCCGTCACTCCACTGGACTTTGACTAATCTGACTGTCTTGTTCCTTAGTCTCTTCTCATCTCTCACGACTATACGGATTGGTTTTCTAACTATAGTCAAATTCAGCTCCACTATTATGTCCTCTAACATAGTTGGTGCCATAGTAGTCTCCGGATCTCGAATACACATCCTTAGATGAGAAACAAGAAAACATCGTGGACTCCTGCCAAACTGTTTGGTAACTCTACCCTATATGCGAGCTTCCCGATTCTCACTACAATTGGAAATGGTCCTACAATCCTCGGTGCCAATTTCCCCGATCTTCCAAAATGAATTACACCTTTCATCGGTGATACCTTGACGAAAATATGATCTCTAACTGAGAATTCTAAGTCTTTCCATCTTCTATCAGCGTTGCTCTTCTGCCTATACTGAGCTTCTTTCATCCTAGCCGAATGAACTCAATCTTTTCTGCAGCTTCTAGGAATAAATCCGGACCAAGAACCAACCTATCCCCGGTCTCTAACCAACAAACTGGAGATTTGCATAGCCTTCCATACAAGGCTTCAAACGGTGCCATCCCTATACTAGCCTGATAATTGTTGTTATATGAAAACTTGACTAAGTATAGATGGTCTTCCCATGATCCTCCAATATCTAGCATACAAGCTCTTAAAAAATCTTCTAAGGTTTTGTCTCTTTTTTTTCCCATCTGTCTGCGGATGGTATGCGGTACTCATCTTGAGTTTGGTACCCAAAATCCCTTGTAGACTTTTTTCAGAACTCGCTAGTGAATAAAGAATCCCTATCACTTACTATACTACTAGGAATTCCATGCAGTCTAACTATATTCTTCATAAATAACTTAACTAAAACAGGTGCCGTCCTGGTTGACTTAACTGGAATGAAATGGAGACTCTTGGTCAACTTGTCCACTATAACCCACATACTTTCATTTCCTCTATTTGACCCTGGCAACCTATCTATAAAATCCCTTGAGATAGAATCCCACTTTCAAATTGGAATATCTAAAGGCTGAAATAACCCACTTGGTTTCTGATGTTCGGCTTTTACCCGTTGACAGTTTAGACACTACTTCACCCATAAGCCTACATCTCTCTTTATACCTTCCCAGAAGAAACTTCTTTTCATGTCTTGATACATCTTGGTCCCTCCAGGATGAATTGTAAACTTGGATCGATGACATTCCCCAAGAAATTCTTTCCTTAAGTCCTCAACATTTGGAACACACAACCGTCCCTTCTTTCTCATCCAACCCATCTGGTCAAGATTAAAATCCTTTAGATCATCGATCTCTATTCCAACCTCAAGCTTTCTAATCCCTTCGCCTAACATTGGATCCTCCTTTTGCTTAGAAGCAACCCTTTCGATCATCACCGATCGAACCTCTAAACATGGCAAAATAGCAGTTTTTGTACTAGCCCCATCCTGAGATCTCCATTGTACTTAGTCAATGCTTCCAAATCTTTCCACTCAACTATCATCGCCAACACTGCATTCTGATGTTTTCTGCTAAGTGCATCTACAACCTTGTTTCCTTTTCCTGGTGTGTACGCAATACCAAAACCATAAACGGCTATAAACTCTAACCACCTCTACTGTCTCATACTCAGCTCCTTCTGAGAGAATAAATACTTTAGCGACTTATGATCCGTATACAGTTCAAATCTCTCTCCCAAAAGGTAATGTCTCCACACCTTCAACGCAAAATTCACCGTAGCTAATTCCAAATCATGCGTTGGATACCTAACCTCATACGGTCTAAGCCATCGAGATGCATAGCCAATCGCTTTACCTCTCCGCATTAACACAGCTCCTAACCTATTTCACATGCATCTGTATAAACTACTAAATCCTGATTCCCCTCTGGAACAACTAACATGGGTGCATTAGTCAATAAGTGTTTTAGATTTTGGAATGCCTCCTCACACTTATCGGTCTAGACAAACTTCACATCTTTTTTCATTAGTTTGGTCATCGGTATCACTATCCACGATAAATTCTTAATGATCTCCAATAGTAATCAGCTAATCCAAGAAAACTCTTTATCTCAGTCACTATCTCGGGTCTCTTCCAATTATTCACCGCTTCAATCTTAGTCAGATCTACAGACAACCCTTTCTCCGAGACTACATGACCAAGAAACTTCACTTCCTTCTTCCAGAAATGACACTTTGAAAATTTCGCCTTTAACTGATGTTGCCTCAATGATTCAAGCACCACTCTAAGATGAACTTCATACTCCCTTTCATCCTTAGATTATATCAAAATATCATCTATAAAAATGAACATGAACCTATCCAAATGCTCTTGGAAAACTTCGTTCATCAAATCTACAAAGAACGCTAGCGCATTAGTTAGTCCGAACGACATTACTAACCACTCGTATGATCCATATCTGGTCCTAAACAAAGTTAAAGGAATACTATCCTCTGCTACTCTAAGTTGATGGAACCCTGTTGCTAAATCCAACCGGGAAAATATTTTGCCTCCACTCAAATGTTCGAACAAATCGTCAATTCTAGGTAACGAATATCGATTCTTTATCGTCTTCTCAATCAACTTGCGATAATCGATACATAACGTTAACGATCCGTCCAGCTTCTTAGCAAACACGGTGGCTACTCCCCAAGGCGAACTGCTTGGCTTGATAAAACTCTTACTTCTAAATCCACCAACAGCACCTTTAACTCCCTCATCTCGGTAGGTGTCATCCTGCTTGGCAGTCTACTTACTGGTTCTTCTCCTGGTACCAAATCTATCCGAAACTCAATAGCACGTTTCGACGGTAGTCCTACTACGGGTTCAAAGACATCTGCAAATTCTCTAAGAATGAAAACTCGATTTAACTCGTCTTCTACCTCCACAACACCCAACAAAGCATTAAGCTCAAAACTAGGGTTTTCTATAGAGTATATAACCTAATAACTACAATCAGGGAGTCTAAGTTATATTTCCTTATCATGGCAAAATATCCTAGCATCGTATTTACTTAACCAATCCATACCCAAAATAATTCCGAACCCTATGAAATCAAATACATCAAACTGCAGACAAAGGTATGACCTAACAAATCAAACTCTAGGTGGTCACATCTTATCCAAAGAGTCGCATACCCTCCTATCGGATTTGCAACCCTTAAGGAAGTAACTAGGTATGAGGGTTCTAGGTTAAGCTTATCTACCAAACAGTGAGATATAAAAGAATGTGATGCACCAGAATCAAATAAAATTCTAACTGACATACCATGGACCAAAAGTGTACATCCCAACATAGCTTTTCCTTTCTCCTGTGCTGTCGGTCTCGAGGTAGTTGGTTCCAATGCAAACACCTTTCCTTTCCCATCCTTGGCTGGTCCTTGCACTAGTTCTTATAGTGCCAAATCTAATCATAGTTGAAACACTATATTCCTTTCTCCTTAGTAGCTTTCTTTCCCTTGCATGTCCGACACTCATGGGCATAGTGTCCTTTCTTGTCACACTTGTAACAGACCACTTCTGTCTTCCCTTCTTAGCAGCTCCATCCTTCTGAGCTCCTTTCTTATGGAAAAACTTTCTCTTCTGACTCTGCCCTCCTTGAGCTTCCTTGGCCTTATTTCTTTCAAGAAAAGCTTGCGTCTCTTCATTCCTCAAGGCCATCTCAACAGCAACATCACATGGATACCTAATATGCGGTAACATGGCTTTAGCAAGCTCAGGCTTCAGCCCACGAATGAACCTTTCATTCCTCTTAATCACAGTATCAACCATAACATAGCCATATCTCGATAGCTCCTCAAATCTCATCGAATACACGAGCATAGTCATATCCCCCTGCTCCAACTCAGCAAACATCCTGAGTAGAGTAGACTTAGCAATCTCTGACATAAACCTTTCCTCGAACCTCCTCTTGTATGAGGCCCAAGTCATATTCTCCTCGTTGACTCCAACTGTCACTGTTTCACCAATACAGTTGTTAACCCTCTTCTATTCACGACTTAGCGACCTACTGGACTCAACGACTTAAGGGAATAAGCGACTTAACTATCCAAGGCATAAACGACTTAACGACCCATAACAAGGCAACGACCTAACGACCTAACGACCTAAAGCACTAGCGACCTAACGACCTAAAGACTCCTGCGATTCAACGGGTTAACGACCTAGCAGCTGAGTAAAGGCAACGACCTAACGAGTTAAAGCAGGAGCGACCTAACGACCTAGCAAGCTCCAGAGTTAAGCCGCGTGCTCACTGCCTCTTCCTTTAGGTCGCTAACGACCTAAACCAAACCGAGATAACTTCTGAACTACACATGCTAAGTCGCTCACAACATATATCTCGTCCAAGATGGCTCCATTAAGTCGCCAATGACTTATGCTACCTCGGGATGGCTCTTAGGTCGCAACTTCTTAGGTCGCTCAAGACCTAAAACATGGCCGACCTAAGCCCAGTTTCTCCTATAAATACCCCGCCTACTCCGCACTTGAAAGGGGACGATTTTTCTAGAACGCCAAGACTCTGCTGTTTTCTCTACTTGCTCCAGCACTTCAAAGACAAAAGACACTTCAAAGAACCTTCGGAAAAGATCAAGTTCATTCAACATGAATTCAAAGAGATTTTCTACAGCAAAGTTATAACTACTTGTCTTGATTGTATTGTAATTGAAGGATCATTGTAAAATCTGTAATCAAATCAGCGATAGAAGAGATTAAGTGGACGTAGGCTTGATTTTGAGCCGAACCACTATAAAAATTACTGTCTCTTTTACGGTTTTCTGCTATTTTCTGCTTGCTTTTAGTTCCCGTACCAACGGGTGGTGCTTTCGCTATATCAAAACTCACACCGGGGTGTTAGCATACATTTTTAGCGTTAACATTTTTGGTGCTTTCACTGAGAAAATCGAACTTAGGGGTGCTCTCATCATTGCTTCACAAAGATTTGTGGAAAGACTCTCCCTAAGAACCAGAAGTCTATCTGAAATTATGACTCCTGGAAGGAAAAGTAAATCTACTAGATCTGGAGTTGCTTATGACAACACCGCCACTTCTCCCGCATCAAATCAAGCGGCTCCTAGTGTTGGAGTCACAAGGGCGGAATTGGATGCCGTAGTGTCTGGGTTGTATCAACAAATGGAAGCCCAGAGCACTTTAATGTTGGACAAGTTGAATGCTTTGCTTGGAGTCAACCAACCACCAGAAAATAATGAGGAAACCTTTGCGGAGGATGTTCATGATTCCCAAGGGAAAAGTATTCCTCAGAGGGCGGCTGGCACCGCCGAAGGGGCACCTCCCCAAGTTGGAGGTTCAAGGCCGCAGCCAACTCTTCGTGAACGTTTGCCCAGGCAAACTTCCGAAAAAGTAGCTGACGTCTGTCCCGCGGAGCCTCTAAACGATGAGGAGTACCTCTCGAGAATGATTCGACAAATCATGAAGGATAACATGCAAAGGGAGGAAGATGAAAGTGACTGGGGTTTCGCTCCAAGCAAAACTCCTTTTACTGAAAGAATTCTGAAGGATGAATTTCCGAAGAAGTTTGTTCCTCCCACCATTCCAGTTTATCGAGGGACAAGCGATCCTAACCAGTTCTTATACAAGTATGACTAGCATATGACAGGTTCCAGAGCGACAGACGAGATCAAGTGCAAATACTTTCCTATGTACTTGGAGGGAGTGGCCCTGCTTTGGTTCACAAAGCTGCCAGTTCGATCCATGGATCAGTTCTCCGATCTAACTCGGAAGTTCAAAGATCAGTTCAGGTTATATGCTTCGAGGGCCAAGGACATAATGTCACTATCCAGCCTCAAACAAAGCTCCGGAGAGTCTATCAAATCTTTCTTAAACCGCTTCAATATAGCCTTGGCTGAGGTTGTTAATGCAGAGCCTCGGATGATTCTGACTTACTTGATGCGAGCTATTGACAAATCAAGTGAATTCGGAAAATGGCTAAAGATGAAAGAGCCAAGTTCACTTGAGAAGTTCTACAAGAAGGCCGATGAATTCATGCGCTTAGAAAGCCTTCCTGTGCCAGCAAAAGTAGACTTGGCTGAAGTCAAGAATAACAATGTTGCTACTAACAAAAAGGAATCTGGTGGTCAGAAGAGGGAGAATGATGATAGGAAAAGGCTGAAAGATATGAAGAAACTTCGCTACTTTAAACCTTCAGATTTTACTCCCTTAACTGATACTCCAGAAAATATCTTTTTCGCAACTAAGGAAGCTATCGAATACCCCAAACCACCTGAGATGAAGCTTGGGAAAAATGCTATGCATAATGGGAGATTCTGTCGGTTTCACAATCAACCTGGCCACGACACTAATGAATGTCACCATTTAAAGAATTTGATTAAAGAGCTGTTGAGACAGAATAAACTACAACAATATGTGAAGAGAAACAGAAGTGACCCAACCTCATCTACTCTAGGGCAACAAGTTCCTGCTCATTAATCCAACTCAGGTGAGAGGACTACAGCGCAGGAATCTGAGAGGCCTATCATCAATGTTATCACAGGGGGTCCTCACCTAGCGGGCAGAAGTTGGGGTGAGATGGGGAGATATGCTCACGCTTTGAGGTATGCCCAGGCGGAAGAAAATGTTTTTGTCTTGGAAGATGCTGCACCTTTAAAACAGCAAAGAACTTTTAACGATGACATCATATTCCGGGCTAGAGACTCTATTGGCATTGAGGCTCCCACCATGGATCCCTTGGTAATATCTGCTAGCATCGGATCGGCCATTGTGAGAAGGGTGCTTGTTGACTGCGGCGCTTCTTGCAATATCCTCTTCAGAAAGACATTTGATCAGATGAAAATTCCCATGACTGATGTCCAAGCTTCCTCGTAGAAAATTGTTGGGTTCACTGGAGAACCAAAACAGCCTATTGGGACTATTGACTTATTTGTAGAGCTCGGAGAAGGGGAAAAGAAAGTGGTCCGAAAACAAACTTTTGTGATTGTTGATGAATTCTCCGCTTACAATGCCTTCTTGGGTCGACCAACTCTTGCCGCATTCAAGGCCATTCTCGCCCCATGGTGCCTGACTATGAAGTTCCCTACTGATAATGGCGTCGGTGTTGTGAAGGGGGACCAAAATGCCGGGCGAGAATGCTATTTCATAGAATTACGGGAAAGAAGGAAAAGAGAAATGGGTAAAGGTGCGGCAGCTCCGCTCCGCATCAAAGAACCCAACTTGTAGCAATTACGGGGTGGACCCTGCACTGGTGAGCACAGTGGTGCACGAAAAAAGATTGATCCCAGAAAAACCAGTGCAGGGGAAAGTAGAGTGGTGCCGGTGGAAGTAACGATGCCAATATCTGTTGACCTGAACGACCCAAACAAGGTGCTGAATGTTGGTTCACAACTTGGTATGACGGTTCAGAATATGCTGATATCATTCTTGAAAGCAAATCTGGATGTATTCGCTTGGAGTCATGCCGACATGTATGGAATATCTCCAAAAATCACAGTGCATGCTTTGAATATTGATCCAAAATTCACACCCGTAAAGCAGAAAAGAAGAACCCAAGGTCCTGAAAGGTCGACAGCATTAAAAGAAGAAGTAAATCAGCTCATGGAAAATGGCTTCATTAGAGAATCCACTTATCCAAATTGGGTCTCTAATCCGGTGTTGGTTAAAAAAGCAAATGGAAAGTGGAGAGTATGCATCGAATTTTCAGACTTGAACAAAGCATGCCCCAAAGACTGTTTCCCGTTGCCCAGGATTAATCAGTTGGTGGATGGAACAGCCGGGCATGAATTATTGTCTTCTATGGATGCTTACTCAGGATATAATCAAATCATGATGCATAAGCTAAATCAGGAGGACACGAGCTTCATTAGTGATGTTGGCCTTTACTGCTATAAAGTCATGCCCATCGGACTAAAGAACGCGGGGGCAACTTATCAAAGACTCGTTAATGCCATGTTCAAACCCCAGATTGGTCAGACTATGGAAGTATACGTTGATGATATGTTGGTAAAATCAAAGAAGGTAGTAGACCACCTAGATCATTGGCAGAAATGTTCGCGGTCCTTCGAAAGTACGGAATGAAGCTAAATCCTCTAAAATGTTCGTTCGGGGTAGAGTCCGAAAAATTCTTGGGTTTCATTGTGAGTGCTAGGGGCATCGAAGCTAATCCTGCTCAGATTATTGCTTTAAGAGAAGTCAAAGCCCCTAGAACAAAGAAGGAATTGCAAAGCCTCAACGAGAAAGTCGCTGCTCTAAGTCGGTTTTTTTTCAGGGTCACTGATAAATGCATTCCCTTCTTTGACGCTCTGAAGAAAGGAAAGAAAAACTTTGAATGGACTCTTGAATGTCAGAAAGCTTTTGATGAACTGATTCGTCACATGGAAATGCCTCCAGTACTTTCTCAGCCCAACAATGGTGAAGATCTTTTTATATATTTAGCGGTTTCATCTCATGCTCTCAGTGCAGCATTGGTACGGGAAGACACAAAAGTTTAGCACCCGATTTATTACATCAGCAAAAGATTCACTGGGGCAGAGATGAATTATTCAAAGCTGGAAAAGCTCGCCTATTGTCTTTTGATTACATCCAAAAAGTTGAGGCCATATTTCCAGGCTCATCCTATTAAAGTCCTCACTGATCAACCTCTAAAGCAAGTCCTATTTTGCCCTGAAACTTTGGGTCGTCTTCTGAAGTGGAATATTGAACTCAGCCAATACGATATCACCTACCATCCCCGAAGAGCAATCAATGGACAAGCTTTAGCAGATTTCATAGCAGAATACACAGATAAAGGTGGCAGTGAGGAAGAGGTGACTAATGACATCCCGATCCGATGGAAATTATATGTTGATGGTGCAAGAAATGACTATTGCTCTGGAGCTGGGGTTGTGCTTGAAACCCCCGAAGGGCGATCATTGTGCTATGCATTGAGATTAGAATTTCCTTCGACAAATAATGAAGCAGAATATGAATCTCTTATTGCCGGCTTGAAGATTGCTAAAGAAATGAACATCAAAGTATTGTAGATCTTCGGTGATTCCCAGCTTATTATATGCCAAGTCAAGAAAGAGTTTCAAACTAAAGGAGGAAATCTGCCTACTTACTTGTCAAAGGCCTGGGAGCTTCTCGATGATTTTGATCATTATATAATCAGCCACATACCCCGGGAAGAAAACATGAAGGCAGATTCTCTCGCAAAATATTCAAGCTCTGGCGAAGCTCAATTATTAGGATTGGTCCATGTGGAAGTCTTGTCAGCTCCAAGTACCGATGAGATGGATATTGACTGGATCATGGCTGTATCTCAAGAACAGGAGTCGTGGATGACCTCTATCAAGGAATATCTATTCAATGGCTCCTTGCCAGAAAACTCAAAAGAGCGCCAGAAGCTGTTAAGAAAAGCCCCGAGATATGTAATTCAAGATGGCCATTTGTACAGACGAGGATTCTCGATGCCATTACTCCGATGTGTAACCAAAGAAGAGGCTAAGACAATTTTAGCTGAGGTGCACGGAGGAGAGTGTGGGGATCATTCAGGTGGCCAAACTCTTGCAAAGAAAATTCTCCGCTATGGCTATTATTGGCCAGATATTAATCGAGATGCTGCTAGCTACTCCCGAAAGTGTGACAGATGCCAGAGATTTGCAAAAATCCCATGAGCACCTTCCACCGTGCTAACACAGATGGTCAGTCCATGGCCATTCGCCATTTGGGGGATAGATCTCATTGGGCCTTTGTCGATCGCCTAGTCCAGAATCAAATACGCTATTGTTGCTGTTGATTATTTCACGAAATGGGCTGAAGCTGAACCATTAGCTACTATTACCTCTAAAAAGATGATAAACTTTGTGACTAAAAATATCATTTGCAGGTATGGTGTGCCTCAGAAGATAATCACAGACAATGGTACCCAATTCAAAAGCGAGGAATTCCAGGACTTTTGTAGGCGGTTCAAGATCCAAAATAGCTTCTCAGCAGTGGCTCATCCGTAGGAAAACGGGCAAGTGGAAGCAGTGAACAAAATTATCAAATCAACCATCAAAAAACAGCTGGAAAAAGCAAAAGGTGGTTGGGTCGATAAGTTGCCACTAGCACTATGGGCATACAGAACTACCCACAAAACTGCGAATGGGCACACTCCATTCTCATTAGCATATGGATCAGAAGCAATGATTCCCATGGAAATAGAGGTCCCCTCACACAGGAGAATTCATTTTAACCAAGCTGAAAATGAAAAGCTGCAACTTGAAGCACTTGACTTGCTTGATGAAAGAAGGAAAGAAGCTGAGCTCAGAGTTGCAGCTCATCAACAAAGGATAGCCAGGTACTTCAATTCTAAAGTTCGCCAACGCAACTTTGAAATTGGGGATCTAGTCTTGAAAAGGGTCATGACAGCAACAGGAGTGTTTGGGCCAAACTGGGAAGGGCCATATGTCATAGGCAAAAACTTCGTGATGGCACTTTCAAGCTTACAACTGTCAAAGGAGATCCAATTCCGAGAGCCTTGAACAGCAATCACTTGCGTCCATATTTTACTTAGAAGCTATGCTTAAATTTGTAAAATGATTGTGGATGTATCATTCTTGTATTGTAAACCATTGTAAAATCAGTGTGAATCAACAATGAGAACTATAAAGTGGATGTAGGCCCAATTCTTGGCCGAACCACTATAAATCTTGTGTTTTCTACTACTATAAAATGCCTGTCTCGTTTTCGATGTGCAAATATCTTAAATATATTGCTAAAATGTCGATTTAATATTGCAGGCTATCAAAGCAAAGCTTACCTATTCAACACATCACAAGGCCAAGCGATTCCTACAAATCACTCAACAAACAAATATCAGGCCACAAAAATTCCAGATTCAATTCCTACATAAGAGGTGCTTCTCACAAACAGTTGGTGATTCCACCGAAGGGGCACCTTCCCAAAGTGAAGGTTCCAGGCCCTTGCTAACTGATTGTGATTGTTTGTGCAAACAAACATCCGGTTAAGTAGCTTGCGGCTGCCCTATGGATTCAGTTAACAATGAAGTACACTTCTCTGGAAGAATCAAACAACCTGCAAAAGAAAGGAACATGTGCTTAGAGGTGATAACAAGGAATCACTGAGTGACAGATGGTGAAAAGACATGGGCAAGCAGACAAAAACAGCCAAAATGGAATCTTGTCTCTCAACAAAAAAGGTTGGTGGAACCACCGAAGGGGCACCTTCCCAAAGTAAAGATTCCAGGCCCTTGCTAGTTAATTGTGATCATTTGTGCAAACAAACATCCAGTTAGGTAGTTTGCGTCTGCTCCGTGGATCCACTTAACTGTGAGATGCAACCTTCCTGGGAAACGAAACATGAAAGCCCTCTTCGGAGGCACACTTCAAAGCCCTCTTCGGAGGCACACTTCTACTCTCATGGGAAGATCAATTTCTCTAAAATGAGAACATTCTTCCCCAAAAATGTTGAATTGCTAAATTAAGTCCTCCAACGAGGCACGTTGTAAAATGAAATGTTTTTCTCAAACAAAAAGGTTGGTGGAACCACCGAAGGGGCACCTTCCCGAAGTGAAGGCACCGGGCCCTTGCTACTTAATTATGATCGTTTGTGCAAACAAACATCTAATTAGGTGGCTTGCGTCCGCCCCGTGGATCCATTTAACTGTGAGAAATAACTTTCATGCAAACAAATAAAGCCCTCTTCAGAGGCACACTTCTACTCTCGTGGGAACATTCTTCCCCAAAAAAGTTGAAGTGCCAAATAAAGCCCTCTTCGGAGGCACACTTCTACTCTCATGGGAACACTCTTCCCCAAAAAAGTTGAAGTGCCAAATAAAGACCTCTTCGGAGGCACACTTCTACTCTCATGGGAACATTCTTCCCCAAAAAAGTTGAAGTGCCAAGTAAAGCCCTCTAACGAGGTACGCTGTAAAATGAAATGTTTTTCTCAAACAAAAAGGTTGGTGGTACCACCGAAGGGGCACTTTCCCAAAGTGAAGGCACCGGGTCCTTGCTACTTAATTATGATCGCTTGTGCAAACAAACATCCAATTAGGTGGCTTGCGTCCGCCCTCTGGATCCATTTAACTATGAGAAATAACTTTCAGGCAAACAAATAAAGCCCTCTTCGGAGGCACACTTTTACTCTCATGGGAACATTCTTCCCCAAAAAAGTTGAAGTGCCAAATAAAGCCCTCTTTGGAGGCACACTTCTACTCTCATGGGAACATTCTTCCCCAAAAAAGTTGAAGTGCCAAATAAAGCCCTCTTCGGAGGCACACTTCCACAAGTTGAAGTGCCAAATCAAAGCCCTCTACGGAGGCCCACTTCACCGCGTAGGGGAATCCACTTTTCAAAAATAAAAGTGACCATCTCCGAAAGTTGAAGTGTAAAAAAAAAGAGAGAGAGAAAACTTCTCCGACACAAAGCACACTCTACTAAAGCAGAATAATAGTTCCTCAAAACGGAAGAATTATTCTCTAGAATAAGAGTACAAGTCTTTTCATAATGGAGAATATTGCAATAAGCCATGGTATGAGGGCAATATAGCTAAATTAACAAAAGCAATGCTCAAGCAGCATACCACGAGCTCACTGCAGTATCATACAAAGAAAACAAAGAAACTTATGCTAAAATAGGGAATAAAGGCATTCACAAATACAGACAAAAGATTGTACAAGTAAAAAGAATCATTTTATTCCATACTATAAAAGATCTGTATACATGTGCAGGTTTCAAAAAGCGGGGGTCGGTACTTGCAAAATCTCCGGTCGATACAAGTCTTTATAG
The DNA here is from genome assembly GCA_030737815.1 of Allium fistulosum. Classification (NCBI taxonomy): domain Eukaryota; kingdom Viridiplantae; phylum Streptophyta; class Magnoliopsida; order Asparagales; family Amaryllidaceae; genus Allium; species Allium fistulosum. The sequence goes on from CM060907.1 coordinate 173,133,445, forward strand.
ACAAGCAAAAAGCAAAAAAGAACAAGAAGAACAAAACCAAACTCATTTCTTCTTCTTCCCACCGCCTTTGGAGCCCTCACCTGGCCTAATGGTTAAATTTTTGAGTCGGCTTGAACTCTTCGGGGAAGAAGGAGAAAGAGGTGCAATTGGGTCCTCTCCTGCTTTCTCATCGCTAGCAGAAGCGTCCTTAGCAGAAGCGTCCTTCTTTTTCTTTGAAATTCCACGCTTTCCCCTCTTCCTTGAAGAAGATTCGCTGCCCGGAGTGATCAGATCGATCAGCTTTGTATCATCAGCAGTAAATTTCTCCGGGGTCCTCTCACCCTCCTCGAGTTCTTTGGCTTTCTACTCTTGTGAAGCGGCTGGGTCATCTAAGCCTTAAAGAGCTCCTATTTGTTCTTCTTGCGACCCCAGTTGAGAAGCAGAAGGAGGATTAACTTGAAGAGGTGGAGGGGCAACAGCTGGAGGATGCGAAGCCTGTACAACGCTTGTTGTTTTCACTCCAGAAGAATAAAAGTTGAACATCAGTATTCCTCGCAAAAGAGAGGAGATAGTGGCACGTCGAGGCTTAAGTAATAAGTAAGAAATTCATCGAGCTCATGTGAAGCAAACAAGTAGTCCACTTGAGCTAGATCAATGTTGAAGTTACCTGGAGAGGTTGGCTTTATCACGTCAATTTCATAATCTTGGGCTTCGGTCCTTTCTTGGGCCTCATCTTCGGCATGGGCAGTTGCAGTTTCGATTTCGGCTTTTGCAGCAGGCGGAGAGTGGGAACTAGAGCCAATAGTATCAACGTCGACCGAAGACGAAGGACGAGTTGGGTCGGTCAAAGGTGCCTTCCCTGGACGCTCTCCTTCCGCTGCTTCGGCTCGCTCTCTGGCAAGTTGCTCTTTCCCTCTCACAAGGGTGACACGACCCTCATCATCCAAATAATGAGCCTCAAAATCCTCCGTAGTGTAGCTAGTATCTTTAAGCACTTCAACTGCTGCCTCACACACTTCAGCTAGGGTGACCTCATACTTTGGGCCCAAAAATAAGAGACTGCCACGCCCCAAGACGCTGAGAACATAAAACTCAAAAAGAGTAGAGCTAACCTTGGCCTCAGTCGCCTCGTGTGATTGTTCAGCTGCTGCTTTTCCAGCGATGGCCTCGTCACGCTCTCTTTCAGCCTTAGCAAGCTGGGCCCTTAACATTGTAATCTCCAAGTTCTGAGAGCTATTCTTTTCCCACAACTGAGCAACATCTTTGCGGTAGATTTCTACAATTTTCCGCTCCGCTTCAAGTTTAGCCTCAGCATCTCGTTGGGTAGCGTGGGCGTCCCTTACTTGCTTTTGAAGCACCTCTTCCTTTTGAGTATAAGAAGTGGAAGAGGTGGCAAGATCATCTTTAAGCTTCTTGACTTCAGCCTCAAGCTCCTTGTTGTAGACGGTGATGCTCTTCATCTCCGTATCATGCTGATCAAGAACTTTTTGCCACTCAGACTTATCGTTCTCCATGGTCAGCATAGCCTCGAGATTTGCACGATTGACTCTTTGGAGCTCATCAACTAGTTTGTGCCATCTAGACATTCTTTCAATATCAAGCTTGATGGCGTCAAGATTTCTTAGCATGGCCTGCTTGTCAATTGGAACCAAGTCCAGATCGAAACGTACTCCTTTCAAGCACCAATGCGGAAATTTGCTTTGGAGTACAAACGGAGGCTTCTCAACTTGATAAGGAGGCCTATTGATGGTTGATTGAATATCAGCTCTTTTAAGGGCAGGAGAGCTAGAAGGGATGTCTAAAGAGATAGAAGCAGCGGGCACTTTAGAAATTTCAGATGAAGACTTGTCACCGAGTTTGGCTCGCTTGCTTGGATCTTCAGCTATATGACTCTTCCCCTTATCGTCATGAGATTTTCTTTTATGGGAGTCATCATCCCTTTGGTGAGAGTCATATCGGTCATCTCTTCTTCCATACCGCTCCTCATAAGCCTGCCTTTCATGAGCTTTCCTAGCCGCTGTTTCCTCATCAGTCTTCCGAGGGGCAGGAAGATAGCGCCGGAGGTCATAAGAATCACGCCTCGCATAGCGTTGGAAGTCATCATAATATGAGCCACTGCGTTCCATGGAAAACCTGAAAGTGAAAAAGAGACAAATTTAGAACTCCCCGAAATAAAGAAGCTAAGTGCGCATAATTGCCAAAAATCCTAAGTGTGTGTGTGGCATGCGAACTACGCGCGTCAAGCTACAAACCACTCTTAGGCTTAGGAGTGACGTCAGCTTTCGCAGCAGGAGTCAATTCTTGGGTTTGTGGAATTAATCGCAAGGCGGATGTCGCTTCAATTGCTGGAGAAACAAGTTTAGGAGTGTTGGTGTCATCTTTAAAGAGCTCTTGGGAAGTCACCATAAAATCGTTCAGTTCTCCAAAAATATCATCACCATCATGCCTAGCGGAACTTTCTTTCTCAGCTCCCTCATCAGCTTCTCTAGTAGCCTTCCTAGAATGTTGAGGAAATTCCTCTTCTTCAATAACTGGGGGAAGTTTGGATTTTCTAGATATCCCCACACCATCAGTGGAACTGGAGCATTTCACTAATGAAGACTCCACAATAGGTTCCTTCGATGCGAATTCTTCTGCGGGGGCTGGGGTATTTGATGCTTCTGCTTGAGAGCTGGGGGCATCACGGGATTGGATGGATCGAGAAGAGTGCAGGAGTCCGAATTGTTGCAAAAATTCGTTCCTCTGTAGAAACTTAATACTTCTCTCATTGGCAGCTACGGCACTCAACCTCTTGAAAGTCGGTTTGTGACTAGAATCTTTAGAGGGGGGCGGAAGTGCTGCAAAAGTAAAGAATGAAGTTAGCGCTTGACGACTCGAATTTTGAAAGGCTCAGAAATGAAATAAACGGAGAAAAGAAGTCTTACTTCCTACTCTCCAGATACCGTAGAATCCTGGGGGACAACGGACATAGAAGAATTGGTTTAGAAACCCGTGAGCGCTCTCGGGCAGATCTGTAATTAGCTTGCGGTTCCTTGCGCTCCTAACAAGAGTTATATAAGGGTGATCTTTGTTCTTCCCAAATGAACACAGGTAGCAGATCTCCTCGAAGATTAGGAGGCGGTCAAGCGTTCTCCTAAATAGTATGCACAACCCCATCAAAATGGCATAGCCATTAGGGTGCAACTGGAATGGAGAGATAGTTAAGCGGAGGAGAAGTGTTCTAAGAAATTCGCTGAAGGGGGGAATAGCTCCATTCAGGCACATTTGACGATTGACTGCAATGAAGCCATGTGGTAGCCTATCGGCAGTGTCGTTTACCCCTAGGAGTAGAGCATCTGCTTCAGCAATGCCAAATTGAATACATAGCTGGTTGAAGGTCCGTTGGTTCAATGAAGTTGGAACTCTTTCCGGAGGATTATCCATAGGGTCAGCAATTGGGAAAACTTCATCGGTCCGATCTACTATCTCTTCTTGTACTTGTTGAGAAGCCATTCTACACAAGGAACTGGATATTCAAATATGAAGGTGCACGTTTCCTAAAAGCGTGTGAAGTGTTGTGCAAAGCTACTAAAATAACAAGTAAATAAAGTAAAACTTGAAATTAAACTGGTTGGCGCACGTCAATTCAGGAGATTCAAGGCTTGTTATTGGATCAAAATTAAGTGTAGTATCAATGTAGATAATATTTAGTGATAAGCAGTTATAACCGTATTAATTTTGCGTTGATGCTCCATTTAAGTCAGTTGATTCACAGCATTTCACTTTTAATTAGATTCATATTATTTTACTTAAGTAAAATATTAGCTCTTTGACCTAATCCATCACTCGATGTGGGCAGTCGATGATGAGTATGTTCGTCCTAGTTTTCTGCAAATGTTGTATTTAACAGGTTGTTAGCTTAAAAGTCTGTGAAAGAGTGCAACAAGTTCAAGGAGTTCATTCTGGCAGTTCAAATTGGAAATTCAATCAAGTTCTGTCAAAATTTTGCAAGTGTTCAAGTCCTGTTCATTCTCTAAGTCGTAGGAATGACTTAATTTAGCTCGAGACTCTTTAGGTCGTCCAGATCATGTCCAAACGACCTAACATAGGTCGGGCTTCCCTAAGTCGCTTTGCTTGAGTTATGGAGTTCATCAGTTATATTCTTACAAGTTAAAGCTATGATGCGGGTTAAGTTAGGTCGTTGATTATTTAAGTCGTTCTGCTTTAAGTCATATGCTATTCTGGCAAGTTGAGTCACAGTCCCTTATGTCGTTCAGGAATTCCCTTAAGGTGCCTTCCCTGGACTTGGTTCCAATTGACAAACAGGCCATGCTGAGAAATCTTGACGCTATCAAACTTGATATTGAAAGAATTTCTGGCTGGCAGAAACTAGTCGATGAGCTTCAAAGAGTAAACTGCCTGAATCTCGAGGCTATGCTGACCATGGAGAGCGATAAGTCTGAATGGCAAAAAATCCTAAGTGTGTGTGGCGTGCGAACTACGTGCATCAAGCTAACAACCACTCTTTAGCTTAGGAGTGATGTCGGCTTTTGCACCAGGAGTCAACTCGTGGGTTGATGGGATTGGTCGCAAAACGGATGTCGCTTCAATTGATGGAGAAACAAGTTTAGAAGCGGTGGTATCTTCTTTAAAGAGCTCATGGGAAGTCACTATAAAATCGCTCAGCCCTCCAAAGATATCATCACCATCGTGCCCAGCGGAATGGGTCATATCAGCGGTGCCCTCTTCAGCACGCTTTACATTCTTCGTAATAGAACTATCTTTCTCAGCTTCCTCATCAGCCTCTTTAGTAGCCTTCCCAGAATGTTGAGGAAATTCCTCTTCTTCAATAACCGGGGGAAGTTTAGATTTGTCAGATAACCCCACACCGTCAACGGAACTGCAGCATCTCACTAATGAAGTCTTTACAATAAGTTCCTTCGGTGCAAGTTCTTCTGCAGAGGCTGGGGCATCTGACGCTTCTACTTGAGAGCTGGGGCATCACGGGATTGGATAGATCTAGAAGAGTGCAAAAGTCCGAATTGGTGCAAAAATTCGTTCTTTTGAAGAAACTTGATACTTCTCTCATTAACAGCTACCGCACTCAGTCTATCGAAAGTCGGCTTGTGGCTAGAATCTTTAGAGGGAGGAGGAAGAGCTGCGAAAGTAAAGAATGAAGTTAGCACTTGACAACTCGAATTTTGAAAAGCTCAGAAATGAAGTAAACTGAGATAGGTAATCTTACTTCCTACTCTCCAGATACCGTAAAATCCCGGGGGGCAACGGACATAGATGAATTGGTTTAAAAACCCATGAGCGCTCTCGGGCAGATCCGTGATTAGCTTGCGGTTCCTTGTGCTCCTTACGAGAGTAATAGAAGGGTGATCTTTGTTCCTCCCAAATGAACACAGATAACAGATCTCCTTGAAGCTTGGGAGGCGGTCAAGCGTCCTCCTAAATAATACGCACAACCCCATCAAAATGGCATAGCCATTAAGGTGCAACTGGAATGGAGAAATGGTTAGTCGAAGGAGGAGTGTTCTGAGAAAATCGTTGAAAGGGGGAATAGCTCCATTCAGACACATTTGTCGATTGACTGCAATGAAGCCATGTGGCGGCCTATCGGCAGTGTCATTTACCCCTGGGAGTAGAGCATCCGCTTCAGCAATGCCAAATTGAATACATAGCTGGTTGAAGGTCCGTTGGTTCAAAGTAGTTGGAACTCTTTCCGGAGGACTATCCAAAGGGGCAGCAATCGGGAAAACTTCATCGGTCCGATCTACTATCTCTTCTTGTACTTGTTGAGAAGTCATTCTACACAAGGAACTGGATATTCAAATATGAAGGTGCACGTTTCCTAAAAGCATGTGAAGTGTTGTGCAAAGCTACTGAAATAACAAGTAAATAAATTAAAACTTGAAATAATACTGGTTGACGCATGGTAATTCAGGAAGATTCAAGGCTTGTTATTGGATCAAAATTAAGTGTAGTATCAATGCAGATAATATTTAGTGATAAGCAGTTATAACCGTATGAATTTTGCGTTGATGCTCCATTTAAGTCAGTTAATTCACAGCATTTCACTTTTAATTAGATTCATATTATTTTACTTAAGTAAAATATTAGCTCTTTGACCTAATCCATCACTCGATGTGGGCAGTCGATGATGAGTATGTTCGTCCTAGTTTTCTGCAAATGTTGTATTTAACAGGTTGTTAGCTTAAAAGTCTGTGAAAGTGTGCAACAAGTTCAAGCAGTTCATTCTGGCAGTTCAAATTGGAAATTCAATCAAGTTCTGTCAAAATTTTGCAAGTGTTCAAGTCCTGTTCATTCTCTAAGTTGTAGGAACGACTTAAGTTAGCTCGAGACTCTTTAGGTCATCTAGATCATGTCCAAACGACCTAACATAGGTCGGGCTTCCCTAAGTCGCTTTGCTTGAGTTATGAAGTTCATAAGTTATATTCCTACAAGTTAAAGCTATGCTGCGGGTTAAGTTAGGTCGCTGATTCTTTAAGTCGTTCTACTTTAAGTCATATGCTATTCTGGCAAGTTGAGTCACAATCCCTTATGTCGTTCAGGAATTGGATGCTATGTCATTAAGTCGTTCACTAAGTTAGGTCGCCTGGTTCTTGTCCAAAGTACTGAGCCCTAGGTCGTTCAAAGCCCCTAAGTCGAGCACTACCTAACTCTCCTTAACCCGCTAACTCCTCTTCATTCAACAACTTGCCTAACTCACTAACCCGTTAACCTGATAACCCGTTAGCATCTCCACAATAAAATCCACCATCTCTCCACACCGCCAGATCATCCAAAACCGATTAAAATCGTCTTGGATCCATCATAAATCCGATGCACTGCTATGCTCTCATGAATTACAACAACAACATGTTCAATAACGATCGAAAATCGATCGTAACATAACTCATGGTGAAATGCGGTAAGTGAAATCAGATTGGGGTCGGAAAATGGGGGATTCACGATTCGGTGATGGTCGTGGTTGGATAATGGTCGGATTCATTTACGTAGTGTGATGATGAAGATGATCGACGACTGGTTAGTTTGAATTCTTCTTCGAAAGCTCAGAAATTCTTCAATGGCGGGTTAGAATGTTAGAGCAGGTGAAGAGAAGAAGGAGAGATTTAAGCGACTTATATACAAGGGCAGTGGAACTCAAATCGACACGAACGACCTATCTCTCTCATAAGTCGCTCACGACTTAGCGACTCAGGATGGCGCTAGTTAAGAGGTATCGAAGCACACGACCTAGCTCCTAGGCGTATACTTTGAGGGGCAAGTGTTAACACTCTTCTATTCATGACTTAGCGACCTACTAGACTCAACGACTTAAGGGAATAAGCGACTTAACTATCCAAGGCATAAACGACTTAACGACCCATAACAAGGCAACGACCTAACGGCCTAAAGCACTAGCGACCTAACGACCTAAAGACTCCTGCGATTCAACGGGTTAACGACCTAGCAGCTGAGTAAATGCAACGACCTAACGAGTTAAAGCAGGAGCGACCTAACGACCTAGCAAGCTCCAGAGTTAAGCCGCGTGCTCACTGCCTCTTCCTTTAGGTTGCTAACGACCTAAACCAAACCGAGATAACTTCTGAACTACACATGCTAAGTCGCTCACAACATATATCTCGTCCAAGATGGCTCCATTAAGTCGCCAATGATTTATGCTACCTCGGGATGGCTCTTAGGTTGCAACTTCTTAGGTCGCTCACGACCTAAAACATGGCCGACCTAAGCCCAGTTTCTCCTATAAATACCCTACCTACTCCGCACTTGAAAGGGGACGATTTTTCTGGAACACCAAGACTCTGCTGTTTTCTCTACTTGCTCCAACACTTCAAAGAAAAAAGACACTTCAAAGAACCTTTGGAAAAGATCAAGTTCATTCAACATGAATTCAAAGAGCTTTTCTGCACCAAAGTTCTAACTACTTGTCTAGATTGTATTGTAATTGAAGGATCATTATAAAATCTGTAATCAAATCAGCGATAGAAGAGATTAAGTGGACGTATGCTTGATTTTGAGCCGAACCACTATAAAAATTACTGTCTCTTTTACCGTTTTCTGCTATTTTCTGCTTGCTTTTAGTTCCCGTACCAACGGGTGGTGCTTTCGCTATATCACAACTCACAACGGGGTGTTAGCGTACATTTTTAGCATTAACAACAGCGCTGCCCCATATAGCTGTCTAGAGGCGAGTCTCCTTTTCTGCTCATCGTTGAGCCCTAAGTCAGCAAAAATCCACTCGCCATGAAGTAACCAATTCTCCACTTCAGTTGCATCTTTAGTACCAATAAACGGCTTTCCTCCCAGCCGAGCATAATCTATACTCACAACAACATAGTTATTCACCACCGGAGCTTCTTGATTTCCTCCTCCAACTACTCCAGTAGCAACTCCCACTTGCATTATGTTTACAAAGAACTAATACATTGCTCCCATGTCAACTTGCGGGACTCCAGCACCTACATTTGCAGCTTGTGTCTGACCTTGATTCCTCCTCGTATTTGGTCTGGCATTTCCATTAGTTGTTGTGCTTCCCCACCAAGGTTAACTCTTCCACTTCTAGCATCCATATCTGCATTCAAGCCTTCGTAAGATATAGAAGATTAGACTAAGAGAGATAGAAGAATAAAGATATAGCCTATACTTATATATAGCAAATACAAGTAAGTTACTATAGCGTTATCCCATACACCGATCTTTTCTCTAATTCCTTAGGATTATGTTTTCAAAAATCATTTTAATTTTAAAGTTTTTTAATAACCTATGTTTTGATACCAAGTTGTAACATCCCCTATCTTAAGGCCCAAAGCTAAGCGTTACAGATGCTGCAATCATCTATAGTATTAACTTCCGACAACAAAACATGGTAATGTAATGACATTCATAATATCAGAAACATATGAATATGAAACAAACTCACAGATTTCGAAAACAACTTTTCTGATTACATTTCACAAAACATGTTTCATATTCCATTACATAATCCCAAGCGTCTCCCAAGAATTGATCAAATATAATTACTACAAAATACGCCAAGAGCGACATATAAAGATGCCCCCTTGGATGATCAGAGTACTAAATAGATAAACTGTCTTAATACATCACAGGAGGAATAAAAATATCAACTCCTAATTAGCTGACTTCAACCTCCTGCTTGTCTTTGGAAGCTTTATTCGTCCACCTACTAAACCTAAAAAACCCTGACTCTCAATCTACTCAAATCAATTTTGAGCACTCGAGAGTTTAAGGGAAAAAACATAAACTTCGAGTCAGACATAAAGCCTGGTGTGAATAATACTATTACATCTCGGTTTACTGATATTAAGTGAGACCACACTACTTAGTGGAACGGGTTTCCCCTCACTAATATCCCTTTAAAACATATCTTTTTGCAAATAAAAATCTGGCAATCAAACTGATCATAACAATAATAGCAATATCATATCTGCTTATAAACAGGTAACAAATGGACCATTTGTCCCTAGAATATAGTTTTGTTTGGCTTACTACTAACCATTTTCTGACTCGGGCCTACCGGACAAAATGAACAAATAATCTAACACCTGTTAGACAAACTTCTGGACGGTCTATCCTTAACTTACTTCTAGAAGGATCACCTGATCCTAATGGTTTTTCGGGCTCACCAATAACCTGTCCTTCTTCTCTGTACATATATTCCTTTCTATGTGTAATCATCATTTAAGTTTTACCCATAACTAAGCCTACACATTGGAATTTTGGAGTAAAATTAGCTAGGGGCTATAGCTAACGTATAGGGTACGACTCTACACCAGTCCCATCTGGTATACAAATATCTGAGTCATTTTACATAGGGTTAACTACCCTTTAAATTTTCCTTGAAAACCTTTTCAAATGATTTAATCCCTTTAAATCATACTCAAACAAGGAAAACATATTATTGCTTTACTCAAACCTCTTTGCCATGATATATACTTTACTCAAAACATTGTTGATGAAAACATTCGAAACCTTTGTTTAAACCTTTAAACAATTCTCTTTCGAAACCATTGAAAGTACCCCTTTCGAAATCATTGAAAGTACCCCTTCTGATACAAGTAAACTACTTTACTTTATAACCTTAGGCCGATAGGCCAAAACATACCTTTTGAAACCATTACCATAGTCCTTTCGAAAACATTGAAAACATCTCTTTCGAAACCTTTATAAACCTTAGACATCCTCTTTTAAAATACTTTAAACATACATTTCAAAAACATTGGAAACCTTCCATTTAAACACTAAGGATATCCTTTCGAAAACATTAGTGAAGCACCCCTTCAAAACCTTTATCATATACCTTTCGAAAATACTGGGGAACCTCCCCTTCGAAACCTTTATTAGTTACCTTTCGAAAACATTGAAGTACACTACTTAAAACAAACCTTTCAAAAGAATTGGGTTCAAGTAAAATATGTGGAACAACCTTTCGAAACCATTTAGAACCATTCCTTTCGAAACCTTGGGCTTAACTTTCAATAGAACAAAGGGTCTTAAAACAACTAAGTCGAAAGCACTCTATCGAAAGCAATTTCCTAAGTAAAAGAAAAGGACGGTATCGAAACCAATCCCTTCGAAAGCATTGGAGAAGCGGCTCTAATTTTAAACCAAAGAAACCCTTTCGAAGGCATCACTTTGAAAGGTAAAAGGCGGCAGGTAGGGTTTCGAACCCTTCGAAAGCAATTTCTTAAAACAAAGGCGCAACCTCTTTCGAAACCTTTCTTCCTTTAAAACCAATGACTTACTTGAAAGCAATCTTTTCGAAAGCAAAGCAGGCGCATTTCCTTAGAAAGCAAAACAATGTTTCGACCCCTTCGGAACCCCTTGTTTCGACTCAATACCTTTCGCCTATGTCCAATCTATTACGTACCAAGGCTTTTGATACCATGTGTATTGGTTTTGATGAAGATGGAGGCAGAAGTACTTAATCGAAAGGTAGCTGCTGAAAGTAGCAAAATAACGAAACCATGTAAAATCTGATTTTTTGACTTTATAAAGTAATTCTTTTCAACTAACCTGCTTATTTGTCATTATACAATTGGTTGCCAGTTTCTTTTCTAAAATCTTTTCTAAAAGTGCTGCCGAATTTTATAAATTAATAATTAAAACATTTGCAAATTGCCCCTTCTCTTTTTATTAACATATAAAACATTTAAGTCCCATACCTTAATAATTTTATATATTTATTAAAACACTTAGGAAAATTCTGTAAAAATTCCCATAATTCACTTTTAATATGTTTTCCAACATATATAAATTTCTAACCCAAAGCTAATATAAAATAGCCGTAATTAATATTAAACCCAACTAACCATTTTCTTCGCTAGAAAATTAATAATAAATCCACATTAAGTTAGAAAATTATAAAACTTGAAACCAATCTCTAAAATATCATTTCCAATGATATATTAAAATCGCAACGCATTTGGATGTTATTTGATAGGTTTTTCAATCAAAACTTATCATAAAATCAATATGAATAAGCATAATTCATCAACAAGCATATATATATATATATATATATCTAACATTCAAAACATGGAAATATACTTGCAAAAACATTCGGATCTGATTCTAGAAACCGAAAACATAAAAAATATGAGATGTAACCTATTATTCACCTTTAGCTTTGTTGTTAAGGAGTTGAGATTTGACCTTGGATTAAGTTGATTAAGTTTCTTCCTTAGATTCTTGCTTATCTTCTTCTTCTTCTTCTTTTCCCTTAATGGTGGTCGGTCTCTCTATGCTTTGTTTTTGATTGTGAACATGTAAAATGAAGTGGTGTGAGGGTTTAGGGTATTAGAATGTATCTTATTCCTATCTTGCCCTTATCAATTTCCCTTATCTAATTCATTTTATTTTTCCTTAGTTCATTCGTTCAACTAGGCACGGCTACCCCTTTATTATACAAATCTCAATCCCTAACCATTTACATTATTTCATTTAATTTAACTAATTAAATGTCCTAAATTATGTTAATCAAAATTAGGGTAGTTACAGAGTGTTTGACATTAGTTGAGTGAAAGGCCAATCGGCAATGACTCAAAATGGCTTGCTATCGGTGGATGAACGCTTGAGATGGTGTGGAGATGTGATTTTGGTCGCATGAAGATTGGAGTTGAAATGATGGAGTTTTAGGCTATTTTAGGAGGGGTGTGTGGTGGACCCTCAAATGGTTTCTGGGTTGCAAGATGCATGGACTTCAGGATTTCAAAGGCGATTACTTCTAGCTTCTTGAAGTTAGACTTTGAGTTACTGGTTGGGAAGTTTCAGTACAAGTGGCCACTGAATGGTTCCTGGCTAGCACTAAGAGATCGAAGCGATGTGCTACGCATCGGGCCATAGATGCATAAACTTCGAGTTGGAGGATTTAGAGTGCGAGTGTGACTTCGGGGAAATGGTAGCGATGAGTGTTTTGAACTAGCTTACTACTTAGTTCGATCCGACGAAGTACTTAGCTAATATTATAGGTACCGACCACATTGAAGTGGTCGGCGATTACCATAAATTTTGACGTCGAATTTTGGTGGGTCGATGATTGGACCTAGCAGAGCATGCCACGGTTGATTGTGTGTTTGCTTAATGCTTGGTTTGGAAATTATGATCTTTGATAAGTAGTTTTGCAAGTGGATAAATGGCGTGAGGCTTCTGCTTGATGACTTTGGTTCTTACTTGGGAGATTAGCCTAGTTCTTCAGGACTTTGATGTGGGTACTCTAACGACTTGTGATGGGTGTCTAAAGATGTTCCAAACTTTGATGACTCAGTGATGGTAGTTGTGATGATGATCCGTAAGGATATGTTCGATGATTAAACTTGGAATGTTGATGTATTCCACTATGGACAAGAATAAAATGGAACATTGATGTGTTCTACTATGAAGACATATGTAAAGGGATTGTTGGTAACTCATTGGTACATGAGGACGCTCTACTCGATTTGACCGTATCCTGGATCTTTGATCTTAGATATGTTTTACCATGAACTTTTGACTGTAAGTCTAGATCCTAGCCTTCAAAGTGGAAAGGATTCGAGCACTAAGAAATCGGGATTTTGACTAGTCTTTGGCCGTTTATGTGGCCATACGACCTATCATATATCCAACATAATTGAGCTAGTAATATGAGGATTGTATGATGGTTGATATGGATTCTATGTTTGCACTGTGATGTTAGGGATGTAAAATGATGTAAGTAGTATTGACCTAGATGCCTAGACACTTGACACTATATTTTGACTTCTAATCCACCCATACGATGATAATAATAGATTATCATATATTTATGTTATGTGCTAACTCTTTGGATGCACAAAAAGCCAAATTTAATTCTCCATTCCCTATATCCCATTTTACTATAACAACTTTTATAGTATTTTGAGATTGTAGATCGTTCATACCAGATTGTTAACTGATTTGAAGTTTTTTGCATTGCTTTTATTATCTTGTGCACTCTTAAATGGGTAGACTATATAGCATGTCCGAGAAAGCACATGGATTCATGGAGAGAATGTGCTAGAGGCTATGCTTTCACATACCTATGTTTGGTCTTACTATTGCTTATATTTCACTGTATGGTATTGTGGAGCTTTATCAATTTTTATTTATTATTCTAAGACAGTACATTTGGTTTTATTATTAAACATAGACCAATATAAATATAACTATGGTAAACATGTTGCACTCTAATTATGTAATTCATTTTTTTATTACTATTTTGCCTGTTTTATAAGTCTGGTGATTATTTTATTTTATCCTTGTGTTGTGAGATACACGAAAGGTTTTTTTGGATGAACTGTTACGTTACCACACCTTGACAGTTGTCCTACATCGGCCAGGTACCGTGATAGTGCATTATGCAGGTATAATCGATATTTCAGTTGTAAGGCAGTCCTCACATTCATTCATCATTTATTTAGTACATAACTCCAAGATGACAACGTTCATATACAATATAATAGCTCTGAATAATAACTTGAAGAGCGACATATAATGGTGCCCCTTTAAAGATCAGATTTGTAACTGCTAATGGTTATGAAACCCATCGAGACATATAAACAAAAGTAGTTATACTGCACATAATTAAAATAGTGAATATTAGGCGCAGGTCCCTAATAAGTTTCAAAATACACAAAAACTCCAGTAAAAAAAAGTATGTAAATTAGGTCCCTAGAATTAAGTTACTAAGTAATTGCATATGGTTATGCAATTATTCACTGAATAATTGCAGACATTTATGCAATTATATCCAAAAGTAGCTTAAATTTATGCAATTTTTTCGATGAATAATTGTGGAAATTTTCGCAATTCTTTTGGTGAATAATTGTAGAATTTTCCGCAAATTTTTGAAAAAATTGCGGAAATTTCCATAATTTTTCGGTGAATAATTGCGGAAATTTCCATAATTTTTCAGTGAATAATTGTGGAAATGTCTGCAATTTTTTGATATAATTGCATAAATGTCTGCAATTATTCACTGAATAATTGCATAAGTGCCATTATTCGATAACTTAATTCTAGGGATCTAATTTACAAACTTTTTTTTACTGGGGTTTTTGTGTATTTTGAAACTTCTTAGGGACCTGTGCCAAACTATCCCATTAAAATATATATAATGCTAGTTTGCCTCCTACACGTCTTTGGAAGCTTTATTCATCTGATCTTGAAAACCTTGCTCTCAACCTACTCAAATGAGCACCAGAGAGTTCAAGAGAAAATAAAAAAAATTGAGCCAGAAAAAAGTCTATTATGAATAATATTATACCATCCTAATCAAAATAGATGCATAGTGAGATCATGTCATTAATTGGAATGTGATATCCCCACACTATTATCTTAATAATAAAAAAAGCCAACATAACATTCATTGGGCAGGATGAGACAGAGCTAACGCACTATGCCCTCTACATCCACTTATAACCATAATGTTTAAAATATAACATAAACATCATACATAATGGGTCGACGATGAATATGTCAATATTCAATAGAGTTTAAGAGTTACACATTCCATATGTCTACTTATCCTATTAGGTGTTGATACATCGATATAGTTTTTCCAGGGTTACCGTAAACCTATTAGTTTTCACAGGCCAAATAAAAACTTTTAAGGCTAATGCAGGCAAAAAAAATAGATGATCCAATGTCTTCCATTCCAATAAGAGTACCAAGATACTCCCATGCTAGTAGAAAAATAATAACGGCTTCTGTCCCCATATGGATACTAAGATATCCCTGTGATAGAAATAAAATAATAGTGAGCTTCCTCACTCGATATTGAGATGCATATACAAAATTTTAGCTTCAATGTTAGTAAATCTCTACACATTAAAATCATTGACCTTAACAGCTAAGAGGCTTAATCAGCTATAGTGTGAGGTGCTACCCTAGTTCCAATCTACACAACTTAAATAAATTTTTATAGACATTGAACAAGTCATTTCTTTTGATCAGTTCTGGGCATCCTTACACAATACGATATATCTGATCTCCTAGATGCAATTCTACTCAGATAAAAGTTTACTTTGACCATGTCCATTAATGGAACAACCCTACATGTTTGGCAAGTCTAATCCTAATGTAATAATGTTTGGTAATTACATATGAGTGATGAGATCAAAAACTGTAGTAGGCAATAATATAACCAACCAAAGTTAATAATTGGACATATAAAGTTATCTTTAACATTATAAATATGTTCACATGATATTTATTTACACACAAATCACATATAAGCAAGCATGTAGTTTGTTTCTTATAAACTTGTAGGCTAAATTTTCCACTTTTTCCCACTTTTGAAAATCATATTCAACAATTATCTTTTTCTTTAAAAGCTTCTTACTTAAAGTTATCGATATTAACCTTTAATATTAAAGAAATCCCAACCCATTCATTCATAGTATCGAATCAAATATGTAAAATAGAGCTATCATGCATTAAAAATGAAGTTATCGCACATATTGCTATTGCACGCATAGCTATCACAACTTTAAGCTATCGCATGCCCAAAGGTATCATAGGTTTAAAGATATCCAACTTCTATAGCTATCGCATGTCTAAAGCGATCGCATGTCTAAAGCTATCACATGTCTAAATACGTCGCATGTCTATAGCTATAACATGTCTAAAGTTATCGCATGTCTATAGTTAACGCACTTCTAACTTCTGAGCTATCACACTTCTAACTTTAGGGCTATCGCACTTCAAACTTTAGAACTATCACACTTCTAACTTTAATGATATCACACATCTAAAAACAAGCTATCGCATTTCCAGAAATGTACTATAGCAGTTTAAAATGAGCTATCGCAAATCTAAGTCATATGTTATCGGATGTTTAAAAATGATCTATCACATATATTTTCATAGGCTATTACATGTTTAAAAATAAGACATCGTAGGTTCATATCAAAATTTTGTAGCTATCGCATATCTAAATCATATGATATCGCAGGTTTAAAAATAAGCTCTCGTAGCTCTAAAATGAAACTTTGGTAATTAACTTTAAAACCTGTTTATTTCCTCTTAATGTAATTACTTTTACCAAATCATTCCATATGTAAAATTTACATTTGTAAATCTATATCTTTATAGAATTCTTTTAAGGAATTTATCAGGGGTTATTTCTATATCTTTTGAAACATTTCTTAATTTAATAATTAAATTTTTTATTAACCACTTTTATCTCAAATTTACCCTACCAATTAACTCATATTAAATCGATAATACATATGAAAAATCTTGAAAACAATTTTTCCGTCTTCTACCATATATAAAATTTCGGGGTAAAATAATTGTTTTATATATTAAATAATTGAAACCCGAATTTAAACTCTTTCCAGCTTAGGAAATTTTTATTGATTCAAAAAATTATGAAATTAAAAACTCATATCCATTTTAAAATTATAAACAGCATATAAAAATTTCAGTGGAGATTATTAACATAGGGTTCAAGTCCAAAATTCTATCATTCAACATTTCATATATAATGTTCACAAAGCCATTTAAATGAATATCCCAATCAAAACAATGTTTAACATTATGAACCAATTCTAGTTTGCATCAGATCGGAAAATAAAACCCATCAAAATTAGGGATGATTATATTATTCATCTTGATTAGTTTTAACATCGAGAAATTTTCCATAAGCTTCTTTCTTCAAGCTTTATCTTCTCCTTCATTAGTTTAGACGATTTTAATGGAGTATTATTTCTTTTCATTTTGTTATGAAGAGTAGTGAGTAATATGAGGCAGAAGGAAAAAAGATTTAGGGAATTACTAAGTGGGCTTAACCTTATTTCCTTACTCTCTCCTTATTTAACTAAAACTGTTATTTCTTTCTACAGATAAAAACACTATTACTACATTATTAAATAGGCAAATTAGGAAATTATTACTATGGAAAGTCTCCGTACTATCCCATTTTCCCCTACATTGTTATTTAATTACCATCTAATTAATTTTTTAGATAATGTGTATAAGATGTTATCGGTGGCCCTTCTTGTAAAAATTTTATCCTCTTAGTTTAAATAAGGTATAATAATACATAACAAGTCATACTTACATGTGAAACAAGCACATAAAAAATATATTATCACTAACATAACTACTAGTCAAAAGTCTAAACAACCATATAGAACATACATAAAAACAATTCATGATAAGCCTTTGTAATCCTATACTCGGTTTCTAAAGCACAATCTCTTTCATCGTCACTAATTTGTATGTTCACTAACTTGACTATCGTATTTCTAAGTTCCTTCAATTTTCATTCCGTGATAAAAATCGAACTTCTAATAATAGTCTATTAAGTAAAACTACTAAATCCTCTAAAACCATTTGTTCAATAGTAGTCTCTTGATCGTGTACATACTTCCTCAAATAAGAGACATGTGTAACATTGTGGACTATGGCTAAAGTTTTAGGTAACACGATATGATATGTGAGTTTCTCAATCCTCTCTATAAGTGAAAATGGTCCTACATATCTCGGTGCAAATTTCCTATATATTCCAAATCGTACAACTCCCTTTATTGGTTATACTTTCACAAAAACATGATTTTCAACTAAGAACTCCTACTATGTACACCTTTGATCAATGTAGATTTTCTTCCTTGATTGAGCTTCCTTTATCCTTTCTTAGATCAGCTTAGTCTTTTGAGTCTCTTCTTTTAACAAATCAGACCAAGAACTAGTATATCACCTATCATTAACCAACATGCTAGTGATTTGCATCTTCTTCTATAAGGAGCTCTAAAAGGTGTTATTCCTATACCAGTCTAACAAAAATTATTATAGGACAACTTGACTAAGCACAAATGGTCTTCCAATGACCGTCCAGAATTTAGTTCATAATCCCTAGTAACTCTTCAAGTACCTTATTAACCTTTTATGTTTTCCTATCAGCCTTTGGATGGAAATCGGTACTCGTCTTCAGTTTGGTACCATATACATCCTATAAATTCTTCCAAAATTCACTAGTAAACGATGGATCCTGAGAACTTACAATATTATTTTGTATTCCATGTAGTTTCACCACATTCTTCATAAATAATTTCATTAAACTTGATGTCGTTCTTGTCGATTTAATGAGAATAAAATCTACACTTTTAGACAGTCTATAGAGTATTACCCAAATACATTCATATCCCTTATTCGACCCCGACAACCCATATATAAAATTGTAATGACCATAATTTTAGTAACATTATTTATGACATTTAATTAGTAAAATTAAATGAAATAATGTAAAATGATTAAGGGATTGAGGGTTGTGTAAATTAGAGGTAGCCGTGCCCATTAAACAAATGAACTAAGGGAAGATGAAATAAAAAAAGTTAGGCAAATAGACAAGGGTAATATAGGAATAAGTATTATTCTTTTACCCTAAACTCTTGAACCGTAACCATTCTTACATTCATTTTACAAGATCACATATTAGAACATAAGAAAGAGAGGCTGGCCAACATTAAGGAAAAATAAGAGAAGGTAATAGGAGGAAGCTTAATCAACTTAAATCAAGATCAAATCCCGACTCCTTAATCACAAAGCTAAGGTGAATAATAGGTTACATCTCATATTTTTGATGTTTTTGGTTTGTAGTTCAGATCCGAATATTCTGCAAAGTATTTTTCCATGTTTTTAATTGTTAGAATGGATATATATGCTTGTTGATGATTTATGTTAATTCATATAGATTTTTTAATATGTTTTAATGTGAAATCCCTATTAAAAGACATCCAAATGCCTTAAGATTTTGAGATAAGGTCAGAAATAATATTTTGGAAACGAGTTTCAAATTTCATAATTTCCTGAATTAATAGGGATTTATTATGAATTTTCTAGTGAAGAAAATAGTATTTTGGGTTTAAAATTAATTACGACTATCTTATGATGATTTTGGGCCAGAAATTAATATATGCTAGAAAACATATTAAAAATGATTTATGGGAATTTTTATAGATTTTCCCTAAGTGTTTTATTAAATATATAAAATTATTTATGGTATGGGACTTAAATGTTTTATATATTTATAAAAGGAGAAGGGGTATTTTGTAAATAATTTAAATTGTTATTTCTGAAATTTCGGCAGTAATTTTAGAAAAGAAATTAGCAACCAATCATGTTTTGACAAACAAGGCAGGTTAGTTGAAAAGAATTGCTTTAAAAAGTTAAAAATCAGTTTATACATGCTTTTTACATACTTTCGACCAAGTACTTCCGCTTCCATCCCCATCGAAACCAATGTGCATGGTATCAAAGACTTGGTACGCAACAAATTTGACATAGGCGAAAGGTATATAGTTGAAACATGGGGTTCTGAAAGGATCGAAGCTTTTCTTTGTTTGAAAAGAAAATGCGCCTGCTTTGCTTTTGAAAGGAATGCTTTCGACTTAGTTATCTTTCGACTTGATAAACGATTTTAAGGAATGGTTCCGAAAGAAGTTGCGCCTTTTGTTTTAAGTAAATGCTTTCGAAGGGACCCAAACCCCTTGCTGCCACATCTTACCTTTCAAAGAAACGCTTTCAAAAGAGTTTCTTTCTTCTAAAACCCAAGCTACTTCTCCAATGCTTTCAAAGGGTTGGTTTCGACACCATCACTTCTTTAATTCGGAAATAGCTTCCAAAAGAGTGCTTTCGACTTAGTTGTATTATGACCCTTTTGTTCTATGAAAATTTAAACTCAAAGGTTTCGAAAGGAATGGTTTTAAATGGTTTCAAAAGGTTGTTCAACATGTTACATCAACCCAAATGCTTTCGAAAGGTTTGATGAATTTAATGCTTTCAAAAGGTTTCGAAGGGGTGGTTCCCTAATGTTTTTGAAAGGTTATAAACGGAAGGTTTCCAAAGGTTTTCGAAAGGCATATTTAAAGTGTTTTGAAAAGAGGATGCTTAAGGTTTTAAAAGGCTTTCAAAAGAGAGGCTTTGACTGTTTTCGAAAGGTTTATTAAGAATGGTTTTGAAAGGTATGTTTTTGCCTTTCGACCTAAGGTAATAAAGCAAAGTAGTTACTTGGTTTCGAAAGGGGTACTTTTAATAAATTCGAAAGGCATACTTTCAAAGGTTTAAATGTTTTCATCAACAAAGTTTTGTGTAAAGTATATATAACATGGCAAGGTGATTTGAGTAAAGCATAGAATATTTTCCTTGTTTAAGTTCGACTAAAAAGGATTAAATCATTTTGAAAGAAAAGGTTTTCATGGAAAATTTATGGGTAGTTGACCCTAAGTAAAATTACCCATATATTAGAATACCAAATGGGACTGGTATAGGGTCGTGCCCTATACTTTAGCTAGTAGCCCCTAGCTAATATAAGTCCAAAATTCCAGTGTGTAGGGCTTTGTCACATGTAAGACTAAGATGATGTTACACATAGAAATGAATCTATAGAGAATAGATAGGTTATTAGTGAGCCCGCAAAACCATTAGAATCAGTTGACCCTGGAGAACTAAGTTAGGGACAGACCATCCAGAAGAGGAGTATCTAACAAAAGTTAGATTATTTGTTTATTTTGTTTGTAGGCCCGAGTCAGCCAAAGGTTAGTAGTTAGCCAAACAAAACTGTATTGTTTGGACAGATAGTCCATCTGTTACATGATTTATATGCTTATATGATATTGCTTTATTTTTTAAACAGTTTTGGTTGCAGGATTAAGGTTTGCAAAAGATATGTTTTAAAAGGATATTAGTGAGGGGAAACCTATTCCGCTAAGCGGCGTGGTCTCACTTAATATCAAATAACCGAAATGTATAGTATTATTCACACTAGGCTTTATGTCTGACTCTGTGTAGTTAAAGCGCTCGGCAGATTCAATGCGGCGGAGGTGCAAAAAGTCATAGCGGGGATACAGCGAGGATATAGCGGGATATAGCGAATGACACTAAAATAGCATATAAAACTCATACTTAATGTTTTTTCAAATATATAAATGGTAATTAAATGAAAAATTAACATTCAATTGAATTATAATTAAAACATATATAATTTTAAATAAAAACATGTGCGAATATACTTTAAATAAACGTAAAACTGTTATATAACATAATTGAATTTAGTAGAATATTATAGTATTTTCATTTCTGAAAATATATTAAAAATTCAATTAAACAAATTAATTTCATAATTTATATAATGTATAAATCATTTTTTAATTCATTTCTTTTAAAGAAGATATAGCGGAAATAGTGGAATATAGCAGGAATAATGGGATATAGCGGAAATAGCGGGGCTTAAAACGAAAAGGCTATATTTGGGGCTATATGGAAAAATCATGGTGGTAGAAATCCGCTATGAGATATAGCAGGTTTATAGCGGGGCATTAACTGCATAAGCCTGACTCGAAGTTTATGTCTTTCCCCTTAAACTCTCAGGTGCTCAAAATTGATTTTAGTAGACCGAGGGTTGAGGATTTTCAGGTTTTAGACCGTGGACGAATAAAGCTTACGAAGACAAGAAGGTGGCCGATGCTAACTATATTTAGGAGTTGTTTTGTTTTATTTTCGCTGTGTTGTATTAAGTGTGTTACGACTATTTAGTACTCTGGTCAACCAAGGGGGCATCTTCATATGTCGCTATTGGCGTATTTATATAATAAATATATTTGATCTGAACCTGGGAAACGATTGGGATTATGTAACTTGGATATGAAATGCTATTTTGAAATGTAATCGAAAAAGTGTTTTAATCTGTGATAATTTTATTTCATATTCAAGTGCTTCTGATATTATGGATACCATTAACATTACCGTATTTAGTCACCAGAAGTTAATGCTATGGATGACTACAACATCTGTAGCACCTAGCTTCAGGCCTCCAGATAGGGGATGTTACAACTTGGTACTTTTAAAGGTTTAAATGTTTTCATCAATAAAGTTTTGTATAAAGTATATATAACATGGCAAGGTGATTTGAGTAAAGCATAGAATATTTTCCTTGTTTAAGTTCGACTTAAAAGGATTAAATCATTTTGAAAGAAAAGGTTTTCAAGGAAAATTTATGGGTAGTTGACCCTAAGGAAAATTACTCATATATTAGAATACCAGATGAGACTAGTATGGGGTCGCGCCATATACTTTAGCTAGTAGCCCCTAGCTAATATAAGTCCAAAATTCCAGTGTGTTGGGCTTTGTCACAGGTAAGACTAAAATGATGTTACACATAGAAATGAACCTATAGAGAATAGATAGGTTATTGGTGAGCCCGCAAAACCATTAGGATTAGTTGACCCTGGAGAGGTAAGTTAGGGATAGACCTTCCAGAAGAATAGTATCTAACAGAAGTTATATTATTTGTTTATTTTGTCTGGTAGGCCCGAGTCATCCAAAGGTTAGTAGTTAGCCAAACAAAACTATATTGTTCGGACAGCTAGTCCATTTGTTACCTGATTTATATGCTTATATGATATTGCTTTATTGTTTTAACTAGTTTTGGTTGCAGGATTATGATTTGCAAAAAGATATGTTTTAGAAGGATATTAGTAAGGGGACAATCATTCTGCTAAGCAATATGGTCTCACTTAATATCAAATAACCGAGATGTACGGTATTATTCACACCAGGCTTTATGTCTGACTCGAAGTTTATGTTTTCCCCCTTAAAGTCTTGGATGCTCAAAATTGATTTGACTAGGCTGAGGGTTGAGGATGTTTAGGTTTTAGTAGGTGGACAAATAAAGCTTCCGAAGATGAGTAGGAGGCTGATGCTAGCTATATTTAGGTGTTGTTTTGTTTTATTTCCACTGTGTTGTATTAAGTCTGTTATGACTATTTAGTACTTTGGTTAACCAAGGGGGCATCTTCATATGTCGCTCTTGCCGTATTTAGGTAATAATTATATTTGATCTAAACCTGGGAAACGATTGGGATTATGTAACTTGGATATAAAATGTTGTTTTGAAATGTAATCAGAAAAGTATTTTAATCTATGATGATTTTGTTTCATATTCAAGTGCTTTTGATATTATGGATACCATTAACATTACCGTATTTGGTCATCGGAAGTTAATGCTATGGATGACTGCATCATCTGTAGCGCTTAGCTTCGGGCCTCCAAATAGGGGATGTTACAAAAATCCATCGATATTGAATCCCATATACATAGTGATACTTCTAAACGTTAAACTATTCCAGTTGGCTTTTGATGTTTGACTTTTACATGCTGGAAATCTAAACATTGCTTAAACCATAAGCCTATATCCCTCTTCATTCCTTCCTAGAAGAAACTCCTCTTCGTATCATGGAAGATCTGTGTACTTCAAGGATGAATGGTAAATTTTGATTTATGATGATCACTAAGAACTTCCTTCCTTAGATTTCCTATATTTGTAACACATAATCATCCCTTCTTTCTTAACTATCCACTTTGGTTTAGTGTAAAGTCTTTCGAACCATCCATTGTGCTCAGTCAATAGATTCATACTAATCAGACGTTGGAGAGTACACTTTGAGTTAAGGGGACCAACGGGACAGGATGAAGGAGTAGTTAGTTATTTAGTAATCTATTACAGTAATCAATTTAATAGCACAACTAGAGTTTCATTTATGACAGTATGCTACTTATATTACTTACAACCGTACATGACCATGTTTTACCCACTTCTAGTCTCTTAATCCGTTCGGTTAGTAATGGATCTTCTCTTTATTTTGCAAAAATTCTTTGATCGGTATTGGTTGAAATTTTATTCAAGAAAGCATCATAATACAATGGCTAGAACTAGTCATCGACCACATACGAAATCTACAAGAAGGCAATGCCTTCAAATATTTTCTTTCTAACTTTTTAAACACTACATTATGATGTTTTATACTAAATTCATCAGCTACCATAATACCTTTAACTAGACTGTTGTAACAACCCTGCTTTTTAAACCATAATAATAAATAAATTTAATTAAAATAAAAACATTAGAATATTATTTTGATAATTATTATTTTGAAAATAAATTCTTATTTGTTGAAGTCTAGTTAATAAAATATTATCTCTCTAATGAATTGAATAGGTGAATAAATACCTTTTGGATAATAAAATAAAATAAAGTAAAATGTTTTAATAAATACGAAATATTTTATATAGTGAATAATTTTAAAAGATCAAAATAGTTGAAAATAAATGCACTTTACGTTAATACTAGAAATAATTAAATAAAAATAAACAAGTATTGAATTGAAAGAAATTGTATGGTTATCGAAATATGTTGCATAAACTTAAGTGCGAGTAAATTTAAATTAAATTGGAATCTAGTTATAAATAAATAAAAAGAATTCTAAAACAAAGAAAAGAAAATTCTCTATAATTCTAGGAAACTCCCCTTATCCTTTATTTAAGCCCAAACCATTCAAGTCTATAACACTTTCATTAATCCAAACCCAAACTCCTATATTACCATACTCAAACTCTAATGCCTATAAGCCTCAAGTCGGGATTCTATTTAAAACACAAATCGTGACCATATATAAAAAAATGAAAACTCATGTGTGGTGGTCGAACGCTTGATGCCTAGAGAATCATCAACAACAATTGACATCATGGGGAGCTTGCATGTGGATTAGGCGATCGATTTGGGGGCATGGGAGGTTGTGTCGTGATCTAGATGAATAGTCGATAGGAGGAGGTGCATACATTGAAGTGGATGTTGTCTTCGATTGGAGGTCATAGGCAACGATTGGTGGACGATGTTAGGTGGCACCATGATACAGTTGTGTGTAGGCTTGAATTGAAGGGAGGATGTGAGTTGTTGAAGGTGAGGGACGTAGTGTTTTGGCTGTGATGAATGAGGGAATTCGGTTGACAATTTGGTGAGTTTTGCACTCACACTAGATCTACATCTTTATCACTATGCAATAATTATATTTATATCGTATATATTATTTTAATAAATTTGTTAAATGGATTATTTGGTGCATTGGTTTGGGATTGATTATCGTTTGAATGTTAGTTGATTTTTTTGATTGGATTCTACAATTTGTGAACGGAACTCTATCCAATTGCATTTTGATTTGTGAAATTTATTTATAGGATGTGTGTACTTTATGGAAGACCAGAGTTCGATGAAGCTTTACCCGGGTCACATGTTATGTATATATTCATAGTGGTGTTAGTTGATATGTTCGTGGAGTAATTTTACTCCATAATTCATATATTTAGATTTTATTTACTTTCCTACTTTAAAACACGTTTGAAAAGTCTTGAAAAATTATTTGAGGATTTTAAAATTTCATTAAAAGCATTTTATAAATATATTAGTTAATTTTATGCAATTTAGCTATTTTCAAATTTTCAAATGTATTATTAATTATAAATATATAAATATAATTTTCTTTCGGTGAAAAAAATGTTTATAAATCAACATTATAATATATTATAAGTTCGAAATTATTTTAAAGGCAAAATAAAATAAAATGCTATTTTAAAAATTAGGAGAATGATTATATTATTTTAAAGAGATTTGTATTATAAAGGATATTTAAATATTATTAAATGTGTTTTCAAACTTTGGGAAATATAGAACTTTTTTTATGCAATAATTAAATGATTTTGAATATGTTTTGAATATATAAAAATGTCTTATTATAATATGTGAATTTTATATGTGGTATAATTTAAAAGAAAATGTTTATTTCGAACTAGCTTGAGTATAAAGTGAAAATAATTATATTCTTATGTCTGAAATAAATATAATCTATTTGATGCACATATATTTATTTAAAAATAGTAGCTAAACATAGAAAATTATGTAGAGACCTTTATAATGGATATTTGATTTGTAAAGTGGTCATGGGTGTTTTAAAATATATAAGTAGAGATTTGGAAATGAATTTTGATATTTAAATCTTTATTTTGGAATTATATAAATAAAGTTAAAGTACCATTCAATAATATATATTAAGGGTTTTTTTTTTATTTCAGAATATAAAATTGATTTTAGAAATTTTATCTAAATTTATTGAGTTATTGAAAAGTTAATTTTATATTTTGCTTTAATTAATTATTTAAAAGATGATAAAATTATGAGAAGTATGAAATATTTTCTAATTCATATTTTTTGAATTTTAAAGTGTATTTCACTAATAATATGGTTACTTATGAATTATTAAAATGTGCACTATATATACATATACATACATATATATTTGAATAATTTACATATTTGTTTAAAGAAAAATTTTGTTGTCATTTATTACTATTTCATGTTGGAATTAAATTAGAATTTTTATGCATGCTTTCTATATTTTCTAATTTTTCATTTTCCTATATTGATTCTGATATCATGAGTAATTCACTATTAATATTGGTTTGATTTGAGATTTTGATATGATATGGTGATAACTTCCTTCTTTTTGATTTTGAGATATTTAGTTTCGTGTGAAGAGAAGTCTGAATATATGGAGTTATAATAACTTTCGGGATGGGGACGTTCGGTAATATTTCTCTGGTTATTCTTTGGACTCGTTAAATAGAATATTGTGGAGATTTGGGTGTAATTTATTAGTAGTGAATAAATGATTGAGCATCACGCAGTGGTATGAGACACCGATGTGATACTTGTTTTGTTATTCATTGTAAGTAGACGTCACTCAAGTGATGGGAACTAGTTTATACTTATGTGAGGTGATGCTCGACGTAGAGCAAGTTTATATGTGAGGTATAGAGGAAGTTTATATGCTCGGTGTAGGGCAAGCTTATATGCTCGGTGTAGAGCAAGTTTATAGATATTCAGCTATGTGGGCACACCCATATGTATGAATATATTTATATATATTATCTACTTGTCTATCACGAAGTGCTCTTGGATATGATTAGTATTTAGTGGGTAACAGATTGGCTAGTGTCCATACATAAGGCCTGATTGTGGGGTCATGCCCCAGATCCATGACACCTTTATAATACTTCAGATGTGCATCACGGGATTTTAGGGAAGAGTGGTGTTACCCTAACCCTTTTTTGTCACCTAGGCCTACAGTGTGTTACCATAGGGGCGTTATCCAGGTCGTGACTATGAGTCCTCACATTGATGATCACGTTATATGGATATAGCCATAATACTAGGGAGGTCACTGAAGACTATAGGAGCGGATTCGAATGGAGTAGCCTTAGGCTCCTAGAGTAGGCAGTTGTAACATCCCCCTACTTGGAGGCTCAAAACTAATGGCTACGGATGCTGTAGTCATCCATAGTTATTAATCTTCGGCGACCAAATATAGTGGTGTTAGATACATTGGTACACAGATCACAGAAGTATGGAAATTTTTTAACAATTCAAAAAAACATTTCCATATTCAAATCAAAACATTTCATGTTCATTACATAATCCCAAATTACGTTACCACGTTCAGCAAAATATAATTATTATAAATACGCCAAGAGCAACATATGAAGATGCCCCCTTGGTTGATCAGACTATATAGTAAGGCTCATAAATATGCATTTACAAATTAACACACAGCGGAAAAGAAAACAATAAATAACTATCTGCCTCCTGCACGTCTCCGGAAGCATTATTCGTCTAAGAAGAGAACCTGAAAACCTTAAACCTCAAACTACTCAAAGTCAATTGAGTACCCAAGAATTTAAGGGGAAAACAAAAACTTCGAATCAGACATAAAGCCTGGTATGTTGATAATCTAACATCTTAATCCTTTTGGATATCAAGTGAGACAACGCCGCTTAGCGGAACGAGTTTTCCCCTCACTAGTATCCTAAAAACCTTTAGAAAACCATATACTGTGCTCCTGCATCGACAATGGTTAAAACGTACATTTTTAAAATATTATGATGATATGCATACTTGAGAATAATTAAGAATTCCCATTCCCGATTTAATCTGACACCCTTTCATAATTATAGTTTCTAGGGTCACTATTAAAGTTTTTTGTTTTCATGGGTTTACTAATAACCTTTTCATAATTAATAGACCCTCTGTCTTATTCATAGTTTTCATGGGATCACTAAGAACCTATTAGTAACTCCAATATCTTTCTGTTTATCCTACTTTTCATGGGCTGACTAGGAACCTATTGACTATCTGTCAATGTCATAATCTAGGTATAGTATTCATGGGCTCACTATAAACCTTTTGGCCCCTTCCAGTATCAACCATAGTTTTCATGGGCTTACTATGAACCTGTCTATCTAACATCTTCCTTTACACATAATTTTAATGGGCTTACTATGAACTTGTCTATCTGACATCTTCTTTTACACATAGTTTTCATGGGCTTTTCATGGGCTTACTATGAACCTGTCTATCTGACATCTTCTTTTACACATAGTTTTCATGGGCTTACTATGAATTTATTAGCCCCTGCCAATATCTTTCTTTTATATTTTAGCATTCTATGTTCTAGTCTTCCTGACCCTCTGGATGCAAATCTACTCATTCAGGAGTTTAATCAATTTATATTCACTACTGGGTTAACCTAGCTGGTTTTTCTACAGTTTATCCCAAATACGGTTATGGGTTATCATGTGAATATACTCATATTTGATAAAGCAAAACAACAATTTATCAATACCACTCCTGTGGGTTTAAAGTCCTTGAAATATATATCGTAACATGGTTAATACCCTTAACTTCTATTTTTATCAAGGCAATACTTCTTTAAAATTTCATACTTAAAATCATTACAAAACTCCTTTATATATGTCGTGGATTTTTTTCCTTCAAAAATTTGAGATTGGATTTTGAAACCTTTCAATACCTTTAAAACCCAGCTTTCGACTTCATAGGATAACCTCCTTCGAAAGCTCTTAAAACCATTAGGCTCCTACCTTATAATACTTTAAATTCTACCTTTCGAAACCATTGAAACCATTCAGCAGTTTAAACCTTTTGAAAGTATTCCACTCTTATAACATAAAACTTTCGAAACCAGTGGACTAAATCATTTGAAAACTTATTGGGTTCAAGTTAAAACATGTAGAAGGTCCTCTTTTAAAACCTTTGAATACAAAGGAAGCAACCTTTCGACCTTGCCGGAAGGTCTACATTGAAAGCTTAAATCATTTCAATTAAAACAATAGACCTCCACCTTTTAAAGAAACTCCTTCGAAAGCTTGGGTTATACTTCAATTATAAATCAAGGGAAACTTCTCTAAGTCGAAAGCTTTGAAACCTTTTGAAAGCAATGGGAGAAGCAGCTAAGTTTTTAAAACAAGTAAACCTTTCAATTAAGCCGAAAGCTCCTGCTTTCGACTCCTTCGAAGGGTTTTAACAAAATAAAGGCGGCAATTATTTTCAAAATCTCTTTGAAAACAACCTTTCGAAACCAAACCTTTTGACCTTGTCAAAAGATCTCTTAAAACCTTTCAAAACCTAACCTTTCGACTGTGTCGGAAGGTCTTATATAAAACAGCTTATAAAAAACCAAACCTTTTGACTGTGTCGGAAGGTTCAAAACCGAACAATAATAAGTGGCAGTGACCTTTCGTCTTTGTTGAAAGGTTTAAAACCTTTCTTTAAACATTTGACCTGGTTGGAAGCAACCAAGTCGAAAGCTCTAATTAGAAAGCAAAGCAGGTGAAAACTTTAGTTTATAAAACAAACATATCCCAACCTCTTTGTCCATCAACCTTTCGACTACAAACCCTTTGACTCTGTCCAATTCTTTACGCACCAAGTACTTGATACCATACGCATTGGTTTGACCTTATCGAAAGGTTTAACCTTTAAACATAGATGAAAGGTCTGGGTTAGAAGGTATTATGCCTAAAAATGGCTGAAACATGCTAAAAGCATGATTTTCTTGTTTTTAACTTAAAGAAGGTTACTTTTTAATTAACACGCCTTTGTTTATCAAATTCTCATTGGTTAACAATAACTTTTCAGAAAAATGCTGCCACTAATTTCAGATTTAAATAATAATTTTATTTAATAAAATGCTCCTTTTCCTTAAACAAATATATAAAACATTTAAGTCCCATACCTTAAATAATTTTATATATTCATCAAAACACTTAGGAAAAATCTGGAAAAATCCCAGAAAATCTATTTTAATATGTTTTCCAACATATTTCAAACCCAAATAATCCTTATTTTTGCAGTAAATAATTTATAAACCAATAAATCATTTTCTTCACTAGAAAATTCATATAAAATCCACATGCACTTGGAAAATTATAAGAATTGAAACCAATCTCCAAAATCATGTTTTCTATAATATAAAATATTCCCATAGCATTTAAAAATCATTTTCATCTCGGTTTTTCTCTAAATCGTATATATCTCTTATTAAACAACCTTGTTTAATCACATATAAATCATAAACAAGCATATCATCATTCAAATTATCATAAACAAACTTATCCTTAAATCTGAAACCACTTAAATCTGAAACCAGTTATACAAATCCAAATAGAGACATAGAAATTATTATTCACCTTGCTTGAGATAAGGAGATTAGAGATTGTTTGAGATTGATTTTCCTCTAGCTTGAATCCTAATCTTTCCTTAAATTTTCTTCTCCTCTTCTATCTTCCTATGGCCGGCCTTGTTGCTTCTTACATTTATAGTTTTTTGTTTTGAGATAAAAATGAACGTGCAAAACCTAATGAGAATAGTATAAGGGTGGAAAGTGTGTGGCCATTTACCCTAATGCCCTTGCGTTTAACTTCTTAACCATTTATATAATTCATCTGATTTTTAAATAAGCACGGCCACCTAGTTTATTAATCAACCTCAATCTCCTTATCTACATTATTCTATTTAATTTATTCTAATTAAATCTCCTGAATAATGTCAATAAAATTAGGGGTGTTATAGGCTCCCCTCCTTAAAGAATTTCATCCTCGAAATTCAGTAAGGACTAACTAGCAAACATAGCAATAATCTGTAACATCTCCTAACAACCATACTAGCCTATCTGACTAACAATCAATCTATATAAATCTGATATAGACATACCATCAAAGTAGATCATGATAAGCCTATCGAATCCTGTCCTCTGTCTCCCAAGTACAGTCTTTCTCGTTGTCGCTCCACTGAACCTTTACCAACTTGACTGTCTTGGTCCTCAACCTCTTCATCTCTCGCTACAACCCGAACCGGTTGTTTAACAAAAGTCAAATCGAGCTCTACTACTAAGTCCTCCAACACTGTCTGAGGAATAGTAGCCATTGGATCAAGCACATACTTACGAAGATGAGACACATGGAATACATTATGGACACCTGCCAAACTGCTCGGCAACTCTACTCTATACGCGAGCTTTCCAATCCTTTCTATAATCTGAAATGGACCAATATAACTCGGGGCCAACTTTCTAGATTTTCCAAATCATACCACACCCTTCATCGGTGACACTTTAATGAAAACTAAATCTCTCACTGAGAACTCTAGGTCTTTACGCCTTCTATCTGCGTAACTCTTCTGCCTGAGTTGAGCTTCCTTCATCCATCCTCGGATTATCTCAACCTTTTCTGATGCCTCTCTAACTAAATCTGGACCTAAGACCAATCTGTCTCCAGTCTCTAACCAACATACTAGCGGTCTGCATGGCCTTCCATACAAAGCTTCAAAAAGCGTCATTCCTATACTAGTCTGATAATTATTAATATAGGAAAACTCAATTAGATGTAGATGATCATCCCAAGATCCACAAAAGCCCAACACACAAGCTCTCAATAATTCTTCGAGTACCTTATTGACTCTCTCTGTCTGCCCATCCATCTGTAGGTGATATGCTATACTCATCTTGAGCTTGGTACCTAATACCTCTTGTAGACTCCTCCAATATTCGCTAGTGAACAATGCATCTCTGTCACTAACTATGCTACTAGGAATCCCAGGAAGTCTAACGATGTTCTTCATGAACAACTTTGCTAGAACAAGTGCCGTCCTGATTGACTTTATGGAATGAAATGGGTATCCTTGGTCAACCTGCCCACTATGACCCATATGCTTTCATTTCCCTTATTTGACCTTAGCTACCAGTCTATAAAATCCATCGATATCGAATCCCATTTCCAAACTGGAATATCTAAAGGCTGAAGTAACCCACTTGGCTTCTGATGTTTGGCTTTCACTTGTTGACAATTAACAAATTGCCTTACCCATAAGCCAACATCCCTCTTCATGCCTTCCCAATAAAAGCTTCTCTTCACGTCTTGATACATCTTGGTCCCTCCAAGATGAATCGTAAACTTCGATCGATGACATTCTTCTAGAACTTCTTTCCCTAAGTTCTCTACATCTGGAACACATAATCATTCCTTCTTCCTCAACCATCCTCTTTAATCAAGACTAAAATCTTTTAGGTCATCAATCTCTGATCCTTCCTCAAGCCTTCTAATCCTCTCGGCTAAAACCGGATATTCTCTTTGCTTAGAAGCTATCCTTTCGATCAGCACTGGTCGAACTTCTAAACATGATAGCATGACAGTACCCTGACAAGAATTAGCAGTAGATTTCACCTGCACCCCACAACTGGCTAAAGCTTCTAGATCCTTCCATTCTGCCGACATCGCTAATACTACATTCTGATGTTTTCTACTAAGAGCATTAGCCACCTTATTTCCTTTTCCCGGAGTATACTCTATACCGAAATCATAAGCAGCCAAAAACACCAACCACCTTTGCTGTCTCATATTCAACCCCTTATGAGAGAATAAATACTTTAATGACTTATGATCGGTATACAACTCAAATCTCTCTCCCAACAGATAATGCCTTCAAATTTTCAAGGCAAAAATCATCGCAGCTCACTCCAAGTCATGGGTAGGATACCTTACCTCATGCGGTTTAAGCTGCCTAGATGCGTAAGCGATAACTTTACCCTTCTGCATCAACACTACTCCGAATCCAGTGCCACATGCATCAATGTAAACTACCAACCCTTGGTTACCATCTAGAACTACTAACACTGGAGCATAGGTCAACAAATGCTTTACCTTAAGGAATGCTTCCTCACATTTGTTGGACCAAACAAACTTCACTTCCTTCCTCGTCAACTTAGTCAAAGACGTTGCTATCTGTGAGAAATCCTTGATGAATCTTCGATAATAGCCCGCTAGTTCAAGAAAACTCCTGATCTCGGTTACCGTCTCTGGTCTCTTCTAATTAATGACTACCTCGATCTTAACTAGATCAACTGGCAATCCTTCCACGGAAACCACATGATCAAGAAACTTAACTTCTCTCTTCCAGAAATGACACTTGGAAAAATTTCCCTTTAGTTGATTTTGCCTCAGCGTCTCTAACAGTACTCTAAGATGAATCTCATGCTCTCTTTCATCATTAGAGTACACCAAAATATCATCTATGAATACCAACACAAACCTATCCAAGTGCTCTCTAAAAACTCGGTTCATTAAATCAACAAAGAAAGAAGGCACATTTGTCAATCCGAATGGCATTACTAACCATTCATATGAACCATACCTAGTTCGGAATGCAGTCAAAGGAAAACTATCCTCCGCCACTCTCAATTGATGGAACCCCATCGCCAAATCCAATTATGAAAATACTTTGGCTCCACTTAATTGATCAAACAGATCATCTATCCTCGGTAGAGGGTACCAATTCTTGATCATCCTTTTGTTCAACTTATGAAAGTCGATGCACATCCTTAACGACCCATCTGGTTTCTTCATAAACACTACAGCAGCTCCCCAAGGTGAACTACTTTGTTTGATAAAATTTCTTCCCTCAAGATCCACTAACTGCTCCATTAATTCCTTCATCTATGTCGATGTCATCCTGCTAGGTGGTCTACTAACAGGTTCAGCTCCCGATACAAGGTCTATTCGAAACTCAATAGCTCATTTTGGGGGTAATCCAGTAACCGGCTCAAACACATCTGCAAACTCTCTAACAACACGAATCTGACTAAGCTCTTCTTCAACCTCCATAGTACTCAACAAAGCACAAACACTCTTACTGGAATTCTCCACTGAGAAAATTATTCGGTTATGACTATCTGGGTGCCTTAGTGATATTTCCCGATCCGAGCAAAATATCCTAGCCTCATACTTTCCCAACCAATCCATACCTAAGATGATCCCGAAATTTATGAAATCGTAAACATATAAACTGCATGCAAACTTATGACCTAACAGATCAAGTTCTAACTGGTCACATCTCATCCCAAGAGTTGCATACCCTCCTATTGGATTCACAACCCTTGAGGAAGTAACAAGGTATGTTGGTTCTATACATAACCTATCAACCAAACACTGAGATATAAGTGAATGTGATGCACTAGTATCAAAAAAATACTCTAACAGGTGTGCTCTGAATCAAAAGCGTACCTTCCATCACAGTCTTTCCTTTTTCTGCTGTAGTGGGTTTAAAAGAAGATAGTGGTCCATTAGCAAACACCTTCCCTCTGTCCGCCCTGACTGGCTCTGGACACTAGATCTTATAATGCCTAACTTGGTCACAGTTGAAGCATTTCACATTCTTCTTCTCCGCATGTTTCTTTCCCAAATCAGTTCTGCACTTATAGGCATAATGACTCTTCTTATCACACTTATAACACACGAAATCGGCCTTCGCCTTCTTAGCGTCCTCTATTTTTCGGGCTCCTTTCTTCTTAATGAACTTCCATTTTCTTCCCTGAGAACCCTAGGACTCAACTGGCTTTTCCCTAGCTGAAATAGCAAGCATCTCCTCATGTCAGACAGTCATCTCTATGATAACATGATAAGGTTCTCTAATATGAGTCATAACCATCCTTCCTAGCTCTGACCTCAGTCCTTTAATGAATCGCTCATTCCTCCTGACATCCGTGTCAACCAAAGCATAACCATATCAAGATAGCTCAACAAACTTAGCAGCATACTCGATCACAGATATCTGTCCTTGGACAAGATCCATAAACTTCCTCATTAACGTCGATTTGACAACCTCAGACAAGAACCTCTGCTCAAACCTCCTCCTGAAGTGAACCCATATCAAATCTTCCTCCGACACCCCGACCGTCACACTGTTCCACCAATGAAGCACTAACCCTTGCAACTGTCTAGAGGCTAGCCTTCACTTCTCTCCATCATTTAAGCCCAAATCGGTAAAGATCTTTTCATAATTCAACAACCAATTCTCTACTTCAACAGCATCATTTGTTCCAGCAAACAGCTTTCCTCCCAGACTAACATAGTCTCTACTCAGCTTAGCATAGTTATAACCAACTGGAACTATAGGATTAGCTCCACCAATATTCCCAGCAGCTCCTGCTTGCAACAAATTAGTGAACAACTGATATATTATCCCCGCATATGTTGGCGAATTTCCAACACCTACATTGGCCTTAGCATTTTGATTAGCATTGGCATGTCGACTTTGTTTTCTCCGCGTATTAGGTCGAGCATTTCCATTTGTTGTAGTGCTTCCTCCACCCAGATTTCCACTTCCGTTTCCTACCTCCATATCCTCCTTCTCGTACATCTGCATACGAGCCTTAGTAAGATACAAAAAATGGTCTAAAAGAAAGGGGAATACGTACTTAGATATATACCTATATATCAAATACAAGTACGTTAATATAACGTTAACCCAAACCCCGATCATATTCTTAAATTCATTGGATTACGTTTGAAAAAGCTTTTAGGTTTTAATTTTCTTTTAAAATATCATATATCTATGCTCCGATACCAAATTGTAACATCCCCCTACTTAGAGGCCCAAAACTAATGGCTACAGATGCGGTAGTCATCTATAGTTATTAATCTTCAACGACCAAATACAGCGATGTTAGATACATTGATACATAGATCACATAAGTATGGAAAAATTTTAACAATTCAAAAACACATTTCCATATTCAAATCAAAACATTTCATGTTTATTACATAATCCCAAATTATGTTACCATGTTCAACAAAATATAATTATTACAAATACACTAAGAGCGGCATATGAAGATGCCCCCTTGGTTGATCAGAGTATATAGTAAGGCTCATAAATCTACCTTTACAAACAAACACATAGCGGAAAAGAAAACACTAAATAACTATCTTCCTCCTGCACGTCTCCGGAAGCATTATTTTCTAAGAAGAGAACCTGAAAACCTTAAATCTCAAACTACTCAAAGTCAATTGAGTACCCGAGAGTTTAAGGGGAAAAAAACTTCGAGTCATTCATAAAGTTGGTATGAATAATAATCTAACATCTCAATCCTTTTGGATATCTAGTGTGACCATGCCGCTTAGCGAAATGGGTTTTTCCCACACTGGTATCCTAAAAACCTTTCGAAAACCATATACTATGCTCCTACATCCACAATGATTAAAACATACATTTGCAAAATATTATGATGATATGCATACTTGAGAATATTTAGGAATTCTCATTCCCGGTTTAATCTTACACCATGTCATAATTATAGTTTCTAGGGTCACTATTAACCTTTTTAGTTTTCATGGGTTTACTAATAACCTGGTCATAATTAATAGACTCTCTGTCATATTCATAGTTTTCACGGGATCACTAAGAACCTATTGGTAACTCTAATATCTTTTAGTTTATCTTAGTTTTCATGGGCTGGCTAGGAACATATTGACTATCCGTCAATGTCATAATCCGGGTATAGTTTTCATGGGCTCACTATAAACTATTGGTTCCTGTTGGCTATTTAACCATCAAAGAAAACAAACAATATCTTGCACCTTAAGCAATCACTAAGCCCATTTAATAAATCTTTCACTAATTAAATAAATCTCCATATATTTACTTCAAATTATCTTTAAAAAGATATATCCTCTAAAACCATTTCAATCTTTCTATATTGGAAAACATTTCCTTATACTTATACCAACCGTATAAGTATATTTAATTACTCTACTATTTGGAGACATGCCAAATAGATTTCTATAATCATACAACTCCAGAGTCCGTACGTCTCCGGACGAGTGTTAAGTATAGGAAGCAATGCTCCTACACCACCAAACCTTTAGTACGATCATAAGAACCAATTCGTGTATTTCACGATGGAAGGTCAAAACATAATTTATTGGGTCAAAACGAATGTTGCGTAAAACATCGTTACAATAACCCAAAAATATTAGTATAGGGATTCGACTAATTAATATATATATATATAATCCCGTATACTATATAAAACATTTCCTTCGAAAATCATTTACTATAACAATAGTGTTATAGCCAATGCCTTCCATACTTTCCTGAAAACGTATATTACAACAATGAATGTTGAAATCTATGTTTCTGTTACTTATCACATTTTAAAACATTATCAAAACCATTAAATTCCATTTGGAATTTATATTTCCGAAACCTTTACTTCCAAAATATAAATTTACTTTTAAAACCATTAACTCCATCAAAATATTTCTTCAATATTCCTTTAAATAAAAATCCATATTTAAATCTCAACATAAAGTCATTTCCATATTTATAAAACCATTTTATAAACCTCCTTTCGATTTTGTAAAACTTCTATTTATAAAATTCCTTTATTTACAAAATTCTATTTATAAATCCATTCTTTTATAAAAACTAATTTTACTACCAAAATCTACTTATAAATCCATTTCTTTAAAAACCAAATTTATTTATAAAATCCATTTACAAAACAAACTTCAAATCCATTTACTAACATTTATAAATTTTGATTATAAATCTATTCTTTATTTATGAAATATCTCTTTTATAAATCTTATATATAAACTTACTCAAAAATCACAAATCAAAGTATTTCTCAAAACTATATTTTTATAACATCAAAAATCTTAACTTTTTATTTCTTCTAAAAACAAATTCATTCCTTTAATAATTTAAAAATTATTAAAACATATATACCTTCAAAATCAGTTCGAAATCCTTCTCAAATCAAAATCATCATTTTTTAGTATTTTTAAAATATCAAAAAATAAGGCCTAGTGCTCCATAGCTAAATAAGTCAAATCATATCAAAGACATCAACATGACATCAATTACATCATATATTAGTATATATATGAAAATAAAATCAACAGCGGTGAGAAATCCTGTTGGATCCCTCTAACCTGTCCCCTTGCATCACAAACAACATATAATCATAAAAATATAAATCAACCACTTCGAGGCGGGATTAGTATACAAAGAGTCATCCTCTCTTACATGGGACCGTAATAGGGTCTCATCCACTCCAATAGGTGAGAATATATGCAAATCAACGAATATATATAGTATATCATCCAAACAAGCAAAAATCATCAAAAATAAAATTATTCCCACTTATATAAAAATATAAGCAGGCCGGAGAGGTGAGTCAACTTACAAAAATGCTAGAAATCGCCTAAGCGCTCCAATTTAAATCAATATTGAACTTTCATTCAATTTAACTCAAAATTCCAACTAGCTCCAAATTCTTCCAATCCAACGACATAGCGTATTGCTCGCTGATAAGAATGCAATGCAACTGGTCATGCTTGAAACGGACCTTGTACGAACAAGTTATGAATTATTAACCATTCTAATAATAAAACTAAAATTAAAAAAATAAATTAACATTTTAAATAACCTTTCTCACGCTCCTTCCTCTTTCCTATGCAATAAGCCTGCATTCGCATTTTTAATTTTTTTTTCTTTTCTCGCAAATCATTCGCTTGCGCCCAGGCTCCATGAACCGCCGACCTCGCCTGACCGCTACGTCGCGCCACCTCCGCCGTGAACGCCCTCCACCTACGCGCGGCCGAACCGAAGCCGCACAACCCATGAAACTATGGTCGAACACAGGGTAATTTCACCCACCATGCCACATCGGACGATGAACCAACCGTTGATTGAGTTCGTATCGATGTGCTCTACATTTCTCTAGTTGAAGTCCTTGGCTAATTTCGCCTCCAGAGGCTCTGATCGATGACGGCCATCGGATGGATTAATTTAAATGGTGGTTGAAATTAGGTTTAGGATGTTAGTTTGCAAATGAAGAAAGTTGGGGGCTATTTATAGAAAATAAACTCAGCACTATTCATCCATGAAAATTCCGAACTCCAAATGATGCGTGCCGCCTGGCGTTCTATTTGTATTTCAAACACAATGGAATATATATTGGGAGCCAATTACATAATATTCAGAACTAGCTTTTCAAATTGCGTTATTTTAGTTTAAATTCCTTTAATTAATTCTTCGCATTTCGAACTCGCACGATTAAACGATACGTCCAATCGACACGAAATTCGACAGCATAATATAATTCACTATTACGGATCCAATGAAACTAGTTTCGTCAAAATCTGAGACTATGCCCAAAAAGATTATTTTTACACGTAATTAAAATATAAAATTTCCAATATCAGTTTAAATTACTTCTAAATCAAATCAAAAGTCTATTTTCATTGTTATTCAAATAGAATTGAAATCAACTTTTGAAATCATTTTTCATTCACATTAAATTCAAGATTCAATTATTTAAATAATTTTCAAAAATTAAATTGAATAATTTAGTTATCAAATTAGTTGCTATATTTGGAATATAAGTTATTTAACTTATAAAATTAACTTTTCAATATTTAAAATCAATTATATATTCCAAATTCGAATGACTAAAATTCTGGATCATTACACACGTGTTAATTTCTTTGTGCCGATACTGTGTATGTATATGTGAGTTATTTATTTGATGTTTAAATGCGTACCAGTGTTAGCCCGAGGGAATATTCAAGTGTGTATCCCATATCGTCTCATTCTCTGTATTATCTGAGAGCGTTACTCGATAATACTTTCGGATAGTATGGATATAGAGATGACGGTGTTTGCAAGTGTACTCAATTCAAAAGTCACATACCACCAAAAATTTAAGTCATCATTATTGTCTCATATTAAGCTCCTTCTGAGAGAGAATAAACATGTCAAAGACTTATAATACGTAAATAACTCGAATCATGCTCCTAAAAGATAGTTCCTTCATGCTTTTAGCATAGAGATTACCACTGTCAACACAAAATCTTGTGTAGGACAATGAACTTCATGTGGTCGAAACTATGACGACCGCCCTGCACCTCCAACACTAAATATACATGAGTCATGCATTTTAATAGTGCCTGATCGATATAGGACGATTGTCAAGGGATAAAGCAAATAAAACAACCATAGAACCTGCTGTATATCTCACAATGTATCAGATAAAATACAATATCAACATAGATATAAAATAAGCTAGATGGAAATATAACTAAATGAACTATCATAGATCATAGCATCATTTCGATAAAGTTACACAAACCAATAACAGACTTTATACATCTGATAAATAAACTCCAATATTTGCCCTAAGTAAACAGTTCTAAAACTATCAGAACTCCATAGTGTTTCACAACTGAAATAGTAGAAGCTCCACAAATATAATATGTGAAAGTGTAGTCACCTAAAAGTCCATCCGCACCATGTTGCATGCTATGCCACACTTAGTCCACTCATTTAAAAGTACTCAAGA
This sequence comes from Allium fistulosum, assembly GCA_030737815.1. NCBI lineage: Eukaryota > Viridiplantae > Streptophyta > Magnoliopsida > Asparagales > Amaryllidaceae > Allium > Allium fistulosum. The sequence continues at coordinate 173,174,313 of CM060907.1, forward strand.
TAATAAAAAGTAAAGCATAAAACCTCGAGTCAGACAATTGTCTGGTGTGAGTGATAAACAATCTATAAATACCATAAAAATCGATATAATTAATAGGACATATAGTATGGAGAATCATACCTGACTCGTCCATACATCAAAAGAGTTAGCATATGAAAATATATGCCAATCTACTATCATCATCATATGGGTGTACTACAAGCTTAAGTACAATGTTAGGTGTCGGGTATCCAAGTAAACAATACCTAAGTCATGTGCAAACCCAAAATTAATTAAATTAACATGCAACCACAACATCCAACAAACAATTCTCATATCACTCATTCTCTAGACATAAGATAACTCGAATGACACCTACATAAGCCAAGACCTATCGAAAAGTCTCAGTTTCCCTAATACTCGAATCTATGCCACTTCGCACAACAAAGAAATAGACCACAAGCATAATGTCTAGGGTAATCCACCATTTTAAGGATCTAGACAACATTATAATCTGGGTGGGTGTCCATACATACCCCTTTTGTACGAGTACTCCTAGAAACCTCCAAATATCAACGATCCCTTCACATACATCTTAAAACCCATAATCATTCTACTTCATTCCATTTATCCATAGTAGAACACATCATCGTCCTACTCAGGAGCTCTCCACTTTGAACTTGCTCTTACTAATCATAATCATGACTCCCATCATCGAGTCCTTATAATTGAAAAACCCCTAGACATTCCTTGTAAGTCAAAGAATCCTCTCCACAAAATTATGGAGTTATCACTTCGAAGCATCACATCATCTCCCCATCATCAACCATCATCCTTCATCGTGACACAACGTCGAATTCGAATGCCAAACAAACAAACATAACACAATCTCTAAGGCATCACCCATACGCCTATAGAGTATGGTCTTAATTGGCCATACCTCATGTTTAGACATGTCAGTGTCGGCATGATTTACTTAGTCACTTTTGACTAAGTACTTCATGTCCAAGTTGAGCCCAGAGTCTTCCCACTATTTCCTCAAAGTTGTCGTGGAATCGTCTCAGTTTTATGTCGTGTTTCCGACATCTTCCTTTGCATAGATTTTTCAATGTCCAAACCACTTCCCTAGTTCACATCCTCAACTTTTCCCGAAGCTCCAACCTCAGACCTCAAAGCACTTCCTGTTCAAGCTTGAGACCATCTACACCCAACATGAATTGAAGTTACCACTGACATGATCCTTTCCCTAATGCCAACATGATTTTAACCAACCAAATCAACTCCATTGCCTATGCGACTTGTTTGAGGGTCTCTCCAGACTTCAAATAGTAGCATACTTTAGTAGCTTCACGTTTTGAACATTTTGGATAGTGATCTGCTGAAAAAGATGACCTATTTTCTAACTATCCTAAATGGCTAATACACATATCAAACGATTCACACAGTCATCATACATTATCACATAACATTCAAACATCACAAATAATCCATCCAAACATGGTTCAAACGTATATAATTCTGTAGATCCGATTTATAGCAAAAGTGATGACATGGTTGGTAAATGGTGTAAAAGAAATCAAAATCAGAATCTTTCTTTTTAAATTCAATTCTAAGGTTTTATTAAAGTAAGATCTCGGTTTTAAAGCATTAACATTTAAAAACATCTTACAAATCATATTTTTACAATATCGATGAACATAGAATAGCGAGGGAAGTAAAATAACTCACCTTATACCAGCTTATGTAATATTTGAGGCAAATTAGAGGTTGAATAGTAGAAATATGAATCCCAATGTAATCCTATCAACAAATCTTCAATTCGCTTGCTAATTACTCCATAATGATGGGTTTAAGTAAATTACTGTAGGGGAAAAGGTGCTTTTCGGTAAAAATGAATTAATGTGATTTTGGTTCAGTTTTAGGAGTGGGAAAGTGATTAAAAACTGCCCCATCATTCCCAATTAGGCACAAATCCCGAAGTCAGTTAATATGGCTGATTTGGGCCTAACTAATTATTAATTAATCTGGTCAGAAACTATCCAAACTGTAAATGACCATATCTCCTAAGCGTTAGTCCAAAAATCAATTATGTCTACTTTACATAAAGAGAAAGTATCGTATCTTTCCAATAGAAGTAGACTTAGTCCCAAATTCGACTCTAGTTAAAAGTTATAAGCCTTGGAAATTTTCAAGGTCAAACTTGTCCAATAAATATTTTAAGGATAAAAAATATCACCAGTGAACATTTTCCAAATTTATAGAATTATATGACCCAATATTTTTTAAAAATAATATTTTACGATCTTGCAATATGTAAAAATGTGGGTCGTCACATTCTTTCCATTGCCCTTTGTAAAATTCGCCTCCGAGATCCCTAAATCAACAATGTAAAGTCATAAATAGTTACCTTGCATGCCTAATGACAATAAACAATCATCATAACATCAAAACATGCAGCCATGCAATCATAAACAATCAAATAATATCTATACCTATCTTAGCATGTGAGATAGTAAGATATCCTACATGACATCAAAAGTTAAAATAAGTGCGATAAAAAGAAAGTCTTACCAAGTGAAGAGATCTAGATAAGTGGTAATCATGCTTTCCTTGGTTTTCCATGTGCAATCGCCCTTGCTTTCACTCCATTGAACCTTCACTAACTCCACCATCTTCCTCTTAAGTTGCTTCATATCATGACCGACACTACGAATACGCCTATGAGGTCTTAAAGCTTCTAGTTCAATATTGATATCATCAAAACGATCTGATGAAATGGTTAAGCATGAGCGATGAAGATACTTCAATAAATGAGAAATGTGAAATACATTATGAACGACCATCATATTCTGAGGTAAGTCGACTCTGTAAGCTAGATTCCTAATTTTGTTGAGTATCAGAAAAGGACCTATGAACCACAATGCCAACTTCCCTCTAGTACAGAACCGAACTAAATTCTTCAATAGAGAGATCTTTACAAACATTGTATCACCAGCAGAGAATTTGAAATCCCTTCCTCTCTTATCAGCATAGCTCCTTTTCCCTTCTTGAGCAACTTTAATTCGTTCCCGAATGATTTCAATCTTATTCAAAGTCTCCTTTATCATATCTAGCCCCAATATCAGTTTCTCGCCTACTTCCCACCAATACAAAGGGGCGTTGCATGTTTAGTCATATTATTCTTCGAATGGTGCCACACGAGCCTCCATAGTCGAGTACGCAAGTACAAAAGAGATCTTTTAAGATATGATTCACCCTCTCGATCTACGCATCAGTATGCGGGTGATAAGTTGTACTTAGATGCTGTTTATTTCCCAACGCCTCTTATGAGGTCTTCCAAAATCCACTAGTTAATAAAGGGTCTCATAACATACAATGCTCTTTGATACACCAGTGAAATCAGTCTATCCTTTTCACACATTACTCGACCTACATGGATGTCATTCTATTAGACATAAAAGGTATTAATGAGCACACTTAACTTGGCTATAAAAACTCTATCCAAAATTCAATTTAAACATCTTGGAAGTTAGATATCAAAATCTACCCAAAATTTATTTAACTTACGGATTTATTATCATTAACTATGGCATATATAGCCATCACATCACTAAAGTTGGCTATCTCACATTAAATTATCGACTTTCTAGGTTGCTATCGCTTATCTAGTTATCGCATATCCAAGAAGTTACAAATCTAGCTATCACTTGTCTAAGCTATTGCATGTTTAAGCTAACACATATCTAGCCATCCCTAGTCGAAGCTATAGCATATCTAGCTATCACAAGCCTAAGCTATCGTATGTCCAACATTAGTGTTATCATACATTTAACTTAAGTGATATCACATTACTAACTTAAGTAAGTACTATCGTACTTTAACTTAAGTGCTAACACACTTATAACCTAAGTGTTATCACACTTTTAAAGTAGCTATTTCAGGTCTAACTTTTAAGGCTATCGCAAGTTCGATTTTTAGGCTTTCGTAAGTTTAACTTTAAAGCTATCGCATGCATAAATTTTAGGTTATCGCATAAATAAAATAACTATCGCGTGTTTAAAATGTCAGGTCTATAATTAAGTAGAAAATCGATAGTTTCCTTAATAAAGTAACAACATTTTGACTAATTCCTTATACACGTGTAATGACCCACAAATCTGCCGCACTTAATATTAAATTATTTAAAAATTGGATTTTACTGAAAGGGTGAATTGGATGTCATATTTATAACCGTCACAAAGGTATTTCCAGGCTAATAAGTTTGGTATACAAATTTGATGGACTTGGTGTTACATTTTGTGAAATAGAGTCATTGTGAGGACCGCCCTATACCATCGGCACTAATAATATATAAGTAGTGCACTATCTGTGCCCAGCTGATATAGGACAATCATCTGGATTGAAATAAATCAATATAGCATATAACCTCTCATATCTTACGACGCATGGATAAAATATTATATCATAGATATAATAGAAGAGACAGGAACAACTATGTGAACAAATCATCATTAGAGCAATAGATCCACAAAGTTATACATCTAATGTAGTGGAATTATAAAACATAAGTAAACTAAAATAAACTTTCTCAACAAATAGAAATAAGCAAGTACTGCCACGAGCTCCATAGCATTGTTGTGACATCCGCCATTCTGATGCCCAAAACTAAATGTTACGGATGCTACAGATCCATAGTTATTAATTCTTGATGACAAAATGCAGCTATGTTAATCATATTAATAATCAAAGGCACATGAATATGAAAAGTTTTCAAACACTTTTTAGTAGAAAATTTTCATATCTCATTTCACAAATGATATTGCATATTCATTGCATAATCCCATGTTCAGGGAAAATAAAATTATCACAAAATACTCCAAGAGCACATATGAAGATGGCCCCTTGGTCGAACAAAATCAAATACTTGGCAATTATACAACTTTGCCATTATATCAAAATAGACAAAACCAGACTACACAGTGGAAACAGATAAAGCTCCTAATTGTAAGATTGCCTCATACATGTCACCTGAAGCATACACGTCTAACTAGAATCTGAAAGCCCTTACTCCCGACCTACTCAAATGAGTACCCAAGAGTTTAAGGGAAAATACAAAATCTTCGGGTCAATCAACAGTCTGGTGTGAATAACATCCAACCATCTCGAACTAAATAAATATCTAGTGAGACCACACCATTGAGCGGAATGGGTTTTCCCATCGCCAATATTTATCAAAACATATCAACCATATATTATGCTCTTGCAACCATAATGGTTAGAACATAGAATATAGCATTTATAATTATGGAACACGTATTGGATTGCCTACCCCAATTTATTAGATTATCCATCTTAATTTCAAATGACAACCCGTCACAGTTTAACTGACAATTCATTTTATTTTAATCTAACTATCATTCTTATAAATATATGGACTACCTATCTCCATTTAAACATACTTAGAATTATATGGACTATCCATCTCACATGTATTTATTACTTGAATTACCCATTCCCTACCATATTGACTATCCATCACATATGTTTAGTCATTTAAAATTTTATGGACTATCCATCACACATATTCCATTTAACTTAAAATGATGTGGACTATCCATCACACATCCCATATTTTTCCCAGGATGAATATAAACCCTTCTTTATTCTCATAAAGACTATCCATCTCCTGTACAATATGGACTATCCATATCATGTCTCATAGTTATCCTAGGATGCCTATAAACCCATCATTCAATACCTAATATCCACATGTTACAATCTAAATTCATGTTACCCACATGATTAACCTATGTCTACTGGTGTTCCCAATTGAGTTATCTCCCTTTAAAATTATATCATTTCAAAGTGATATACATTGGTATCCCCAAATGATCTATGTTGAACTCATTATAATTAAACAATGGTATCCCCAAGGTTTAAAGTCGAAGTCAAAACATAAGGCTCGCCACCCCATAATATCTTCAGTTTGGAACAATGTAATAGTTCATCCACATCTTATGGTCATAACACGAATGAATGTTGGCATTTCCAAGATGTTATTGAGAAACTTATTTGGGAAAGAAAATTATAGCAGTTTATTAAAGCTCCACATGATGGCGGCCAGGGGACATCCGACCCCAACCGAGGACAAGCGTCGCACAGAGCCGAGGAGCCTACCCGGATTGGTGGAAGATTAGTGATCAATACAATAGTCGAATGGCCGCATCAAACTGATAAGAGTTGGCATGAGATGGAGCGCTATGCTAGCACGATCAAGCATATGAATTTTGAGTGTTGTTCAAGTACAGAAGATGGGGCTCTGGCAAAACAACAACGTACAATAGCAGAAGGCATTGTATTTATAAATAGTGATGTAGAAGTGGTGGAGGCACCGACGATCGACCCAATGATTATTTTAGCCATGATCGGCCCCGCCTTAGTAGGCAGGATCTTGGTTGATTGTGGAAGTTCCATAAATATAATTTTCGCAAAGGCTTACGATCAAATGAGGATGAAAGCCAAGGACTTGAAACCTTCTAAAGCCCGCATTGATGGCTTTAACGATGCTGCGACAGAAGCTGTCGGATATGTCGAATTGCCTGTGGAATTGGGAGAAGGTGACCGTAGGAGAGTGCAGATGTTGTCATTTGTTGTTTTGGATGTTGACTCTACATACTATGCTTTTCTAGGCCGACCAGCCCTAGATAAATTTCGGGCAGCTCTTGCCCTATAGTGTTAGACTTTGAAGTTCCCAACTGATAACGATGTTGAAATTGTGCATGGTGATCAGGCGACCGGACATGTCTGCTATGTGGCTGAATTAAGAGATGTTTAGCAGAAGGAGAAAGGTAAGGGTGTGGATAAGTCCTTCCGCATTCAAGCCAGTGAAGATTGACAACCAGTGCTTGGGCATTGGCTCGGGAGCCACAATCGGTTTTATAAAGACATAGATCTGAGGGAAGACGAGGAGAAGCTCAAAGAGACGAAGGCTGCACTGGCTGAGCTGACGATTGATACATAGTCAGCCATGACGGCCCAACATAGGTCCTAAAGATCGGATCCCAGCTCAGCCCCTATGACGAAAGAACATATTGGTTTTCTCCGAGAAAATTTTGATGTGTTCAATTGGAATCATTATGACATGTGTAGGATCTCACCTGACAGTGCAAGCCATGCATTAAACATCGACCCAAGGCATGTCCTGGTGAAACAAAAAAGGCACGGCATGGATCCGAAGAGATCTACCACCCTTAAAGAGCAGGTGGACAGGCTTAAAGGTAAGGGTTTTATTCGCGATGCCCTCTGCCCTAAATGGGTATCCAATCCGGTACTTGTGAGGAAGGCAAATGAAAAATGGTAGACATGCGTTGATTACAAGAATTTAAACAAGGCGTGTCCAAAAGGCAGTTTCCACTTTTACGGACCGACCAACTGGTATACTCAACTGTAGGACACGAGTTGTTATCTTTCATGGATGCATACTCTAGATATAACTAAATCCTTATGCACATTCCCAATCAGGAGCACACCAGCTTCATTATCGACGTTGGATCATACTTCTCTATGGTAATGCCATTTGGATTGAAGAATGCTGGGGAAACCTATCAATGCCTAGTCAATAAAATGTTTAAAGATCTGATTGGAAAGACGTGGAGGTGTAAGTGGATGATATGCTTGTAAAGTCACGACGATCAAGAGACCACATTAGAGACTTAGCAGAAATATTCGATATCCTCCGATATTACAAAATGAAGATCAATCCTCTGAAATGTTCTTTTGGTGTTGCATCGGGAAATTTCTAAGATTTGAATGCCAATGCTTGTGGAATCGAAGCTAATCTCAAGAAGATTCGAGAAATTCACAACATTTAGGCATCGAAGACCATCAAACAAGTACAAAGACTAAATGGGAAGGTTGCCACCCTAAGTAGGTTTATTTCTAGAGCCACTGATAAATGCATTCCTTTCTTCGATTTGATTAGGAGAGGGTAAAGGAAATTTGAATGGACACAGGATTATGAAGATGCATTCGAAGATGCATTCGAATGTCAATGCATTCGAAATTTGAATGGAAACAGAACTACTTAGAGAGGCCTCCCACCCTTTCAAAGCCCGTGGACACGAAGACTTGTATATCTACTTGGCCGTGTTGGTACATGCTATAAGTGCTGCACTGCTTCACAAGGAGAATCAGATCCAGAGACATGTCTATTATGTTAGCAAGCGATTAATGGAAGCTGAAAGGAACTTTTATTTACACGTTAAAATTGAAAAATGTGGTACAAGTTTATCCAAAAGCGGGGGCCGTACCCGTGCAATTGCGGTGAACAAAAAAAAGCATCTCTACAAGCTATATACAAACTAAGCCGAAGTGACGGCTATTTCTTTTGCCCTTTTCTCTTTTGGATTTCTTTGGAATGGCACAACCTGAGCTTCCGCCTGTCCTTTTCTTCGATCCCTTACACACACTTAGTAGGAGAGCTTTCAGAGGTTGGAGGGAGTTCTTTGGGAATCAACATACCGGGTCAAATAACTTGGAGTGGGACGAGGTTTGGATCATCGACGTCCATGCCAGCGGGTTCTGCTTTAGATTTTTTGTTCAATAACTCTTCTTTCTAAATGCGATCCTTCAGGCTGAGCTCATCGGTATATTTGGAGGCACCAGTGATCACAACATCATCTGATTCATCTGGCGGTAGCTGGTCGTCGACTTTTTCATCATCAAGTGCTCCAATAACTTGAACATCGGGCCTTGGAACGTCGGTGGCCGTAAAAATTTCAGTAAATGTCGATTGTTGCTCCATGGCAGCACTGCTTCTTGGAGTTTGACTGGGACCCAAAAGACTTACACATTCGTTGAAACAAGAAAACAAGCCCATAACTATTGGGCATGAGTAACGAAATCTCTTGAATAATGGATAATAAAGCGGGTTACATGTGTCCGACTGACTTTCAGTTGTCACCGAAGTGCTCCCTTCTATAATAGGAGTTGGCACCTTTGGTTAATAACCAGGTCTATCTGGATCGTATCTCAGATCCTGTCCCGAGCCAAGTGAAACTGATGCTCTAGCATTTTGAAGTGAAGGGGGACCTTTGGTATCGAACTTCAAACCTTCGGTGATCTTTTTCCCTTTGCCCGAGGGTGCCAAAATATCAAAATATTGGAGCCTTGCAGCGGCAAGATCTAAAGGTTCACCCCGACGAAGAATCTCCCATACTAGTTTATTCATCTAAATCAGCTTCACCAAGGGCTTTCTTCTTCAATTAGGCAATATATTTCCAAGCCTCGGTGAGCGATTCGAGGTAGCCTTCTCCAAGAAAACTCAGATCACAATGGACCAGGACTTTAGCATTATATTCAACAATTAAAGGATCGAACATGTCCTTAATCTGTTTTCGACCAACTTCTTTTGCAACCTCCAACTAGGCCTTAATCTTCTCTCTAACCTCATTACAACCAGCTTCCCTTGCCTTTTACTTAAGGACTTCAATTTGAGCGAGTATCTCGTCAAGTTTTATTTTCAGTTCGTGGGCTTCGACGGCCTCTTCGCAAAATCTTTGAGATTCCTACTAAGCTACGAATTTTTTTTCCTTCTCTTTCTTAAGGAGTTCTTCAAGTTCCTCAATCCGGTGGGCTAGACTGTTTTTCTCTTTCTACAAGGTGTCCTTTTCCAGAGCAAGCACATCGCTGCGGTTGAGGGCAGCATCCAGCTCCTTTTTATGAGCTATTTCTAGATGACTACCCGCCTCGGCTGTTTCTTTTACACTCTTCTCAGTCGTGGCTAGCTTCGCTGTCAACTCCATGATCTCATCATCTTGGTGTTTAATTGATTCTTTATCATGGACCGCCTCTAGCTTGAGATGATTGATTTCATGATGCCTCTCGATAGACACCTTAGAGATTTTTTCGACTAAATGTTGGAATGCTTTGTGCTACACAAAAACATCATTGGTACATGCAAGTGAACTTGCTTTAGCACTCCCTACAATTGTATGGATGGAAGGAATAAACTTTAGCCCATCAAAGAAGATTTTTTGAAAATTGACCTTAAGTTCGACCAATCTTTCTATTGTACAGGCCTCAGGAGTTGTGGTGGTAAAAACTTGATCAGAGGTAGTGATTGGGCATTTTCTCGGCCTATGATCGTAGGACTGTCTAGATCTAGATAAACGTGAATAATGCTCAGGTGGCACAGCAGTTTCGGGAGCATGAGAAGAAGTCTGATCGCCGCTTTGTACAGGAAGATTGGATCGAACTTCCTGATGAGATGATTGAGATTGGGACTTTTGTTTAGAGGATGAAGACTCCCTTGAATGATGACTTCCTTGGCTATCACCTCTTTCTCGACGCCTGCCCAAGTCTGGACCACAACTGGATCCATACTATGTTGAGGAGCCCCTTAAGTGAACGAAGGCAATGAAATGTGACACATCACCTGCAAACCAAACAAGAGCATATAAATAACCATCAAATAAAAGATAGATGAAAATCGTGTAGTGAAATGCATGTGATTGTGAGTGTCCTAGTGTCCTCCCGACAGACCAGTTATGGTGGCCTTGCTCATAGGAGTGTTTTCCCATTTGCCAGTAGGAAGAATGTCATCACTAGTCCTAGTGGGAGAATTAAGCCACCAAATACTGATGTTAGGGAAGTCATAGGTCATGATATCATCAGGGATCGAATGTTCGAGAAACCTTCAATTGAACTTTCTAAATGTTGAAAGGAAGAATCTTCTTCAATAGAGGTGATGATGAACTCGGGCTCATTAGTTGTTTTACTCCTATGGAGTTGATAAGTGAGCGTTTTTCCTCTCCTTATTGACATATGAGATTGTGTGACTTGTGATGGTTCAACCATAAGTGCATTTCCCGGATTTGCATCAGCATCACCAGGCTTGTTGGCTTCATTACCTCTAATTTCACCCTTTTCGGCATTGTCCTGAGCCCCCTCGACTAGGGGCACGATAAGGCTATCAATACCGCCTTCTTGTTCCATAGCATTTCTTAGTGGTGCAATTCTTCCTAGAAGCCCAATGCTGTGACCTTCTTCTAACGGCCCAAAAGAAGATAACCATTCATCGGTTATAGGGGATCTAATGTCCCTATCAACAACTGGTGTGGCACGGATTGTAGAAACCGCTCTTCAAAAACTATCGCCTTCAGATCGTGGATGAACACCTACAAATTTCAAAGTATCTGTTAGTTCAGGACATGGCTCGAGCTGAAAATTTGAGAATAAAGTGAAGACAACAATTATGTCCTTCCAACCATCATCTCGCTAAGCCATGTGGACAACGAATATAGAACCATTCATGTTTAAAGATGCTGAGCTTGTTCCAAGCGCCAGTTAGAACTTGACAGTTAGGAGAAGGCTCGAGGAAAGTGTAAGAAAGGCCTCCTGTCCGTCGTTTGGAATTGTAAATAAACCAGATGTCTTATGAGATGGCAGGTGGAACAAAACATCCATAAATAGCAAGAAAGTGCCATGAAAGAAAGCATAACTGTTCGGATGCAGCTAAGTAGGAGCTATTCCCAGGTAATTTAGCATCTCTCGGATAAATGAATTAAAAGGCGGCAAACATCTGGCCCAACACATGAATTTTTTGCCTACCGTACATCCCTCCGGTGGCAAATGAACCATGTCATTCACTGAAGGGACTAGAACATCTCAAAATGGAATCCCATGTTTAGATCTACGGAGAGCAGCCTTGCCAATTCTGGAGGCTTGGGAATCCATCGGGTTATCCAGAAATATAGCACCTTCTATAGTGTCAGGGGCAAGACATATCTCTTCCACTAGAAGGATAGGAATATTAGACAAAAGGTCGACCAGTGGGCCGGAAACTTCCGGTTGGTAAGTTTGATGGTCAGGAGAAATTTTGCTAGATACAGTTGCAGGACTTGACTTGGCTCCGGAATTACTGTGGTATGAAGGTTGTCCAAAAGGCATTGGGGCTAAATGCTTTGAACATTTGGAGCCGATATCAACTAAACTTAGTAAATAATCATGATTAGAAAATTTTACCTATCTCCCCATGCTAAGTGTAAACTAGTGTGGTGCTGTGTTGTGTAGTGCAGAGATAAACGGTTCAAAATTAAAACTAAAAGTAAGTGATGAGACTTTGGATTCTGACCAGAATGACTGTCATTGCTAACCGTCACAACTAGCACTTAGATTGATCAGTTGTGTAGGCTTTGGGCTCGACTATCGGCATATCGAAGTGTGAAGTCCATTATTAAAGTCCATATGTTAAGTTTTAATTCAAGTTCAAGTCTCGGGAGTTTAGCTGTTCAATTTAAAATTCAAAGTTAGATAAGTCATGTTGTTCGTTATCGTCAAATGTTCAAGTTTGTTAACACAGGATTGGTTCTTATTATTTGTGCAAGTGGATATGGTTTGGTTTGCTTAAAAGTTCAAGTTCAGTTCAAAAAGCTTAGAATCGGCTAAGTACCCATAGCCGATCCCTCTATCTAAAAATAACCGGTCCCTCTTATGAAGCAAAACAAACGACCCCTCTCGAAAAGCCTATGAGTGATCCTTCCATCCTCAAGCACACCACCACTGATCTCTTTACTTAGCCGCATTCACACTTCTCCAGAATCCATAAACAAGTGACCCCTCATCCACCAATGCAACCGACCCCTATGCCAAGCCCAACATAATCGATCCCTTAGCAAGTACATCATCGATGATCCCTCTTCGAACTTTAATAACGATCCCAACATGCTCTACAAATGATTGATCCCTCTTTACTTCACCAACTACCGGTCCTTCTCCACATCAATATATGAACGATTCATATATTAAACCTTTCTTGACTTCCACTTCAACCTTCTACACCGGTCCCTCTAAACTTAAAGTAATACTGATCCCTTACGTCCTTCATGCTTCATTCCTTTCTTTCCTCCTCTACCACCTCAACGAACCCTGCCTAGCCACCGTCCATCTCATCTTCTCCAAGCTTAACCTATGCTCGAAATAGAAAACTAAACGGAACCCATCATCTCATCACAAACTAAAGATTAAATGCAAGGGAACTTGCCTAAATGTTTCAATTACGATTTGCTGAGGGGGAGATGTTGGATTTCGATTTAAATCAAAGATGGAGTGGTGGTTTGAAGCAAGAGAGAATGTGGGGTTTAATTACGAAGGCAATGTTAGGTTGTAAGGGAAGGGATTATATTTCAAGTTGGAAGGAGAGGGTTGGGTGGTGAGTTCACAGGAAATGGGAAAGAAGGGTTCAGTCTTGAAGAAAATAACTGGGAATGAAAGTAAAATGAAACAAAGTAAGGGTTGGAAAGGGAACGCTAGCTTATATACGAGCCTAGAGAGATCAACTTGCCTTTTCATTCTCCACAAGACCCAAAAGATTAAGTGCCCAACATAGGAAGTAATTGGCTACAATCCCTCAACTTGGGGATCTAATCCGATCTCTATGAAAAAAGGAAGAGAAGAGAGAAGTTGGGAGGGAAAGCGATCGGCTAAAGGATGTTAACAATTTTTTTTGTCAACATCCCAAAGCTAAGTTGTTAACATGAAATGTTGCTAACACCTCAAAGGGAAATTTTAAAAGGGATCAATTTCTTCGAAACCCCTTTTGAATGATTTGATTGAGACAGAATACCTTCAGGAGGTGGCTTTATGGAAGTGTTAATTGTAAATAAGAAAACCAATCAACTCTTTGAAACGAAAGTTAGGAAAAGAACAACTCATTTATGATCTCTTTCAAGTGGGTCGAAAGGATCATTCACATCTCTTTTCAAGCGGATCGAAAGGATAATTCATATCTCCTTTCGAAGGAGTCAAAAGGGCTATTCTATCTTTAAAAGGAGAATTCACTTGCAAAAGTATTATTCATGCTGCCATGGAAGGAACTCCTTCGAAGGGGTTATATGTTTTGAAATATCCGAGCTCCCTTTAAAGACGTCCAACCAGCAAACCTAACTTAATGTTCATATAGTGAGTCCCTTTCGATATCTCTTTCGATCAGGTCGAAAGGGTATTTATCCTTTCGAAGGGGCTCTATGCACAATATATAAGATTAAAATTCAATACGCTATGGAATAACATCTTGGACAAATAATATAAGTTCAATGAACTTATAAATATCGAAATATCATCATCACATAAATTTAGCATTTGATATAACGAAACATGATGATAATATGATTCGAATTCACAATTTCTAAGTTGAACCCATAGCATTGCGTAAGTCAAATAGGGGTTAAGAAAATAAGTGAGCATCATGTGTAATTTTTCATTAGTCATGCTAATGGCCGAAATTATCTTCCTTATATCCAAAATCGATATTGGAGCCATGCGTCCTCTCTTTTGCATTTATCTAAATTGTATTACAAGTAAGAGAATTTTTTCCCCAAATTGATTTAGGGTTACAAAAGCTTGATTTTGTTGTGGATTAAGAAAGATAATTCAGAATTCCAAAAATCAGTCTCCAAACTTGGACCCCTAAGGTCGTATTTATAGACGCAGGTTCACCCCCTTTCGCCTCCACCCTTTCGAAGCGGTCGAAAGGACTTTCTACGAACCTTCCACTTTTGTTCTTTTGCCTTCATCCTTTCACTTCTAGAGCTTTGAAGGTGGACGTTTGGGTCTCTTATTATGCTTGGGTTAACCCTTTTGCCTTCATCAATAGTGTACTAGCAGTAGAAATTGTTCTAAAACTCCCCAATATTGGTTTTGCGTTCATCTAAAACCTTCTGACACATTCAAAAGGTGTGTAGCGAAAGAGTCAAGGTTTCCTATCATATTGTTTTGATGTAAGGGGAAGCATCCCTAACCCCTTCTCCTTCGAATCCTCCCTTGGTTGCTTTGGTCTAGTGTAAACCAAGGTGAATGATTATTTGAGTGGGTAAGGAAAGATTTTATTTAGTTTCAAAAGGATTAGTAGGTGATAACTTGAACATTGTGAAAGGTTACTTGGGTTCATGTGGAGTTTTCTTTATGCTTTCAAAAGGTTCCAACCATTTTGAAAGGCTTATTCTTGCCATCGAAAGGGTGCATACTAGTTTTTTTGAAAGTTTTTTCGAACTTATACTAGGCTCTCTCATATATGTGGATTCAACTACGTCGAAAGGTCCAGGTGAGGCGGAAGGGTAGTTTTGTCTTCTTTTTACTCCTTCGAACGTTCTTGTTTCACTTGACACTTGTAGGTGCCTCAGTTGCTTGCGCCTCCATCCTAGCCTCTTCGAAAGCTATCTCAACGTCTTTGAAACACAATTTTTGAATTATGGCGAAACCCTTATTCTGAATTCTTGTGGAGCTGAACACTTTTTTATGAGCCTTCTTTCATGCCTTAACATTTTGCTCCCTATAACACCCCTAATTTTAAATAACATTATTTAAAAGATTTAATTAGATAATTAAATAGAATAATGTAAAGATTAGAGTGATAAGGGGACTGAGATTTGAAAACTAATTAGAGGCCGTGCTTAACTAAATAAAAATTTAAAAGAATGAGTTTACGGAAATGGTTTTATAAGTTAACTAATAAGAGAATAAGGCAAGGATATTATGGGGAATAGCCGTCCACCATAACCCTTAACCTCTAAACCATTATTCACATTTTCATTTCACAAGTTCATAATTCTAAATCATAAACCAAAGAGCTCAAGCCGGCCATAACCTAGGGGAAAAGAGAGAAAAATAAATTAAAAGCTAAGGAATCAAGCATGGAGAATTAAGAAAGAATCAAATCTTAAGTTCCTTATCCAAAGCAAGGTGAATAATAATCAAAACCATCTAATCTTCATTTTTAAAGAGCATTTGATTTCAGGTTTTAAGTTTAAAACCATTACGATGATTTTAATGATGATATGCTTGGATTACATGATATGTTTGATTCAAACAAGTATGTTTGATAAATGTTTTATTCGATTTAAGGCTAAAATCATATATATTGGGCTTCGAATGCCATGAGGATTTAATATGTTATGTAAAACATTATTTTAGAGATGGGTTTAAATTTTCATAATTATCCAACCTATGGATAATTTATTACTAATTTTTTGAAAGAAAAATAAATAATTGGGTTTAAAAATTTATTTTGCCTATTATATAAAGGATTTTGGGTCTGAAATTTATATGTGTCAAATAACATATTAAAAGAGAATTTTGATTATTTTTAGGGATTTTTCATAAGTGATTTACCATGGAAATTAAATTAATTAAGTTTTAAGACTTAAATGTCTTAATTGTTTTTCTAAAGGGAAGGGCTTCTTTGTTAAATATTTTTAATTAATTCTAAATGAATTCGGCATTCTTTTAGAAAATATTTTTGGTACAGTTATGGAAACCAATTATATTTTTACAAATAGGCAAGTTAGTTGAAAAGTATTTACTTAAAAAGGCAACAAAAATGTTTAGTAAAGAATTATTGTTTCGCCACTTCCAGTAGCAACCTTTTGACCCCATACTTCTGCCATAAACCAAGTCAAAACCAATACACATGGCATCAATGCTTTGGTATGTAGTGGATTAGAGAAAGGCGGAAGATATATAGTCGAAACCATGCCTTCGAAGGGGTCGGAGCCAATTTTAATTAGCTTTCGAAGGACTTTGTTTGCTTTCAAAAAGAGATGCCGCTTGCCTTGATTTCTTGGAGATGCTTTCGAAGGGGTTGCCGCCTTCTTGTTTTGAAAGGATATCTTTCAAATGAGTTGCCATGTTTTATGTTTTAAAATGGACTTTTCAAAAGGGTAGTTTTGAACCAAGTCGAAGCCTTGTTGCCGTCTTCATACCTTTCGAATAGGTTGAAGTTTTCAATGAGTTCGAAAGGTAAGCCTTAGTTTTATAAATATAAAAAGCCGCTTCTCAATGCTTTCAAATAGGCTCTAGGAGCCACTTATACTAAAGGTTTCGAAGGCCATGGATTAGAAAGGGGTTACGCAGCTATACTTCCAATTATTTACTTAAAAGATTAAAGCTTTCAAAAGAATGGTTCCGAAGCCATCTATTTTCCCAAAACTCTTTTATTTGTAGGTTAATGATTTTGAAAGGGTTAGTTTCGCTTATTTTCACTTTGACCTAAAAGTTAAATTTAAGATTAAACCCAATGGTTTCTAAAGAGGTACTTTTAAATAGTTTCGAAGCTATGCTTCTTTAAGTTGGAAAGTCATGCTTTACTACTTTCGAAGGGAATGTTTTGATGGTTTCGAAAGGAAGGTTTTTATGCTTTCGAAAGAGATGTTTTTAAGTGTTTTGAAAGGCATATGCTTAGTGTTTTGAAAAGAAGATTTGAATGCTTTCGAAAGAGATATTCTAATGGTTTTGAAAGTAAAGGTCTAAGGTTTCGAAAGACATAGTTTTCAAAACAAAGAACACAATCTCATTTTTAAAGGAAAACCCATGGCAATATAAAAGAGCTTTGAAACGGTTTTTAATTTTTGAGTTTTTAAAGAAGCTTTCCTTGATAAGAATAGTGCGGTAAAGGATTAAATGTACTTTATGTGAAAATGGTTTCAAGGATATTAAACCGTAATATTGGTATTATTATGTTATGATCAGTTATTCTATATGCTTCTTCTATAAACAAATTCACTGTATAATGGACCCATAACTATATTTTGGGGAGTAAGGGTAGAATAACCAGCTAGGTTGAACCAGTAGTGAACATATATAAATTGAGTTAACTCCCAAATGAGTAGAGTAGCATTCAGGAGGTCGGGTAGACCAGAACTTAGCATGCCGAAAGACTTATCAAAGAAGTTGTCGATTGATAGGTTCATAGTAAACTCATGAAAACTATGTTTGGAAAGTGTTATTCGTAGTGGCTATTAGGCTCGTAGTGATCCCATGAAAATTATATCTGGATAATGTTATTGATAGAGATCAATAGGTTCATAGTCAACCCATTAAAACTATGATATAAGAGATGTTATTGGAGATACCAATAGGTTCAGCGAGAACCTATGAAATATTGAATGAAGTTATTGGCAGGAGCCAATCGGTTCTTAGTAATCCCATGAAAACTATAAGACCAGACAGCTAGTCCATAAGCTTTAAACAGGTTATTAGTCAGCCCATGATAAATAATAGGTTAATAGTGACTCTAGAAACTATAACTAAGATAGATATTCAAACGAATGGTGATAGGAAATCCAGGATATTTTGCTTGTTTACATATTATCGTGGTATTTTAAATTGCTATGTTTTTTACCATTGTGGATGTAGGACATAGTATACGGTTACTATAAACTTTTGGGTAAGATACTAGTAATGGGAAAACCCGTTTCGCTAAGCGGCATGGTCTCACTAGATATCTAAATGGTTCAAGATGGTAGGTTATTAGTCATACCAGGCTTTATGTCTGACTCGAAGTTTATGTTTTCCCCTTAAACTCTCGTGTGCTTAATTGATTTTGAGTAGTTTGAGAGTTGAGGTTTTCAGGTTCTCCTTCAAACGAATAAGCTTCCAGAGAGATGTGGCAGGCAAGCTAGCTAGTAGGAGTTCTTTTCAATTTGATTCCGTTGTGTTTTGATGTAAAGGCAAAGTTGTTTAATTGCCTATGATTAGACTTTGATCATCCAAGTGGGCAACTTCATATGTCGCTCTTAGCGTAGTCGTAGCAATTATATTTTCTCTAAACGTGGTTCTTGAATTTGGGATTATGTAATAAATTTGAAATATGATTGAAATGGAATGAGAAATTTCTTTAATGATTTTAAAACAGTTTCATATTTATGTGTTTCTATTATATCGATGTATCTAATATTACGACATTTGGTCACCGAGAATTAATAACTACGGATGACTGCAGCATCCTAGCCGTTAGTTTTGGTCCTCCAAGTGGGGGATATTACAAGTTAGTATCAGAGCATAGGTTTATGAAAACTGAATAGATTTTCAAAATATAATCCAATGAATCAAAAAATAAGATCGGGATTTGGATTAACGCGATTGTATCATACGTTTATTTGATATGTATATATATATATATAAGTACGTATTCCCCTCTCTCTTAGACCATCCTTCTGTATCTTACTAAGGCTCGTATGATGATTTACGAGAAAGGAAGATATCGAGGCAGGAAAAGGAAGAGGAAATCTCGATAAAGGAAGCACCACAAAAAATGGAAATGCTCGACCCAACAGGAGAAATCAGGGTCGATAGGAAAATGCTAATTGCAAATTCCAACTAGGTATTGAAAATCCGCCAGTAGACATTAGGATGATGTATCAGTTCTTCGTCAATCTTGTGCAAGAAGGAGCGGCCGTAGGAGTTGCCGGGGGTAATGCTAGGAATGTTGGAGGAGCTAATCCCGTGGCCCCAGTTGGCAACAACTATGCTAAGTTAAGCAGAGATTATACCAATCTTGGTGGGAAGCCGTTTTTAGGAACGGAGGAAGCTATAGAAGTGGAGAATTGACTTTTGCAAGGTGAGAGAATCTTTGCTAACTAGGGGTTGAATAATGAACGGAAATGGTGACTGGCTTCTAGACAGTTGCAGGGACAGCGCTTCATTGGTGGAACAATGTTACTACCAGAGTTCCAGAGGAAGTGTTGACTTGGGTGGAATTTCGAAGGATATTCGAGGAGAGGTTTTATATTAAAGTTGCCAAGTCAGCATTGTTGAGGAAGTTTATTGACTTGGTGCAAGGAGAGATGTCGGTGATTGAGTATGCCACGCAGTTTGATGAGTTATCCAGATATGGACAGGCTACCATTGACACCATGATTAAGAGGAATGAGAAGTTTATTCGGGGATTGAGACCAGAGATTGCTAGGGCGACCTTACCACATCTTTGCGATCCTTGTAATGTTGTTATGGAAATGGCAATCCGACATAAGGAGATGCTTGCTACTTATGGGAAGGAGAAACATGTCGAAACCCAGAGTTCACTTAGCAAGAAGAGGAAATTCATCAAGAAGAAGGGGACCCAGAAGGAAGAAGCTACCAAGAAGGCAAAGGCTAGTCTGGTTTGCTTTAAGTGTGATAAGAAGGGTCATTATCCCCATGAATGCCAAACTGGCAATAGGAAGGAGCCCATAGAAAAGAAGGGTGTGAAGTGCTTTAACTGCGACCAGGTTGGAATTACAAGAATCGGTGTCCAGGACCAGTCAAGGCGGACAAGGGAAAAGTCTTTATTGTTGGACCATCGTTTGTTAGGCCAACTGCTGTTGAGAAACGAAAGATCGTGATGGAAGGTACGCTTTTGATTCGAAGTACGCCAGTTTGGATACTATTTGATACTGGTGCATCGCATTCATTTATATCTCGGTGTTTGGTTGATAGGTCATGTTTAGAACCCGCATACCTTGTTACTTCCTTCAGGGTTGCAAATCCAATTGGACAGTATGCAACTTTGGAAATGAGATGTGACCAGTTAGAACTTGATTTGTTAGGTCATAAGTTTGCATGCAGTCAATATGTTTTTGATTTCATAGACTTCGGATCATTTTGGGTATGGATTGGTTAGGTAAATATTTTGCCAGGATATTTTGCTAGGATTGGGAAATATCGCTGAAACATCCAAATAGTCATAACCAAATTATATTCTCAGTGAAGGATTCTGACCAGAGTGCTCGTGCTTTGTTGAGCGCAATGGAAGTAGAAGAAGAGTTAAGTCGGGTTCGAGTAGCAAGAGAATTTGCACATGTTTTTGAGCCTGTTACAGGATTACCATTGAAACGAGCCACTGAGTTTTGGATAGATCTTGTGCCAGGAGCTGAACCTGTAAGTATACCACCTAGCAGGATGACACCGACCGAGACGAAGGAATTGAAGGTGTAGCTAGTGGACCTAGAAGGGATAAATTTTATTAGACCAAGTAGATCTCCTTCGGGTGCGGCCACGGTGTTCATGAAGAAACCGGATGGGTCATTAAGGATGTGTATCGACTATCATAAGTTGAAAGAGAAGACAATAAAGAAAAAATATCCTTTGTCGAGAATTGATGATTTATTTGATCAGTTGTGTAGAGCCAGAGTATTTTCTTAATTTGATTTGGAGACACGTTTCCATCAGTTAAGGGTGGCAGAGGACAGTATTCCGTTGACAACATTTCGGACTAGGTATGGTTCGTACGAGTGGTTAGTAATGCCATTCCGGTTCACGAATGCACCAGCTTTCTTTGTGGACTTGGTGAACCGAGTTTTCTGAGAGTACTTAGATAGGTTCATATTGGTATTTATAGACGACATTTTAGTGTACTCTAAGGATAAAAGATAGCCTGGAGATCATCTTAGAGTAGTGCTTGAGAAGCTAAGGCAACATCAGCTGAAAGCGATGTTTTCCAAATGTTATTTTTGGAAGAAAGTGGTTAAGTTTCTTGGTCATGTGGTTTCAGAGAATGGTTTGTCAGTCGATCCAGATAAGATCGAAGCTCTTAGTAACTAGAAGAGACCGGAGACGATGACCGAGAATAAAGGTTTTCTTGAACTTGCTGGCTATTACCAGAGATTCATTAAGGATTTCTCGTGGATAGCGGGGCCTTTGACTAGGCTAACCAGGAAGGACGTGAAGTTTATTTAGTCTGACAAATGTGAGGAAGCATTTCTTAAGTTAAAGCATTTGTTGACCAACGCGCCTGTGTTAGTGGTTCTAGACACAAACCAAGGGTTGGTGGTGTATATCGATGCATGTGGAATCAGATTAGGAGCTGTGTTGATGCAGAAGGGTAAAGTCATTACCTATGCTTCACAACAGCTTAGACCACATGAAGTGAGATATCCTACTCATTCTTCCGAGTTGGCTGCGGTGATCTTCGCATTGAAGATATGGAGACATTATCTCTTAGGGGAGAGATTTTAGCTTTACATAAATCATAAGTTCTTAAGATATTAATTCTCTCAGAAGGAGTTGAATATGAGACATCAACGGTGGCTGGAGTTTTTAGTAGCTTATGAATTTTGTATAGAGTATACCCCTGCGGAAGGAAATAAAGTTGCAAATGCCCTTGGCAGAAAACATCAGAATATGGTGTTAGCCATGTTGGCAGAATGGAAAGATTTAGAAGCTTTGGCTACTTGTAGTGTGCAGTTAAGATCGACTGCTAGTTCTAGTCAGAGCTTCGCCATGTTGTCCTATTTGGAAGTTCGACCAATGTTGATCGAAAGTACTGCTTATAAGAAGAAAGAGGATCCATTATTAGCTGAGAAGATTTGAAGACTTGAGGTGGGGTTGGAGATCGATAATCTAAAGGATTTTAGTCTTGACTAGAGGGGATGGTTGAGAAAGAAGGGACGGTTGTCTGTTCCAAATGTTGAGGACGTAAGGAAAGAAGTTCTAAGAGAATGTCATCAATCCAAATTTACGATTCATCCTGGAGGAACCAAGATGTATCAAGATATAAAGAGGAGCTTATACTGGGAAGGTATGAAGAAGGATGTTGGTTTGTGGGTTAGGTAGTGTGTGAATTGTCAATAAGTGAAGGCCGAACATCCGAAGCCGAGTGGGTTGCATCAACCCTTGGAAATACCAGTTTGGAAATGGGACTAGATATCCACGGATTTTATAGATAGGTTGCCAAGGTCGAATAGAGGAAATGAAAGTATATGGGTAATAGTGGATAGGTGGACCAAGAGTGCCAATTCATTCCAGTTAAGTCAATCAGGACGACACATGTTTTAGCTAAGTTGTTCATGAAGAACATAGTTAGACTTCATGAAATTCCTAGTAGAATAGTTAGTGACCGAGTTGCTTTGTTTACTAGTGAATTCTGGAAGAGTCTGTAGAATATGTTAGGTACCGAGCTCAGGATGAGTACTGCGTATCACCCTCAAACGGATGGGTAGACTGAGTGAGTCAATAAAGTACTGGAGGATTTGTTAAGAAATTGTGTATTGGAATTTGGTGGATCTAGGGAAGATCACAAACACGTAGTTGAGTTTTCCTATAATAACAGTTATCAGACTAGTATAGGAATGGCACCTTTTAAAGCTTTGTATGGAAGGCCATGCAAATAGTCAACATGTTAGTTGAAGACTGGGGACAGATTAGTCTTGGGTCCAGATCTGGTTAGAGAGGCGATAGAGAAGATTGAGTTAATCTGAGAAAGGATGAAGGAAGCTTAGTCCACACAGAAGAGTTACGCATACAAGAGGCGTAAAGATCTAGAATTCTCAGTTAGAGATAGAGTCTTAATTAAAGTAACACCGATGAAGGGTGTGTTGCGATTCGTAAAGTCAGAGAAACTGGCACCGAGATATGTTGGTCTGTTCCTAATTATAGAGAGGATCGGGAAGCTCGCATACAGAGTAGAGTTGTCGAGTAGTATGGCAGGTGTCCATAATGTGTTTCATGTATCTCATCTTCGTAAGTATGTGCATGACCCAGGGACTACTATTCCTCCAAAAGAGTTGGAAGATTTGATAGTAGAACCGAATTTGACTTTTGTTAGACAACCAATTCAGGTTGAAGCATGAGATGAGAAGAGGTTAAGGAACAAGACAGTCAAGTTGGAAAAAGTTCAGTGGAGCAACAACGAGAAGGACTATACTTGGGAGACATAAGATAGGATTAGAGATACTTATTCGGATCTGCTGTAATGGTATGCTCTATATTTGCTTTATATAGGCTGTTGCTAGTCTAGTAGGCTAGTATGGTAGTTAGGAGTTGTTACAGATGATTTCTATGCTTAGTATTTAGTCCTTACTGAATTTCGAGGACGAAATTCTTTAAGGAGGGGAGCCTGCAACACCCTTAATTTTAAATAACATTATTCAGGAGATTTAATTAGATAATTAAATAAAATAATATAAAGATTAGAGTTACAAGGGGATTGAGATTTGAAAACTAATTAGAGGTCATGCTTAACTAAATACAAATTTAAAAGAATGAGTTTATGGAAATGGTTTTATAAGTTAACT
Source organism: Allium fistulosum (assembly GCA_030737815.1). Taxonomy (NCBI): domain Eukaryota; kingdom Viridiplantae; phylum Streptophyta; class Magnoliopsida; order Asparagales; family Amaryllidaceae; genus Allium; species Allium fistulosum. Next base: position 173,198,117 of record CM060907.1, read on the forward strand.
AATAAGAGAATAAGGCAAGGGTATTATGGGGAATAGCCATCCACCATAACCCTTAACCCCTAAATCCTTATTCCCATTTTCATTTCAAAGTTCATAATTCTAAACCATAAACCAAAGAGCTCAAGCCAGCCATAACCTAGGGGAAAAGAGGAGAAAAATCAATTAAAAGCTAAGGAATCAAGCAAGGATAATTAAGCAAGAATCAAATCTCAAGTTCCTTATCCAAAGCAAGGTGAATAATAATCAAAACCATCTCATCTTTGTGTTTGAAGAGCATTTGACTTCGGGTTTAAGTTTAAAACCTTACGATGATTTTAACGATATGCTTAGATTACATGATATGTTTGATTCAAATAAGTATGTCTAATAAATGTTTTATTCGATTTAAGTCTAAAATCATATATATTGGGTTATCGAATGCCATGAGGGTTTAATATGTTATGTAAAACATTATTTTAGATATGGGTTTAAATTTCATAATTATCCAAGCCATAGATAATTTATTATGAATTTTTTGAAGGGAAAAATAAATAATTGGGTTTAAAAATTTATTTCAGCTTTTATATAAAGGATTTTGGGTCTGAAATTTATATATGTTAGATAACATATTAAAAGTGAATTTTTATGACTTTTGGGGATATTTCCTATGTAATTTACTATGGAAATTAAATTAATTAAGTAGGAGGACTTCAATGCCTTAATTGTTTTACTAAATGGAAGTGCTTCTTTGTTAAATATTTGTAATTAATTTTGGATGAATTCGGTAGTCTTTTAGAAATTATTTTTGGTAAAGTTATGGCAACTAATTATATTTTTACAAATAGGTAAGTTAGTTGAAAATCATTTACTTAAAAAGAAATAAAACAATTTAGTAAAGAATTATTGTTTCGCCACTTCCAGTAGCAACCTTTCGACCCCATACTTCCACCCCAAACCTAGTCGAAACCAGTACACATGGAATCAATGCTTTGGTATGAGTGGATTAAAGAAAGGCGGAAGATATAAAGTCGAAACCATGCTTTCGAAGGGGTCGGAGCCAATTTTAATTAGCTTTCGAAGGACTTTGTTTGCTTTCAAAAAGAGATGCCGCTTGCCTTGATTTCAAAGAGATGCTTTCAAAAGGGGTTAAATATAGCTTTCGAAGGGGTTGCTGCCTGTTGTGTTTTATATTTTAAAAATGGAGCTTTCGAAAGAGTAGTTTTGAACCAAGTCGAAGCCTTGTTGCTGCCTTCATACCATTCAAATAGGTTGAAGTTTTCAATGAGTTTGAAAGGTAAGCCTTAGTTTTATAAATATAACAAGCCGCTTCTCAATGCTTTCGAAAGGGTCCAATAGCCACTTATACTAAAGGTTTCGAAGGCAAAGGCTTCGAAAGTGGTTTCGTAGCTATCCTTCTAATTTTTTACTTAAAAGATTAAAGCTTTTGAAAGGATGGTTCCGAAGTCATCTGTTTTCTAAAAAATCTTTTATTTTAACGTTAATGGTTTCAAAAGGATTACTTTCGCTTATGTTCACTTTGACCTAAAAGTTATATTTAAGGTTAAATCCAATGGTTTCGAAAGAGGTACTTTCAAATGGTTTCGAAGCTATGCTTCTATAAGTTGGAAAGTGATGCTTTAATAATTTCGATAGGAATGTTTTTATGGTTTCAAAAGGAAGGTTTTGATGCTTTCGAAAGAGATGTTTTAAAATGGTTTTGAAAGGCATATGCTTAGTGTTTTGAAAAGAAGATTTGAATGCTTTCGAAAAAGATATTCTAATAGTTTAGAAAGTAAAGGTCTAAGGTTTCGAAAGCCTAAGTTTTCTAAACAAAGAACACAATCTCAATTTTAAAAGAAAACCCATGGCCATATAAAAGAGCTTTGTAATGGTTTTTAGTTTTGGAGTTTTTGAAGAAGCTTTCCTTGATAAGAATAATGGGGTAAAGGGATTAACCATAATTTATGTGAAAATGATTTCAAGGATTTTAAACCATAATGTTGGTATTATTATGTTATGATCAGTTATTCTGTATGCTTCTTCTATAAACATATTCACTATATAATGGACCCATAACTGTATTTTAGGGAGTAAGGGCAGAATAACCAGTTAGGTTGACCCAGTAGTGGATATAAATTGAGTTAACTCCTGAATGAGAAGAGTTGCATCTATGAGGTCAGGTAGACTAGAACTTAGGATGCCCAAAGACTGATAAAAGAAGTTGTCAAATTGACAAGTTCATAGTAAACCCATGAAAACTATGTTTGGAAATAGTTATTGGCTGGGGCCATCAGGTTCATAGTGAGCCCATGAAAACTATATCTGGATAAAGTTATTGACAGAGATCAATAGGTTTATAGTCAGCCCATAAAAAACTATGATATAAGAGAAGTTATTGGAGATACGAATAGGTTCAGGGAGAACCCATGAAATAATTGAATGAAGTTATTTGTAGGGGCCAATAGGTTCTTAGTAATCCCATGAAAACTATGAGGCCGGACAGATAGTCCAGAAGCTTTAAATAGGTTATTAGTCAGCCTATGATAACTAGTAAGTTAATAGTGACCCTAGAAACTATAACTGAGATAGATAGTCAAATGAATGGGGATGGAAAATCCAGGATATTTTGCTTGTTTGCATATAATCATAATATTTTAAATTGCTATGTTTTTAACCATTGTGGATGCAGGAGCACACTATATGGTTACTATAAACTTTTGGGTAAGATACTAATGATGGGAAAACCTATTTCGCTAAGCAGCGTGGTCTCACTATCTAAATGATTAGAGATGGTAGGTTATTATTCATGCCAGGCTTTATGTCTGACTCGAATTTTATGTTTTCCCCTTAATTTCTCGGGTGCTCAATTGATTTTGAGTAGTTTGAGAGTTGAGGTTTTCAGGTTCTCCTTTAGGGAATAAGCTTCCGGAGACGTGCATGAGGCAAATTAGCTAGAGGGAGTTCTTTTTTATTTGATTCCACTTTGTTTTGATGTGAAGGCAAAGTTGTTTAATTGCCTATGTTTATACTCTGATCATCCAAGGGGCATTTTCATATGTTGCTCTTGGTGTAGTTGAGATAATTATATTTTCTCTAGATGTGGTTCTCAAATTTGGATTATGTAATGAATTAGAAATATGATTGAAGTGGAATGAGAAATTGTTTTAATGATTTTAATTTTTTTTAAATATCCACATGTATCTTTTATATCAATGTATCTAACATTACCGCATTTGGTCACCGAGAATTAATAACTATGGATGACTGCAACATCCGTAGCCGTTAGTTTTTAGCCTCCAAGTGGGGGATGTTACACTCCCCTTGTATGAAAGAAGCTTTTGTTATTTGGGACAAAAATTTAACAGCTTTCCTTTTGTACCATCCCATCCTTAATGATCTCATTTCCTTTCAAGGTTTAAAGTAAATAACATTCTCCATGGTTAGTTCAAAATTTATATAAAAATATGCTCAGTGATTTGTTTGTAAAATGATTGAAGACAATGTTAGTATAACAGAATTCCCGAATTCTATGTCTGGAAACAAAGAAAATTATTTGGCCATCATCCGGAGTTATTAAATGATAAGAAATCCACAGTTGTAAATGATTGGAAAACTAAAACTCATGTTTGACAATAATAGAAGTTCCTCCATCCAACTTTGGTAATAAGAAAAGAAGTTTATGAACTAAACCTCGGTTATATTAATAGAAAACCAGGCATATAGTCTAAATCTTACTTTTATAATTGAAGTCCAGCGGTTTTCTTCTTAATGAAGTCATCAAAAAACCTTGAATCCATATTTGAGGGTAAATAATGGATATTTAGAAACCCCTATTGGAAATAATAATAATCCTAAAATCGAGATTCAGATGTTGATAAGTGCTGTTCGAGAGATAGTAATAATAAACTGGTGACCCCGATTCGTGTATTTGTGAGACAAACTCAGAATTTTAATTGAAGACCAGAAGTCCATTGAGATCTCAATATCAATTGTCTTGGAACCCGGATTTGGGAATTAACAAATGAAATCCAAAAATTAATAGTAAAAGACATGAAACCCAAACTCAGATATTAACAAAATGCTATTCAGATCCCATGATAACGGTCTTAATAATAGAGGCCCCATATCCCATATCCCATATTCAGGAATTAATTAGAGAAATCCAAAAATTAATAATAAGAGATCTAAAACCCTAACCTGGGTATTAACAAATGTAATCTAGAAGTTAATAGTAAGCGACCAGAAACCCAGATTCGGGTATTAATGACTGAAGTCCCGAAATTAATAGTAAGAGAACTGAAACCCAGATTCAAGTACTAATAAGTGAAGTCCTGAAATTAATAGTAAGAGACCCGAAACCCAGATTCGGGTATTAATAGCTGAAGTTCCGAAATTTACTTTTGGGAATCAGTCAGAGGCTGTAGATTCTTATTTAAGCCTTCTATTCCGCACCGCTCTTTGGGTTTTCATTCTTTTGTCATGTGCCAGCCTTTAGGCCTCGTATATTGTCATTGTTTGATATGCCATTTCTTGGGCTCGGACGTCTTAGTCCATTATTGTCTGGTGCGCTTGGTGAGCTTATCCACAAGCAGGACCCAAGGACTTACTTAACCTCCCTCGAGGAGGCGCTCCAGCCAGGCCTTATAGGCGGCACTGAAGGCTTGTTCGGTGCTTTGACCAGGCCATAGCGTGGCAGGAGCAAGGGCTTACTCCGTCCTCCCTTCAAGAGGTGCCTTGACCTGGCTATTGCATGGCACGATCAAGGGCTTGTTGATGCTTTAACTTGGCCATAGTGTGGCACAGATAAAGACTTATCTAACCTCCCTCCAGGAGGCGCTTTAATCTGTCCATAGTGTGGCGCGATCAAGTTTATGTCAATGCTTTAACCTGGCCATAGCGTGGCATGGATAAAGGCTTACTCTAACCTCTCTGCAGGAGGCGCTTTGACCTAGCCAACTTGGCAAGGACAAAGGCTTTGACCGTTTAAGGTAGTTTCCAAATTCAAGGAGAACTTTACTCCCAAACATGTAGACTTTTCATTAAGGAAGAGGTGCTTTATTCATTCACTATAAGAAAATATGGTCGCAAGTGTTCCACATTCAACGTTCTAGGAACCATATTGCCATCTGGTCGACATAATTTATAAGCTCAAGAGGGAATTACTTTGCATACGTTTAGGGGACCTTCCTAGTTTTGTCCTAGCGGTCCATTCACATGATTTCTTATGTTTGCTGTCACCCTTTGGAGTACTAAGTCTCCCTCTTGAAATGGTCTTGTTTTTACTCTTGAGTTATAGTATTTCGAGATTCAAATCTGATATTCCATAGTCCGAAAAGATGCTTCATTTCTTAGTTCATCTACTAAATCTAATGACTCTTTCTTCAATTCTTGGTTTGTATCAAATGCATATGTAATCCTTCGATGTGAGGGTATCTCAATTTCAATTGGCAACATTGGTTCATATCCATATGTTAGAGAATAAGGGGTATGACCCATTGCAGTTCATGTGGATGTTTGATAGGCCTAGAGTACAAGTGGCAATTCTTCTACCCAATTTCCTTTGGCTTTGTTCAATTGCTTTTTCAAGATAGTCTTGATAGCCTTAATAGTCTTATTTGTTGCTTCAATGGCTCCATTAGCCTTTGGATGTGCCATGGAAGAAAAGCTTTTAATAATCCTGTTATTATGGAAAAATCGAAAAAATTCTTCACTTTCAAATTATGTTCCATTAACAGATATAATTTTGTCAGGGATCCTGAATCTGGTAATAATGTTTTTAATGACGAATCTAAGCACCTTCCCAGAAGTGATTTTGGGGAGTGGTTCTACTTCTACCCAATTAGTAAAGTAGTCAATGGCTACTATAGCATATTTTTCTCCTCCTTTGGAAATTGGCAATGGCTGGATTAAGTCGATTCCCTATATATCGAAGGGCCATGGACCAGAAATCAGAGTTAATTGAATTAGTGGCAAACGAGGGATCTTTGAGTACTTCTGGCATCTTTCACATTTCTTTACATACTCAATAGCTTGACCTATCTTTCGAGGCCAATAAAACCTTATCTCATTATTTTCTTTGCCAACTTTACCCCATTGGAATGATCTCCGCAAAATCCTTCATGTGCTTCCACCAACAATTTCATCCCATCCTCTAAACTTACACATCTTAAGTAAGGTAAGGCATATCCTTTCTTGTAAATAACTTCATCCATCATTGTAAAAGTAGGAGCATGTCGCCTGATTTTCCTAGCTTCCATTTTATCATATGGTAATATCCGCTTGGAAAGATATTCGACAAGACATCCAAGTGTCACGATAGCAGTCATCTATCTTTGGATGATTAATCCCCTCATATGAGATTTCTTCATTTATTTCCCATTTTTCTCTTTCTTCTGCCATGGCTTGGGATCTTGTTAGAACTAACAATTCCTTCCCTTGTTCAGGTATTTCCTCTTCGATACTTGGATTTGCTTGGTACCCAACTAGTATGATACAAGTTTCTAGAGCTCCTCTAGAACTAGCCAACTTTGCTAACGAATCTGCCTGAGAGTTTTATCCCCTTGGAACTTGGTGTATAGAAAAATCTTCAAATAAAGCGAGCATTTTCAATATTTTCTATAAATATAATGATAGTTTGGCATCCTTAGTTCAGTATACTTGCTTTATCTGGTTTACCATTAGTTGAGAATCACTAAAGACTTGAATTCATGGGATTTTGAGTTCTAAGGCTAGAGACAGTCCATACCGCCATTGATTCATATTCGGCTACATTGTTTGTTGCGGGGAACCCTAATTTCACTACATAGTGTAGATAGTGCATGTTTGGTGTTATTTGATCCTTTTCTTTCTCTGATTGTTCTTTAACAAAGTTTGTACATTTATTAATAAAGTTTGCTAATGCTTGCCCTTTGATTGTTGCCCGTTTCTAAAATTCAATGTCATACTGGATAAGCTAAATTCCCCACTTTACCAATCTGCTCGAAGTTGCAGGCTTAATGTAGACTTGTTTGAGTGGAAAGTTAGTCAATATTCTGATTGGATGCACTTGAAAGTATGCTTTATGTTTTCATGCTGCAAGTATCAAGTAGTAAGCTAATTTTTCTATTACCAAGTATCGAACCTCTGCCTCTTTTAATCGTCGGCTCACATAATAAATAGGAAGTTGAGGCCCATTTTCCTCTCTAATCAAAACTGAACTAATTACGTGCTCTGAAACTGCCAGGTATAAAGTACAAGACTTCTCCGTTCTCAAGGCTGGACAATTTTGGTGGCCTTTCCAAATGATTTTTAATTCTTGGAAGGCTTTCTTACAATCTTCACCCCATTCAAAGGTTTTCCTCTTCTTGGTCACATTGAAAAAAGGAATGAGCTTATCAGTTGCCTTGGAGATGAACCTACTTAGCGCAGCAACCCTACTATTCAAACTCATCACATCTTTGCTGGTTTTGGGCTCAGCCATGTCTTTGATTGCTTGGATCTAGTCTGGACTGGCTTCGATTCCTTGGGCGCTTACAATATAGCCTAAAAACTTCCAGGAATGAACCCCAAAAGAGCATTTTTGGGGATTCAGCTTCATTTGATACTTTTGTAATACTTCATACATCTCTTTTAGGTCTTCTAGTTGACTCCCAGCTTCAAAAGATTTTACCAGCATATCATCAACATAAACTTCCATATTTCGACCAATCTATTCCTTGAACATTATGCTGACTAATCTTTGATAGGTGGCTCCTACATTCTTTAACCCTAAAGGCATTGCTTTGTAATAGAAAATTCCCCAATCGGTAATCAAACTTGTATGTTCTTCATCCGGTTTAAACATGGGTATCTGATTGTATCCCGAGTAAGCATCCATGAGGGATAACAACTTATGTCCACTAGATGCATCAACCAATTGGTCTATCCAGGGCAACAGGTAACAGTCTTTTGGACATGCTTTGTTTAAATCAGTATAATCGACACAAGTCCTCCACTTGCCATTCGACTTCTTTACTAATACTGGGTTCGCTAGCCACTTTGGGTAAAAGACTTCCCAAATGAATCCATTTTCGAGTAGCTTTTTAACTTCTTCTTTTAATGCTTCAGATCGCACTTTATCAAATTGTCTCTTCTTCTGTCGGACAGGGATTGCTTCTGGATCAATATTCAATGCATATCACATAACCGATGGATCAATCCCAACCATATCTAAATGAGACCATGCAAACACATCTTTGTTAGACTTAAGAAACTGAATTAAGTCTGCCTTCAAGCTGCTTTCCAACTCCTTTCCCACTTTGACTATTTTGGTTGAATCATTTGGATCTAAACATGTTTCCTCAAGGTCTTCTATAGGTTTTATCCTTTCCACTTCCCCGCAACAATCCAACTCTATGATGATTTCACCCTCTTCTACAAAGTTAGCATCGGTCCTCTTTCTCTTGCTTCCAAGGTAAATGTACCTTTCAAATATACGTTTATTAGTTTTATTAGATCTTATTTTTGTGTTCGAGTTTGGGATGTAAAAATCCATCATCCAAAGGCTAACAAACAGTAGAAGAATCATTGTAAGAAGAATACTCCCTCTTATATTGATCAAGCATTGCAAAGTACATCCCATGGGAGCTAAATTTTTCTCCGCGGATAGTACCCCAACACCTTTTAGTTAAGAATTTTACCATTAGATATTTTGGCGAAACAAAGGCGTCCACCCCATCAAGTGCAGGTCAGCCAAAGAAAGTAATGTAGTGCGATAGTTGAATAATGATTACGAAGAGAGTTTCAAAAGTCCTGCAACATGGCAGTACTCCCATCTGCACTTGCAACTTTACTTGTCCTATTGAAATTGATCCCTTGTTGTTGAACCTAAAGATAGAATCAAGGATAGGCTCTAGCTTATCTTCTGGGATGCTCATTTGATCAAAGGCATGTCTGAAAATGATGTTAACTACGCTGCCAGTGTCCACTAGAATCATGGACACTATAGAAAGACCAATTTGGGCCGTGATCATGAGGAGGTCGTTATGAGTGTGATGGATCCCTTTCTTCAGCTCTTGGGGAGTAACATAAATATTTGGCATTGGTATATTGAGTCTTGGATTTTTAAGTGGGGACTCTTCTTGGATGAAGAACACTCCCTCTCTAACTTCTTTAATGTATCTGTTTCTGGCTCACCTGCCAGTCCCTGTTGGGTGTGGCCCCCATGGATTACATCAATCCTATTCAATAGTGGACTCAAGCTTAAGAGATCTTCTTCTCCAAAGAATTTGACAGTGTTATTAGGAAATTTTTGCATACCGTCACCAGTTCGAGGTGCCTTTTTCTTATCTTTAATGAATTCCTTCAAATGCCCTTCACGGATTAATTTCTTAATGATTCCAGCCAATACTCGATATTCATTAGTTTTATGGTCATTTGCTTTGTGATAAGCACAGTAGTCGTCCCCCTTTCTTTGTTGAGGTAATTTTTAGCCTTGAACGAAGTCGAGAAGTTAACATTCTCTTTAGTTGTAGCATATATATAACACAATGGCTTGTTTAAAGCGATTGAATTAGTATTAGGTTCCTCCCACCTTGCTATTTTGTGTCCCTGATCTGATCCAAATCTTCTTCCCTCCTTCTTAGGATTAGCTTTCTTTTTAGCATAATATAATTCATCCATTCGAATGAATTTATCAGCATGGAAGTGGAAATCATGTAAACTTACACCTATTTACAAAAAGTTCTATCCAAAACGGTGTACTATCAGCCCAGAATGCACTACTATGAGCTTATCCCTACCATTCATATCTTTGGTTTTAATTGCTTCTGTATTGAATCTTCTATGATAATCGCCTAATGACCCCCCTACCTTTGCTTAATATTTGCTAGAACAATGTAATTGATGGTCGGATCCTTGCATACATAGAATTCGGTAGAGAATTCATAAGAAAACTACTTCCACGAGTAGATAGTCTTCTCACGATATTGTCGGTACCACTTTGCAACTGCCCCTTGAAGTGTTACCAGGAATAATCTACATCAAATTGCTCTAGAGGCATTATATAAATCCATTTGGTTATCAAAAGCCATCAAGTGATCATCAAGATCAGTAGTACCATGATATTTCAGGGTTGGGATCTTAACATGAGAGGGATAACTGATGAGATGATCTCATCTATAAACGGAGCTACTCGTTCATTGTCATTTGCTCGCTTATCCAAAGTTCTCTTCCCCTTTTCATTTAGCATGTCTTTGACTGCCTTTTCTGCTACATCTTTCAAATAAACTTCAGTGTCGTGATAGATTTTTCAGTTTGGGCTGTATTCTTTTAATGTCGAGCTTCCAGATTGCTCGAGAGATTTATCTAGCATCCTTCCTTGATGATCGACTTTAATCAGATGATGTTCTTTTCTCTTTGAAGATGTCAAATCTATCTTACTCTTGCCCTCATTGGTATAAGCTTTTAGGTTTCTTCTTTGGGAGATCATCTATAGTGGTTGGTTTTGCAGTTTTGGAAGACTTTTGAGATAGAGCTGCATTGAGAAGTTCTTCCATTTCCAACAATTTTTGCTCTAGATGCATTATCCTGATTGCATTGTCGTTAGGTTGTGCTGGGGTTGATGGCTATCCTTGCATAACCCCCTCCAAATTGAAAGTTGGAGCAATATTTTCCTCCGAAGTTGTGGTGTGTATTACTTCTTCGTCCATTCGACTAAGCCTTTTATATTTCATTTTCCTACATCAAGTAAAATAATCCATAATTAGTCTATAAGGGAACTACAAAGCCGGAGGTTCAAGCCCTCCTTCTATCGCCAAAAATGTTAACAAGAACTCTTTTCAACATCCCTAAGCTATGTTTTTAACAAGAAATGTTGCTAACACCTCAAAAGGAAATTGTAGAAGTGATCAATCTGTTCGAAGCCTCTTTCGAATGAGTTGACTAAGAAAGAATACCTTTAGAAGGAGGCTTTGTAAATGTGTTAATTATAGATAAAAAAACCAATCAACTCTTTGAAATGAAAGTTAGGAAGAGAACAACTCATTTATGATCCCTTTCGAGTGGGTCGAAAGGGTCATTCGCATCTCCTTTCAAACGAATCTAAAGGATCATTCATATCACCTTTCGAAGGAGTCGAAAGGACCATTCTATCTTTAAAAAGAGAATTCACTTTCAAAAGTATAGTTCCTGCTGCCATGGAAAGAACTCCTTTGAAGGGGTTATATGTTTTGAAATATTAGACCTCCCTTTAAAGATGTCCAACCAGCAAACATAACTTAATGCTCATACAGTGTGTTCCTTTCAAAATCTCTTTCGATCAGGTTGAAAGGGTATTTACCCTTTCGAAGCGGCTCAATGTACAATATATAAGATTAAAATTCAATATGCTATGGAATAACATCTTGGACAAATAATATAAGTTCAATGAACTTATTAATATCGAAATATCATCATCACGTCAATTTATCATTTGATATCATGAAACATGATGATATTATGATTCGAATTCACAATGTCTAAGTTGATCCCATAGCATTGCATACGTCAAATAGGGGTTAAGAAAATAAGTGAGCATCTTGTGCAATTTGGCCATTTATTAATCTAATGGCCGAAATGATCTTCCTTGTATCCAAAATCAATATTGGAGCCATGCATCCTCTCTTTTGCATTTATCATAATTATATTCCAAGTAAGAGAATATTTTCCCAAATTGATTTAGGGCTACAAAGGCTTGATTTTGTTGTGTAGTAAGAAAGAGAATTCAGAATTCCGAAAATCGGTCCCAAAACTTGGACCCTTAGGGTTGTATTTATTGATGCTGGTTGACCCCCTTCCGACTCCACACTTTCGAAGTGGTCAAATGGTCATTCTCCTAACCTTCCACATTTGTTCTTTCGCCTTTATTCTTTTGCTTCCATAGCTTTGATGATGGCCGCTTGGGTCTCTTATTATGCTTGGGTTAAGATTTTGCTTTAATCAATAGAGTACTAGCAGTAGAAGTTGTTCTAAAACTCCCCAATATTTCTTTCACGTTCCTATGAAACCTTTCGACACCTACAAAAGGTGTGTAGCAAAAGAGTCAAGGTTTCCTATCACATTGTTTTGATGTAATGAGAAGCATACCTAACTCATTCTTCTCCTTTGAAATCTCGCTTTAATGCATTGGTCTGGTGTTAACCATGTTGAATGATTATTTGAGTGGGCAAGGAAAGCTTTTGTATAGTTTCGAAAGAATTAGTAGGTGACGATTGGATCATTGTGAAAGGTCACTTGGCTTTATGTGGAGTTTTCTTTATGCTTTTGAAAGGTTCTAACCATTTTGAAAGGCTTATTATTGCTGTCGAAATGTGCATACTGGTAAAATGTCTTTAAGTGGAAGTTTGACAACGGCGAAACCAAAAATTTCATAGTGTTAGGTTCTTATGTATGAGCATGCTGTCCAATATCTTCGAAAGGTGTTTCGAACCCATACTAGGCTCTTTTATATATGTGGATTCAACTGTTTCGAAAGGTCCAGCTGAGGCGGAAGGGTAGTTTTGTCTTCTTTTCTACTCCTTCGAAAGCTCATGTTTCACTTGACACTTGTAGGTGCATTAATTGCTTGCAACCCCATCCTAACCTTTTCAAAAGCTATCTTAATGTTTTCAGAACACTGTTTTTGAATTATGGCGAAACCCTTGTCTTAAATCCTTGTGGAGTTGAATATTTTTTTATGAGCCTTCTTTCATGCCTTTATTCTTAAGTGAATTTTATGGTTAACAAAGGAGAATTCTGATCCCTGTTATAAAAAAAGAGGAAAGGCGGGAAGCGGCTAGAAGAATTCTGATCCCTATGGAAAAAAAGAAAGAGAAAGAAAGAGAGAAGTGATCGGTTACAAACCCTATGTGCATGCAGGCATAGACATAAAAATTATATAAAAGTACATGTATATAAAATGTAATGAAATTGCATCTAATTCGATGAATTGGCCATGACCTGTGTGCGTGCAAACGCATTTGGGAGCTAATGACAAGAACGTATGCCAGAACATGCACATGTATATTTTAAAAGTTCAAAATTTGAAATCGAAAAAAATTGAATTCAAACTTGAAGCTTTCAAGGTGGATATTGGATTAGATAGCCAAAGCTTACTAGTCTCATTCAACTGAACGTAGATATCAACCGATGGAATATAATCCTGAATTTATACAATTGAAAATCGACCAAGTGGCATGACGATCAAAGGGAGATATAACACTTTGGGAAAATAATTTGACGGAAGGATAGCGACTATTCAGAAAATTGGGTGGATTTCTTTCCGATGAAACTAACTTGCTTCGATTCAAAGCACATCATGTTCACACAAGACGTACTTTGGGGGGCAAGTGTTATCCAGCATTTTGATCCGGCTATATCCAAACTGATTGGACAAGTTAGACTCAACTGTCATCAAGGCCAGTAAGTCCAGAACGATGATTGTGGGATTCAAAAGTCAAGTACATATAGTAATATGAAGCCGTGGTCGAACTGAATTGAGAGATATGTAATGTAGAATGTTCAAAGTACGGAATATAGTTTAACATCGAAAAGGGATCGGCTATAATCCCTCTCAATCATAGGGATCGACCTATTTCATCCACATAAGTGCAACTCAATGGAATACAATAAATATCTCAAGATCCAAATGTCCAATGCATGTGAAATTTTAGGAAGAGCATACCCTAGTGATCGCACCTCAAAAAGACTAAATAAGTGGGATCATCCTTCTTTCCTCCATAGGGATCGACCAGAATCAGGTAACAACTCATATAGCAGCAAAGATCGAGCAATAACTCAAGTTTTACTAATCCAATTGGCATGAATCTTGGAGGCTAAGCATATTACAACATGGGGAAGCTCTCATAGGATCGCCCTCCAAAATTCCTCCAAATTAGGGATCAGCCTATTCCTTAGGATTTGGGCCATGCGATCCCCCTTATAGCTCCATCTAGTTTCGGAGATCCTTCTACAAAATTTGCATATAGATATTTCGCCATCTTCATCTACAGATACAGGCTTGATTGTTCATTTCGGTAGTTTTACGCTACTAGTTTCTTTGTACTCTATTGTAACTAAGGATTTTTATCTGATCCCTATTGTTCTTAGTTTACAAAGTGATTAATAAAGCTATCTATTCAAAGTGGACTTTGGTGAACAACGCTGAACCACTATAAATCGTTGTGTCCTCATTATTGCTTTGATTTTTTGTTATTTAATTTCTTATTTCCTATGTTTTCATTTTACATTATTCATTTATTTCTCTACAAAATCTCTATTGGGTGTTTGTGCCAATTTTTGGTGCAACCATATCAAAACATGACAACCACATACTGTGCTCCTACAACCACAATTGTTAGAACATAGAAAATAGCATTTATAATTATGCAACACATGTTGGATTACCCATCCCAATTCATTGGATTATCCATCTTAATTTCAAATGATACCCGTCACAATTTAAACTGACTATCCATCTTATTTTAATCTGACTGCCCATCTTATCAATATGTAGAATCCCATCTCACGTTTAAACATATGCAGAATTATGTAGACTATCCATCTCACATGTATTTATTACTTAGATTACCCATCCCCTACCATATTGACTATCAATCACATATGGATTTATTGTTTAAAATTTTATGGACTATTCATTACATATATTCCATTTAACTTAATATGATATGGACTATCTATCACACATCCCATAGTTTTATCAGATGACTATGAACCCTTCATTATAATCATAGAGTCTATCCATCTCCTATACGATGTGGACTATCCATCTAACATCTTATAGTTTTCCATGGATGACTATGAACCCATCATTCAATTCATGTTATCCATGTGTTGCAATCTTAATTAATATTACCCACATGATTAACCTATGTCTATTGGTGTCCCCAATTAGGTTATCTCCCCTTAAAATTATAACATTTCAAAGTGACACACATTGGTATCCCTAATTAATCTATGTCGAACTCATTATAATCAAACAATGGTATCTTCGATGTTTAAAGTCGAAGTCAAAACATAAGGCTGGCCACCCCATAGTATCTTAAATTTAGAACAATGTAATGGTTCATCCACATTGGTGTCCCTAATGATAGTATCGAAGTCTACAATTTAAAATGGCACTAGTATCCCCAATGATGTCATCGCATCAGAAAACATAAGCTCTCCACTGTTAATGAAGATAGGCGACAATCATGCCACACTATGCCTCATCCACCCTCTACCCAAGGTAAAACAAACTTAGACTCTTTTAAGTATAAAATCATGTCGAAAATGACATTGTCAGCTTCCATAAATTATAAGCTATCCACCTATTCAAAACATAGCTTTAACTTTTATAAGTTATTTGGCTATCTACCGAAGACATAGGTTCTTCGTCCCCTTTTAAACATAGGCCTCTTCGCTCCTTTTGAAAATATTTTTGGTTAACATAAAAGCAAGCCTCTTAGGCATTTAAAAGATGAATTGCGCCGTCATGCCCAAGGGCATCGACACTATTGACCCCAAGACCCTTGCAATGTTATAAAACCTTTATATATTTAAATCACTTCAGCTATTATGCCTCTTCGCTTATAAGGTCAAACCAATAAAAGTGGAATCACTACCTTAGCCTTGAAAAAAATGTAGTGATTAGGTGCGACATCATTTAAAAAAATGGTGAAGATATGGGATGTTATCGACATCGACTATTAAAGCTTTAAAATGCTTAAATGGATCATGAAGATGTCATGCCGCCACTTATCTATTGTCGCTATTGTCCACTTTGATGTCGAAGAAGCAACTCCATAGATACTTAAGTATCTATCATGCGCTTCCTGCTTCATCAACTTCGACCTTCATAGAAGCGGCATCCAATTAGCCTCGAGGAGGTGCATGTGGCATTGCATCAGTCGTAATTAACATGAAGACTGATATATTTCTATTAAAAGTAAATACTTTTTACCATATCTTACACTTTGTCAAATTTCTATTGGTCAATAAAATCTCCTTGCCTCAAACTTTTCAGAAATCTACCGCCCTTTATTTTCAATTTCCAAAACATATTTAAAATAATTAACTATTACCCTTAATTAATTAATCCTTTTGTTGGGTGTGTTTCCACCACTACCGAACCAAATTCACAGCCATGGAAGATCAAACCAATTCATTTCCAAAGCCTACCGGACCAGCTACCTCCCAGGAGCTACCGAACCAACCCAGCTCCACACTACCGAACCGGCTACCTCCCAGGAGCTACCGGACCAACCCAGCTCCACACTACCGAACCAGCTACCTCCCAGGAGCTACCGGACCAACCCAGCTCCACACTACCGAACCAGCTACCTCCCAGGAGCTACCGGACCAATCCAGCTCCACACTACCGAACCAGCTACCTCCCAGGTGCCACCGGACCAGAACCACCGGACCACTCCTCACAATTCATCACCGGACCAGAACCACCGGACCAATCACAACTCCACTCTACGCTCCAACTATCACCGAACCAAGGAGTACCGAACTAACATTGCCAGGCCAGATTACGTCAGCCCACGCCCACCAGCAGCTTTATACATCCAAGACCCCTACAACCAGCCTCACTCTATAAATAGAGGGGCAGGTGTACAACAATGGGGGACAAGTTTGAGAGCTCAAGCACGGAGAGAACTTTCAAACAACTTTTAGATATTTGTATCAAAGCTTTGTACTTGTAATCTAAACAAGAAAAGAGAAATAATATATGAAGTGGACGTAGGCACATTCTGGCTGAACCACTATAAATCTGCGTGTCTTTAACAGTTTAGTCCCTACTTTTCATATATTTGCATAAATCACTCAAATCACTAAGAACAGCATAAAATCAATTAAATCATACAACTTTGAGGTGTTTGTCCATTTTTTGTGCAAACATTTTTGGTGCTTTCACTGAGAACTCGAAGCTCGAAGCTCCAGCTTCTTCCACTTAACCTTCTTCCTAACAGCGTCGTTCATTGCTTGGAAAACATGTCTCCCAAGTAGAAGAAAGATGTTAACAAAGGAAAAAACATCGCAACCAGCAGTCTTCCAGATCCAGTGGTCACAGATCAAGTAAATCGTCCCCCTCCAGTAGCAGTACCAAATGAAGGTCAGGCAAATCTGACCACCCCTACCACAGAACAGCCGGCAGCAATTACTAGGGCAGATCTAGACAGGGTTGTGGCTGAAGTGACTAACCGCTTCACGTCCCAGCAGGAAGCCTTGGTGGACCATCTCATGTCACACTTAAGGGATGCTGAAGAGTCCAACCGCAACACTGAATCATGGGGTGAGTCCCAATTTGGAGGATCTCCGAGACAACAAAGATCTTACTTCTTCGAAGGAGCTAACAACAGAAGCGGCCATGGTAGGAGCCGAGATCGAGCCCAGCCTGAAGTTAGGCCTGAGGAAACGCTTGGAACCGAACCCAATGGGGGAGGTACCGGGGGGAGGTCAACTGTAGCTGAGCCGGTTGTACTGCCTAACCACGGAAACGCCAATGAACGGGGCCGAGCTAGAGTCCAGCCCGAAGTTGGACCCGAGGAAGTGCTTAGATCAAAACCCAACAGGGGAAGATCAAGGCAAGGGCCAGCTGTAGCTGATCCTAGCATGCTCCCAGAAGACCAGAGACAGCCGTTGGAAAACATCAGGAATGATAGACGATACCATCCCTACAGGTCATCTAGACGGAATCAATCCCACAGAACAGAACCAAACTCGTTTCTATCTGCTCCAAATGCTGATGAAAGGATGGCACGTTTATTCAGAGAATGCGTCCAACGGGATCAAAGAGATCGAGGGATATGCGCTAGGGTAACCAGCCCTTTCGCCCGCAATATCGAAATTGCTATCACCCCCCGAGAATGGAAAATGCCAACAATGGAACCTTATAAAGGAACCTCCGACCCCATTGTACACTTACAGAGATACACACAGCATATGCTCATGAGTGGAGCAACAGTGGGAGTACTGTGCAAATGCTTTCCACTATTCTTAGCAGATCTAGCTACCTCCTGGTTCTGTCACTTACCCCAGGGATCCATCAGCTTATGGGAAATGTTGAAAGAAAAGTTTATTAGTCAGTTCCGCATTCATGTGGAACAACCCAAGGACGCTTATTCCTTATCCAGTATCAAATAGAAACCTGGAGAGAAACTGCAGCAATACCTAACCCGATTCAATGCCGCAGCGGCTGCGGTCCAAGATGTCGATGAGAAGCTTATCCTAATGGCCCTCTGTAGTGGTGTACATCCGGATACTAAATTTGCTAGAAGGTTGACGAAAGAAAAACCAGTTACTCTACCCGATTTCTTTCATGAAGCCGGGAAGTATATGAGGCTTGAAGATGCTGCCACTGAGGGGCAGTCAGGGCAACAAAATAAGGCAGCTCACGGCAACACGCCCGCTACAGCGAAGGACGTTCGAAGAAATGATTCTAGAGACAACGCTGGGGGCAAGAAGGGAGAAAAGCGCCTATATCGGCCAGGACCAAGATTCGACACTTACACTCCTTTGAACGAAACCATTGAAAACATCTTCCTTGCCACCCAAGACGAAGTTAGATACAAACGCCCACTATACAAGAAGGAATCAGACAACGCATAGAAGTCTGGAAAGTTCTGCCGCTTCCACGAATCCCATGGGCATGATACCAATGAATGCCATCATCTCCAGGACTTGATTGAAGAACATATCAGAAGGAAAAGACTGGAACGCTATGTAAGAGGTCATAACAGGACTCCAGTTCCTGCCAACGAGGGACCAAGGCTACCCTCACCAGAGATAGGCAGAGGAAATCACAACACTAGCGGCTCTAGTCAAGAGAAGATAGTGGTCCATACCATCTCGGGAGGACCGCACATCGCCGACAGAAGCTGGGCAGAGATGGAAAGATTTGGAAAGTCGCTTAGAAACAATGAAGACTATGTTAATTCTGTGATAGAAGAGCGCCACCCGAAGCGGAAAGAGAGTGATGACATCACATTCGGTAGGCGTGACCTAGAAGGAAGGCAATACCCTCACATGGATCCCATGGTTATCTCTGCCCGGCTCGGTCCAGCCGAAGTTTGCCGAATTCTAGTAGACACTGGAAGCTCAGTAAATATCCTATTCAAGCATGCGTTCGACAAAATGAAACTATCAATGAAGGATGTTTCCCCCTGCAATAAACCACTACACGGTTTCACTGGAGATGCGATGATGCCCCTCGGGCAACTGGACCTCTTTGTTGAAATTGGAAGTCATCCCCGCTCCGTTGTGCGGAAACAGACATTTGTGCTGATAGAAAACCACTCGGCCTACAACGCTTTCTTAGGAAGGCCAGCCTTGTTTGACTTCCAAATTGTCCTGGCCCCATGGTGCCTAAAGATGAAATTTCCAACGGACAATGGAGTAGGGGAAGTAGAGGGAGACCAGGACGTTGCTCGAGACTGCTATGTAACTGAACTTCGCAACAACCACAGGAAGGATAAAGGGAAGAGTGTAGAGGTTGCCCTCTGCACAAAAAGTTTGGAAGCATAGAAACTAAAGAAAGCCCCTCCTCTTCGATATACCAACGACCCTTCCAATGAATTAGACCCCAGGGGCAAAGAGGAGGAGGCCACCGCCGAGCCTGCAGAGGCTATGGAATTTATATCTGTAGACAAGCATGACTCGAGTAGACTATTGAAAATCGGGTCCCAACTAAAAGCCGAGTTGAAGGAGCAACTCATTGACTTTCAACGCCACAACTTGGATGTATTCGCATGGTCACATGCTGACATGACCGGAATCTCCCCTGACATAGCATGCCACGTACTAAACATTGACCCCACCAAGGCGCCCGTAAAACAGAGAAAGAGAAGTATGGGGGCAGAACGATCAGCAGCCCTCGACGAAGAAGTAAAGAATCTACTTGCCAATGACTTCATACGAGAGGCCATCTACCCAAAGTGGGTCGCCAACCCGGTGCTGGTAAAGAAGGCTAATGGGAAGTGGCGAACATGCATTGACTTTTCCAACTTAAATGACGCCTGCCCGAAAGATTGCTTCCCACTTCCCCGAATCGATCAACTTGTAGACAGCACAGCCGGGCACGAACTCTTATCCTTTATGGACGCATACTCAGAATATAACCAAATTCCTATGCATTCTCCCGATCAAGACCACACTAGTTTCATCACCGACCGGGGTTTGTACTGCTATAAGGTAATGCCTTTCGAACTTAAAAACGCAGGAGCCACCTACCAGCGCCTCGTCAACAAGATGTCTGCAGGGCTAATAGGACAAACTATGGAAGTGTACGTGGATGACATGCTGATAAAGTCAAGGAAAGCCGACGATCACGTAAGCCACCTGGGCGAGATGTTTCAAATACTTCGCCAGTATGGAATGAAGTTGAATCCTCTAAAGTGCTCCTTCGGAGTATCATCAGGAAAGTTCCTAGGATTCATTGTCCATGCCAGAGGAATTGAAGCAAACCCTGAACAAGTCCAAGCTATAAAAGATATCAAAATACCTTCCACTCGAAAGGAAATGCAAAGCCTGAATGGGAAAGTGGTCGCCCTAAGCCGATTCATCTCCAAAGCAATGGACAAGTGCGTCCCCTTCTTCGAAGCTCTAAAGAAAGACAAAGGAAAGTTCGAATGGACTGACGAATGCTTAACCGCTTTCCTTAACTTGATCGAACACCTCCAGAAACCAATGGTACTCTCGACTCCAAGCGAAGGCAAATAATTATACCTATACCTTGCCGTGTCATCTCACGCCCTGAGCGCTGCGTTGGTAAGAGAAGACAACCGCACGCAGCGGCCAGTATACTTTGTAAGTAAGAGGTTTACGGGGGCAGAAGTCAGATATCTTAAACTTGAGAAGCTAGCATATTGTTTACTAATCACATCACGGAAACTGCGTCACTACTTCCAGTCCCATTCCATCAAAGTTCTGACTGACCAACCACTGAGGCAGGTACTCCATCGTCCCGACACTTTTGGGCGACTACTTAAATGGTGCATTGAACTAAGTCAGTATGATATCACCTATCACCCTCGCACCGCAGTCAAGGGACAAGCCATGGCCGATTTCATTGTAGAATTCACTACCAACGAAGGTAAGGAGCAATCGGAAATAGCAGAGGACATCAAGTGGAATCTCTTCGTGGATGGTGCGTCAAACGAACAAGGCTCGGGGGCAGGTGTGGTAATAATCACTCCTAGGGGAAATAAGCTGCACTATGCTATAAGGTTGGAGTTCGCTGCCACCAACAACGATGCAGAGTATGAAGCAGTGATAGCTGGATTAGAACTTGCCTTAGAAATCGGAGCCAATTCTTTATGTCTTCATAGCGATTCTCAACTTATTGTTAATCAAATAGTAGGAGAATTCCAGGCTCGAGAAGAACGACTCATAGCATATTTAAAGAAGACCAAGTTACTTCTCAGTCAATTGGACCACTACTTAGTCAAACACATCCCTCGGGAAGAGAACCGAGAGGCCGATGAATTGGCGAAGCAAGCAAGCGTGAGAGACGGCGATATTTCCAGAGCAGTAGCCATCTCAAGCAATTGACCCATAGTTTTGAGCAAGTGAATCTGATAGCTGCAGCCGAAGAAGCAACTTGAATGACTCCCATCCGAGACTACTTACAAAGTGGCACACTACCCAACGGGCGTAACGAAGTCAAGAAAATCTTGAGGAAAGCTTCCCGCTACACAATACAAGAGGACACCCTTTATCGTCGCGGATTCTCTAATCCCTTATTAAGGTGTGTCGCTGGATGGGAAGCCAAGGAAATCTTATCCAACATTCATCAAGGAAGCCACGGAGATCACACCGGAGGGCAAACTTTAGCAAAAAAGATACTCCGATATGGATATTTCTGGCCCACCTTAAGCAAGGACGCCTTATATTTCATCAGAAAATGTGACAGATGCCAGAAGTTTGCTAAGATTCCGCGGCTACCAACAACTGAGATTACTCAAATGACCAGCCCATGGCCCTTTGCAGTATAGGGAATTGACTTAATCGGCAAACTACCAATGGGCCGAGGCGGGGCCAAATATGCTATAGTGGCAGTCGACTATTTCACCAAATGGGTGGAAGTAGAACCTCTGAATAAAGTATCTTCAGCAAAAGTTATTAACTTCTTGATCAAAAATGTTCTGTGCAGGTACGGAGTCCCATTCAAAATCATATCAGACAATGGACTTCAGTTTGACAGCGAGGAATTCGCCAACTGGTGCCAAGAGCACGGAATTCACAAAAGCTTCTCATCCGTAGCGTATCCCCAGGCAAACGGACAAGTCGAAGCCGTCAACAAAATTCTGAAAACTCTAATAAAAAAGAATCTCGAAAAGTCAAAGGGCGCTTGGGTGGATGAACTCCCTACGGCACTGTGGGCCTATCGCACATCTTTCAGAACATCAACAGGGCATACTCCTTTCTCTTTGGCATATGGATCGGAGGTTATGCTCCTAGTTGAAACCATCGTGCCTTCCCACCGTAGGATCCACTATAACCCAGAAGAGAACGAAGAACTCCTTCACATGTCTTTTGATCTAATTTAGGAGAGAAGAAATGATGCAGTCCTCAAAGCAGAAGCCTACAAGCAAAAAGTGGCAGCACAATACAACTCCAAAGTCAAGCATCGTACCTTACTAGATGGGGATCTTGTCCTCAAGCGAATCTTCCGTCGCCTCGGAGCACTAGATCCAACCTGGGATGGACCATATGTAATTCATAAAGATCTCCACAACGGAGCTTATATTTTGTCAACAGTGGACGGAGAGGTGTTCCAGAGGGCATGGAACATCCAACACCTCCGTCGATACTTTTCTTAACTTGTACTGCCCATATGAAGTGAATTAACGAAGAGAATCAGTGGACGTAGGCATTTTCGTGCCGAACCACATTAAAAAACCTTGTCTCTTTTTCTTGTTCCTTTATATCTTGGCTGCTTGTTAATTTTATCCTTTTCTGTTGAACGAAATTCTGTGCATATATCATTTCCATTCAAGGCACTCCACAGCGCAACTTCACCTGGACAAGACCTAACAGGTACTATGCGAATCTATGCCCTTGCCAATGAGACACTTTCGCTCCGGCATCCCTCTGCTGTGGGTTAACTCATTGCTCGCGACGGCCCTTAAAGCCAACTGTAATGAGCCGATTATAAGCCATCGAGAAGGCCAACTATAGCCAAGGCAGCTCATTACGGCGTTCGGCTCGCCGGTAACTGTGAACCGACTATAAGCCCCAACATAAGGTGTGGCCAGCCAGGGGCAGTTCACGGTTGACGATCGGCACCCACGCTAGCCGGCCACAGTAAATCGAATAATACCCACGATTACGGGCCATAATGGCACGGGTAGTTACTGTGCGCGATCTCTGCTCCGATGTGTCTTAAGTGCGGCTGTGGTAAAAAAGAATGAACTCCCCGCGGAGGCGTAAGATGGGTGACAAATGTCTCCAAGACCCACAGCTAGGGAAAGTGACTACAAAGCCCGTTTGCCATGAACTTAAGCACATCGAAGGCCTTCCGCGATTGGAAGTTTTACTATTTCACATATTTCAATTTTATTTAAGAAACTTTTCTCCTATCCTCTGTAAGAATCCCTGAGGTACAGGACACAGAACAAGAGACATTCGCTAATGGAAACGGATACTCACAGCAAGATACTGGACCGCATTCCATACTCGGTCACACAAGACATTCAAAGCTGCCATCTACAAGCAAAATATAAAGGGCGGTATTTCCTTCTTTCATGTGTAAACACGTGACTATAATCTATTCACACCTCACGCTAACATTGCAAGTCATGAAATTATATTTTAAACAAGAACTTGACGTCAAACACAATTTAATTACAAGAATATGCATAGCTATATTTCTCATACAAACATGTCAAAATAGCAAAAACATTCAAAAGACGATAAAATCAGCTTAAGTTAAAGAATTACACGTCAAGAATAGTGTTGTTTATTACAAGTAGCATAATTACAACCTAAGAGTTACGTTACTATTTTGAGACTAACATATGCAACAATGTCGAGTCCACAAAAAAGATATCCAGGTCCAATCAAGGAGCCGGCTGCGTCGGAGTCTTATCCTTGTCCTGTTGTCCACCTGTCCGGTCACAGAAAGAATTCATTAGTGATAAGCAACCAAGTTAACGGAAAGACTAGAAAGGAAGACTTACCAGCATGTGCTCCTTGATCATCTTGATCATCATCCTCTACTTGCACACCTGCCTCCTCAGCTGCAAGCAACCGCATGCCCTCCTTCACCGCCACCTTCTCCTCCTTGGTAAACTGGGCGGTAACCACATCCATCCTGAAGGCCACACCACCCTCCTTATCCGCCTCAGCCTTGGCCTCCTCTAGAGCCCTGAGATAGATCCTAGCCATAACCCGGGGGTAATCATCCATCCAGGACAAGTTACCCTACCTCCAAGTACGGAAGTACATATCCTGGAGCATCCCATCCATCATCCCCTCGTTCTCTTCAAACTCCCTCATTCGGAACTCAGAAGCCCGCAGCTTTGCAACAACATCATCCCTCTCTGATCGATACCGTAAACGGTCAGCATGAAGGGACCTCCTCATCACCTCCATCTCCTCCTTCGACTTAGCCTGAGCAAGCTCCGCGGCCTCAAGTCTCCCCGATAGTTCCTCTACCCGCTCGAGGTCCGCTTGCCGAACCTCATCCACCGTGGCAATGGCCATGTCAATCCGCTCCTTACAAACGGCCTCCATCCTCTGCAACTCCTCCCTACTGGCCTCTTCAATAGTCTTCCTCAATTGTCTGGATGCGGCCTCATGCTGGGAGATTTGGATGGCTTGGTCGGCGAGTTGTTTAGCCTGGTCGGAAACCATCAACCGTAGCCGAATGTTGGCGCTTCCTATCTCTTCCCCAGCCTTGACCAGTCGGGCGTGGTGCCCCATCAATCTCCTGGTCTCCTCAGCAACCCGTTCAATGTTTGCCTTAGCCTCATCCCCTAGAGTTACGACCCGGGTAGTAAGCAGATCAAGTTCCAGGGACTTAGCTTCGTCAAGCACCCGTACCATAGGATTACAAGGGAGGAGATGCTCACCAGTAACCTCGTCGAAGGAGATGTCATGAGATGCCGGGTCCAGGTCCGGATGACCCGCAAACGGATTGCGAACTAAGCCAGGATGATCTATCGGGATGACGGTCGGATTCTCAGACAGATGTGGGGAAGGTATAAGCTCGGTGTCCTCCTCCTCAATATCATTAATAGGCTGGAGTGGGGTCGGAGGACCAGGAAGAGATCCAAACGTAGATCGACTCTCCTTCCTCTTCTGTATATCTTCTTCAATAACTCCAAGAAGAGGACGATAGCCGACTACATCGCCAGGGCGGTTAGTAGGAGTCTTCGGCTTGGCAGAAGTTTTGAGGAGTCTGTATTGTTCATGCCTATGCCGAAAATCTGAGGTCTTGGCCATTTTGCCCGCTCCTGGAATAAGAATCAAGCGTCACCGGCATGCATTGAGACATCATTCGAGAATTAAAAAGAGTAGAAAGAAATTCACCTTGAACCGCAGAAGTTGCCTCAGTAGAAGCGCTCCCGGAAGATAAATCGACACCGGTCCCTACTTTATCAGCTTTCTTGGATTTCTCCGTTTCCTCCGAACCTTCGAAGGCTTGGCGGAAAGCGTCATCCGTCCACTCTTGCATCTCGCCTACTTGCCCAGAAGACAAAGCCCCGATGCCATCGCCACCACCTTCACCTCCTCCTTTCCTTCCGCTCTCACCTCCTTCATCCTCGCCTTTTTTCCCCTCCACTTTATCCTCCTGCTGAACATCTAGATGTGTGCTGGGAGAGGGGCCATCAGACTTCTTGAGTTTCTTCCCCCCCAGTGACTGGATGTGCAGAGAAGGGTCTCCTTTTGCCGCTCTTCGCCGTGGCCCCTTCTGTGGTTTTGGCAGCCCTCTCCTCCGCCGTGTCTCTCTACTTAACCACAGACTGATGTGGTAGGATCAGGTTGTGCCCTAGAAGTGTAGCGTTCCTAATCAAATAAGAGGCCGACCTATCCCTTCCCGTGATGGCTTCTATTTTCCACAGCCATCTGAACCAGGCGGTCACTCTCTACGACCGCAAAGCCACCTGTCGCTAGCAAGAAACAAAAACACATAAGAAGAGGTATTGCAGTCAGAACGGAGATTATAAATAAGCTTAGGACTTACAGCCAGAAGCGAAGCGACAGATGGAAACAGAGTCATCCTTAATAAAAAACCATTCTTTCTTAAACATGCTGAACTTCGAGTATAAGTCCAGGACCGGCTTGAAAGATACGGCTGATTCCAAGCTAATGTATGGAGACCCCTTCTTATAGCCCCTCAAGTTGTACAAATACCGGATCTCCCGGTTAGAAGGAGGACGCCCGTATCTCCTTTGGAAGATAACGAAAAGGCTAACCAGAATGGCATAGGAGTTAGGCTGAAGCTGGAATGGAGCCACCTTCAGATATGTGACAAAGCTGGCTATCCAGGCATTGAGAGGCGGGATGGCACCACACATACAGTGATACCTGCTGTAAGCGAAATATCCTTCGGGAGGATTATATGGCATCACTCCTTCCCCCGGCAACAGCATACGCGCTCTGTCAATCCCAAAAGAGCGAGAAATGACATCAAGCTGCTCGTCTTTGAGGGAGCTAAGGAAGCAATCAGGAGGTGAGTTCAAAAGCTCTTGAGGACCGTACCCGTCCACTAGCGATCTCGGGGTGGGCCCATGTCGTTCTGGATTCGGCTGGACTGGGGGCACGACAGGAGGCTCTCTTCTGTCCGTAGATTTCTTCTTGTCGGAATGGGTTTCAACTTTATAAGACATTATCTGCAACACGAGAAAGCACATTGTTAGAACAAAGGATGTAGAGATATAAACAAGTAAGTGAGTACAATCTGGAATTTCATTTGTAATTCGAAACATAAAAGGTTCAAGATTCGTCCGGCATTCGAACTCGACCGGTAATTCAAGCATGAAGCGCCATTCGGTTATCCAAAGACTTCGAATTCATTCGGTTGACCAAAGACGTCGAGTTCATCCGGTTGACCAAAGACATCGAATTCATTCGGTTGACCAAAGACGTCTAGTTCATTCGGTCATTCCAAGACATCGAAGCTCATTCGGTAAGACAAGTCTTCATTCGGTACTCGAACTGCACGAGTTCGTCCGGTAGTTCAAAACACGAAGGTAATTTGGCAATCACCTGATTCGATAGTTAAGCGTGATCCGGCAAATCTGATTCGGCTATCTCGCTTGGTAGGGAATAACGAGAGACATCAAGCCCACATTTGTAGACAAACAAAGATAACCGAACCAAATGGTTCGGCTCATAGGACCGAATGGAAACATCCAAACTGAAACAAAGCACGACATATCTGGCATATGCCCCACTTTGGGGGCAAGTGTTGGGTGTGTTTCCACCACTACCGAACCAAATTCACAGCCATGGAAGATCAAACCAATTCATTTCCAAAGCCTACTGGACCAGCTACCTCCTAGGAGCTACCGGACCAACCCAGCTCCACACTACCGAACCAGCTACCTCCCAGGAGCTACCGGACCAACCCAGCTCCACACTACCGAACCAGCTACCTCCCAGGTGCCACTGGACCAGAACCACCGGACCACTCCTCACAATTCATCATCGGACCAGAACCATCGGACCAATCACAACTCCACTCTACGCTCCAACTATCACCGAACCAGGGAGTACCGAACCAACATTGCCAGGCCAGATTACGTCAGCGCAGGCCCACCAGCAGCTTTATACATCCAAGACCCCTACCCCCAGCCCCACTCTATAAATAGAGGGGCAGGGGTACAACAATGAGAGACAAGTTTGAGAGCTCAAGCACGGAGAGAACTTTCAAACAACTTTCAGATATTTGTATCAAAGCTTTGTACTTGTAATCTAAACAAGAACAGAGAAATAATATATGAAGTGGACATAGGCACATTCTGGCTGAACCACTATAAATCTGCGTGTCTTTAACAGTTTACTCCCTGCTTTTCATATATTTGCATAAATCACTCAAATCACTAAGAATAGCATAAAATCAATTAAATCATACGACTTTGAGGTGTTTGTCCATTTTTTGTGCAAACACCTTTTATATGCTTATCTAGCATGATAAATTCATAATAAGTTGAAATCACTTGGGAAATATCCCAAAAGATCACATAATTAGAATGTCCTTCTCTTTAGCATATAAAAATTTCGGACCCAATATCCATATTTAATTATCGTAGAAAACTAAAATCCAAAATTGAGCAATTCCCCCTTTGGAAATTCATAAAATATTTATTCTAGCTTGGAAAATTATGAAATTAAAAAATCATCTCCAAAATATTGTTTTATATGACATACTCGAAAACCAAGTCATTTAGAGATAAAAAACTTAGGTTTTACCCTAAAAATCCATTTAAATAATTCCATAAAATTCCATAATTCATCATTCTATCCAAACAATGAATATTCAACCATAACTTGGCAAATAAACAAGATAAGTTCGGGTACTATCCATAACTAAACTCTAAAACAAGAAAAAGAGATGGAACGTGTACTATTCACCTTTTAAATCAAATGTTGGAGTTGAGATTTGTTGTAGCTTTTAATCCCTAAGCTTCTTCACTTTGAATCCTTAGATTTCGACTTTCTATTGCTTGTTCAATAGTCGGCCTCCTTTTTCTTTCCTTTGATTGCTTTGTGATGAATGGTAAAAATGAGAATGAAAATGAGGGGAGGGGGGCTAAGGTAAAAGGTTTGATTTATTCCTAAATTGCACATGTTAACAAGATTTCTTGTCAACACCCTAAAATGATGCTAAGAAAGGTGAATACTCCTTTATACGAGTAGAGCTAAAAAGAGGGTGTGAATCCTTTTAGAACTGCCTTTCGATCAGGCATTATTTAAAGATATTCCTCAAGCAAGCCTTACGACCGTGTCGAAAGGGTTGGTTTATAGGTTAAGTGACCTTTCGATCCAGTTGGGTAGGTAAGATATCTCAATCGAAAGCCTTCCTTTCGATCTGATCGATATACCATGACTTAAGTTCTTTTTGATAGGTCTCGACCTGGTTGGAGGCCTAAAGCTGTAGATTGGCTTGGGTTTTTGGTTACTAAGCAGGATGGGAGGTTTTGATCTTTTCGATAGCTTGAGGGCTTGTCTTTCTTGAGTTTAGGTGAGAAATCTTAAGCTTCAGTAGATCTAAGATAGGTTTTGACCTCATCAAAAGCCATGGGTATAACTTCTTTGGGTTTGAGTATGTAATTTCAGGCTTTGATGTTTAGAGGATAGGCTTCGACCTTGTCGAAGGCTTTAGATCACGGAGTAGATGGCATCAAATGGGTTACAGAAGTTATTGGAGCTTGAAGAGGTAACAACTATGTCGATAGGAGCCTTTCGATGGAGGTGAAACCTGGAATATAGAAGTGAATCCAGTAAAAGCTAAAATGAAATAGTAAAATATGATAAAGTAATTGAAACTTCCCTTTCTCCAACTCCAAAGACTTTATTTCTTTAAATGTCCAAATTGATTTACCAACTAGGGTTAAAATGCTTTTCTTAAGAGAATACAAGTTCAGAATGAGAAGAATCAGATCCCCCAAACGTGACCCTTTGGGTCATATTTATAGATGCGGTCTGGCACCTTTCCACCCTGATGCTTTCGACTGGGTCAGAAGGTGGCTATTGAGAGACTTAAGCAAGCTGTCGCCTTTGTCGAAAGGTATGGTAGCGCTTCTCTTCTTTGAGTTGTCTTGAAAGTGCTTCCGACTCTATTGTTAGCCTTTGCCTTTGGTTTCGATGATGTTGGTTATGCCCATGCTCTTGTTTTGATCTGATGTAGAACCCTTCCTGGACCACACTGGTTTCGACCAATTCGAGAGGCTTACTATAGCTTTCGAAGGGGTCGCTTCAGGTAATACTTGCTTCCTAGTAGTTTGAATGATGGCAAAACCATTGGTTTCAAATGGTTTGGCTTATATTCAAAGGGCTATTCTTTATTGTTTTCGGAAAGTATGGCTTCGACTTGATCGAAAGACCTTCTTCTAGTTCAGGAGTTGTCAATGACAGCAGAAGGGAGCTTTCAACTTCTTCACCTTCTTCGAAAGGTAAGAATTCTCTAGATATTGATAGGAGGAACATTCCGACACCTTTGAAAGGTCTTGAAGCTTTTAAACTTTGATGGCAGCATCCCTTCGACTCCATCGAAAGGTTTGGTTGAACCTCTTCTCTCTTGCTCTTTGCTTTAGGAGGTCTCAACTTGGTCCATCGGTGAATATTTGGAGTAACATTAACCCCCCCTTGCGAAGGGATGCTCTTGACTTTCCAAGTCATCTTTGCCGAAACCTAGAAGCTTCCCACCTTTTGGCCTTCCCGTGTGGATCTAGGACGTTCATTCAAATCTTATCCAATGGTTGATAACTTTGGGCGACTTTTCTTATATAGTAAGCCTTTCTTCTTCTTCCTTTTTCACTTTTCCTGCAATCGAAATTTCATACACGAGTAAAAGAATTCTATAGATCCTCAAACTTCCATCTTGCTTTTAGAAATCAAAACAACCAACAAAACCAATTCGTAAGTTTTAAATTTAACCATATTTTTTTAATTTCAATCTGACTCTATCCTTCCAGGTTTTAAAACTTAAATTCTTTTTCGAAAATGTTCGAATTTCGATTATTCTAATGGTAGATTTCAATTGGTTTAGCTAAAAGGTTTCTCTAATCTAGTTTTAAGAATTTTTAAAGTTTTATTTTTTGTTTATGATTTGAATTTCTTTTCTTAATAGATTTGGGTTTTCTTGTTCTTAAAGAAATTTTTGAAAACCTGGATTTGCAATCGGGTTTGGGGGTTAATTAAACTCGATTCATTTACCGTGAAGTTTCTTGTGTACGGATGAAAAATTTGGTGCCACAAAATGACTTTTCTACCCCTTCAAAAGAGATTGAGGCGGCAACATTGGGTTTTCTTCCTTAGCCCCTTTCGATGGGGTCGGAAGGTGATGTAATGCCAATTAGATCATCCTTGTCGAAAGGTTATGCTATTAGGTAGAGAGTAGGAACTCCTTCGATAGCAAAACTTTTGGACTTAGTTGAAACCCATAGTTTGATTACAATCCACTCTTCATAGTTAATTTCTTGGAATCATTAGACCCCCTTGACCCCTTCGACACCACCTTTACCTTCTAGGTCAAAACCCCCTAGAATTGTTTTTATTCAACTTTGTCGAAACATCCTATGTGCATATGAGTTTTTAGAACCTTTCAACTTCAATGAATAGGCTGGGTTTCGACTACGTTAGCGTTTTTCCTCAGATAACCTAATTTATTGGTTTCGACAATGTCGAAGGGTCCTGTTGTCTAGTTTATGTAATGTTTGCAGTGTATATGTTAGCTTATGTTTTTGAGTTGATCCTAACTATCTTTCCTTAGCAACTAGGTTCCTATAGAGCTTTCGACACTGTTGAAAAGTGATGAATGGATATTATTATGTCTCATTCTTTCAACTTTGTCAATAGCTCAGGGAATACTTTTATATAGGCTTTCAACAATGTCGAGATATGCTTGTTAAATGATGATGCTCTTTTCCTTTTGACCTTGTTGAAAACCTTGGGTATTTGGTTTTTGACTTAAGCTATTTGCATAATCTTGAAGTTCCACATTTGTTTTCATGTTTAAGTTATCTAAGTAGATTTCTTTGACTAATTCTTGAGAGTATATTAAACTTATAATTAACCAAGAATTTTAACCAAAATGTTTTCACCTGGCAGGATCACGTGTTCTCTAAAGAAATCTGAAGCCATTTCCAAGCATTCTTCCATTGCAACACAAGATGAAGTTAATGCCATCCTCAATGATTTTGGCATCACCGAAATTGAAGCCATTCCTCCTCAGGAAAATGACACCCTAAATAACCCTCCTGAAGGGTATTTTTCTTATAATGTCATCCACATATAGCATGGCAGATTCTTACCCTTCCCGGAGTTCTTATCTTCGTATCTATCTCATGTTGGAATCACCCCAATCCAGTTGTCTCCAAACGTCTACACTTATCTCCTGTCTCAAGAGATGATGGTGCTGGAATCCAGGCTCCCTTTTGTTAACGCTGAAGTGCTAAACTTCTTAACCAGGTTTGTAAAGCTGAGAAATCTCAACAACCAAATATACAGAGCTAATCCCCAGAAGAAGTTAGTATCAGATGGGGTCAACAAATTCAGGGACTGGGAGAAGCAGTTCTTCTTTGTAAAATGCTTTGCTAATATTCGCGGGACTTTTACTTCTCCCCATAAGTCTTAACTTGTGCTATTTTTCCTTACTCGATGTTTTATGTTGCCTAATCTCTGTTTTATCAGGTGTCCCTTTTAAGGAGCTTAATGAAGTCGACAAGAAAACTGTGGACTCTCTTATTGCAACATTGAGTCAAGTTGGCAGCAGGCTGACGCTACTGACTCCCTCAAACTTAAGAAAACATTATCTTCTGCCAGCGGGCTAGAAGATCTTAGGAATTCCACCTTCAGTCCAACATACTTCCCGTGGAAAACGCTTCCTATCCCTTGGAGACTCTTCAAATTTCTCCTCCATGTCACCTATTTGCGCTGACCGCTCCGGTATGTCATAAGCCAAGTGTTCGCTTTCTACCTCTGTTGTTTCCTGAATTATTATGCTAACTTTAATCTATTCTAACTTTTCCAGCTATATCTCAAGTTACATTGCCTGTCAGCGGTGCTTCCCCTCCTCCACCAACTTCTGGAGCAACATCAATTATTGCTTTCTTTGCAAAGTCCAAGCAAACTTTCAAAAGGAATCTAATGGAATCTTCCGTAGATGAACCTCCGAAGAAAATTGCTAAAGTTATAGATGTGGATGAAGAGGAGGACAACTTATCTTCTGAACAAGTTTCAAAGAGACCTGTTGTTGAAGCCCCCAAAAGATAAATAGAAGAAAACTCTACCTAATCCTGACCCTCTTTCACGCATCTCTGGCTCTCTAATTCCCAAGCTGCACTTGAGCAGATGCAGCTGGCTTTATTGATGACTCCTTCCGTGAAAAAAATTCCTCCAAAGCCATCATCTTCTACTCCTCCATCTACAAATTTTGAAGAGATAATTGAGCTCATTTTCCATTCTGAATCTTTCACTTCTTCTTGCCCGCACTCTTTTACTCCAGATTTGGCGGCGCATTATCGCTCTCTAATGGAGCAGCAACTTTTGGTAAGTTCTTATTCAGTTGACCTTATCATCATTGGTTTTTACTTAAATCACTAATTTGTGTTATAATTTTCTTTAGATTTCAAAGAGTTGGTTAGCTTTGAACGAACATGTTTCAAAGTCTACCGTCGAATCCTCCAAGCTTTAGGAGGAAAATTCTAAACTCAAAAACCAAGTGTCTTCAGTTTCTGCTGCTAAGGGTGACGCTTCCACATAATTGGAATGAGTAAAGGCCTCTCTTGCTCGAGTTGAGTGTGATCTAGAGGCAGAAAGGTGTGCTCGTCAACTTTTTGCTGACGAGAAGTTTCCATTGAGCTTACTTTGAAGGATTCAGAATATGAGAAGGCTCACCTGGTCACGAAGAACATATCTTTAAAAGATAAATTCAAGAAGACCAGAGCTTCGCTTAAACTTGCTATCCGTATCCTAACTGATGTTAAGCAACAAATATCCCAATTTGTTGACACCACCCTGGAGCAAATGATGCTAAAGAACTATGAAGATGCCCTTATGCTTACATATACCGACAACTACAAGAATTTCCCTGACTTTGGCTTTCCTTCACTTTATCCTACCCTAGTCGAATGAACGATGGGTAAAATTAATCACATGAAGCAAGGTATTGAACCTGAGGACGAGGAGGAAATTAATGTTGCTGAAGTTCTTTATTTTTATGTCCCCTCCTTCGAAATCGAATCACACTCTTAGGAGGAGGGTGACAAGGATGACGCCGCCGTGGAAAAACATGATGATGATGGTGTAACATCCCGACTTCCGAGGCCTAAAACTAATCAC
Organism: Allium fistulosum; assembly: GCA_030737815.1. Taxonomy (NCBI): domain Eukaryota; kingdom Viridiplantae; phylum Streptophyta; class Magnoliopsida; order Asparagales; family Amaryllidaceae; genus Allium; species Allium fistulosum. Next base: position 173,232,086 of record CM060907.1, read on the forward strand.
TACTGATGCTGCAGTCATCCGTAGTTGTTATTTCTTGGCGATCGAATGCGGCATAGTTAATATTGATACACAGGAATACAAGAATATGAAAAAATTTAAACTTCAACAAAACAAAATTTGTCATTTCTTATTAATAATATTCAGATTTAATTACATAATCCCAGATGTTAACTATGTTCAGATCACATATACATGTACAAGATACGATAAGAGCGACAAATGAAGATGTTCCCTTATGATGGTTAGAGAACTAATAATATGAACTTTATAGTTCTTAGTACATCACAGCGGAATACAGAAAATAGCTCCTATATAGCTGACACTACCTCCTGCACGTCTCCGGAAGCTTATTCATCCAAAAACCTGAAAGTCTCCCACTCTCAGACTACCCAAATTAAGTTTGAGTACCTGAGAGTTTGTGGAGAAACACAAACTTCGAGTCAAACAATAAGTCGGGTATGAATAATCCCCTATCATCTCTTATCATAAATAGATACCTAGTGAGACCACGTCGCTTAGCGGAATAGGTTTTCCCCTCACTAGTATCCAAAACAAAACATGAAAATCATTTACTATGTCCCTGCACCCAAAATGATTAGTCTTAACATAATATGAAATAAAGCCATAAATCATATGTATTGGATATCCCATCCACCTATTTATTAGATATCCCATCTAAATCTTAACATTTATCCATCCCAAACCCATTAAAAATAAATGCAGATTATCCATCGTACATTGCTACATAAAATATGGTGTGGGCTATCCAGCGCACACTACATAGTTTTCCTAGGATAACTATGAACCCTTGGGTGCCAAATCCCGATGCTAACCACCTCTGGGAAAATAATCTTTTCTTTAGAAATTTGATGTGGGCTATCCACCGAACATTCCATGGTTTTCCTAGGTTAACCAAGAACCCATCACTTGGCCAATTAAAACATCATGATCCCCATGATTATTTATAAAAATTCAGGATCTCCATGATTACTTATTTTCCCCAGTTATACCACCTGTTTAACCTGTTCCCATTGGTAGCCCCAATTATGTTAAATTAAATAAAAACACATTTATAGCCCCGATGTATATTTTCGAAAGTATATTTCTGTTTGTAACCCCAAACTAAGTATCGAAAAAATTAAACCCACCCCGGTGTCCCCAAGGTTTATTAACATTCATCTTATATAAGGATTCCCCTTACATATTCAAACAAAGATAAGTATTTTATGCTATAACCTTTTGAAGTAACCCCTTCGACTTAGCAAAATTTTACTTAAGAAAAATGGCTAAAAACAGCTCTTTAAAACCCCTCGAATGAAGTCCCACTCGAAAGTAAATAAACATCCAAAGTTAGCCCCTTCGAAAACCTTTCTTTTGAAAGCATCACAAAATCATACCTTTCGACCTTGCCGGAAGGTCCTACCTTTCGACCTTGCCGAAAGGTTTCTTTTCGATCTAGTCGAAAGGTTCTACCTTTTGACCTTGTCGAAGGCCTGGGGTATCCCCTCCCCTTGTAAAACAGTTTATAAACCTTTCAAAAGCAATGAAACTAAAAACCTTTCGAAATCATTGAAACTCAAAACCTTTCGCAATCATTGAAGGTAACCCCTTCAAAACCTTTTGAAATCAAAACCTTTCGAAATCAAACCTTTCGAAATCATTCATAAACAATGAAATGTTGGTGTTGGAACCAACCATTCGAAACCCCTTCTTGAATATTTAAAATTTTTAGCCTTCTATAAAATGATAGAGTTGAAAGATCCCCCTTCAACTTATTCGAAAGCAATTATGTTTCTATTCGAAAGCAAAGGAAGCAGCCTCCACATTCCTTCGCCCCTCTTCCCTTCGACACCGTGCCTACCTTTCGACTTAGGCGGAGGGTAATTGTTTACCTTCCATCTTAGACGAAAGGTACGTTTCGACTTTGTCGAAAGGGTAAAAGCGGGCTTGTTGGTGTTGAAGGCAGAACTGGACCTATTGAAGTGACGTTTTATCCTGCTTGTCTAATTTTGATTGGTTGAGGAGCCTTCTCCTATACTTCCAAATAGAATAAAGTATAAAAAAGTAAACCTTTTCTCAAAACACTATTCTTCTTCCCCAATTAAATTTTTGTTTTGCAGCCTTCCCTTCGAATTGACTATTTCGATGACAATTTTGCTGTTTAGCCCTTAGGCTTAAATAATTTAATTACCTTAGTAAATCACTAAGGAAAATCCCCAAAAATCGCCAAAAATTTGATAAATCATATACTTCAACATATTAAAATTTCAAAGCATATGAAGATCAAAAAAACTTGAAATTTAACAAAAACCGAATAAAAACGTGTTAATTAGCCCATTAACATTTAAAACACCTATGTCTTATCCAAATAAAGGTTTAAATGGTTATATCTTAACCAAAATCACAAACATGAATCAGGTATATCCCATAACCGATCCAAACACAAAAAAATAAGATGACAAACATGATTATTCGCGTTGATTAGTTAATTGGAGAATGAGATAATTTTGTAGCTTTAATTCCTTTTAGCTTTTTCTTCAATGTATTGCTCTTCCTAGAGCTTTAAATGGTCGGCCGAAATTTAGGTGATGAGTTATGAATGAGAAGGTAAAAGTTTACCAAAGTGGAGGAAGAGATTTATACTAAGAAATGTAGCCCCATTTTCAGGTTTACCCCTTAGGAAATTCCTCCTTCTTAATTTAGTTAAGTCTTATTTTAGTTCATTCATTAAGACATGACCATAGGATTTATTAATCTCATCTCCCTAATTATTCACATTATTCTATTTAATTTATCCAATTAAATATCTCGAATAATGTTAATTAAAATTCAGGGGCATTACAGACTCCTTCCCTTAAAGAATTTCGTCCCTAAAATTTCGGTACGGACACAACAACAAGCATATAGCCCATCCAAGCAAAGCTAGTATAACCTATCGGCCTAATTCTATATAAAATTATATAGAACTTACCATCTAAAACAGCCTATGAAAAGTAGCACTAATCTTGTCTTCTGTCTCATAAGCACTGTCCTTCACTTTGTCGCTCCACTGAACTTTCACCAAGCTGACTATCTTGTTTCTTAACCTCTTCTCATCTTTTACCATAATACGAACTGGTTGCCTCACAAAAGTCATATCTGGTTCCACCACTAACTCCTTCAGTGCCGTCAGAGCGATAGTAGTTTTAGATTATGAACATACTTCCTAAGCTGAGAAACATGAAACACATTGTGGACCCCGACCAAACTGCTTGGAATGTCTACTCGGTATGCGAGTCTCCCAATCCTCTCTGATATAGGAAATGGTCCAACTTATCTCGGTGCTAACTTCCCGATCTTCCCAAACCGAACCACACCTTTCATCGGCGATACCTTGATGAAAATTCTATCTCCAACGGAGAACTCTAGGTCCTTACGCCTTTTGTCTGTGTAACTCTTCTGCCTAGACTGAGCTTCCTTCATTCTTTCCTATGTCAACTCGATCTTTTTCGTTGCCTCTATCACCAAATCAGGACCAACGACCAACCTGTCTCCGGTCTATAGCCAACATACTGGTGATTTGCATGGCCTTCCATACAAAGCTTCAAAAGGCGCCATTCCTATAATAGTTTGATAACTATTATTATAGGAAAACTCCACTAAATGCAAGTGATCTTCCCAAGAACCACCAAAATCCAACACATAAGCCCTCAATAGATCTTCCAGTACCTTGTCGACTCTCTTTGTCTGCCCATCTGTCTGAGGATGATATGCGGTACTCATCTTGAGCTTAGTACCTAACACACTCTACAGGCTCTTTCAAAACTCGTTAGTAAAAAAAGCATCTCTATCACTGACGATAATACCAGGAATTACATGCAGTCTAACGATGCTCTTCATGAATAACTTAGCCAAAACAGGTCCCGTCTTGGTTGACCTTACCGGAATGAAATGGGCACTCTTGGTCAATCTGTCCGCTATGACCTATATACTTTCATTACCACGGTTTGACCTTGGCAACCCATCAATAAAATCCATGAATATCGAGTACCACTTCCAAACTGGAACATCCAAAGGCTGAAGCAAACCACTTGGCTTCTGATGTTCAGCTTTTACTTACTGACAGTTCAAACACTGTTTTACCCATAAGCCAGCATCTCTCTTCATTCCTTCCCAGAAGAAACTTCTCTTCATATCCTGATATATCTTAGTTCCCCCAGGAAGAATCGTAAACTTCGATCAATGACATTCCCAACGAACTTCCTTCCTAAGATTTCCAACATCCGAAACACATAACCATTCCTTCTTTCTCAACCAACCCCTGCGGTCAAGAATAAAATCCTTTAAGTCATCAATCTCGGTTCCAGTTTCTAACACTCTAATACTCTCGGCTAAGATTGTATCCTCTTTCTGCCTAGAATAAATTCGTTCGATCAAAACTGGTCGAACTTCCGAACAAGACATCATGGCGATATTCCGACTAGATCCAGCAGTCGACCTCAACTGCACACTGCAAGCAGCCAGTACTTCTTTCCATTCTGCCGACATAACTAATACCTCAATCTGATATTTCCTGCTAAGCGCATCCGCTACCTTATTTCCTTTTCCCGGTGTATACTCGATGCTAAAAGCATAAGCTGCAATAAACTCCAGCCATCTCTGCTGTCTCATGTTTAGCTCCTTCTGAGAGAATAATTACCATAAAGACTTATGATCAGTAAATAGCTCAAACCTTTCTCCTAAAAGATAATGCCTCCATACCTTCAATGCGAAGATTACCATTGCCTAACTCCAAATCATGAGTCAGGTATCTCACTTCATGCGGTCTATGCTATCTAGAAAGCATAGGCTATAACCTTTCCATTCCGCATTAGCACAACACCTAACCAAGTACCACATGCATCAGTGTAAACTACCAACCCTTGATTCCCATCTGGAACTACTAACACAGGTGCATTGGTTAACAAATGTTTCAACTTAATAAATGCCTCCTCACATTTGTCAGACCAAACAAACTTCACGTCCTTCCAGGTTAGCATAGTCAAGGATGCCGCTATCCACGAGAAATCGTTAATGAACCTTCGGTAGTATCCTGAAAGACCTATAAAACTTCAAATCTCACCTACCCTCTCTGGTTTTTTCCAATTGCTAACAGCTTCGACCTTATCCAGATCAACTGCTAACCGTTCCTCGGAAACTACATGACCAAGAAACTTCACTTCCTTCTTCCAGAAATGACACTTGGAGAACTTCACCTTCAGTTGATGTTGCGTTAGCATCTCCAACACTATTCTAAGATGATCCGCCTGATCCTTCTCATTCTTAGAATAGACCAAAATGTCATCAATAAAAACAAACATAAACCCATCCAAGTGCTCTTGGAAAACCCGGATCAACAAATCCACAAGGAAAGCTGGCGCATTAGTAAGCCTAAATGGCATAACCAACCACTCGTAAGACCCATATCTAGTCCTAAACGCCGTTAAAGGAATACTATCTTCTGCCACTCTTAGCTGATGGAAACCTGTCGCAAAATCCAACTGGGAAAACCCTTTGGCTCCACTCAACTGATCGAATAAATCGTCGATCCTTGGCAAAGGATACCTATTTTTGATCGTCCTCTCGTTCAACATACGATAGTCGATACACATCCTTAACGACCCATCTGGCTTCTTCACGAATACCACGGCCGTTCCCTAAGGCGAACTGCTTGGCCGAATGAAATTCGTTCCTTCTAATTCCACTAGCTACACCTTCAATTCCTTCATTTCGGTTGGTGACATCCTGCTAGGTGGTCTACTTATAGGTTCAGCTCCCGGTATGAGATCTATTCGAAACTCGATTGCTCCTTTCGGCGGCAAGCCTGAAACTGGTTCAAACACATCCGCAAACTCTCTTGCTACATAAACATGCTTCAACTATGCTTCTGTTCCCATAACACCTAATAACACATAAGCATTTCTGTTCGAACTCCTTACTTAGTAAATGACTCAGTTGTGGCTCTTAGGGTGTTTCAATGATACCCCTCCTGACAAAATATCCTTGCATCATATCTATCTAACCAATCCATACCCAATATGATCCCAAAACCCACGAAATCAAAAACCTATAAACTGCATGTAAACATATGACTTAACAAATCAAGTTCTGACTTGTCATATCTCATTCCCAGAGTTGCATACCCTCCTATAGGATTCACAACCCTTAAAGAAGTAATAAGGTATAAAGGTTCCAGACATAAGCAATCTACCGAATATTGAGATATAAATGAGTGCGATGCACCGGTGTCAAATAGTGTCCTAACCAGAGTACTATGAATCATAAGCATACCTTCCATCACTACTTTTCCTTTCTCAGCAGCCGTTGGTCTAGAGGATGACAGTTCCAACACAAAGACCTTTCCCTTTCCAGCCTTAGCAGCCTCGGGACACTTGTCCTTGTAATGCCCCGTCTGGCCACAGTTGTAGCACTTCACATTCAGCCTTACTGCAACTGCTCTTCCATCACCCGAGCAACACTCATTAGCATAGTGCCATTTCTTGTCACACTTGTGACAAATAATATCAACCTTGCTCTTCTTAGCTGTTACGCCCGATTGGGCACCTATCTACTTGAAGAACTTCCGCTTCTTACTCCGAAAATTCTAAACCTCTACTGGTTTCCCTTTTCCAAAAGTAGAAAGCATCTCTTCATTCCGAATAGCCATCTCAACAACAATATGACACGGATCCCGGAGGTTTCGCATGGTTGCTCTAGCGATCTCAGGATTCAACCCCCTGATAAACATATCATTCCTCCAAATGACAGTATCCACAGTAGCATATCCATAACGGGATAGCTTATCAAACTCTGTAGCATACTCAATCACCAATCTACCCCCCTGGACTAAATCCGCAAACTTCCTAAGCAATGTTGACTTGGCAACCTCTGATAGAAATCTTTCTTTAAACATCCTTCGAAATTCAACCCAAGTCAGGTCTTCCTCTGGCTCTCCTACAATAATTCCGTTCCAAAAAAACAATGTTGCTCCCTGCAATTGCCTTGAAGCAAGTCTCCCCTTCGGCATATCAGTTAAGCCGAGATCTGAAAATATCCTTTCATAATGCAATAGCTAGTTCTCCACTCCTACTACATCCTCGGTTCCTAGAAAAGGCTTTCCTCCATGATTAGCGTAATCCCTGCTCAGATTGGCATAATTATTGCCAACTGGGACCACTAGATTAACTCCTCCAGCATTCCCTACAGGCACTCCCGCAGCTGCTCTAGCTTGCATCATATTCATAAAGAATTGATACATTATCCCCATAACAAGCGGTGGAATCTCAGCACAAACATTAGCATTTGCATCTGGGTTTGCATATGCCTATCGACCCTAGTTACTCCTAGTATTGGGTCGAACATTTCCACTTGTTGCGGTGCGTCTCCCACGTTGATTCACTCTTTTGTTTCCTGCCTCCATATATTACTTCCCTACTACCTAAAATCCAATCTTGGTAAGATTCAGAAGAACGGTCTAAGAGAGTGGGGAATACATACTTAGGTATTTATAGCAATGTACACATACGTTACTATAACGCTTACCCAAGCCCAACCATATTTTAGATTCATTAGATTATGCTTTAAAATCTTTTAAGGTTTAAATTCCCTTTAAGTACATAAACCATGCTCCGATACCAACTTGTAACATCCCGCCTTCTAAGGCCCAAAACTAACCGCTACTTATGCTGCAGTCATCCGTAGTTGTTATTTCTTGGCGACCGAATGCGGCATAGTTAATATTGATACACATGAACAGAAGAATATGAAATTTTTTAAAATTCAACAAAACAGAATTTCTCATTGCTTGTGAATAATATTTAGAGTTAATTACATAATCCCAGACGTAAACCACATTCAGATCACATATACATGTACAAGATATGATAAGAGCGACATATGAAGATGTCCCTTTATGATGATCAGAGACTAATAATATGAACATTACAGTTCTTAGTACATCACAGCGTAATACACAAAATAGCTCCTATATAGCTAACACTGCCTCCTGCACGTCTCCGAAAGCTTATTCGTCCAAAAACCTGAAAGTCTCCCACTCTCAGACCACTCAAATTAATTTTGAGTACCCAGGAGTCTGTGGAGAGACACAAAATTCGAGTCGGATAATAAGTCTGGTATAAATAATCCCCTATCATCTCTTATCATAAATAGATATCTAGTGAAACCACACCACTTAGTGGAACGGGTTTTCCCCTCATTAGTATCCGAAAAAAACATGCAAATCATTTACTATGCCCCTGCACCCAAAATGATTAGTCTTAACATAATATGAAATAAAGCCATAAATCATATTTATTGGATATCCCATCCACCCATTTAATAGGTATCCCATCTAAAAGCAATTTATCAAATTTCCTATCTAAAATCAATTTACTAGAGTTCCCCTCTAAAATCTTTAAAATGACTATCCGTCATAATTTAATAAAACTATCCGTGCCAAATCCACTTAAAATAAATGTAGATTATCCATCGTAAATTGTTTCATAAAAAATGGTATGGGCTATCCACCGCACACTACATAGTTTTCCTAGGATGACTATGAACCCTTGGGTGCTAAATCCCGAGGCTAACCACCTCTGGGAAAACAATCTTTTTTTTAGAAATTTGATGTGCGCTATACACCGCACATTCCATGGTTTTCCTAGGTTAATCAAGAACTCATCAGTTGGCCAATTAAAACATCATGATCCCCATGATTATTTATAAAAATTCAGGATCTCCATGATTACTTATTTTCCCCAAGTATACCACCTGTTTAACCTGTTCCCATTAGTAGCCCCAATTAGGTTAAATTAAATAAAAACACATCGATAGCCCCAATGTATATTTTCAAAAGTATATTTCTGTTTGTAACCCTAAACTAAGTATCGAAAACATTAAACCCACCCCGGTGTCCCCAAGGTTTATTAACATTCATCTTATATAAGGATCCCGCTTACGTATTCAAACAAAGATAAGTATTTTATGCCCTAACCCTTCAAAGTAACCCCTTCGACTTAGAAAATTTTTACTTAAGAAAAATGGCTAAAAACAACCCTTTAAAACCTTTCAAATGAAGTCCCATTCAAAAGCAACTAAACATCCAAAGTTAGCCCCTTCGGAAACCTTTCTTTTGAAAGCATCACAAAATCATACCTTTCGACCTTGTTGAAAGGTCTTACCTTTTGACCATGTCGGAAGGTTTCTTTTCGACCTAGTCGAAAGTTTCTACTTTTCGACCTTGTCAAAAGCCTGGGGTATCCCCCTCCCTTATTAAACCTTTTGTGAGACCCAAAACCTTTCGAAATCATTGAAACTCAAAACATTTCGCAATCATTGAAACTCAAAACCTTTCGTAGTCATTGAAGGTAAACCCTTCAAAACCTTTTGAAATCAAAACCTTTTGAAATCAAACCTTTTGAAATCATTAAAAAATAATGAAGTGTTGGTGTTGGAACCAACCCTTCGTAAGTATACTTCCGACCTTATCAGAAGGTTTACCCTTTGACTTGGTCGAAGTCATTAAAACTTTTACTTTAAAAACAATGGGAGGTTCAGAAGTAACCCCTTCTTCTTCCCCTTCTTTCACTTCGACTCTGTCGAAGGCATCCCTTCAACATAGTCGAAAGGATTAAAACACCTTTTTAGAAAACATTTTAAACAATTCTTTTGAAGAGTTTGGCTTTCAAAGATCCCCTTCGAAACCCCTTCTTGAATATATAAAATTTTTAGTCTTTTATAAAATGATAGAGTTAAAGGATCCCCCTCTAACTTATTCAAAAGCAATTATCTTTCTATTCGAAAGCAAAGGAAGCAGCCTCCCCATCCCTACGCCCCTATTCCCTTCGACACCGTGCCTACCTTTCGCCTTAGGCGGAGGGTAATTGTTTACCTTCCGTCTTAGATGAAAGGTACCTTTTGACTTCGTTGAAAGGGTAAAAGCGGGCGTTTCAGAGTCGAAGGAAGAACTAGGCCTACTGAAGTGATGTTTTATCTTGCTTATCTAATTTTGATTGACTGAGGAGCGTTCTCTTGTACTTCCAAATAGTAAAAAGTATACAAAAGTTAACCTTTTTCTTAAAACACTATTCTTCTTCTCCAATTAAAGTTTTGAATTGCAACCTTCCCTCCGAATTGACTAATTCGAAGGCAATTTTGCAGTTTAGCCCTTAGGCTTAAGTAATTTAATTATCTAAGTAAATCACTAAGGAAAATCCCAAAAATCTGATAAATCATATGCATCAACATATTAAAATTTCAAAGCATAAGAAGATCAAAATAACTCGGAATTTAACCAAAACCGAATAAAAATGTGTTAATTAGCTCATTAACATTTAAAACACCTATGTCTTATCCAAACAAAGGTTAAATGGTTATATCCTAACCAAAATCACAAACATGAATCAGGTATAACCCATAACCAATCCAAACACAGAAAAATGAGATGATAAACGTGATTATTCACCTTGATTAGCTAATTGGAGAATGAGATAATTTCCTAGCTTTAATTCCTTAGTCTTTTTTCAATTTATTGCTCTTCAATGAGCTTTTTATAGCCGGTCGAAATATAGGGAATGAGTTACGAATGAGAAAGTAAAAGTTTACTAAAGTGGAGGAAGAGATTTATACTAAGACATGTATCTCATTTCCAACTTTACCCCTTAGGAAATTCTTCCTTCTTAATTTAGTTAAGTCTTATTTTAGTTCATTCATTAAGACACAGCTATTGGATTTATTAATCTCATCTCCCTAATTATTCATATTATTCTATTTAATTTATCCAATTAAATATCCTAAATAATGTTAATTAAAATTCAAGGGCATTACAGATGGTGATGGCAGTGATGATGATAACGATGGTGATGATGATGACCTTAATGGAGGCCAAGGTCTTGGCGGAGATAAAGGGGATCCCTTTGGAACTTCTAAAACAGATGGTGGTGACCAAGCTGAATTTGCTGAAAAAGAGGCATCTCCTCAAAAGTATATGCCACCTTCATCACCCAGGCCTTCTACTCCCATTGGGGATGAGCCTGTTCATGTTCATACCGAGGATCTAAAAGAGATAGAGCAGGCCCCCCAGGATTATATCCCAGTTTCTCAGGTTTAAATTCTCTGTTTAAATACCTTTCACTTCGAGGATAACAATTAGTGCATAATTATTTATTTTAGATAAGGAAGAAGTCCACCTTTCCCCATAGGACTAAACTTGAAAGAAAATAAGCTAAAATTAACAAGTTATATAGGGAATTAGACAAATTGATAATGGAACACAATGTTCTCTCAGAAAAGGATCATAATATCGACAGGAGTACCTCTGTACTGGCATCTTTTAAATATAAGAGGATTGCCCCCTTATTAAAGAAAGCGTGCCTCCGATACGACGCTCTCCTGAAGGAAAATCGAGAGTTTCTTACTTTATTTCGGATGATGATAGAAGAAAAGGATATTTTAGTTAATTATAAGGCTTATCGTAGACATTCGATTATAGATTTCTTGTATTTAGGTGAATTCGGCGGGGGTTTACTTAGACGTTTCCATAAAAGATATTTAGATAAATTCAGATCGGACCCGCATCTTGGAGCTTGTTGGTATTTACCATGGGTCAGGTCAATTCCTTGAAATCTCCCCGCTGAAAAGCTTAAGTACTATAAAGATAAATTTGTCACTAAGTTTATCTCTAAGTCTATTTTGTATGAATGAGATGAGTGAATGTAAATGTGTAACAATTTATAGATTTATGAATATATGTTTTAGCGTTGCCTTTTATGTTTAGCCTTTCTTTATTATACTATTATAGAATGATTGTTCACTAGGCTGACTTGTTCCTAGAGATCATTTAGGCCAACTTGTTAAACCGAGGAGATCTTATCACGAAAATGCATCACTTTTAAAGACTTCGAAATTAGCAAGATATTGTTTTCTTCGAGATTTACAAAATCTTTATATGGAATACCCTCACCTTCGCTTTAATTTCCTTAGGGATGAGAAAGAAACATTTCTTAGGGAGATCAGAACATTTCACACAAAATTAATTTGTGGTCGCGATAGTCCTCTAGTTGGGAAGTGGGATTATAGCAAATGCCCGCCAGTCATTACCCCAAAAAGAGTCACTATTCCTTTCGACTCAACAGTTACACTTTCTGCTAACTCACTAAATAAAGTTAGAAAAGCAGTTTATAAACTTTAGATGTAATCCAGTTGCTCGTTGTATCATTTAACTTTGTTGGTGTTTAAGTTGTAATTCGTTATTATAATAATAAAGATATTTTTTTTCAATATTCTGATTCTGATTCTGTTTTATTTCTTTTGCTTAAATAGGAGCTATATTTATCCTCGAATTCTCTTCCTCATTATTTATCGTCACGAGTTGATGCTATTAGAGAGAAGTTGTTGCAAAGAAGTGGTGGGATTGTGCCTAGTGATGACATCTTATTAGAACGCTTTGGTGGTAATATTGAGGCTGCGAGATGGCACAAAAGATACGTTATTCAGAATACCATCGCCAGCGGCTAAAAAGATCACATCACCCACCTCGAGGCTGAAACTAAAAGTAAAGATGAAACAATTACCACACTTAAGCGACAAGTGAAATCGAATCCTTCAATCAATTTTGATCATAAGATGTCGGAGCTCATTCAGCAAATAAGTGACTTGGAGCTGAAATTAAAGATAGTCAAGCACAGTGTGAATCACTGGTATTCGTTATGGGGGAAAAGATTCCAAGCATTGATTTGTCGGTCCCTCACTCTACTCCTACGGCTACCAAACCCACAAGGTCGAAACTTCTTGCGATCGAAATATTTCCTACTATGCTCAACCTTCCCTCGGGCTTAGAAGAGAATGCCGTGGGAAACTGGTGCAGGAGAGTCAAATTCAAAGTAGCAAAGTATTCTGATGAAGAACATAAAGTTAAATATTCTCAAACTATTAATGATTATGTCGCCAAGAATCAAAATCTCAAGCGCGATATTTATCTCTTTCAAAATCACGTTGCGGAATTAGAAAGGGATAACAAGACCCTTAGGGCAGCAAATAGAGCCTTTAATTACGCTCTGAAAACTAAAATTGATGCCATTGATGACGAAAACAAAAAAAGGAAGAAAGATAAGAAACTCAAGGAAGTTCTCTGCACGGCCATTCGCCATGTCGTGGATTCTTCAGTCGTAGAGACTCTTAATAAGGTCGCTCAAGATTTGTAATTTATTTGTAAGTCTGACTTGAATGAACTTGTTTTGTATATATATACACAACTTCATAGACTTGTAAATTATCTCTTTACTTATGTAAATAATATAAATTTGGAAAGTAGCACCTTATTTGCAATCCTTTTCTATGATGTAATTTCTGTGGTGCTTTTTCATACCTCGTTCATTATTTCGGAATTTGCCAAATCATTCATTTCTCTTTCCTGTGCCGATTTCCATGAAAAGTATAAAGAAAACAATATTTCTAATTGTTAACTTAAAATTGACATACCAATCTATGTATATTGTTTGCTTAAATTAATAAATCATCTTGTTAATTGCATGAAAGATAATCTATATCAAACATTTAAATCCCTTCTTCAATCGTGATGAGAAACATTGGAGAATTTAATTTCAACCATTTGGCTGGAATATCTGGAATTTCCTAATAGAAAATCCTACCTTATCACATGGGCATAATTATTGGAATGAAACCCTTAGGATACATTTAATAAAGAACTAAATTTAGAAATTGCCTTCTGATTTTCGGAAATAGAAATCCTTCGACCCATTCCTTGACATTAATGGGATTTGGTAAATTAGAAATCCAAAACTCAAATTCAAAAACTCTTTATGGTGATCTTCATGACAGTATTCCTTGACCCAAATTTAGGCATTCGTTATAGAAAAAAAGAATTCTATTATTGAAATTAATATCCAGATTAAGGTTCGAATAAGTAATTGTCTCGATACCTAGATTCAAGTATATTAAGATAATCAGTGGCTAATAGATATCCGAAACCCAGATTCGGGTATTAAATAGTAAAGTACTGAAATGAATATCTCGAAACCAAGATTTAGGTATTAATTGATGTCATTTAGATACGAAGGACTCGAAACCCAGACTTGTGTATTAATGGATGAAATTCTGGTATAAAAGACCCGAAACCTAGATTCGAGTATTTTTAGATGATATTTTTGAAATGAAAGACCTGAAACCTTTCGGGTGTTATAAGCAAAGCCCCGTTTTACTCCTTTGATGTGTGAACCCTTCGGGTCTTGTGTAGAAGTAATTTGCCTAGTTGCCTCTTGAACATGGACATCTTAGTCCATAATTTGAAATGCTTCTTTCTCGAGCGTGAACATCTTAGTTAATGATCTAATGAGCCTCTATCGGGCTTAGACATCTTAATCTAATGCTAAATGTGCCTCCTCTTGGGCTTGGACATCTTAGTCCATTGTTTAGCGGGCCTCTTCTTGGGCCTGGACGTCTTAGTCCAATGTTTAGCGGGCCTCTTCTTGGGCCTGGACATCTTAGTCCATTATTGCTCGGTGCTCTTGGTTAGCTCATCTTAGAAACTAGAATCAAGGACTTACCTGACCTCCCTCCAGGAGGCGCCCTGCCCTGGCCCTTTTTGCGGCACGGACACGGGCTTGTTCGGTGCTCTATCCTGGCCATCTTATGGCATGGATAGAGGCTTACTCCGTCCTCCCACAAGGAGGTACCTTAACCTGGCCATAGCATGGCGCGGATAAGGGCTTGTTCGGTGCTTTAACCTGGCCATCTTATGGCACGGCTAAAGGCTTACTCCATCCTCCCTCCAGGAGGTGCCTTGACCTAACTAGAAGGGCGGTCAAGGGATTGTCCGGTGCTTTAACCTGGCCATCTTATGGCACGGCTAAAGGCTTACCCAACCTCTCTTCAAGAGGTGCTCTGCCATGGCTATCTCGGCGTAGACGGAGGCTTTTCTACCGTCTTAGGTAGTATCCAAATATAAGGAGCATTTCACTCCCAACCATGTAGATTTTATCTTTATAGAAAGTTGCTCTTTATTGATTTCTTCTCAAATTCTCTTTGCAAATTCACAGATCTTTCCTTATCAGAAGAAATTTATAATCATCCTCTCCAGGGCTCTGCAATGATTGGTTTTATGGCCATTCATCATATGGTAGTAACAGTAGGATCCTCCCAAATTTCTTTCATGCTTCGGTTTCTTTTTCTGTGATGCCCAATAGTTTAGCTCATCCTTTGTAAGCAAGTAGACGTTCTCAATTGATGTTGTTAAGTTGCACTCCTTTGGAAGTCTAGAATTGAAGCTTGATTCTTGCGGATGGCTTTTTGACTTTTTTCTTCTTGGCCTTATTGTTTCATGCTCTTCAATAGCCTTCCTTTTTACCACCCTTTGTTGCTCTCGAATTGGAAGTGTTCTTGTTGTAGTTGGTTGCCATTTATGTGCAAAGGTGTTGCAATCATTCATTATTTCATTCTTGAAGATTATGCCTTTAGAATAATGTTAAATGGTCCATCTCATTTGATTAAAGATATTATCACTTCCACTTGTATTCTTTCCAAGTTCAAAGATAGGGGTAGGGCCAACATGAAAAGGAGTTAAGATCCACTTTTCGGGGTCATAAGATTCCGCCTTTTTCTAATTTATAATTCTAAGAGATTCTAGCCTCAATCTTTGCTCTTCATCTTGATTGGAATCCTTGACGATTACTTAGGAGAACTATGTCAAATGTGGTTCAGAGGACCCTTGTTTAGATCTTTTAATTCTTCTAGCCATGATTTTTTAAAGTAGATAAACTTGAAGTGGGATTGACTCAAGTAGGGTTAGAGAATAGCGGTGTTGAGGGTTTATCTAAGTAGGAGGTTCGAGCCCTTCTTTTAGCGCCAAAGATGTTAACAATATTTCTTATCAACAGCCCAAAATGATGCTAAGAAAGGTGAATAATCCTTTATACGAGTAGAGCAGAAAAGAAGGTGTGAATCCTTTTAGAACTGCCTTTCGATTAGGCTTTATTTAATGATATTCCTCAAGCAAGCCTTTCAACTGTAACAACCCTAGATTTTACATATAATTTAAAATTTGATTTTATTTTATTTTGAAATTATTTTTAAGCTTGTTTCATTTCAAACATTTCATTTTTAAATATAAATGTTGATTATTTGTGAGTTATAGTTTCAAACTGATATAAATTGAATATTTTACTAAAAAGTGAAATTCTGGTCAAACTGTTCAATCTTTGACTTTTAAACTTCAAATTTAAATTATGTAAAATCCTAAATTTTATCTTTTATTATGAAAATAGATGTAATAACTTGAACACTGCTTTTTGTTTCGTTGAAAACAGAGTTAAACCGTAAAAGTTATGTATATTTCAATATTGAGTGCAATTTGTTTTATTCTGCAATTTTGTTATTTTAAATTGTATAAATTATATTTTCTTTTTCATATTTTATTTTAATATGTGTTAATATGTTATTTGATGTATATTTTTATCTTTTAATAATTTTAAAGTGATAATATAATTTGTCCAAAGTTTACTTGAATTTATTTCAATTTATAATGCCTAGTTTCCATTTTTCTGCTATTTTCTTCATTAAATTATATTTAATTAAAATATATTTATTTATTTTTGTGAATTCATTTTTATTCTGTGTTCTTATCTTTATTTATAAATATTTTTCAAATACATAAAGATTTTCTAAAGTTCATTTGAATTTGTTTCAAATTTATAAAGCCTAGTTATGTATATATTGCTATTTTCTTTATATATTTGATTTTTATTTAAATTTATTTATTTTCTTTTCGTATTTATTTTATTTTCTGAGTTTATTTATCTTTATTATCAGCCTTGTTATGTATTTAAAAAATTAAAATGAATTTGTGGAAATTTGAAAATACTTGAAACTCTTTATCTCCTTTTGACTTTTCCTCTTCCGCCTTTTCATTTTCCAACCTACATCTCATAAAATTTTTTTGGCCGTACAATAATTTTCTCATTTCTGCTGACTTCCTCACTTTTTTCACGTATTCTAACTTCTCAAACCCACAAAAAAATTCACGGCCATGGCTTCAAGAGATTGGGTAAAATTCTTCCTTCCTTTTTCTTGTTTTCTATGTTTTCTACCATTGTTTTGCATATGCTCTCTACCTCATAGCTTGGCTCCTCCTCAACCATATCTGACCTGACCACCACCACCCCCTTCCTCTAACCATCACCCATCCTAGGAACCCTCCTCCTTAGGCCAAACCAATCCAAGGCCAAGATCTACACAAAATCCACCAAAAACCATCACAACCTATAGACGTCTGTTCTCCAATATAGACGTCTAACATAAAATTTTCAGACGTCTGAATTTAGTTCAAAATGTTTTTTACTCTCTGTTTCAATTTAAACCTTCTGAGCCGTCTGTCAATATTTTTTAGACGTCTGTCATACGTCTTAGCCGTCTGTTATAAATATTTAGACGTCTAATCTTCTCGTCTTCGAGTCTACTCTACAGAACCTCAGACGTCTGTATATTTTTATACGTCTGAAACCCTGTTAAGAAGAAAACTATATAAATCATACCAACGGTTTATTTTCTTCTTCACGTCTATTTTCTCTCAAACTCAAAACCCTAGCCTTCTTCAAATTAAAAAAAAAATGGCGCCCAAATCAAAGAAACAAAAAGGAGATTCATCTCAACAACCTCCTCATGTTCTTCTTCGGAAGATCAAATTACAGCTTGGTTATACCACGAACCCCGAAGTATGGCTCGTTACAAGCATTTATCTTCTCTACCATCATTTCATGGTATTTTTCATGATCTTGATCATTTTCCTACGTACAAACTTAGGCTCTATACTGATAGAT
This sequence comes from Allium fistulosum, assembly GCA_030737815.1. Lineage (NCBI taxonomy): Eukaryota > Viridiplantae > Streptophyta > Magnoliopsida > Asparagales > Amaryllidaceae > Allium > Allium fistulosum. The sequence goes on from CM060907.1 coordinate 173,249,932, forward strand.
CTCAGATTACAAGTCTTATTGATTTCAAAGATAATCAAGTCAACATTTGTAGACTTAGTGTCTTATTATTTCTTGCAAATGTTAACAATCCAAAAATTAGACTTCATCGAGATAAAGGAACACTTTGGACAAGCGTATTTGGAAACATTCTGCAAATAACTCCTTCTGACATTGGACGAGTTCTAGAATGTAGCTCGGATGGAGTCGACTTAGATGACTTTAAGTTAGAAGGAGAGGAACTTAAACAAATAGAATATTATCTTTTTGAACCTGAAAAATCCACAGGTAGATCAAATCATCTTCGTCCTCGACCTCGATTATTGCTTAGAATGCTAATAAAAACAATTTTTCCCCGGCAAGGAAGTCATGAGGTCATTTACGATGATGAAGATAAGGCGCTTCAATCAATTTTATCAAATACTCAAATCAATTGGGCTCAATACTTTTATGATGCATTTCGTACTTATCATGACTCCAAGAAACGTTCAATTGTCTATGCTCCTTATATTACTCGAATTCTATCTGCCTTCTCTATTCAAAGTCCGTCAATTGAATTTGAAAAGATCAAGGTATCCAACATTCGCTTCTTTAGTTTGATGGGATTACCGGAATCTCCTCCGACATTTCCAACATTTAATGATTATCAAGCGGAACAACTAGCTTTACAAAAAGAAAAGGGAAAAACAAAAGTAAGTAGTTCCGGACATAATGGAGATGAAGGAGATAATGAACAAGAAAGGGATGATGAAGAAATGGAAGATGAAGAAGAAGAAGAAGATGAAGCTTTTGAGCAAGCTTTTATCCAAAGCTCAAACTCGGAAAATTACAAAATTGAACTAATTTCTGGTACTTCACGCACTTATACTAAAAATGAAAAGCTCAAATCTGACATCACTATCTCTAAAAATCAAAAGAAAATTTCTCAACAAATAGCACAAGGCTTTTCTTCCATCAATTCTAGATTCGATGATTTAGATGCCAAAGTCGAAGAGAATGCACGAGAATTGAAAAATATTAAGACAATTCTTCGTCAATTATGGAAAAAGTCTCGTGGATCTTCTCCTCCTTCTTCTCCAACTTGGGGAGAATGGTGAATGAAGATGGTTTCCTTTTGGTTTGTCTTTTGGTTCAAACAAATTTTCTTTCATAAATTTTTTTTTTGTTATGTTTAAAACTACTAAGTTGATTGTATAATTTTATCTGTCTTTCTTAGTCAACTGTGTTGGGTAAACAAATGTTGTGTCTTAAACATTGATTTGTTATTATCATGCTTGGTTTGTTTACATTTCTTAATTATTGTGTTATTCACAGCTTTGTTACTTCTTTTTATCTAAACACCCCCAACAATTCTTTTTGTTAATGACAAAGGGGGAGAAATAATAACATTTCTGCTATATAATATGGTCATATTGACAGGGGGAGCAAAAGGTATGGTTATACTAATCATTGAATTATATAGTTGTTATCATCAAAAAGGGGGAGAATGTTGGAACCTGCCTTCTTCGATTTTAATGCGACAACTATATATTTCAATCTATATACTATAATGTCAAATATTCTTGTAGGAATCTACAAAAGAAGCTATTATCATATCATCAACAAGATTAAAGTTCTCAAAAATCTATTTAGATATCTATGTACAATCTCTGATATGGTGATGAAACACACACACACACAAATATACTTTTGAAAATCATGTTTTAAAATAAATATCTTTTATTATTTAAAAGATATAAAAAGGTATTTTCAAAATTATATATTATCTCAAGTTCAAAAGTGCTAAAATAAAGGAAGGAACAAAACAGTACAGAATTAGACGTCTGTATATTAATTCAGACGTCTGACATCAATATCAGACGTCTAAAAGTAATATAACAGACGTCTGAACTCTATGTTTTAGTGCCTCTATTTCTATATGAAATAGACGTCTGTCAATTTAATAACAGACGTCTGTCATCCTAGACAGACGTCTGAATTAAAAGACAGACGTCTAAATTGACTGTTTTTGTCCTTCTTTTATTTTTTGAATTTCAAAATTTATTCAGACATCTGTCTCTTTTATCTCAGACATCTGAACTTGACGAACTGAAGCATCTCTTCATGAAATATCAAAATCTGAAGAGTTGTCTTCTTCACCAAGAGTTGCACTTCTTCAAATAGTTGCAACTATTAAATTAAGACTATTCAATACTATAAATAGAGATGAAAATTCACTATTTTAATAACCAATTCTTTCTATCTATTCTGATCTTATATTGTTATAATATCAAGTGATTTTCAAATCTCTACTTCCTATCTTTGCACATTCAAATCATCATATCAAGAAGATTATAGGAAGGGTGTACTACATTGACTATATTCGTGTTATTCAAAGAACACACAAGTCAAGAAACAATTTTCAAATTGTATTTGAAGTCCTATTCGGTTTCTTAGGCGGAAAGTCCTGTCCGGTTGCTCAGGCGGTGTAATACCTGTTCCTTCGGGTTAAGTGAGGGTAGTTAGAGAAATTCCAGAAGGAGTCTGGGACTGGACGTAGAACGAGAAGTTCGAACTAGTATAAAAATCCCTGGTGTCATTTTTTTACTGCTATTTACTATTATTTATAATTCCGCACTTACTAGTCGTAGTTTAACTATATTATCGATCCATATACACTTTCATTTGGTATCAGAGCAAGGTCATCACATAACTATAACACAGTTGTCTAATATTTAAATAATATGGACAATAACACTAGCAACAGTTTTATTGAGGGACAAGCCACTACACGACCACCATTGTTTAACGGATTAAATTATAGTTATTGGTCAACTAGAATGAGAATTTTTATGCAAGCTAGTGGATTTGAAACCTGGAATATCATTCAAACTGAATATACTATTCCTACTACAGGGTATGCTGCTTGGTCTAATACACAAAAACTAGATGCTACAGCAAACACAAAAGCAATGAACATGTTATTTTGCGCATTAGACAAAAATGAATTTAATCGAGTTAGTATTTGTAAAACTGGATATGAAATTTGGAATACTCTTAAGGTTACACACGAAGGTACAAATAATGTAAAACAAAGCAAGATTTCTATGCTTAAAAACCAATTTCAAAATTTTAGAATGAAACAAGGAGAAAGTATTAGTGAAATGTACTCTAGATTCCAGGATATTTATCACTCTCTTTTAGCTTTAGAAGTTACTTTTACTGAATCTGATGTTGTATCAAAAATCCTTAACTCTTTAACTGATGAATGGGAACGAAAAGTCTTAGCTATCGAGGAAGCTAATGATATTTCAACCATAAAAACAGAAGAGTTAATAGGAAATCTAATGTCCTATGAAGTAAATTTACAGGCAAGACGAGCACAAGCACAGGACAAGAAAACTATCGCTTTTCAAGCAGAAAAAGAAGACTCTGAATCAGAAGACGATATGGCATTTATAGCTAAGAATTTCAAAAAGTTTTTAAATTCAAAAAGGGTAATAAATTTGGAAATAACAAGGGTTTTAATAAGCCATCAAGCTCATCTCTTGAATGCTACGAATGTCACAAGAAGGGCCACATAAAGAAAGATTGTCCTGATCGGAAGAAAGAAAATAATCTCAAAAAGGAAAAATATAAAAAGAAACAAGCCTTCTCAGTTACATGGGATGATACAGAATCTTCTTCATCAGACAGTGATAATGACAGTGATTCAGAACAAGCCAACGTTTGTTTTATGGCAACAAATGATGATGTAAGTGATCTAACTTTTGACGATTTAATAGAAATAAACTCTGAATTGTTAGATAAACTTAGAATCCTAAAGAGTAAATATAAAGATGCTTTAGGAAAATTAAATAGAACTGAAATAGAAACTGACATGTTAAAAGATGAAAAGAAAATATTAGAGGAAGAGTTAGTAAAATCTCTAGAATCTTATGTTAATATAACATCTCAATTCACTGATTTAAGCAGTGAAATAGAAAGACATAAATATGAGAATGTTATATTAGCAAAAGAGAATTATGATTTAAACTCTAATATTAAAACACTTGATATAGAAGTATCAAATCTTAAAACAAAACTGGAAAATATTTCTAAAAACGTTTCTAAATTTAATAGTGGAAGAGAGAGTCTCTCTAAAATAATTGAGAACTCTCAAACCTGTTCAAATAAAAAGGGGTTAGGATATAAAAAACCAATACAAAAGTATTCTAAACATAATGATTCTTTATATACTAATTTCAAGAAAAAGTAATCTATATCTAATCAAAAAGCTTCTTCAAAAGTTATTCATCCAAAATCAATTATGATTTGGGTTCCAAAAACTAATAATAATTTGATTAGGAAAAACTACATTAAATCCTTTATTATGTCTGTACATAAAAATGAAAATTTTATTTTTAAAGGGAACTCTAAACCCAACTGGGTTTGGCTTCCTAAGATTTAACCCTTAGGACCCTATAGAGGAAGTGGGTACCAATAGAATTTCAATATTTTTTGCAGGTACCGATTAAGAAAAGAGGAAAATGGATTCTAGATAGTGGTTGCCCAAAACACATGACAGGCGACAAAAATATGTTAACTAACATTATTTACTCAGATGGAGGATCTGTCACTTTTGGAGATAATTCCAAAGGTTACATCATCGGCAAAGGCGATGTGAGCAATGACGGTACATCTAAATTACCTCTTATTACAAATGTCTTATTAGTTAAAAATTTAAAACATAACTTACTAAGTATTAGTCAATTATGTGATAACGGTTTTAACATAGTATTTTCTGAAAATAAATGCAATATTTTTTATCATAACAAAAATATTATTTTCGAAGGAGTAAGAGATCATAATATTTATATTTTAAATATGAAAATAAATCATAATACAATATGTGCTTATTAGTCAAAGAAAATGATCCTTGGCTATGGCATAAAAGATTTTGTCATATAAATTTCAAAGCTATTAATAAATTATCCAAAAACAATTTGGTAAAAGGATTACCTAAAATGAATTTTAAGGTAAATAGCATTTGTGATGCTTGTCAACTAGGAAAGCTAACTAAATCTACTTTTAAATCCAAGAAGATCATCTCAACTTTGCAACCTCTTGAATTGTTGCATCTAGACTTATTTGGACCAACTCAGACTCAATCTATTAATCACAATAGATATGTTTTTGTAATAGTTGATGACTTCTCTAGATATACTTGGACTTTATTTATGAGAAACAAAAGTGATACTTTTGAAAATTTCAAAATCTTTGCTAAACGTATTCAAAATATTAAAAATCTAAAAATTAAAAATATTAGAAGTGATCATGGAGGAGAATTTGAAAATGAAATGTTTGAGAAGTTTTGTAATAATAAAGGAATATTTCATAACTTTTCATTTCCAAGAACGCCTCAACACAATGGAGTTGTTGAACGTAAAAATAGAACACTTCAAGAATGTGCTAGGACTTTATTGAATGGAACCACTCTTCCAAAACAATTTTGGGCAGAAGCCGTTGCTACTGCTTGTTATGTCCTAAATCGTGTCTCTATTCGACCTTTAACTAAACATACTCCATATGAACTCTTCATCGGTAGAAAACCTAATATATCTTACTTTAAAATTTTTGGTTCTAAATGTTTTGCTTTAAATGCAAAAGATCAATTAGGTAAATTTGATCCAAAATCGGATGAATGTATATTCATCGGATATTCAGAACGAAGCAAAGCATATAGAATCTATAATATAAGAACTAAATCTATTGAAGAAACACTTCATGTATCATTTGATGAAAATTTCAAAATTAAAACAAATGATGATGAAGACATTGTAATAAATTCAAACTCTACTTTTGACAACAATACACCTGACAATATCACTTCTCTAAATCAAATTGAAACTGAATTAAAATCTCCACCAAGAATTTTAAAAGATCATCCAATTCAAAATATAATAGGAGAAATTGATGAAAGAGTTAAAACAAGAAATCAACTAAATCAAATGGGTCATATAGCGTTTCTTTCTAATATAGAACCTAAAAATATAAAGGAAGCCTCAACTGATGATTATTGGATTATTGCGATGCAAGAAGAACTAAACCAATTCGAAAGAAATGACGTTTGGGATTTAGTTCCACGACCAAATGATCAAACAGTTATTGGCACTAAATGGGTTTTTAAATATAAAGCTGATGAAAATGGTAATATCACCAGAAATAAAGCTAGATTAGTTGCTCAAGGATATAATCAGGAAGAAGGAATTGACTATGAAGAAACATTTGCTCCTGTCACAAGATTAGAAGCAATACGAATTCTATTAGCCTATGCTTGCTTTCATGATTCCAAATTATATCAAATGGATGTTAAAAGTGCTTTTTTAAATGGATTTATTAAAGAAAATGTTTATGTTGAACAACCTCCCTTGTTTATACACGAACAATTTCTAGAACATGTTTATAAACTTAAAAAGGCTTTATACGGTTTGAAACAAGCACCTCGTGCTTGGTATGATCGTTTAAAAAGTTATTTAATCAATTCTGGTTTTGAAATTGGAAAGGTTGATCAAACTCTTTTTATTAAGAAAAATAAACATGATATCTTAATTGTTCAAATTTATGTAGATGATATTATTTTTGGATCAACTAATGATAAATTATGTCAAGAATTTTCTAAAATAATGACAAATGAATTTGAAATGTCTCATATGGGAGAATTAACATATTTTCTTGGACTTCAAATTAAACAAGTTAATAATGGTATTTTTATAAATCAAGAAAAATATTGTAATAATTTAATCAAACGCTTTGGTATGGAAAATACTTCTGCCAAACCAACTCCTATGAGTACAACCATACATCTTGAAAAAGATGAAAATGGCAAGAGTGTAGACCAAAAATTATATCGAAGTATGATTGGATCTTTATTATATTTAACTGCTAGTAGACCCGATATAATGATGAGTGTTTGTTTGTGTGCACGATTTCAAGCCGATCCTAAAGAATCACATATTAGAGCAGTGAAACGTATTTTACGCTATCTCAACAAAACCAAAGATTTTGGACTATTTTATCTGAAAGAATGTCCTTTTGAATTAGTATCATATAGTGATGCTGATTTTGGAGGAAGTCGGACGGATAGAAAAAGTACAAGTGGGACTTGTCACTTCATTGGACGGTCTCTAGTATCTTGGTTCAGTAAGAAACAAAATTGCGTATCACTTTCTACTTGTGAAGCAGAATATATATCTGCAGCTTTGGCATGTGCTCAAGTAATTTATATGCAACAAACTCTTCAAGATTTTGGTTTTAACTTATCCAAATCTACAATCTTCTGTGATAACTCTAGTGCTATTAATTTATCTAAAAATCCAGTAAATCATTCACGGACAAAACATATTGATATTCGTCATCATTTTCTTCGTGATAATATTGAAAAAGATATAATAAATCTAGAATTCGTATCTTCGGAAAATCAATTAGCAGATATTTTTACCAAACCATTAAATGAAAACACTTTTGTAAAATTGAGACGAGAACTTGGAATTATCTCTCTCAAAAATTTATGAAGTTTACTTCAACTCAATTCTGTTTTTATTTAACTTGTTTCTATCCTCACATATTGTTTTTGGTTAAAATTAAATTTTTCTTCTTTTAATCTTAACCATTTATTTTTTAGCCTTTAGTTGTCTATAAATTTCTTCTTTCCGAAGAAAATTGTCATTCAGCTTATCTTTTTTTTACAAAGGTGAACGCAAAAAATTCAATTATGCTTTTTAACTTTGCATTATTCATATATACCATGGCTGGTTCATCCTCAGATGAGCCTTCCTATTCATCTGAATATTCATCAATTAATTTTGAAACACCTAGTTCTGGGTCTTCCGAACTTCCGACTCCAACTCCAGCTTATATTTCGATATGTCCACCACAAAGTCATCATACGGGATATACGCCGGAAAATAAACGCACGCGAAGAAATTTATTTCCATCTCCAACTACTAAGGAAAAGATAGATGACTTACATCACTATCAGAGGGAAACACTTAATCTTCAGCGAGAAATGTATTTTGAGCAAAAGAGTCATGGAAGACGACTCAGTTTTCTTGAACGGTGTGCTGCAAAAATATGTGGTTCATCTCCTATCAACACGAATGCACATATTCACTCACCTCAACGTCCTCATGTATCCCCAAATTCATGGGATCGTCAACCTCAATGGTCTCCCATTAAACAGTCTGATGAACAAAATCAACACGAATCATCCAAAGGGAAGTCTCCGAAGTCTCCAAAAACTCCAAAGACTCCTAAGTAGATAATATATATATGATTGTATGTTGATTTGGTTATTCATGTTTGCTTTGTATTTTCAAAATAAATAATTATTTGAATTTTTTATTATCGTTAAACTAAGCAAAAATATTCAACATCAGACATACAAACGTCTACTCTTTTACTACAAACGTCTGTAAAACACCTACTTTTACTGTTCTCTGCCACACAGACGTCTGAATCATTTATCACAGACGTCTAAATTAAGTTTAAAAATTTTCAATTTTTCTGGTATAAAATTAGCCGTCTGTTTGAAAATAACAGACGTCTGTTCTCCAATATAGACGTCTAACATAAAATTTTCAGACGTCTGAATTTAGTTCAAAATGTTTTTTACTCTCTGTTTCAATTTAAACCTTCTGAGCCGTCTGTCAATATTTTTTAGACGTCTGTCATACGTCTTAGCCGTCTGTTATAAATATTTAGACGTCTAATCTTCTCGTCTTCGAGTCTACTCTACAGAACCTCAGACGTCTGTATATTTTTATACGTCTGAAACCCTGTTAAGAAGAAAACTATATAAATCATACCAACGGTTTATTTTCTTCTTCACGTCTATTTTCTCTCAAACTCAAAACCCTAGCTTTCTTCAAATTAAAAAAAAAATGGCGCCCAAATCAAAGAAACAAAAAGGAGATTCATCTCAACAACCTCCTCATGTTCTTCTTCGGAAGATCAAATTACAGCTTGGTTATACCACGAACCCCGAAGTATGGCTCGTTACAAGCATTTATCTTCTCTACCATCATTTCATGGTATTTTTCATGATCTTGATCATTTTCCTACGTACAAACTTAGGCTCTATACTGATAGATCTCAGATTACAAGTCTTATTGATTTCAAAGATAATCAAGTCAACATTTGTAGACTTAGTGTCTTATTATTTCTTGCAAATGTTAACAATCCAAAAATTAGACTTCATCGAGATAAAGGAACACTTTGGACAAGCGTATTTGGAAACATTCTGCAAATAACTCCTTCTGACATTGGACGAGTTCTAGAATGTAGCTCGGATGGAGTCGACTTAGATGACTTTAAGTTAGAAGGAGAGGAACTTAAACAAATAGAATATTATCTTTTTGAACCTGAAAAATCCACAGGTAGATCAAATCATCTTCGTCCTCGACCTCGATTATTGCTTAGAATGCTAATAAAAACAATTTTTCCCCGGCAAGGAAGTCATGAGGTCATTTACGATGATGAAGATAAGGCGCTTCAATCAATTTTATCAAATACTCAAATCAATTGGGCTCAATACTTTTATGATGCATTTCGTACTTATCATGACTCCAAGAAACGTTCAATTGTCTATGCTCCTTATATTACTCGAATTCTATCTGCCTTCTCTATTCAAAGTCCGTCAATTGAATTTGAAAAGATCAAGGTATCCAACATTCGCTTCTTTAGTTTGATGGGATTACCGGAATCTCCTCCGACATTTCCAATATTTAATGATTATCAAGCGGAACAACTAGCTTTACAAAAAGAAAAGGGAAAAACAAAAGTAAGTAGTTCCGGACATAATGGAGATGAAGGAGATAATGAACAAGAAAGGGATGATGAAGAAATGGAAGATGAAGAAGAAGAAGAAGATGAAGCTTTTGAGCAAGCTTTTATCCAAAGCTCAAACTCGGAAAATTACGAAATTGAACTAATTTCTGGTACTTCACGCACTTATACTAAAATTGAAAAGCTCAAATCTGACATCACTATCTCTAAATATCAAAAGAAAATTTCTCAACAAATAGCACAAGGCTTTTCTTCCATCAATTCTAGATTCGATGATTTAGATGCCAAAGTCGAAGAGAATGCACGAGAATTGAAAAATATTAAGACAATTCTTCGTCAATTATGGAAAAAGTCTCATGGATCTTCTCCTCCTTCTTCTCCAACTTGGGGAGAATGGTGAATGAAGATGGTTTCCTTTTGGTTTGTCTTTTGGTTCAAACAAATTTTCTTTCATAAATTTTTTTTTTGTTATGTTTAAAACTACTAAGTTGATTGTATAATTTTATCTGTCTTTCTTAGTCAACTGTGTTGGGTAAACAAATGTTGTGTCTTAAACATTGATTTGTTATTATCATGCTTGGTTTGTTTACATTTCTTAATTATTGTGTTATTCACAGCTTTGTTACTTCTTTTTATCTAAACACCCCCAACAATTCTTTTTGTTAATGACAAAGGGGGAGAAATAATAACATTTCTGCTATATAATATGGTCATATTGACAGGGGGAGCAAAAGGTATGGTTATACTAATCGTTGAATTATATAGTTGTTATCATCAAAAAGGGGGAGAATGTTGGAACCTGCCTTCTTCGATTTTAATGCGACAACTATATATTTCAATCTATATACTATAATGTCAAATATTCTTGTAGGAATCTACAAAAGATGCTATTATCATATCATCAACAAGATTAAAGTTCTCAAAAATCTATTTAGATATCTATGTACAATCTCTGATATGGTGATGAAACACACACACACACAAATATACTTTTGAAAATCATGTTTTAAAATAAATATCTTTTATTATTTAAAAGATATAAAAAGGTATTTTCAAAATTATATATTATCTCAAGTTCAAAAGTGCTAAAATAAAGGAAGGAACAAAACAGTACAGAATTAGACGTCTGTATATTAATTCAGACGTCTGACATCAATATCAGACGTCTAAAAGTAATATAACAGACGTCTGAACTCTATGTTTTAGTGCCTCTATTTCTATATGAAATAGACGTCTGTCAATTTAATAACAGACGTCTGTCATCCTAGACAGACGTCTGAATTAAAAGACAGACGTCTAAATTGACTGTTTTTGTCTTTCTTTTATTTTTTGAATTTCAAAATTTATTCAGACATCTGTCTCTTTTATCTCAGACATCTGAACTTGACGAACTGAAGCATCTCTTCATGAAATATCAAAATCTGAAGAGTTGTCTTCTTCACCAAGAGTTGCACTTCTTCAAATAGTTGCAACTATTAAATTAAGACTATTCAATACTATAAATAGAGATGAAAATTCACTATTTTAATAACCAATTCTTTCTATCTATTCTGATCTTATATTGTTATAATATCAAGTGATTTTCAAATCTCTACTTCCTATCTTTGCACATTCAAATCATCATATCAAGAAGATTATAGGAAGGGTGTACTACATTGACTATATTCGTGTTATTCAAAGAACACACAAGTCAAGAAACAATTTTCAAATTGTATTTGAAGTCCTATTCGGTTGCTTAGGCGGAAAGTCCTGTTCGGTTGCTCAGGCGGTGTAATACCTGTTCCTCCGGGTTAAGTGAGGGTAGTTAGAGAAATTCCAGAAGGAGTCTGGGACTGGACGTAGAACGAGAAGTTCGAACCAGTATAAAAATCCCTGGTGTCATTTTTGTACTGCTATTTACTATTATTTATAATTCCGCACTTGCTAGTCGTAGTTTAACTATATTATCGATCCATATACACTTTCAGCACCTAGACTTCACCACATCAAAACCCATGTGTAGGCCGACCCTTGCACACCCAAACCTGATCCAATTCCCTGTATTAGCTGAGCTTAATCACTGCATAACCGAAGTACCTAAGGTAGAGAGCAAGTGCATGTCAATTGTTTTTGTTTTGGGTATAGATTTCTTATGTTATTTGACGATAAATTTGTGTTGTAACTTATGTATTATTGTATTGTTTTGTGTAAATGTTTGAACAAGTCAAATTGCTTTGGCTCTCCACTCCCAAATCATATTCGTTCTCTCGTGCCTTCGAAGATTCTGTGTTGTGTGTTTTGGTCGTCAACTCCAGCTTAAACAAGTGAGTAATTCTCACCAAACGATGTGTACTTATATAACTAGTAAAGTGACACCATTTGAATCTCTAAAATTACATCATCCTGTTATAACTTTTATATTATGATCATATAATGTTTACCCTGTTATTATATATGTTATATCATCTATTACTGTTATTTCATGCTATTCTGTTATTTTATCAGTTTATCACACTGCAAGTTCCCTGTAGATTAGGTTCACTATGGGTTGAAATGATACATACCCGAACGGACTTTAGAATAATGAAAGATCGTTATGGGCTGAAATGATAAGCCTGAGTGACTTTTTATTTATTTTATTTAACTTGGGATGGCGGGTTTGAAATGATAGAACCCGATTTTTCTTTGTAAATTACGGATTGAAATGATATATATCTGTATCACTTGACCTAGGCTAGAAAATTTTATACAGACCCGTGGTTTATATATTTTTTTGAAAATTTTAAAATATTTAAAAAATGTAAATATTATGATATTTTGATTTAAATTTTATTAAAATGATTTCTATAAAATATTTGTGATTTTCTACGAATTAAATAAGTAAATTAAGTAAATGGTGAAGTAGAATTTGAAATATAAGTTAATTTTGGAATTTATGATTTTGTGTTTAAATGGAATTTATGTAAAGTAAGAAAATATGACAAATTTGATTTAAAAGATGAATTTAATGTTTCTTATTAAGTAATAATAATTTTTAAAAGTGTTAATGATTTTGTATAAACTAAAATATGAAATAAATGAATATTTAAGCTGAATTTGGAAATACAACTTAAATTGAATTTTGTGGAATTTGTTTAAAAGTGAAATTTTAATTTAGTAAAATAAATGGAAATAAGTTATATTTTGAAAACTTAAACTTAGTTGTTAAGTTAAGAATTTAATTAAAGAAATGAAAATTTAATTGTTATTTTATTTGATTTTTATGGAAATTTGACTTTATAAAATCATAGAAATAAGGGTATTTAAATGATTGTTTTTAAATGTGAAATTATATGATTTTATAAGTTAAATGATTTATATTAAAAGTTAAATATGTGTGGAATTGTAAATAAAACTCTGAATTTGATTTGACAGCATTTATGAAATGTAATGTAAAAGATATTACTGCATTTTTAAAATGTTGTAGTTGTTTAAATGAACTAAAAGGCTAATTTGAACTAAAGGTTATTATAGCACTTTGTAAGTGCTATAGTTGTTTAATTTAACCAAAGTTTACTTGAAATTAAAAGAAACCTATTATAGAATTTAAATGCTGTCTTTTGTTAATGGACTAGTTTAAAACATAACATTTCGTAGCATTTTCTAAGTGCTGCGAAAGTTGATTTTTCTTTGTATAATAAATTCAAATGAATAAATGATCTTTGAAAAAGATTAAATTTTGGAAATTAAATATTTAATTATTAAATATAATGAATTGACTTTAAATGATTTAAATGGAATAGTTGATTTGGGAAATACAACTATTTTGAAATATGATTAAATGGTATTTAAATTTAAATTAAATAGATGATGTTTTGAAATGATATTTTGATATTTTGAAATGAATTTGAAATGATATTAAATCTTGAAATAAATAATTGAAGCTATATTAGTATGAAAATTATTTGGTTTACTTTTAATTTGAATCTATTTAAAAGATATTGGACTGATGAAATATAGGATAATAAAGCTTTGGAATTCATTTTATAATTTGAATAGTTATTTTGTGAATTAAATCTATATTTGAAATTTATAAGATTTGAAATGGTCTATGGAAATTTAACTGAAATAAATGATTGGATTGAATGTAATTGAAACTTTGGAAATTTTAATAATTGATTTGAAAGTATAATAATTACACTTTTAAATGGTTTAGATGAATTATTTTGATTGAAATATAAACTATTTAAAAGGTGACTTAAAATGATAATAAATGAATGATATCTTTGAATTTAAAAGGTATTTAAAGTTAAATATTTGGATTTGAAGTCAAATGATGATTTGATAATGAAGTTTGAAAGAATATGATATTTTGATATATTAAAATGATTTGAAATGAAGTTTTGAAATGATATGATGTTTTGATGTATTAAAATGATTTGAAATGAAGTTTTGAAAAGATATGATATTTTGATATATTGAAATGATTTGAAATGAAGTTTTGGAAAGATATGATATTTTGATATATTAAATGGTTTGGAAATGATTTGATCTTTATTTTGATAAAGATTTGGATTTGAAATGATATTCTATTTTGAAGTATAAACTGTTTTTAAATTATAACCACGGGTTATAATAACGATTGGTTGTTAAAGAGACAGGGATCAGATATGGACATACTCTTTGTCGATACCGAAAACCACTTTGACAACCGTGTACGCGGTGGAGTTTCCAGAATGAAGTAGGATGGTGGCGACGATCCTAAGGTATATACGTGGACCCAACTCCCGTGAGTTGGCATAAGTTGGCTAAAACAAGAGCGATCGACGGGCCAAGGAGGTAGCACCTCTGATCGGACACACTTCTTCGATACCATTCTATTACTTGTGATTGATTTGGTGCGCACCCTTGATTTGGGAGTGTTGTTCGAGGTGGGCGGTAGTGGCTGCTATGCGTCAGCACCAGTCCGGATGTGTAATTGGTATATCTACCCTGGCATTGCCTTGTGTGCCATGTCACCTACCATATCGAGCCCACTACGATTTTGGTTTAAAGATCCGACCGCGTTAAGGTTCACCATCCCATTAACGCTATTTTCTATATGATTATACTTTACTAATTAGAAACTACTGTATATAGCGTATATTACTACATAGTAAATAGTATAACGGATCCTTAAAGAATGGGCGATCCCAAGCATTCTTTAAGTTACTTGTACCTTTATTACAGTCCACTTGAGTTGGTTTACATTATATAAGTATATATTGTCTTGGCTCGAGTGTTTTGTGTTTTGCTTTACGCTCGGGTCAGCCTGAGTTATTCACAGATTTGGATTTCCACTCTCTCGGAGATTTGAATCGCTGGAGATTATCTGCTTGTCTAGTCCTATCTATTTCTGTTCCGTTGTTCTACTCAGCTTGTACTTGGTTATTGTATTGAGACTTCTGTTGTACTTTATTTCTTCTATTGTATCTTATTTAACTCTGATATATTTACATAGTAGCTTCATGAACTACTATTTCTTTGACTTCCGCTGCATTATTTTACTCTGTGTCTGTGATATGTGATTATTAATTTATTGTATATTCTGAGATTTGCCAAATTTTATTTACAACGTGGTATTTTGATCAATTCAAGTCCGACATGTGCGGATGCGAATGGTTGAAAATATCGGGTCGTTACAGTTGGTATCAGAGCTTTGGCTTTGCGGCAAAACTCAGCATATGGAGTAGATTTATTTACAGAATCACTTTCGTTCGAGTTTGAATCTTTTCCTCTTGATTCGAATTTCCTTTGAGTTTTTGGAACGTTCCCTACGGTTCCAAAATTCATTCTTGTCCCTCACTATTCATCTTCTTTTGATTTTGGAGTATCACATAACTCCACTTCGAATGATCTTTATAGTGAATTGGTGGTCTCGCCAATATTCTAATTTTCTGGTAAAGGGGGAAACTCCTTTACAAATTTGCATCGATTTACCAGAGATTTATATCTATCCTTGGTTTAGATGCTAATATCTTTTGTTATTCCAAACTTTATCTCTTGAGATCGGATGTAGATTTACCCCAGAAACATCCACATTTGATCTTCTTCATTAAGTCACGGTTGACCCGGTTAAGGTTGCCCGCGATTTATCTAAGCTTATCCATCTTCATATTTTGTTAATTAATCATCTTGCCCTTGTTTCCAAAAATATCTCCAAACATTTTTAAAATTGTACTTGTAAATCTATGTTTTATTTTGTATATTGTGTTGTTTGAGTTGTTATGTTGATTTGGATTTTCGATCGATTCGTCTGATCAACGCTATCGATAGGATTTCTAAAACACTTTGACAGAACAAACTGACACAATATTATTTTAAAATTGCTAATGAAATAAATTTTATATATCAAAGCAAATTTATGGAACTTAATAAATTGATTTAAATTGATTATTTAAAATGATAATACTTGATTTATCATTTATGGTTCTATGAATGAATTTATAAATAGTTGTTTATAAATTGATTTGGGAACTGAAATGAATTTAAATCAAGGATTTGAAAATTTAATTTTCGATGGTTTCAAACCATGTGTTTAAAGTTTTAAAAGGGATATATTATTTAAAGTATTTTCGAATAGAAATTTGTTTCCAAAGAATTTTAAAGTTTAAAATTTGGTGCTCTTATCTTTGTCGCTGGAAAATAATTTCGGTGATGACTATAGCATCATCGACTTTCATTTTCGAGTTTCGAAGTGAAGAAACCATTCTGTAGTCTTGCTACAGCTTTGTTTTGGGAAACTTGATTGATATGAATTTCTAAAAGATGATTTGATTTATAATATATATAGATATACGATTTAAAATTTGATTTGACAAATTTTGTGCATACATTTATTTATCTCTAAATGGTTTGAAAAGAATCGGAAATTTTATTCTTAAATTCTATCTTAAATAATAACTTCAAGTATAAAAAGAAAATCAAAATTTTGAATAAATATTCAAGCTTGAAATGATTGAATTAGAATGTTTATAGTGTATATTAATTTTAGAAAGTTTATTTGTATAATTCTCAATTGCATTCCAATATAACTTACCTTAAATTTTTAGAAGTTAATAATGTAATTGGATAATATACAATATAAAAAGATTTTTATAAATAAAATTTGAGTGGTTATAATAAATA
Source organism: Allium fistulosum (assembly GCA_030737815.1). Lineage (NCBI taxonomy): Eukaryota > Viridiplantae > Streptophyta > Magnoliopsida > Asparagales > Amaryllidaceae > Allium > Allium fistulosum. The sequence continues at coordinate 173,266,858 of CM060907.1, forward strand.
TTATGCACTTAAATTTTAGTTATAAAAAGATTAACAGAGGTAAATAGACTAAAAGGTTAATTGAATAATTTACAATATAAATGATGTTAAGGGAATTAGGTATAAATTAAAACGGTTATAATAAGTGTAAGTATATTTAACATAGGTGATAAAAAAATATTTAGAGGAATAAATTTAATTTTAATTAGGAAAAAAGAAGAATTAAATTTATTGAATGTTATACACTTAATTTTAATCAATTCCATGATTTTTGAAATTGTTGGTTTAAGAAATTAGATGATAAGATAATGAAATTAGAGATAGTAAGATTTATTTAACTTGTGTAAAATTAATTATCAATTCAAGCTGAAACCATGGAAATTTCAAACCTATTATATTATTTTGTTTTTCAATTTATTATCTTATTTTGTTTTCCAAACTATCTTTGGGTGTCCTTATTTTCCTCATCTTCCTACAGACTGGTATAGGCATCTATTTATAATCTTTCTATTTAGAAATATTTCTATAATCTTTAATAATTTTTGATACTCATTTTGAATCTGAGCACTGCTTTCATCCACAGACCGTCGGTCAAGCGGAAAGAGTGAATTAGATTTTAGAGGATCTTTTTGTGCTTGTGTTCCTGATTATGGAGAATCTTGGGAAGACCATCTCCACCTTGTTAAACCTACCTATAACAATAGTTATCAGGTATAATTTCAATCCCTTTGTCATCTTGTCTTAATCTTGTTTCACTCTATCTTTTCTGTGCTTTCCCGTACCTCATTCCTTTTTGGGGACGAAAAGTTTTGAGTGTGGGAGAGTGTAACAACCCTAGATTTTACATATAATTTAAAATTTGATTTGATTTTATTTTGAAATTATTTTCAAGCTTTTTTCATTTCAAACATTTCATTTTTAAATATAAATGTTGATTATTATGTGAGTTATAGTTTCAAACTGATATAAATTGAATATTTTACTAAAAAGTGAAATTCTGGTCAAACTGTTCAATCTTTTACTTTTAAACTTCAAATTTAAATTATATAAAATCTTAAATTTTATCTTTTATTATGAAAATATATGTAATAACTTGAACACTGCTTTTTGTTTCGTTGAAAATGGAGTTAAACTGTAAAAGTTATGTATATTTCAATATTGAGTGCAATTTGTTTTATTCTGCAATTTTGTTATTTTAAATTGTATAAATTATATTTTCTTTTTCATATTTTATTTTAATATGTGTTAATATGTTATTTTATGTATATTTTTATCTTTTAATAATTTTAAAGTGATAATATAATTTGTCCAAAGTTTACTTGAATTTATTTCAATTTATAATGCCTAGTTTCCATTTTTCTGCTATTTTCTTCATTAAATTATTTAATTAAAATATATTTATTTATTTTTGTGAATTCATTTTTATTTTGTGTTGTTATCTTTATTTATAAATATTTTTCAAATACATAAAGATTTTCTAAAGTTCATTTGAATTTGTTTCAAATTTATAAAGCCTAGTTATGTATATATTGCCATTTTCTTTATTTATTTGATTTTTATTTAAATTTATTTATTTTCTTTTCTTATTTATTTTATTTTCTGAGTTTATTTATCTTTATTATCAGCCTTGTTATGTACTTAAAAAATTAAAATGAATTTGTGGAAATTTGAAAAGACTTGAAACTCTTTATCTCCTTTTGACTTTTCCTCTTCCGCCATTTCATTTTCCAACCTACATCTCATAAAAAAAATTTGGCCGTACAATACTTTTCTCATTTCAGCTGACTTCCTCACTTTTTTCATGTATTCTAACCTTCTCAAACCCACAAAAAAAATCACGGCCATGGCTTCAAGAGAATGGGTAAAATTCTTCCTTCCTTTTTCTTGTTTTCTATGTTTTCTACCATTGTTTTGCATATGCTCTCTACCTCATAGCTTGGCTCCTCCTCAACCAGATCTGACCCGACCACCTCCACCCCCTTCCTCTGACCATCACCCATCCTAGCAACCCTCCTCCTCAGGCCAAACCAATCCAAGGCCAAGATCTACACAAAATCCACCAAAAACCATCACAACCTATCACCTATTGCACTAGCCTAGCCTAGGTTGTCATCTCCTCCTTCTACCACCTTTGGTTGCCACCACCTCCACCACCACCACCTCTGACCTGACGTCCAACCTCTGCCACATCACCCACCACCACCTGCACCACTGGTTGGGCCCACACAGCCCATGGCCGAACCAAAGTATAGCATAGATGTGATGTTATTCGCCTTGTAGTGTTGCTATGTTGCACCTAGACTTTACCACATCAAAACCCATGTATAGGCCAACCCTTGCACACCCAAACCTGACCCAATTCCCTGTATTAGCTGAGCTTAATCACTGCATAACTGAAGTACCTAAGGTAGAAAGCAAGTGCAAGTTAATTGTTGTTGTTTTGGGTATAGATTTCTTATGTTATTTGACGATAAATTTGTGTTGTAACTTATGTATTATTGTATTGTTTTGTGTAAATGTTTGAACAAGTCAAATTGCTTTGGCTCTCCACTCCCAAATCATATTCGTGCTCTCGTGCCTTTGAAGATTCTATGTTGTGTGTTTTGGTCGTCATCTCCAGCTTAAACAAGTGAGTAATTCTCACCAGACGATGTGTACTTATATAACTAGTAAACTGACACCATTTGAATCTGTAAAATTATATCATCCTGTTATAACTGTTATATTATGATCATATAATGTTTACCCTGTTATTATATATGTTATATCATCTATTACTGTTATTTCATGCTATTATTTTATTAGTTTATCACATTGCAAGTTCCTTGTAGATTAGGTTCACTATGGGTTGAAATGATACATACCCGAACGGACTTTAGAACAGGGAAAGATCGTTATGGGCTGAAATGATAAGCCTGAGCGACTTTTTATTTATTTTATTTAACTTGGGATTGCGGGTTTGAAATGATATAACCCGGTTTTTCTTTGTAAATTACGGATTGAAATGATATATATCTGTATCACTTGACCTAGGCTAGAAAATTTTATACAGACCCGTTGGTTATATATTTTTCTGAAAATTTTAAAATATTTTAAAAATGTAAATATTATGATATTTTGATTTAAATTTTATTAAAATGATTTCTATAAAATATTTGTGATTTTCTACGAATTAAATAAGTAAATTAAGTAAATGGTGAAGTAGAATTTGAAATAAAAGTTAATTTTGGAATTTATGATTTTGTGTTTAAATGGAATTTATGTAAAGTAAGAAAATATGACAAATTTGATTTAAAAGATGAATTTAATGATTCTTATTAAGTAATAATAATTTTTAAAAGTGTTAATGATTTTGTATAAACTAAAATATGAAATAAATGAATATTTAAGCTGAATTTGGAAATACAACTTAAATTGAATTTTGTGGAATATGTTTGAAAGTGAAATTTTAATTTAGTAAAATAAATGGAAATAAGTTATATTTTGGAAACTTAAACTTAGTTGTTAAGTTAAGAATTTAATTAAAGAAATGAAAATTTAATTGTTATTTAATTTGATTTTTATGGAAATTTGACTTTATAAATCATAGAAATAAGGGTATTTAAATAATTATTTTTAAATGTGAAATTATATGATTTTATAAGTTAAATGATTTATATTAAAAGTTAAATATGTGTGAATTGTAAATAAAACTCTGAATTTGATTTGACAGCATTTATGAAATGTAATGTAAAGATATTACTGCATTTTTAAAATGTTGTAGTTGTTTAAATGAACTAAAAGGCTAATTTGAACTAAAGGTTATTATAGCACTTTGTAAGTGCTATAGTTGTTTAATTTAATCAAAGTTTACTTGAAATTAAAAGAAACCTATTACAGCATTTAAATGCTGTCTTTTGTTAATGGACTAGTTTAAAACATAACATTTCGTAGCATTTTCTAAGTGCTGCGAAAGTTGATTTTTCTTTGTTTAATAAATTCAAATGAATAAATGATCTTTGAAAAATATTAAATTTTGGAAATTAAATATTTAATTATTAAATATAATGAATTGACTTTAAATGATTTAAATGGAATAGTTGATTTGGGAAATACAACTATTTTGAAATATGATTAAATGGTATTTAAATTTAAATTAAATAGATGATGTTTTGAAATGATATTTTGATATTTTGAAATGAATTTGAAATGATATTAAATCTTGAAATAAATAATTGAATCTATATTAGTATGAAAAATATTTGGTTTACTTGTAATTTGAATCTATTTAAAAGATATTGGACTAATGAAATATAGGATAATAAAGCTTTGGAATTTATTTTATAATTTGAATAGTTATTTTGTGGATTAAAACTATATTTGAAATTTATAAGATTTGAAATGGTCTATGGAAATTTAATAGAAATAAATGATTGGATTGAATTGAAACTTTGGAAATTTTAATACTTGATTTGAAAGTATAATAATTAACTTTTAAATGGTTTAGATGAATTATTTTGATTGAAATATAAACTATTTAAAAGGTGACTTAAAATGATAATAAATGAATGATATCTTTGAATTTAAAAGGTATTTAAAGTTGAATATTTGGATTTGAACTCAAATGATGATTTGATAATGAAGTTTGAAAGAATATGATATTTTGATATATTAAAATGATTTGAAATGAAGTTTTGAAATGATATGATGTTTTGATGTATTAAAATGATTTGAAATGAAGTTTTGAAAAGATATGATATTTTGATATATTGAAATGATTTGAAATGAAGTTTTGGAAAGATATGATATTTTTATATATTAAATGGTTTGGAAATGATTTGATCTTTATTTTGATAAAGATTTGGATTTGAAATGATATTCTATTTTGAAGTATAAACTGTTTTTAAATTATAACCATGGGTTATAATAACGATTGGTTGTTAAAGAGACCGGGATCGGATATGGACATACTCTATGTCGATACCGAAAACCACTTTGACAACTGTGTACGCGGTGGAGTTTCCAGAATGAAGTAGGATGGTGGCGACGATCCTAAGGTATATACGTGGACCCAACTCCCATGAGTTGGCATAAGGTGGCTTAAACAGGAGCGATCGACGGGCCAAGGAGGTAACACCTCTTATCAGACACACTTCTTCGATACCATTCTATTACTTGTGATTGATTTGGTGCGCACCCTTGATTTGGGAGTGTTATTCGAGGTGGGCGGTAGTGGCTGCTATGTGTCACCACCAGTCTGGATGCGTAATTGGTATATCTACCCTGGCATTGCCTTGTGTGCCGTGTCACCTACCATATCGGGCCCACTACGATTTTGGTTCAAAGATCTGACCGCGTTAAGGTTCAACATCCCCTTAACGCTATTTTCTATATGATTATACTTTACTAATTAGACACTACTGTATATAGCGTATATTACTACATAGTAAATAGTTTAACGGATCCTTAAAGAATGGGCGATCCTAAGCATTCTTTAAGTTATTTGTACCTTTATTACAGTCCACTTGAGTTGGTTTACATTATATAAGTATATATTGTCCTGACTCGAGTGTTTTGTGTTTTGCTTTACGCTCGGGTCAGCCTGAGTTATTCACAGATTTGGATTTCCACTCTCTCGGAGATTTGAATCGCTGGAGATTATCTGCTTGTCTGGTCCTATCTATTTCTGTTCCGTTGTTCTACTCAGCTTGTACTTGGTTATTGTATTGAGACTTCTGTTGTACTTTATTTCTTCTATTGTATCTTATTTAACTCTGATATATTTACATAGTAGCTTCATGAACTACTATTTCTTTTACTTCCGCTGCATTATTTTACTCTGTGTCTGTGATCTGTGATTATTTATTTACTGTATATTCTGAGATTTGCCAAATTTTATTTACAACGCTGTATTTTGAGCAATTCAAGTCCGACATGTGCGGATGCGAATGGTTGAAAATATCGGGTCGTTACATCAACCGTGTCGAAAGGGTTAGTTTATAGGTTAAGTGACCTTCCGATCCAGTTGGTAGGTATAATATCTCCTTCAAAAACCTTCCTTTCGATCTGATCGATATACCCTGAGTTAAGTTCTTATTGATAGGTCTCGACCTGTTTGGAGACCTAAAGTTGTAGTTTGGCTTGGGTTTTTGGTTACTAAGTAGGATGGGAGTTTCCGACCTTGTCGATAGCTTGAGGGCTTGTCTTTCTTGAGTTTAGGTGTGAAATCTTAAGCTTCAGTAGATCTGAGATAGGTTTTGACCTCATCAAAAGGCATGGGTATAACTTCTTTGGGTTTGAATAGGTAATTTCAGGCTTTGATGTTTAGAGGATAGGCTTCGACCTTGTCCAAGGCTTTAGATCATGGAGTAGATAGCATCGAATGGGTTACAGAAGTTATTGGAGCTTGAAGAGGTATTGACTATGTCGATAGGAGCCTTTCGATTGAGGTGAAACCTGGAATATAGAAGTGAATCCAGCAAAACCTAAAATGAAATAGTAAAATAGCATAAAGTAACTGAAACTTTCCTTTCTCCAACTCCAAAGACTTTATTTCTCTAAATTCCAAAATTAATTTACCAACTAGGGTTACAATGCTTTTCTTAGGAGAATACAAGTTCAAAATGAGAAGAATCAGATCCCCAAACGTGACCCTTTGGGTCTTATTTATAGATGCGGCATGGCACCTTTCGACCCAGATGCTTTCGACTGGGTTGGAAGGTGGCTATTGAGAGACTTAAGCAAGCTGCCGCCTTTGTCAAAAGGTATGATAGTGCTTCTCTTCTTTGAGTTGTCTTGAAAGTGCTTTCGACTCTATTGTTAGCCGTTGCCTTTGGTTTCGATGATGTTGGTTATGCCCATGCTCTTGTTTTGATCTGATGCAGAACCCTTCCTGGACCACACTGGTTTCGACCAATTCGAAAGGCTTACTATAGCTTTCGATGGGGTCGCTTCAGCTATTACTTGCTTCCTAGCAATTTGAATGATGGCGAAATCATTGGTTTCGAATGGTTTGGTGTATGTCCAAAGGGCTATTCTTTATTGTTTTCGGAAAGTATAGCTGTTATCCCGCCTTTTGGTAAGGCCATGACACCAAGAACTTGACTAGAAACCAATGAGAGTTCGTCCTGGAGATCGGCTGTACATAGGTTCACTATGGATACTGGTAAATTTTTCCCGAGTCTGGATCGAGCTACAATTCATATGACACGACAAGCAAAGCTATGAAAGCGAGCATTCCAAATTTCAGGTCAATCGGAGTACGTATGCTCAAGATATTGATCGATCAAGATGCACGAAGGAAGCCTCAATTCGTATCCATGCAAATTTGTATCCATCAAGTCTCAAGTGAAACACCTCTGGTTCGTATCCATCAAGAGGGCTCTAGTTCGTATCCACGGAAGAGGCACCACTTCATATCCATCACATCTACTCCAGTTCGTATACATCACCTGGTGACATTTCGTATCGCTTCCACTAATGCACAGCTCGTATCGATCATCATTTACATAATTCGTATCGATCGGTCAACGATCGATACGAAGCAGACCGCCCACAAGCGATACGAGGCAACACCTAAAAGGTATCGATACGAAGTCGATCTTCAATCGATGTCTATATCGATCCAAATTTGGGTAGAGGCTATTGATACGCGATCTCAAATATCAATACGAACTAGGGTGATACGAACTCAACAATGTCTTATAAACACAAACTTGCATCGATCATAACTCGAGATCTACAAGTCCCAATGCCACCAAATTTTCATAGGAGCTTGCCTACAACATCAGGAATGTACCAGATCAATTTCAGCCAAAAAGGATCAATTCTTGATCGATACAAATTCCATTCGTATCGCTATGATTTCGAGTCGAAATCGTCTGAAATCACTCCTGTAGGCCCACCCACATGAGAGAAGAGGTCTTCTGAGACCTGGGTGAGATATTTGCTGCCTACGCCTTTAAATAATGGCCCTAGACCTTCAGAAAAAGGACTTTTGGCTTCTGTACACAGATACTCTGCCGGAATCACCTTTAAACTTCTGTTGTACTGTTGTAATCTTTTGTAACCAGTGAGTAAAGTTCAATAAACATCAGTCATTTCATAGTGGACATAGGCAAGTCACCGAACCACTCTAAATCCATGTGTTTCTGTACATTTTCTTATATGTTTATTGGTGTGTTTGTTAGATCTGCTTCATTTTACATTTATTTTCTTCATTTTATCTCTTCAAACACATCCGATTTTATCTCTTCAAACACATCTGAAGAGTGTTGTGCCCAATTTTGGTACAAATACTTTGGTGCTTTCAGTGAGAAAACCCAGCTTTCCTCCTGCTCTGTGGATCTACTACCATCGTTGGATTGCAAAAATCTAAGGAGAAGATCTAGATCTGTCATCCGATGGTTCCTTCTATTCTATTCAGATTGCTCCAAATCTAATAGGAACTACATTCATCATGATTTTCGTATCCATATTTTCGTATTCATGAAAATATGATGATTTTCATATCCATATTTTCATATCCTTGAAAATATGGTGATTTTTGTATCCATATTTTTGTATCCAAAAAATATCATGATTTTCATATCCATATCTTCGTATCGATCCAGCTGCGTCTAATTCGTATCGATCCTCAGATACAATTTGTATCGATCCGGCTGCATCCAATTCGTATCGATCATCAGATACATTTCATATCGATCCAGCTGCCTCAAATTCGTATCGATACTCAAATACACTTCGTATCGATCCAGCTGCATCCAATTCATATCGATACTCAAATACACTTTGTATCGATCCAGCTGCGTCCAATTCGTATCGATCATCAGATACCACTTCGTATCGATCTAGCTGTGTGCATTTCGTATCGATCCTCAGATACACTTCGTATCGATGCAGCTGCATCCAAGTCGTATCGATACTTAGATGCACTTCGTATCGATCCAGTTGTGTTCAATTCGTATCGATACTCAGATGCACTTCGTATCGATCCAGCTGCGTCGAATTCGTATCCATACTCAGATGCACTTCGTATCGATCCAGCTGCGTCCAGTTCGTATCGATCATCAGATACCACTTCGTAATGATCCGGCTATGTCCAATTCGTATCGATACTCAAATACACTTCGTATCGATCCAGCTACGTCCAAGTCGTATCGATCCTCGGGTAAACTTCATATCGTTTCAGCTGCGTCCAATTCGTATCAATCATCTGATACCACTACATACCGATCCAGCTATGTGCATTTCGTATCAATCCTCGGATACACTTCGTATCGATCCAGCTGTGTGCATTTCGTATCGATCCTCGGATACACTTCGTTTCGATCCAGCTGTGTTCCTTTCATATCGATCCAAGTGTCCACTTTTCAGATCGTTCAATTTCACCAACATTCGTATCGTTCAAACATTGCTGAGATTGATACGAAATTTCAAAAAAAAAAAAGAAATCGGGTACGACCCAAATTTTCGAAATAGAGGCTAAATGTATACAAAGCTCAACTTAATGAAGGAACATTCCATCCACGCTCCTGATCGTTCCATGACTGAACGAGACATAGGGGATTACAGCAACAATTGTTGAATTGCAATCAAGGAATGGGTAAAGAAATACTACTTAACCGGTGCTCCCAGAGACTGGAGAACCTAGCTAATACGCCAAGAACTAGAGTTGGTTAATATATCATACTCCTAAGGTGGACTGCGACTTCCCCCAATTGACCAGTTTTTAAACTCCTGAATTGAAAACTATGGTACGATGGCTAATATGACGACTGCCCTACATTGTCTGCTCTGCCAACTCAAAGCATAGCTCGTAACCACTGAAGCATCTTCAAATGCCCGCATCTCAATCATACCGTGTCCATATGACTAGAAGCATGGCATACAGCCTTAAGAGGACTTCCTTACTACATAATATGGGCCTCCTACTTGGGTGAAAATTAGAAATAATCACCAATCTATGAGCCCATCTTAACCTACTCATCATCCAATCGGCATCACCAAACCACTCGAATGTTGGGCAATCGTGCATACATCATTCACCAGTGTTACAAGACCATATAGCTAGAAAATGGACCTGACAACGACGATTGGAGTATCATTCCAAGTTGAGACCCATTCATTGAAACTGTTCTACATACAAAATTTCCAGTGAAAATTCAACATGCTGACCATGTTGGTGTACTACGGGAATACAGCCTCCGACACCACCTCATGAACTGAAAATGGCACATGGATTCCACCAAGAGTGATGAATGGTATCAAATGCAGATGTATTCCTCCATTCCTCAAAGAAGACCGTCAACCGTGGTTAGACATACCAGTTCTATTTCTCATATCGCTGACGATAATAAAGAAGCTGACCACCAACGAATTGATCAAAGTCCATAGCCAGTTGCTGCCAAAACCCATAAATGGATTTATCACAAGAGCTTATTTCCAAACTTTGATAAGAGAATAAGTGGATAGTCGCCAACAACTGCACCAACATATCTAGGCTAATATTGAGTTGATGAACCAGATGAAGGATCAACATTGCGAGATACGGAGGGAACCTACTCCATACTCTAGATCAGAAAACTCCTCTTCTTTAGGTGGCTACCGTGGACGCCTACGCCATAAGGCTGCACTAGAAAGGATAGCTTGGACAATATGTGCAAGCTCCATAATACGATGGGCAGGGAACCCCCGACCATTATCGATCAAGAACTTTGATTAAACTGAACAATTTGCGTTAGACTTCTAACTAAGAAGGGCTGGACCGAAGTGCAATAGTAAGCATACGACGATGCTTCACTTATCAATGAATTTGGTCTGATCTCTTTTGAATTATTTATATTTCAATTTCATTTATGTTGCGAAGTATGACCGACTTGAATTAAACTACTTGCAAATGGTGCAGGTAACCGAGTACTCAATGTTCGATGCCAAACAACCTCCGCGGACTATGATCAAGTCATTGAGGTATCATTATGACGAGCATGATTCAACCACTAATCGGCTACTATATGCCCCTGACTTGGGGGTAGGGCATCAAAGCAGAAGAGACCGACAAAGTCAGGATTCCGGTACAAAGTGGATGCAACCGACCATCCACTCATCCGCCTATGCAATTTAATTAGGAGATCTGAGAAAGACTTGGAGTTATATGTCCCAACGATGCACTCTCCATCTCGTACTTGAAGCTCGCCAAAATACTTTCGCTTCTTCTGATGCCTAGTAAAATCGGAATCACACCAAGGGTGGACGTGACGTGGCCGTCCATGCATCCAATCCTACATTAGACACTTGGGGTTATTTGAGAACACATGTTTAAAGTGGATATGATTTGATCATTCACTCTCTAGTTTGCATCTGTGATTTGGCAAAACAATCATGCCTTAAACCGACTTCATCAGGGGCCATCCCTTAATTTATAGTCATCAACAACTGACTGCCTACTCGCTAATCATCATGAGCCATAATTTCAATTCTCTTCCTCAGCTCGATCGAAAAAATGCAACGTATAAATTGGACGTGACTTGACCGTCTACTCTCCAATTCTTGCACATGACTTAAGAGAAAATACACAACTCAAGGTGGATGTAGTTCGACCATCCTCTCCTCTGCTCGAGCTCAAAGCTTGCCAAAACACTAATCTTACTCCTTAGCCTTGGCAAAAGTGGAATCCAAAAGAATATGGACGCGATCCAACCGTCCATAAACTAAATCTCATCCTTCGTTGATGGCAGATAAGTGGACATTAATCGGCAACCCACCGATCACTCGCTAAATGAAACCCCGAGCTAAAGGACAAGCTATCACACTGAAGCCAAAAGGGATTGATACACGACAATCCTCTAATTAACTCCGGCTCCCAGAGTGCGAGCTAGAGCATAAACTTACGAACGTGGGCTTGAGGAGGGTGGATTCGTCCACCTAATGACTTCGTCCATATTCAACCTAAGCCCGAGTAGGATGGATCCGTCCATCTAGCGACCTCGCCTTTCATATTTACAAGCTCGAGGAGGGTGGATTCGTCCGTCTAACGACTTCGCTTGTCTACTCAGGGTGGATGTGATACGACCGTCAATGTACCTGATCAACTTCTTGTTTCCAAAGTGTGAACAAAATCCTAAAGCCTAAACAGATGTGACCGACCATCTGTCGACCAAATCCAGATTCCCGGAGTGCGAACTGGAGTATAAACATAAACATAAACATAAATGGGTGTGGCTGACCGCCCATCAACTAACTCTGGTTCCAAGAGCATGGGCTAGAGTGTAAAATGCCAAATGGGTGTGACTGACCACCCATCAACCAACTCCAGATTCCCGGATTGCGAACTTGAGTATATACATCAAAACGGGTGTGACCGACCACCCATAAAGCAAATTAAGTCTCCAGAGTGCGGACATAATCCTAAAATACCAAATGGGTGTGACTGACCACCCATCAACTAAATCCAAATTCCCAAAGTGCAAACCAGAGTATAAACATCAGCTAACTCTAGATTCCCAAAGCACGAACTGGAGTATCAAACACCGACTCAGTCTAGTCCCGAGAGCGCAGACTTGAGAACAAATGCCAAATAGGTGTGACTGACTACCCATCAACTAACTCCAGATTCCCAGAGTCGAACTGGAGTACAAACATCAACTAACTCCAGATTCCCAGAGTGCGAACTGGATTATAAACATCAACTAACTCCCGATTCCCAGAGTGTGAACGGGAGTATACCCATCAACTAACTCTGGTCCCGAGAGCGCAGACTGGAGTATAAAGACCAAATGGGTGTGGCAGACCACCCATCAACCAACTCCAGTCCTCAAAGCTAGGATTGGAATATAAATACCAAAAGGGATGCGATTCGATTGTATATCTATCAACTTTGATTCCTCAGCAAGCTATGTAGTACAAAAAGCGGATTTGGTTCGACCGTCTGCTTTCCAACTCTTCCCTTGACATGGAGCCACACTTATCACAAAAAATCGGATGTGATACGACCATCTAGCACTAAGCGGGCACGATATGACCGTCCATGCATCAACTCTTGTCCCCGACACGGGACCCATGACATAATTTTATAGGGATTCACTCCAACCCTACAAGACAAAATTTCTTCCTTGATTCGACAGGGAGACACAGATTCGCTAAACTGACCTAGCTGAATGTCCTATTCTAAATGGATGTGACTACCCATCTTACCACAAATGAACGTGACACGACCGTTCATCCACTAACTCTCGCCTATGATCTGACAAGTTGTGCGTGCAACATGGACGGATGTGACCCAACCATCCGCCAATCAATTCCTTCCTATAGTTCAGTGGGAGAAGCATCAAACTAAAGTTGTTGTAATGTGACCGACCACACTTCGACTTTTTCCCTTGATTGGGGGCAGAGGAAATGACCAAGGAAAATGCGGTCCGACCATTTTATACAAAAAAATCTAGTCCCCAGAGTGTGGACAGGGGTATAAACATCAAATAGGTGTGATGAATGGCCCTTCAGCTGACTCTGATCCCTAGAGTGCGACTACGAGCATAGATAGACGAATGAATGTGATTCGACCATTCATTCGCCAATTCTGACCTAAACTCGACAATAGGAGTATAAACTCACTACAGGTGCAATTAAACCGTCCACAAACTCACTCTGCTAACCTAAGACTGGGTGTAGAGGCACAAATCACTGAAAGAAGAGAAAGGTGGCTCGCTACATCTCCAGCTTAGCGTCCTTTAGAACTTAAGGCAATGACTACAAGGAGGCTTTAATGCTAACCAATCAAAATGATGCCCGAAGTTACGGGGAACCAATTATATCGTACCGCCGGATCGACGGGCAATATCGATCTGCACCTTTCATATCATACCATTGGATCAATAGGAAATGATGTCCGAGCATTCTACATCGTGTCGTTGAATTGACGGTTAATATCGATCCTCTTCGACTACAAATCGATGAGACTCTAACGTCCATCGAATACCTTTGATCAACAGAGCATTGATAAAAGAATAAACCACGAATGAGTGTAACTTGACCATTCGTCCTCCATCGCCTTCCTTCGATCCATCGGGAAGAGCATGAGACCAGATGAGCATGGCATGACTGCATTTGAGCTGACTTTATCCCTAGATCTAATGGGAGAACATAAATCGAAATGGACCTGGTTGATTGCCCTACTCCAAAAGAATGCAATGCGACCATTCATTCTTTGACTCTTACCGCGATCAGACTAAACGAGCAATTCACAACAAGTGCAACCTAAATGCCCACGCACCAATTACCTTGGATTTGACAAGGGAAGCATCAATCCTGCATTGGATCTAATTGGACGATTCACTCTTCAGTTTTTGCCCAAAGTATGGCAACATAAGCAGCAAAGTGAATGTCATTGACCTTCCATGTCTCTAGTACACCTCTCGTATGATCTACAGAACCTTAACAATAGTCCCTAGAAGTTCCAACCCCATATCATGCACCATGATAACTTGGTACCGAGTTATAGGTATAACTCGGTGCCTAGTTTTACACTTGGACAACTAATGGCTAATTCCTCTTCCATGTCTCTAGTACACCCCTTCCAGTGCCTTGGGCCTCGACTCATCCACCTTTGATAACTTAGCCCCTAATCCAAAGCTCCACTTCAAATTTTGAGAGATAACTCGATATAGCATCCAATCCTTAGCCAAATACCCTGCATCTTTCTATGGAATACATCGTCTAGCCAGGCTCTATCCATCCATATCAACCACCGAGTCATAACCTCCTTCACCATAACTCGGTGCCGAGTTATGTACTTAGCCCCATTTGAGTTGCGACTCATCATGTGTCTTCCCGCCATACTCCAAAGAACAAATGCAAAGTTTCGTCCAATTCTGACCAACTTAGTTTCCGATTTGATCAATTCTTTGACCTATCTTTCTATGCATCGCAAAACTAGCAAACAACATCAAATAATATCATCCAAACATAGAATAACAAGCAATTTAATCAAATCAGACTTGCAATCCATCAAAATAAGATAAATAAGGCAATTTCTAACATAGATCTACATATGCATGAATATATGAACATTGGTCAAGGTGATTTCTAATCAATCTACATCATATGCATGAACTAACATTTCGTTAATGGTAGAAAATATTTTAATAGCCAAAATTAGTTTAAAACATGTTAAAACTTATAATTCTACCACTCGCCTATTATCAAAATTCAACCAATTTGTATGTAGATCTAATCTGGACAGCGAAGAAAAGCACTTCAAATAAAGCAATTTGATGATCCCTAGCTTCTAATTGAGGATCCAATCTTTAATCCATAATCTAGTTCGATTTAGAGAGCAATTTCAGTGATTTTGGATGAAATTCTGATGGATCTAGGTTAATTATTGTTTTGTACCAGACTTAAAATGAGAGGAAAAAGTTTTAACTTGACTCTACTGCCCTCTATCTATATGTTCTCTAATTAGACTGATGGACTCACTAATGGGCTTAATTAATTACACACTAATCTGGGCAGTAGCTTTAAAATCTTAAGACAGTGTAACTCTCTCTCTAACCGTAAGTCCGTTTTTCTTTTATGACCACTATACGGAATGGGAAAAACCATCATCTTGAAGCAATGGAACTCATTTGAGACCCTAGTTCGACTTCAACAAAAGTTATAGCTCAACAAGATTTTCAAGATAAAAATGGTCACACAGAAATTCAAGAAAAAAACAAAGGTTTGTAAAAAGATCCCTAAGAATCATATTCCAAAGTTAAATAATCACACGACCTCATACGAATAAAATAAAAATATTTTACGGTCCTCTGGTATGTAAAATACGGGTCGTTATAGGCATTATATTATTTAAATCATGTATGCAACCACTTTTGTGCCAAATGGTCATATATAACTAACCATGCCTTATTGCGTATATAAATAATGATTAGAAACCTTAGAGAGCAGCCGTCATAATAGTCTCTCTTCCTTAATCATAAAATTCCTCTTAATCATATTTTTATTGTAGATGAGTTTCGCTAATTGCAAATTGATTCAAAATTCAAAGTGCCCAAACCCTAACATATTACATATTGTTGTGAAGCTCTCGACAAATGAAGTTGATGGGTGGTATTCATTTACAAGATGGTGCTAAGGTTGTACAGAAAATGGCAAATTATTCTCAACCGTTAATCATACGGCTTTGATTCAGCGGTGGATTAGATATTATAGGATGATCGGGTGGTACTAGGTTGTAGAGCATGGCAAGTAGCGTTGGTTCATATGGTTGGATCAAGTTGGAAGTTCTCGAGGTGGTCAGGAAAATTAGTGGAAGTTTCGACGACTATGGTCTAAGGATGGTCAGACGATGGCGAGGGACGTCAGGTGGTGGTGCTAGATGGGTCGACGGTGACTCATTGGTTACAACGGTGAACATGATTCGGGCAACGGAGGCTCCGGTAAAGCTCGACGCCAGTTGGAGTAGGAGTTGGTGATGGGTTTGCTGTAGAGTGCATATGGGAGGGGAGAATGTGTTATCTTGTGCAAAGATCCCTAAATATTATTTAATTATAACTTAAACCACATAACCGATAATCCTTGTATCTTTTACACACGAACTCTGATTGGCATCAGTTTCTCCCATTGGACTCGTCGAAGAATTCCAAACAATTAGGCTCTGGTTTTTCTAGGTTTGGAGCATATCTGCAAAAGCGCATTTGTGTGGTCTATTTAATTATATTAATTTAATTTTAAATTATAAAATACATCCCTGTTAGTAAAAAAATCGTTTATTGATATGTGTTGTTCGATGTATGTTTGTCTGCTTATATGATATTTTAGATGTATTCTGCCTTGATTGGATGATTATTGTTGATTGTAGTATTTTTGGGTAATTAACTAAAATGATTTTAATTAGAAAATAATTAACTAGAATAAAACATATAATAATGGGAATAATATGATAAGTAAATGGTAAATAAGATTATTCACCGATTTTGGTTGGTATTTGTAAATAATGATGATTTAACAAATTTTACTGAAAATAATGCATAGAATTTAATAAGTTTATTATTTATAAATTTCTAAAGAAATTCATAAATAATAACTAGAATTATATTTTAAATTGAGATTTGAGAAGTTTATTATTATTTATAAAATAAAACGGAATTTAAAAAAAAATAACATGAATTTTAGTGAAAATAGTATTGTTTTATGTAAATAACAAAATGATTAATTTTATCGTATTTTTGTTATGAAATGTTATTATTATTGTTTGGGTAATAAAATATGAAGGTATTTTTTGAATAATAATAATCCTCTAAAAAAATGATTTCCACAAGTGTTTTTGGAAAAAATAATTACTGTTTTAAGATGAATAGAAATAAAAAAATTGGTGATTTAAAACAGAATATTATTATTTTTTGGATAAAATAGTAATAGATTGGTTTGTGAAAATATTACAATTACTTTTAAATAAATTATTATTTTGGTGTGAAATAATAATTTTATTACTTTGAAAAGTAATTTGATGTAACTTAATATTTTTGGTGGAAAACGCAATGTTTTAAGGGATTTGAATTAGTGAAATTATAATAAAGTATTTCTAAAGTATTTTATTATCTTAAAAGATTATTATTATTTTGAGATAAATAAAGGTGTTTTTGTAGTAAACTATTAGCAAAATGATTTTTATACGCAAGGGAAAATAATTGTTATGAATACAGTGTTTGGACGGATGTAATATGGGACCTATATGTTTAACGATGATGAAATCGCATTAGGATGTGGATGCGATATTTTATCATTTTTATTACTAGAGGATATGTAGTTTATTGTGGTTTTAATTATTTGAATGGTATTGATGTTTGTCTTACTAATGTGGATTAGTTAGAGTACATTTGATGATTTTATGTTTGTGTTATTAATGTGGAGTGATTTGGGCACATTTGATGACTTGTATTGATGGTGTATTACTATGGATGATTATTCATATGTATGTGTTGGGCATGCTTTCACCGAACCAAAGAGAGGAAGTCACCACCGAATCAGAATAAGGAAGTCCTCGCCGAACCAGAGTAAAGCAGGCATTGCCAAGCCAAGACAAGGAAAGCTTTATCGAACAAACACCCTTCCCATGCCTACTGGACCAGCCACTCCACTACCTACCGAACCAAACCCAAAGTATCCCTACCGGACCAACCAATCGCCGAACCATCCACTGCCGAACCACCCACCACCGGTTCAACCTCTACCGAACCACCCACTACCGGACCAACCCACCACCGAACCACTCGCCACCAGACCAATCATCGAACCACCTACTACCGGTCCAATCCACTTCTCCAACTATCTCCGAACCAAGTGATACCGAACCAAAGCGTCTACCACCTACTGCCGAGCCAAAGCAATGCCGAACCAACGCTACCAGGCCAGATTACATCAGCCCAGGCCCACCAGCAACTATGTACATCCAAGATCCCTGCCCTCAGCGTCACTCTATAAATAGAGGGGCAGGGGTACAACAATGGGGACAACTTTGAGAGCTCAAGCACGGAGAGAACTTTCAAACAACTTTCTTTTACTTCTATCAAAGCTTTGTACTTGTAATCTAAACAAGAGAAGAGAAATAACATATAAAGTGGACGTAGGCACATTCTGGCTGAACCACTATAAATCTACGTGTCTTTTTACAGTTTAGCCCCTGCTTTTCATATATTTGCATAAATCATTCAAATCACTAAGAACAACATAAGATCTACTAAATCATACGACTTTGAGGTGTTTGTCCATTTTTTATGCAAACATTTTTGGTGCTTTCATTGAGAGCTAGAAGCTCGAAGCTTCAGCTTCTTCCACTTAACCTTCTTCCTAACAGCATCGTCCATTGCTTGGAAAACATGCCTCCCAAACAGAAAAAAGATGTTAACAAAGGAAAAAACATCGCAACCAGCAGTCTTCCAGATCGAGCGGTCACAGATCAAGTAAATCCTTCTCCTCCAACGGCAGTACCAAATGAAGGACATGCTAATCCGACTACTCCTGCCGTAGAACAGCCTGCAGCGATTACTAGGGCAGATCTGGACAGGGTTGTGGTTGAAGTAACTAACCGCTTCACGTCCCAGCAGGAAGGCTTGGTGGACCATCTCATGTCACGCTTAAGGGATGCTGAAGAGTCCAACCGCAACATCGAATCATGGGGTGAGTCCCAGTCTGGAGGATCTCAGAGACAACAAAGATCTTCCTTCTTCGAAGGAGCTAACGGCAGAAGCAGCCATGGTAGGAGCCGAGATCGAGCACAGCCCGAAGTAAGGCCTGAGGAAATGCTTGGAACCGAACCCAACGGGGGAGGTACCGGGCGGAGGTCAACTGTAGCTGAGCCTGTCATACTGCCTAACCACGGAAACGCCAGTGAACGGGGCCAAGCTAGAGTCCAGCGCGAAGTTGGACCCGAGGAAGTGCTTAGATCAGAACCCAGCAGGGGAAGATCAAGGCAAGGGCCAACTGTAGCTGACCCTAGCATGCTCCCAGAAGACCAAAGGCAGCCACTGGAAAATATGAGGAATGATAGACGATACCATCCCTACAGGTCATCTGGACGGAATCAATCCCACAGAACAGAACCAAACTCGTTTCTATCTGCTCCAAATTCTGATGAAAGGATGGCACACTTATTCAGAGAGTGCGTCCAATGGGAGCAAAGAGATCGAGGAATAGGCGTTAGGGTAACCAGCCCTTTCGCCCGCAATATCGAAATTGCTATCACCCCCGAGAATGGAAGATGCCGACAATGGAACCTTACAAAGGAACCTCCGACCCCGTTGTACACTTACAGAGATACACACAACATATGCTCATGAGTGAAGCAACAGAGGGAGTACTGTGCAAATGCTTTCCACTATTCTTAGCAGATCTCGCTACCTCCTGGTTCTGTCATTTACCCCAAGGATCCATCAGCTCGTGGGAAATGTTGAAAGAAAAGTTTATCAGTCAGTTCCGCATTCATGTGGAACAACCTAAGGACGCTTATTCCTTATCCAACATCAAACAGAAACCTGGAGAGAAACTGCAGCAATACCTAACCCGATTCAATGCCGCAGCGGCCACAGTCCAAGATGCCGATGAGAAGCTTATCCTAATGGCCCTCTGTAGTGGTGTGCATCTGGACACTAAATTTGCTAGAAGGTTTACAAAAGAAAAACCAACTACTTTACCCGATTTCTTCCATGAAGCCGGGAAATATATGAGGCTTGAGGATGCTGCCGTTGAGGGGCAGTCAGGACAACAAAATAAGGCAACCCATAGCAACGCGCCTGCTGTGGCAAGGGACGTTCGAAGAAATGATTCCAAAGACAATGCTGGGGGCAAGAAGGGAGAAAAGCGCCTATATCGGCCAGGACCGAGATTCGACACTTACACTCCTTTGAACGAAACCATCGAAAACATCTTCCTTGCCACCCAAGGCGAAGTTAGATACAAACGCCCACCATACAAGAAGGAATCAGATAATGCGCAGAAGTCTGGAAAGTTCTGCCGCTTCCACGAATCTCATGGGCATGATACCAATGAGTGCCATCATCTCCGGGACTTGATTGAAGAACACATCAGAAGGAAGAAACTGGAACGCTATGTAAAAGGTCAGGACAGGACTCCAGCTCCTGCCAATGAGAACCCAAGGCTACCCTCACCGGAGATCGGCAGAGGAAACCGCAACACTAGCGGCTCTAGTCAAGAGAAGATAGTGGTCCATACCATCTCAGGAGGACCGCATATCGCAGACAGAAGCTGGAAAGAGATGGAAAGATATGGAAAGTCGCTTAGAGACAATAAAGACTGTGTCAATTCGGTTATAGAAGAGCGCCACCCGAAGCGGAAAGAAAGTGATGACATCACATTCGGTAAGCGTGACCTAGAAGGAAGGCAATACCCTCACATGGATCCCATGGTTTTCTCTGCCCGGCTCGGTCCCGCCGAAGTTTACCGAATTCTAGTAGACACTGGAAGCTCAGTAAATATCCTGTTCAAACATGCATTCGACAAAATGAAACTATCAATGAAGGATGTATCTCACTGCAATAAACCACTGCACAGTTTCATTGGAGATGCGAAGATGCCCCTCGGGCAACTGGACCTCTTTGTTGAAATTGGAAGCCATCCCCGCTACGTTGTACGGAAACAGACATTTGTGCTAATAGAAAACCACTCGGCCTACAACGCCTTCTTAGGAAGGCCAGCCTTGTCTGACTTCCAAATTGTCCTAGCCCCATGGTGCCTAAAGATGAAATTTCCAACGGACAATGGAGTAGGGGAAGTAGAAGGAGACCAGGAGGTTGCTCGAGACTGCTATGTGACTGAACTTCGCAACAACCACAAGAAGGATAAAGGGAAGGGTGTAGAGGTTGCCCTCTACACGAAAAGTCTAGAAGCGTAGCAACTAAAGAAAGCCCCTCCTCTTCGATATACCAGCGACCCTTTCAATGAATTAGACCCCAGGGACAAAGAGGAGGAGGCCACCGCCGAGCCTGCAGAGGCTATGGAGTTTGTATCTGTAGACAAGCACGACTCGAGTAGACTATTGAAAATTGGGTCCCAACTAAAAGCAGAGTTGAAGGAGCAACTCATCGACTTTCTCCGCCACAACTTGGATGTATTCGCATGGTCATACGCTGACATGACCGGAATCTCCCCCGACGTAGCATGCCACGTACTAAACATTGATCCTACCAAGGCGCCCGTAAAACAAAGAAAGAGAAGTATGGGGGCAGAGCGATCAGCAGCCCTCGATGAAGAAGTAAAGAATCTACTTGCCAATGACTTCATACGAGAAGCCATCTACCCAGAATGGATCGATAACCTGGTACTGGTAAAGAAGGCTAATGGGAAGTGGTGAACATGCATTGACTTCTCCAACCTAAACGATGCCTGCCCAAAGGATTGCTTCCCATTTCCCCGAATCGACCAACTTGTAGACAGCACAACCGGGCATGAGCTCTTATCTTCTATGGACGCATACTTAGGATATAACCAAATTCATATGCATGCTCCCGATCAAGACCACACTAGTTTCATCACTGACCGGGGTTTATACTGCTATAAGGTAATGCCTTTCGGACTTAAAAATGCAGGAGCCACCTACCAGTGCCTCGTCAACAAGATGTTTGCCGGGCTAATAGGACAAACTATGGAAGTATATGTGGATGACATGCTGGTAAAGTCAAGGAAAGCCAACGATCACGTAAGCCACCTAGGCGAGATGTT
Organism: Allium fistulosum; assembly: GCA_030737815.1. Taxonomy (NCBI): domain Eukaryota; kingdom Viridiplantae; phylum Streptophyta; class Magnoliopsida; order Asparagales; family Amaryllidaceae; genus Allium; species Allium fistulosum. The sequence goes on from CM060907.1 coordinate 173,289,043, forward strand.
TCAAGTACTTCGCCAGTATGGAATGAAGTTGAATCCTCTAAAATGCTCCTTCGGAGTATCATCAAGAAAGTTCTTGGGATTCATCGTCCATGTCAGAGGGATTGAAGCAAACCCTGAACAAGTCCGAGCGCTAAGGGATATCAAGATACCTTCCACTCGAAAGGAAATGCAAAGCCTGAATGGAAAAGTGGCCGCCCTAAGCCGATTCATCTCCAAAGCAACGGACAAGTGCGTCCCCTTTTTCGAAGCTCTAAAGAAAGACAAAGGAAAGTTCGAATGGACTGACGAATGCTTAACCGCTTTCCTTAACTTAATCGAACACCTCCAGAAACCACCGGTACTCTCGACTCCAAGCGAAGGCGAAGAGTTATACCTATACCTTGATGTGTCATCTCACGCCCTAAGCGCTGCCTTGGTAAGGGAAGACAACCGCACGCAGCGGCCAGTTTACTTCGTAAGTAAGAGGTTTACGGGGCAGAAGTCAGATATCCTAAACTTGAGAAGCTAGCATACTATTTACTAATCACATCACGGAAACTGCGTCACTACTTCCAGTCCCATTCCATCAAAGTTCTGACCGATCAACCACTGAGGCAGGTACTCCATCGTCCTAACACTTCTGGGCGACTACTTAAATGGTGCATTGAACTAAGTCAGTATGATATCACCTATCACCCTCGCACCGCCGTCAAGGGACAAGCCATGGCTGATTTCATTGCAGAATTCACTACCAACGAAGTTAAGGAGCGATTGGAAATAGCAGAAGATATCAAGTGGAACCTCTTTGTGGATGGTGCATCAAACGAACAAGGCTCGGGGGCAGGTGTGGTAATATTCACTCCGAGGGGAAATAAGCTGCACTATGCTATAAGGTTGGAGTTCGCTGCCACCAACAACGATGCAGAATATGAAGCAGTGATAGCTGGATTAGAACTTGCCATAGAAATCGGAGCCAATTCTTTGTGTCTTCATAGCGATTCTCAACTTATTGTTAATCAAATACTAGGAGAATTCCAAGCTCTAGAAGAACGACTCATAGCATATTTAAAGAAGACCAAGTTACTTCTCAGCCGATTGGACCACTACTTAGTCAAACACATCCCTCGGGAAGAGAACAAAGAGGCCGACGAATTGGCAAAGCAAGCAAGTGTGAGAGACATCGCCATCTTTGGAGCAGTAACCATCTCAAAGCAACTGGCCCCAAGTTTTGAGCAAGGGAATCTGATAGCCGCAACCGAAGAAGCAACTTGGATGACTCCCATCCGAAACTACCTACAAAGCGGCATGCTACCCAACGGGCGTAACGAAGTCAAGAAAATCTTGAGGAAAGCATCCCGCTACACAATACAAGAAGACATCCTCTATCGGCGCGGATTCTCTAACCCGTTATTAAGGTGTGTCGCTTAGAGGGAAGCCAAGGAAATCTTATTCAACATTCATCAGGGAAGCTGCGGAGATCACACCGGAGGGCAGACATTAGCAAAAAAGATACTCCGATATGGATATTTCTGGCCCACCTTAAGCAAGGACGCCTTAGATTTCGTCAAAAAGTGCGACAGATGCCAGAAGTTTGCTAAGATTCTGCGGCTACCAACAACTGAGATTACTCAAATGACCAGCCCTTGGCCCTTCGCAATATGGGGAATTGACTTAATCGGCGAGCTACCAATGGGCCGAGGTGGGGCCAAATATGCTATAGTGGCAGTCGACTATTTCACCAAATGGGTGGAAGCGGAACCTCTGAATAAAGTATCTTCAACAAAAGTTATTAACTTCTTGATCAAAAATGTTCTGTGCAGGTATGGAGTCCCACTCAAAATCATATCAGACAATGGGCTTCAGTTTGACAGCGAGGAATTCGCCAACTGGTGCCGAGAGCACGGAATTCACAAAAGCTTCTCGTTTGTGGCGTATCCCCAAGCAAACGGACAAGTCGAAGCCGTCAACAAAATTCTTAAAACTCTAACAAAAAAGAAACTCGAAAAATCAAAGGGCGCTTGGGTGGATGAAATCCCTACGGCACTGTGGGCCTATCGCACATCTTTTAGAACATCAACAGGGCATACTCCTTTCTCTTTGGCATACGGATCGGAGGCTATGCTCCCAGTTGAAACCATCGTGCCTTCCCACCGTAGGATCCACTATAACCCCGAAGAGAACGAAGAACTCCTTCATATGTCTTTGGATCTAGTTGAGGAGAGAAGAAATGATGCAATCCTTAAAGCAGCAGCCCACAAGTAAAATGTGGCAGCACAATACAACTCCAAAGTCAAGCATCGTACCTTACAAGAAGGGGATCTTGTCCTCAAGCGAATCTTCCCTCGCCCCGGAGCACTAGACCCAATCTGGGATGGACCATATGTAATTCATAAAGATCTCCACAATGGAGCTTATATTTTGTCAACAGTGGACGGAGAGGTGTTCCAGAGGGCATGGAACATCCAACACCTCCGTCGATACTTTTCTTAACTTGTACTGCCCATATGAAGTGAATTAACAAAGAGAATCAGTGGACGTAGGCCTTTTCGTGCCGAACCACTTTAAAAAACCGTGTCTCTTTTGTAACTTGTTCCTTTATATCTTGGCTGCTTGTTAACTTTATCCTTTTCTGTTGAACAAAATCCTATGTGTATAGCATTTCCACTCAATGCACTCCACAGCGCAACTTCACCTGGACAAGACCTAACAGGTACTATGCGAATCTATGCCCTCGCCAATGAGACACTTTTGCTCCAGCATCCCTCTGCTGCGGGTTAACTCATTGCTCGCGACGGCCCTTAAAGCCAACTGTAATGAGCCGATTATAAGCCACCGAGAAGGCCGATTATAGCCGAGGCAGCTCATTACGACGTTCGGCTCGCCGACAACTGTGAACCGACTATAAGCCCCAACATAAGGTGTGGCCAGCCAGGGGCAGTTCACGGTTGACGATCGGCACCCACGCTAGCCGGCCATAGTAAATCGAATAATACCCACGATTACGGGCCATAATGGTCCGGGTAGTTACTGTGCGCGATCTCGGCTCCGATGTGTCTTAAGTGCGGCTGTGGTAAAAAAGAATTAACTCCCCGCGGAGGCGTAAGATGGGTGACAAATGTCTCCAAGACCCACATCTAGGGAAAGTGACTACAAAGCCCGTTTGCCACGAACTTAAGCACATCGAAGGCCTTCCGTGACTGGAAGTTTTACTATTTCTCATATTTCAATTTTATTTGAAAAACTTTTCTCCTATCCTCTATAACAATCCCTAAAGTACAGGACACGGAATAGGAGGCATTCGCTAATGGGAGTCGGAACCCACAACGGGACACTAGGCCGCATTCCATACTCAGTCACACAAGACATTCAAAACTGTCATCTACAATTAGAACATGAAAGGCGGTATTTTCTTCTTTTGTGTACAAATACATGGCTATAATTTATTCATACATCACACTAGCATTGCAAGGCATGAAATTATGTTTTAAGCAAGAACTTGACATCAAACACAACTGAATTACAAGCATATGCATAGCTATATTTCTCATACAACATGGAAAAATAACAAAAGCATTCAAATACGACAGAATCAGCTTAAGTTTAAAAATTACACGCCAAAGATAATTTTGTTTATTACAAGTAACATAATTACGCCCTAAAAGTTACGTTACTATTTTGAGACTAACATATACAACAATGTTCAGTAAGCAAAAAGATATCCAGGTCAAGTCAAGGAGCCGGCTGCATCGGAGCTTTACCCTTGTCCTGTTGACCGCCTATCCGATCAAGGAAAGAATTCATTAGTGATAAGCAACCAAGTTAACGAAAAGACTAAAGGGGAGGACTTACCAGCATCTGCTCCTTGATCGTCTTGATCATTGTCTTCTACTTGCATACCTACCTCCTTCCACCGGCAACAGCATAAGCGTTCTGTCAATCCCAAAAGAGCGAGAAATAGCATCGAGCTGCTCATCTTTGAGGGAGCCAGGAAAGCAGTCAGGTGGTGAGTTCAGGAGCTCTTGAGGACCATACACGTCTACTAGCGATCTCGGGGTTGGTCCATGACGTTCTGGTGCTGCCTGAACTGGGGGCACTATGGAGGACTCTCCTTGGTCCTTAGACTTCTTCTTATCAGAACGGGTTTCAACCTTATGAGACATTATCCGCAACACAAAAGAGTACATTGTTAGAATAAGGATGTAGAGATATAAACAAGCAAGTGTATGCAGTCTGGAGTTTCACTCGTAATTCAAAACATAAGGTCATTCGGCAATTACCTGGACCGGTAGTCAAACGTGATTCGGCAGTATGGTTGATTCAGCTATTTCAAAAGATAGAAGGTGAATAGAGACATGAAACCCATACTTATAGGCAAACGTAAATGACCGGACCAACTGGGTTGGCACGTAGGACCGGATGGGAATGTCCAAGCTGAAACAAAGCGATACATATGACTGGCATATGCCCCACTTTGGGGGGCAAATGTTGGGCATGTTTTCACCGAACCAAAGAGAGGAGGTCACCACCGAATCAGAATAAGGAAGTCCTCGCTGAACCAGAGTAAAGCAGGCATTGCCAAGCCAAGACAAGGAAAGCTCTACCGAACAAACACCCTTCCCATGCCTACCGGACCAGCCACTCCACTACCTACCAAACCAAACCCAAAGTATCCCTACCGGACCAACCAATCGCCGAACCATCCACTGCCGAACCACCCACCACCGGTTCAACCTCTACCGAACCACCCACTACCGAACCAACCCACCACCGAACCACTCACCACCGGACCAATCATCGAACCACCTACTACCGATCCAATCCACTTCTCCAACCATCTCCGAACCAAGCGATACCGAACCAAAGCGTCTACCACCTAATGCCGAGCCAAAGCAATGCCGAACCAACGCTACCAGGCGAGATTACTTCAGCCCAGGCCCACCAGCAGCTATGTACATCCAAGGCCCATGCCCTCAGCCTCACTCTATAAATAGAGGGGCAGGGGTACAACAATGGGGACAACTTTGAGAGCTCAAGCACGGAGAGAACTTTCAAACAACTTTCTTTTACTTCTATCAAAGCTTTGTACTTGTAATCTAAACAAGAGAAGAGAAATAACATATAAAGTGGACGTAGGCACATTCTGGCTGAACTACTATAAATCTGCGTGTCTTTTACAGTTTAGCCCCTGCTTTTCATATATTTGCATAAATCACCCAAATCACTAAGAACAACATAAGATCTACTAAATCATACGACTTTGAGGTGTTTGTCCATTTTTTGAGCAAATAGTATGTAAGTACATTTGTGTTTTTATTTTCATAATTGGAGATTGCGGTTGGCATTGAATGTTATTGATGTTTGATGGTTGTGTGTTATTATTGTTGTTTTTACCCTATATGATTATTTATTTTGATGGATGTGTAGGAGTACCATTCTTTGCTTACATTAGTTGCAATGGTTGCAAGGATGCAATGGTTCTTAGGTACGAATAAGTATTTGGATGAAGGAAAGGTGTAAGAAGAGAACTACGTAGGCTTAATCCCCCAAAAGGGGCACATAGGTAGTCTTTTTCTATTCAATAGCCATTGGATCCCTTAAGCTGGGCTGAGGAGTATTGGGTTAAATGTAGTCAAAACATAGTTTTCAGCTTTTTCCTTTATCATATGTATACATGTGTATTTATAAGTTTGTTGGTAGAAGCAAAAAAGGGACCAAAGAGTTTGGAATGAGTCATGCAGGATGGTTCGGTATATCTCTTGAATCATAGTATATAGTTGGTTTCTAATAATTGATGTATTGAAATGTATATAATATATGATATATGGTTCTGAGTAATATTTTGATTGTTGAAGTGAGTGTGAATACACACAAATATATTGACGTTTAAATCACGCTACGAGGTTTACCCTTTTTGTTCATTGTTTTATTTTATTTTTAATTTTTAATTACTCATGATCGATTGTCTTTAACATTTGAAATTAGTTATTAGCATTTTTTAACGGCGCTTATAATTGTATTTAATCATTAAAAATAGTCGATTGTTACACTTGGTATCAGAGCATACGTTCATAAATTCCTTGAGTTTTGAGTAGGTTGATTTACACCTTCGGTTGTGTTAGAATATAGAATGAGAGAGCGTTTTGATTAATAATTGTATGTTTTATGTGTTTGGGTTATTTGTTTAACCACCTCTACCTCACCATAGAATGTTGTTTATTTATGACGACCTCTGTATAGAAGATAAATATAGAAGGAATGGGGTAGGACGAACACTTATAAGAGGGGTAAAGTGTTTGTTTATAATCTTAGTGACATACATGCATGATGTTAGATTAAATTTGAAAGGATGTATTATAAAATATTTAGGTTTATAATACTTTAAGAAAATATTTTACTAAGACGAGGAAGGTTACACCTGGAAATAAGTTTTTGAAAAACTAAAATATTTAATTGGATAACAAACTTTGAAAATGTTTGTTAAAAGGTACTTTATTAAAAAGATGTTTTATTTGGAAATTATAATTAAGAAATGTAAAATTATACCTTGTATTATCGGGCGTAAGACGGTGGAATATAATGTTGGAACCACTTATTTCGATGCGTGGGATAGTCACCTTTTTCTTGTATTGGCTTTCTTTGGTTGAATTATTTGTATTCCATTATTTTTTTGTTAAATTATTTACAATTAAGAAAATTTAGCTTCTTATTTACCCATGTCTACTTATTAATAAAAATTATGCTCGTTTGAATTAGTTTCTAATGCTTGTATTATGTTATTGATTTTTTTTACTATGTTTGATTTTAATTATGTGTCTGTTTACATGTTTATTTGATGTTCACTTATTAACTCATGTCGTGCTTGTTTCGATTAATCTATTTTGCTTGTATTAGTTGTTGTTGATTATGCGTTGCTATAATCAGTCTATTTGTTTGCTTGTTGTTTGTTTGTCTGCTATGCATGATGATTTTATGAGAAAGTAGTTATCCAATGTTGACATTTAGTAGTGTTTACATTGGAGATATTAGTAAGATGTTAAGGGACATTTTTGATTTAGTCATAATGGGATATCATAGTTCCCTAAGCTAAGGAAGACTACATATTCGGACTGAATAAGAGATGCGAGGATGTTCCGTAAAGATGAGTAATAGGAATTGGAGGATTTTGGTGACAAAAGACTTGATGGGTATTATTGAGGAATCAAGACAATGGGTAGGAGGTTCATTATACATTTGCATTTCAATGTCTACTTCTATACAAATAATTAGCGGCTTTCGTAAATATTTTAAAACGAAGCATTTCTATTTTGAAGAAATTTTTACAATTTGATTCATACATAAAACAATGTTTTCTCAAAAATTTGTTTTAAAATTTTGACTGTAAATGGTGGAAGTGTTTTGAGAATTGTTTTATAAAATGATGGTGATATTTTAGAAAGAAAGAAGATTTTGGTTTTAAAAGAAATAAAGGTCTTGATTTGAAAAAAATGTTTTCATAAATGTTTTGTTTTTAAAGTGTATTGGAACTCTCCTTACTAGTAGATTCCTTTTTGTTATTTTGGATGAGTTATCCTTGTCATTAAATGAAGAAATCAAAATAAGAGGATTTCTGAATTAGATATTTCAATGTGATTAGAAGATTGGAAGGAGATAACTCTATCACTCGATGATGATGAAGTTGTATCCAGATGATGCCAACTCAATGAGGATGGAGTTTTGCTTTGAATATGATGACTTAATGTTGATGGGGTCGGAACGAAGATCCATAAGATAAAATTCGTTGTTGTTGGAACTTGTGAGTGAAACAAGATGATGCGTTCTACTATCGAAAGGAATGGAATGAAACAAGGAGATTTGTTCGACTGTGATGACGTGTGCAAAGGGATCATTGATACTAGGAATTTTAACGTATGCTCGTAAAGATGGGGTGTGTGAGGACGCTCACTTGGGTCGACGTTGATGGACCATATATAGATTTTGAAGGATCCGTTAACTCTGGACCATGCTGAAGTTTGGGTCTAGTTTCCTAGCTTTCAAAGTGGCATGGAATCGAGCATCGAGAAATCAAGGTTTTTCCTTTTGTATATGGTAGTTGATGATCATACAATGTATCATATATCCAATGCACACAAATGATAAGAGAATTGATGCAACTACAGTATAATTGGATGACCAAATTATTTGGAGAATCTAGCAATGACTAGTCACATGCTATTTTTTAAGATGCGGCCATAAGTCGGTGCACATGATATTTTGGATGGTATAGGTATGAGATGGTACATCAGTTATCTTTAGGATGAGTCCATATGGAGGTTTATCGATAGTTACAAGGATACACATATTATGATGGATGATAGTTAGCATATGAATTTAACACAAACCAATTAAAGGTTGATAAGTTAGTATGGTGATAGTACCATACTATTTTGAGTGTGTGCTTAATTTATGAGCTATGTTTACTATTGATTTATATTCATTTATTTGCACAGGCATGTTTGGATCAACCTATGTTTCTTGTGGACTTTTGTTATGGTCAATTATGTTTAAGATTGTTTCACCCTTTGTTGAAGGGGTGCTATTTTTACATACTGTAGTTTGGAATATATGATTGAGGAAATGCATGTGTTACTATAGCATGTATATGTAGAAAATTGAATTCATGATTGGGAATGAATTGTATCTTATCGTGATCAATGGTGTTATGAGGTTGTTATACGCTGCATTTAAAAGTAGTTAAGCCATGATTAATGTATTTCCCTACATTTTGTGATTAAACTTATGATGTTAATTTAATTATTTGGTTGGGTGTTTTATTATGGAAATTGGGAGGGCACAATTCCTTTAAGGGGAAAGAATATAATGACCAGCAAATCCGACACTTTTAATATTAAATTAATTAAAATGTATTTTTAATAAAATGGTGAATTGGATGTCATATTTACAACCGTTACAAAGGTCTTTCCAATTTGATCATCTTGGGATATAATTTTGAAGCATATGGAGTTAAAGTTTGAGAAATAGAGGTATTATAGTGTATAAATAGGGTACCGAGCCACTTTTGGGCCAAAGGTTTATATATAACTGAACCCGCCTCATTACCAATATAAATAACCATAGAAACCCTAGAGAGCAACCGTCATATCGGTCTCTCTTCCTTAGTTGTGAAACTCATCTTAATCACAATTTAATAGCAGATGATTTTTGCTAATTACGAATTGATTCGAAATACAACATGCCTAAATACCTGCATACCATATATCGTTGCGAAGATCTCAACGAATATAGTTGATAGGTGGTGTTCATTTGTCATGATAGTGCTCAGGTTGGCCAAAAATTGGCGAACTATTCCAAACCATTAATCCTAGGGTTTTGATTCAAAGGTGAATTAGCAATTATAGGACGATAGAATGGTATTAGGTTGTAGAGCATAGCAAATAGAGTCGATCCGTATGGTTGGATCAATTTAGAAGTTGGCAAGGTGGTCAGGAAAATTGGGAGGAGTTTCGGTCACTATGGTTTGAGGATGGGCAGTTAGTGATGGCAGACTTCGGGTGTAGGGACTAGCTGGGTCGGCAATGACTCGTTGTTCATGGCGATGGACACGGATCAGGCAATGGTGGCTCAGGTAGAGTTTGACAGCGGTTGGAGTAGGCATTGGTGATGCATTTATTGTAGCGTGCATGTGGGAAGAGGAGGAGAAGGTGGTATCTGCACAAAGATCTCTAGATCTTACTGATTTAAATTTAAATCGCATAACTCTAATCATTTTGTCATTTACAAATGAACTCTGAAGTTTCTTCTATTAGACTCGTAGCAGAATTTTGGACCATTTGGCATTGGGTTTGTTGAATTCGGAGGATATTTGCAAAAGCATGTTGGTATGGTCCATTCAATTTAATTAATTGATTTTTTTAATTATAAAATACATACCTACTAGTGGAAAATTAGATTTATTGATATGTATTATGCGATGTATGGTTGTCTTGTTATTATAATATTTTGGATGTATCATGCCTTGATTGGATGATTATTGTTAATTGTATTATTTTTGGGTCTTTAATTAAAATAAATAATTTATTTAAGTTAGAAAATAATTAATTGGAATAAATTGTAAAATAATAGGAAAAATCAGACAAATAAATGATAAATAAGATTATTTGTAGATTTTGAATGGTATTTGTAATAACAAAAATTTAACAAATTTTACTGATATTAATGTATGGAATTTAATATGGTTATTACACTACTAGAAAAGAGCTAAATAGCAACGGACCGTTTTGACGGCCTCTGGTGGCTCCATCAAGCCATTTTCGACGGCTTTCGACGGTTAGCTATTTTAATTAATTTAATTTATTACATTATTATAACTTATTCATTATGCAAGCTTGAAATTTGTTTACAAATACTAATTTAATTCCCAAAAATTAAACAAGATATTTTTATTCAATTCTTCAATTTTATGATGGTTTATGATTAATTAAATTAGTATTTTCGATAACCTTTTGTTGTGTAATTCGATATTTAACTTTATTGAATATTGAACTTAAACGATCAATCTATGCAACTTTCAGTTCGTCCATTATACAACTTGGGTAAAATTTATGATGTGTAACAATTTTATGAAGTTAAATATATTTTGTAACTATTATGGAACTAACTATGAATTTTTAAAAGTATTTAACATTATAAATCCATATAAAATAAAAATTCTGTAAAGAAATAAATTTTTGAATCTTATATAGATCCAAAGTATTTTGGATGTACTTCCATAGTATGATAAAATAAAGTAAATAAATTTTGGGTGTCGATCTTGATTTTCAAATTTGTAGTCGTTCGTCGACATTCGGACTAAAAACCTTTCATTCGAAGGCCAAACGATGTGAAATTGAGACAAAATTCGTGCCATATATACTTTATAATGTATTCATCCAATCTGTATAGCTAGAATCGAAAAAAGAAAGGAAACATAATTTAGACTCAAAATATATCATTTTCCAAGCAGTTGAATAACACTTAACATAATTATTAGGATAATTTGTTTGAAAATGTCCCGTTTTAAGTCCAAATTTTGTTATGTCTGCTTTTCTAATCCAAGGGATTGGACAAATACATAATATAGTATATTTGGTTTGAATTTCATCTTGTTTGAAGATCGTTCGACCTTCGAACGAAAGGTTTATGTCTGAATGTAGATGAACGACTATAAATCTGAAAATCAAGATTGATACCTTAAACCCGTTTATTTTATTTTCATATTTTGACCGTATGCCCAAATACCTTGGATCGACATAAGATTTGACAAATTTATTTTTTACCAAATATTTTAGTTTATATGAATTTATTATCTTAAGTATATATAAAATTCACAATTAATTATCTAACGTTAAAAAATTATTGTACAACGAGTAAAATTAACCTTTTTAATATTTAGAAACAAAAATGGATTATTTTATAAAAAATGAAATTTTTATCAAATATTAATTATTTTAAATTTACAAAAAATATTCTTGATTTATAGTTGCTGGAAGCCATTGGAAACTGCAGGATATAAGTCGTCGGCGGCCGTCGGAAGCCAACGAAAAAAACACTAATATGGCTGCAGCCGAACCCATTTCTTACTCATTTTTCTTCTATTCTAAAACCTCAAAACCTATTTTTAAACCCCAAATTCGTCCCAAATCGTCCTTAGCCGTTGTAATCCGTTAATATCTATCGCAGTCTTTATCAAATTGGATTCTCCAAGCTTCTACACCTTTAATCTAGAAAAAATTAGGTATATTCTTCCCTTAAACTAATTGTTTCAAATTGTGATAAAATTAGTGCTAATTTGTGCTTAAATTTATTGATATTACCCTATTAAGTTGTTATAGTTGTATGGTTGATTTAGAATTGTTAATTAGGGTTATTAGTGTTCAAATTGTAATTATAAACTAGGATTAATATTAAATCAGAAAATTAATATAAAATTAAGGCTAATTTGGGCTAATCAGTGTATATAGTTGTTTGTGTAACATAATTTAGTGTTAATTAGTGTATGTGTTAGCTAAAATATCGAAATAAACAATTTATTTGCATAATTCCTTTTTAGTTTATAATGTTAATTATATATAAATTTAGCTTATGTGTATGTGTAAATATAAACAAATTAGTGTCTAATGTTAATTTTTTATTAGTTTATATAAATTCAAATTACCGTTCGCTAAAATATAAAAATAATAATTTCTTATTAGTTTTTATTTATTAACGAATTCAAATAATGAATTAGTGTATAATGTTAATATATAAAAAATAGTGTATAATGTACTTTATTTTTTAAATCCCTTAGATTTTTGGCTTCGTCTGACAGGTATTGTATATGATCGTTATATAGATATTCTTTATTACTACAAAATAGACATCAATATTCATCTTATACTGTATTTGTTGGGTTTGTCTCTGTATTTATCTGATACAGGGTTTGATTGTCATCGGTGTTCTCTCCATGTTAAGCATACTTTTAGAAGAAGTAAAAAAAGCTTTTCAACTAATAGACTAGAGACTAGACAACCGCTAACGATTTTGTCAAGCGAAGAAATATATGAACTTGTAAAGGAATATCCAAAGATACATGAAGCTGAAGTACAAATTGATATTTCAGGTAAATCGATGGCTCATAATTAGTGTGAACAAAGTATATTTTTGGAGCTACTTTATTGGAAAGATCTCTTACTTCGTCATAATATTGACATGATGCACAATGGAAAAAACCTGTTTGATAATGTGTTTAATACAATTTTTAATAATAAGAGGAAGACTAAGGATAATGTTAAATCAAGATGTGATATAGTAGAATTATATAAGCATCCTGAGTTTCATGTGAAGCTAAATGACACTAAAAAACCCAAAGCATGCTATGAGTTAGATAATAACCAAGTAAAACTTGCGTTAAAATGGGTGGATGGATTAAGATTTCCTGATAGGATTCCTTCTCTTCATAGATGTGTCGACTTTAAAAACAATAAACTCAGTGGGATGAAAAGTCACAATTGACATGTAATGATGGAATTTGTTACCCACAGTTTTCAAAGAACTATTACCTGTAAAAGCTTGGAGGGTGATAATAGAACTTAGTTTGTTTTATTAAGCACTTTGTTCGACTACTTTAAAAGTTGAGCATCTACGTAAACTTAAAGTAGATATCCCTATACCACTCTACAAACTGGAGAAAATAGTTCCTCTAGGTTTCTTTAATGTAATGGAGCATTTACCTATTCATCTTCCATCTAAAGCACTTCTTCGAGGTCCTGTGCAATATGGATGGATGTATCCATTTGAGAAGTAATAATATTGAGTGTGTTAAATATTATTTTAATTTCAAATTAAAAATTACATAAGTAAATTTAATTTAAAATAATTTTGTATTAGGTACTTAAATCATCTGAAGAAAATGGTTAGACAAAAAGCATGAGTTGAAGGTTCGATTTGCAAATCATATATCAAAGACGAAGCTTCATTCTTTTTCACTCATTATTTCAATGACCATGTGTACTTATCATTTGATAGTGTTCCATGTAATGATGAAGGTGTTGAATGATTCTTCTCAAGTTATGTTATCTATTTTTAGATAATATGGTCGACCCGAAGGAAAATGTATGGAAATATGGTTAGATAACAATGTTTACCATGTAGCAAAAACATATGTATTTCTTAATTGCACCAAAGTTGCACCATTTGTTAGGTATTATTACTTAATAATTCTCGATCTGTGAATTCTTAAACTTATATTTATTTCAATCATACATAGATAATATGCGCAATATATAATATTTGCAGTATTTACGAATCACAACATCCATGCTGTGATTTCAGTAAATAATTTACTGATTGGTTTTCAAACAATGTTTATGATCTGATAAATTGTTTAGTTGATGAAGGATTGAAACATCTTGCGATGGGACTAAAGTGAAATGTCAAGAGCTATCCATTATTCTTTGACAATGGATTTAAAATCAACCCCATAGAATGTGGTGCTGAAAAATTAACTAGCAATACCAATGTATTTGTTAAAGGTAGTGATGATCCAAACAAACATAAATTTTTTTTTACAGCATCTTAACCCAGGTCTTGGAATTGATATAGTTTAAATGACCTACAGAGAAAGTTTTTAATTTAGATCCAATTGGCTCAGCAATCTTTTAGGTTGTGAAATCAACCTACACAAAGATTATAATCTTATTGAAATAAATCATAACTCACATTATCATAAGTATGATCCTTTTGTATTGGCCAAACAAGCATTACAAGTTTATTTTTCTCTGTATCCATCCCTAGAAAGAGATAAACCATATTGGTCGGCAGTTTTTAAAACAAAGGCAAGATTTACGTTTGATGGAAATAATATTCTAGACGAACAACTTATTAGACAGATCTTGTGCAAAATAATGAAATAATAATAACTGATGATCATACAGATGTTAGGTCTTTGAATGATGAATCAAATGTTTTGGTAGAAGCATTTGAGACTATAGAGGACAACGATATTGAGAACGAGGTTGAATTTGAACCAGAAAATGACGAAGACTGATTATTAGTGTATTCTTTGATAGAAGGTAATTTATTTGATTAATATTACATGTTTTCTCATAAAAAATGATTTGTTTTCAAACAATAAAATGATATATTCTCCCATGATAAAATGATACGTCTCTGATAGATATTATGTTTCCACGTTGGCGATCTTCCCATTCATCATATTCCCCCTCTTCTAGTTGGAGAGGGACTACCGTAAGAGGCGATGGTGGTAGCCCACCACATGTAGTTCATCCCATAGTTAGATTAGCAAGTAAAGCGAGTGGATAAGTTAAAATTTATTTCAACATCATGAATATTTTTTGTATGATATATTATTAATGATTTATTAAATGTATATATCATAATTAATACAGGGGTTTTGAATTGGAGCCCTTAGATATTGTGCTTAATATTTCTAAGGCTGCCTACAAGGATAGAATGACTACTAGCTGGCCTAAGTAGGAGAATATCCCCTCATGTAATAACCCACCTCGAAACAGACTTAATTTTCGATTTAGTGATAATCTCATAGAACCTTATGTTATCCCGTCTTTTGGCAAGACCAGGATACCAAGAGATTGGTTGAAAACCGAGTGTCACTCGTCATGGATATCGATGAATTTTGTTCGAGTCTGGATGAAGCTACAGTTGATAGGACATGACCAGAAAAGCAAAGAGAGCCAATGCCCCAAATTTCAGGTCAATCCGGGTTCATATGATCAAGTTATGATGGATGCAAGGTGAAAAGAAAAACGTGTTTTCGTATCCATCAGCGGGTCCCATTTCGTATCCATCAAGGAGTATTTGTTCGTATCGATGGAGTTAGTCCATCGAGTTCGTATCGATGGATTTCGTATCCATCAGTGGTCCTCGTTTCGTATCCATCGGTCTCATGTCGATTAGGATGGCTAAGTCCACGCGTCGATAAACTTCGTATCGATCGACCTTCAACTAGAGAGACTTGTTCGTATCCATCAGTAAGTCATCTACTTCGTAACGATCACCTAATGTCAACTTCGTATCCATCGAGGAAAGGTCTTTTTCGTTTCCATTGACCATCATTAGTTTGTATCCATAGATGACTGTTGTTCGAATCCATGGATGAGGTCCTATTCGAATCCATCGGGTCAACTAGCTAGGGTGACGTGTTATCCCTCGAAGTAAAAGAGGCGATATATATGGAGTCGAAGCAGTCAACAGGGAGTAAAGACCGGATCGACGCGAAGCACGCGCGCCACATCATCCCAAGAACACGTGCAGTCATCGACACGAAGGGATCGAGTCGAAACCATGGAGACGAACCAAACAGCCTTCGAGAAATCTCACTTCGTATCGACCATATCTCGTGATCCACCGATCCAAATGCAACGAAATTTTCACAGGAGCTTGCGTACACAAAAAGGAATGTCTCTGCAAAATTTTAGCTCGATTGGACATCATTTTGATCGATACGAAATGGATTCGTATCGATCGTAGATCGAGGCGAAACTTCCTGAGGTTGGTCGCGAGGGCCCCCTCACGTGCTAGACCGAGTCTCCTAAAGTTTGAACGAAATCTAAGCTTCCTGCGCCTATAAATAGAGCCCCAGAGCCTATAAGGAGGAACTTTTTGATTCTCAAGCGCCAAGACTCTACCGGATTGAGACTTGCATCCCACTCTTGCAGTTGAGTTCGAATTCTAAACTGTAATTCACTGTTGTTCGCTGTAATTGCTTGTAATCATTGAAAGAGAATCAATAAAATCATCAAAACTTCATAGTGCACGTAGGCAACACGCTGAACCACTCTAAATTGCTTGTCTTTGCATTTTACATTTCTGTTTGTTGGAGTTTTTGTTAGATAATCTCTGTTTTACATTTACATTCTTCATTTTATCTCTTCAAATAACTTCCGAAGAGTGTTGTGCCCATTTTTGGTACAAACACTTTGGTGCTTTCACTGCGAAAACCAGCTTTTTCTCCTGCTCCTTGGATCTACCAACGATACCGGATTGCATAAATCCAAGAGGAAGATCCAGATATCTAATCCGGAATCCTTCCATATTATTCAGATTTGCGTAAAGTCTAGGAAAGGACTCCACCACTGAAAATGGTTAGTACAAGAACTGCCGCTACAGCTGCTGATCAAGACGGTCGGGATAGACAGAATCCTGTACAACAACCACCATCCAATCAAGACAACACTGCTCACTCAGATCCATCAGGACCAGTCACCAGACAAGAGTTCCAAGTGTTGCTCCAAGAACTGACCCAAAGCCGGAAACAGTTGGCTGAACAGTTGCGCGGCAATGTGGAATTGACTAACCAACTAAACCGCCAAAGCCGCAGAAGGTCCAGGAGGGATGATGTTTCCCGTGCGTCTATTGAAAGTTCCGCCTCGTCTAACTATCACCACAGGTCTACCCGTCCCCGGCTAGAGGGGAGTCACGCTCAAACTACTAGATATAAACCTGCCTTGACCGTTGGACAATTAAGGACAGGGTCGTCGACCAGCTTCCAAACAGGACCCTCAACACAAAGAGGTACTGCTCCACAGTATACCACGGACAACCGCGTTACAACCGCCGCGGTAGAAACGAGGGTTGATACCCGGAATCTGTCAGAGCCGAACAATCAACAGCGTGGACATACTCCTGAACCATATGTCCCAAAAGACGCTGAGCCAAGGAGGCGAAATACGGACCGTCGACAGCGCCCGGTCCAAACTCGCACTGTGGAACCCTACTACACCTTAGCTCAGCATGCCCAGAATGTGCCAGTGTCAGATATTTCAAACATGATACGTCAGATGATTCGCGAGAGTCAGGGGCTCACTAATGACGATTGGGGAATCTCCCGTAGTCATACCCCTATTACAGATGAGATATTATATGCTGAACCCCCTCGACAATTCAGAATGCCAACTCTCCCAATGTATGAAGGAAATAGTGACCCCAATCAACATATTTTGAAATATGAATGGTCAATGAGTGCTGCAAGGGCTGACGATGCAGAGAAGTGTCGAAGTTTCCCCATCTCTCTGGGGGGAATCGCAACAATGTGGTTTACAAGGTTGCCACCTAGATCTATCTCTTCGTTTGATCAACTGGCTAAAAGGTTTGTAGAGCAGATTCGTATGCATGTTGCTAGACCGAAAGACGTTAACACCTTGTCTAGTGTTACCCAAGCTCATGGAGAGATGCTCAGGCGTTATTTAGAGAGGTTCCACGCAACATGTGTTGAAATTAGTAATCCCAACGATAACTCGATCTTGATGGCATTAACCAAAGGGATCGATCCCGATTCTGAATTTGGAAATAGGTTAGCTGGGAAACCACCCGCATGGTTCGACCGTTTCTACTCTAAAGCCGCTCAGTTCTTATGGCAAGAGGATGCGAAACAGTGTAGGAAGCAGGACGATGTGAGGCCCAATAGTGAGGGAATACAGAGTAATGTAGCAGTTAAGCAGTCCGGTGAGAGTTCCGAAAAAGTTCAGTTGTCGTTCACAAAATCCAGAAAGGCAGGAAGAACCCGCTCGTACGGGCGGAAGGCTAGTTATCAACACGATAAGTGGTGGTCCCCACCCAGCAGACAGAAGCTGGGGGGAAATGGAGTCGTATGTCAGTTCGATCAGGCATGCAGACTTCGAATGTTACAGTTATTGTGAAGATGGAACTCCGGCTAAACAGCAGAAGATAATGTTTGATGATATCGTATTCAGGAGCCGAGACGCTGATAAGGTCGAAGCCCCTACAATCGACCCACTAGTCATATCTGCCCAGGTAGGTCCTGCTTGGGTGAAGAGGATCCTGGTTGACAGTGGGAGCTCTGTTAACATCTTACTTAAGCGAGCTTACGATTTAATGAAAATGGAAGCAAAGGATTTGAAACCCTGCCAATCTCAGATACACGGTTTTAATGGGAGTGCTACAATACCCATCGGGATAACAGAACTACCGGTGGAATTGGGAGTTGGAGAACGCCGGAGAGTCCGGATGTTACAGTTTGTTGTTTTAGAGATTGATTCACCTTATAATGCATTTTTGGGCCGACCGGCCCTTGCTGAGTTCAGGGCAGCCATTGCCCCATGGTGTTTGACTCTGAAGTTCCCCACCGATTGCGGGATTGGAGTCATCCAAGGATATCAGGAAACGGGGAGGGCCTGCTATGTTGCTGAGTTGCGCGAGGCACAGCGAAAGGAGAAGGGAAAGGGCGTAGAGGAGTCTCTCTGCATCCGTTCTATTGACGATTGACAATTGGTGCCTGGGCCTCGGCCCGGGCACCACAACCAATTCCAGAAAGGCCTTGAACCTAGGGACAATGAAGATAAAGACGAATCCAAGGAGAATCGAGCTTCTTCGGCCGAACTGACTGTGGACGTCCCAATTAGTGAGGGTGATGATTCAAGGATGCTAAAAGTCGTGTCTCAACTGGGCAAACAGACACAACAGGAATTGGTTGAATTTCTCCGGAAAAATCTCGACGTCTTCGCCTGGATACACTCTGACATGTGCGGGATATCGCCAGACATTGCAAGTCACTCCCTGAATATTGATCCGCGATATGTCCCGGTCAAACAAAAAAGGCGCGGTATGGATCCAAAGAGATCTGTCGCCCTTAAAGAGGAGGTTGATAAGTTACAATCAAATGGGTTTATCCGAGATGCCTTGTATCTAGAATGGGTGTCCAACCCCGTACTGGTTCGAAAGCCGAACGGGAAATGGAGAACTTGCGTCGATTACTCTGACTTGAACAAAGCTTGCCCGAAAGATAGCTTTCCACTTCCTCGAATTGACCAGCTTGTAGACTCGACGGCTGGGCACGAATTACTATCGTTTATGGATGCTTATTCTGGCTACAATCAAATATCCATGCATTTGCCTGATCAAGAGCATACCAACTTCGTAACCGATCTAGGACTCTACTGTTACAAAGTCATGCCATTTGGTCTAAAGAACGCCAGGGCAACATACCAACGCTTGGTCAACCGGATGTTCGCCAACCAGATCGGGAAGACCATGGAGGTTTATGTGGATGACATGCTAGTGAAATCTCGATTCTCCATGGATCACATCAGAGATTTAGATTCGATGTTCCGCATCCTTCGGGAATATGGAATGAAGCTTAACCCATTAAAGTGCCACTTCGGCGTTGCATCTGGAAAGTTCCTCGGGTTCATCGTCAACGCTCGAGGGATAGAAGCGAATCCCGAAAAGATCTGGGCAATAAGGAACCTGCAAACCCCAAGAACCATAAAGCAAGTCCAGAGCCTAAACGGGAAAGTAGCAGCATTGAGCAGGTTCATCTCAAAGTCCACCGATAAATGCATTCCTTTCTTTGATCTGATCCGGAAAGGAAAACGAAACTTTAAATGGACCACGAAATGTAAAGGCGCTTTCCAATCGCTGATTCAACATCTTTCCACGCCTCTGATCTTGTCAAAACCAGTCGACCACGTGCAACTGTAACTTTATCTGGCAGTATCGGAGCATGCGATCAGTGCCGCTTTAGTTCGGGAGGAAGACAAAGTGCAGAAACCGGTCTACTATGTTAGTAAACGGCTAACAGGAGCTGAAAGAAATTACCCAAGACTGGAGAAACTGTCTTATTGCCTGGTCATTGCCTCAAGAAAGCTCCGCCCTTACTTCCAAGCTCATCCTCTTACTGTGTATACCGATCAGCCGTTACGACAGGTCCTCACGCGGCCTGAGACGTTTGGTAGGTTACTCAAATGAAACATTGAACTAAGCCAATTTGATATCACTTATGCTCCGCGGAGAGCCATTCAAGGACAAGTCCTGGTAGATTTCATAGCCGAATTTACCGTTCCAGAGGACTTGCCTGAAACCAGTAAATCCCCCGAATACATCTGGAAGTTGTATACTGACGGTGCATCAAACGACCGGTGTTCGGGAGCTGGTGTTGTACTTGAAACGCCCGAAGGCCGATCTATATGTTACGCTTTGAAGTTCGATTTTCGTGCAACTAATAATGAAGTTGAATATGAGGCCCTCTTAACCAGCCTAAAGTTTGCCAAAGATTTGAGGATTATCGTTGTGGAAATTTATTGTGATTCATAGTTAGTGGTGTGTCTAGTACGGGGAGAATATCAAGCGAGAGATCGAAGGCTGGCTGCTTACTTGGCTCAAGTTTAGAAAGTACTGAATCAGTTTGATTATTATGCCATTTATTACATACCTCGAGAACGCAATCAAAAAGCCGATTCATTGGCAAAGTTAGCCAGCACAGGTGAAGCACAGCAAATGCGACTTGTCCTCGTTGAAACTTTATCCTCCTTAAGTATTGATCAAGTAGAGACGGATTTTGTATTCAAAACCGCTCCCAGTAGGGAATCGTGGATGACTCTGTATCGAAATTACATTGAGAATGGGGCGTTGCTCGAACATAGAAATGAGAAAAGACAAATTCTACGAAAAGCTTCACAGTTCGTCATTCAGAACGGAGTCATGTACAGAAGAGGTTATTCTGTTCCTCTTCTCCGATGTATCGCAAACGATGAAATCAAACGAGTGTTAGATGACGTACACGAAGGAGCGTGTGGCGATCACACCGGTGGGCAAGCTCTTGCTAAGAAGATACTCCGATATGGGTACTACTAGCCGACAGTGAACCGAGATGCAGCAAACTATTCCAGAAAGTGTGATAGGTGCCAGAAACATGCCCGAATTCCAAGAGCCCCGCCTACCAAGATAACTCAAATGGTCGGTCCCTGGCCATTCGTGATGTGGGGCATCGACATCATCGGCGCCCTACCTCTGGCAAAAGGTGGTGCGAAGTACGCCATCGTCGCCGTTGACTACTTTACAAAGTGGGCTGAAGCTGAAGCCCTCGCAACCATTACGACAAAGAAAGTGATAAATTTTGTGGTTTGCAACATCATCTGTCGATTTGGGCTCCCGCATACCATCATCACCGATAACGGAGCCCAATTCGAAAGCGCGGAATTTAAGAATTTTTGTCAACGGTTTCATATCCATAAAAAATTCTTGGAAGTCGCACATCCCCAGGCAAATGGACAGGTTGAAGGTTGTCAATAAAGTTATAAAATCCATCCTAAAGAAACGACTGGAAAAGGCCGGGGGCAAATGGGTTGATGTACTTCCTATGGCATTATGGGCTTATCGAACGACTCACAAGACCGCAACCGGACACACCCCGTTTTCCCTATCTTATTGCACAGAGGCCGTTATTCCAGTCGAGATGGAAGTGTTTTCCCATCTCGTGACTTACTACGATCCGAAAACGAACGCTATATTGCTTGCTGAATCTTTGGATCTACTGGATGAGAAGCGGGAAGAGGCTGATTTGAGAGCAGCCGCATATCGAAGTCGAGTCGCCCGATTGTACAATACCAAAGTTCGCCCTTGAACTTTTGAACTCGGCGACCTCGTTCTCAAAAGAATCTGTCCAATTCCTTCACACATGAAACCAAATTGGGAAGGACCATATGTGATTACACGAAGACTCGGGGATGGCACATTCAAACTATCAACCGTTGACGGTCTTGATTTGCCAAGGGCCCGGAACAGCGAAAGTCTCCGTCGCTATTACACATGACAAGCTTTATTTATTTCATTATATCTTTCCATTTAGCAATTTGTTTCTGCATTTCGAAATTTGAATTCTGTAATAAGGAAACTGACTTTGCCGCATTTTCTTATTTCAGCAATAAAATGCCATCTCTTCGAGCCAGAGCTGTGATTCATTAAATACAATATACGACGTCACGATGCACGGAGAGCTAAATCCCATCACGCAATAGGACTTATTCAAATAGAGAGTGGCTGTGATACGATCGGCCGCTCGCTAAGAGAAACCCGAGCTCGGGGGCAAGTCATTACACCAATGTTAAAAAGGGTTGGCACACAACAATCCTATAACCGACTCCGTATTTCCAGAGCGCGGAACGGAGTATAAACATTCAACTCTGTATTCCCAGAGCGCGAAACGGAGTATAAACATTCGACTCCGTATTCCCAGAGTGCGAGATGGAGTATAAACAATCAACTCCGTATTCCCAGAGTGGGAAACGGAGTATAAACAATCAACTCCGTATTCCCAGAGTGCGAAACAGAGTATAAACATTCAACTCCGTATTCCCAAAGTGCGAGACGGAGTATAAACATTCAACTCCATATTCCCAGAGTGCGAGACAGAGTATAAACAATCAGCTCCGTATTCCCAGAGTGCCAAACGGAGTGTAGACATTCAACCCCGTACTCCCAGAGTGTGAAGCGGAATATAAACAGTCAACTTCGAACTCCCGGAGCGCGAGTCGGAGTGAGAACACTAACTCCAATTTCCCAGGATATGGGTTGGAATACTAACGTCAATCTTAAGTTCCCAGGATGTAAACAACAGCTTACGAGATGACTTGTATCCCCAGAGTGTGGATAAAACGATTCATAAGAAAACAAGTGTAGTTCGATCGCTCGATCCTCACTCCTTGCGATCGCAAGCTGATCACCATAACTTCACCCTGGAACTGGGGGCAGGTTCAAGTGTTAAACACTACCCGAAACTGCATGGTGTTCAAGTCCAATTCAATCTCCGATCACAACTCAAGTCCGAGATTTCCAGGCTTGGCAGACAAAACAAGCTATGCTTAAGCGTTAAAATAATGCAAGTACACCGGACTGAAGTTTGAACGCTGCAACATTTAAGCATAAAAGGAATTTAAATTGAAACAAGAAGACAAAATTTTATTTCAACTAATCAAAAGCAATGGTGCATACACGAGCCTTTCCAAAAAATTCCTACTAGCAGGGGCCGAACCCGCATCTATACACGGCCTACAAAAAGAAAAAAGATAACGAAATTTTTGACTGCAAAAAAGGGAAAACACATGCCTAAAAAAGCCTATCTAATCTTTCTATATCCTCAGCTTCTTCTTCGAAGAACTACCGGAGCCACTAGTGATCTTTCGTTTAGAGCCTTTCTCCTTAGGCAGGCTTCCCTCGGATGAAGGCATGATGTCGACATCATCCTCCGAGCTGGAATCTATGGGAATGCTTCCCGCAGGAGGAGTTGGAGGAACAGTATCTACGGCTGGGGGCGGGACTGGCACACTAGTATCAACGAGCGTTCCCTCGAGAGATACAATCATAAGAGGAGTAGGGCACTGCGCTACTGCTCCGCCATCTAAGCTGCCGTCATGCGCCGCTGCCGCCATCTCGACATTAATCTCAGCCAACATGATCGCTTCTCGTTGTGGTCGGGCCTCACTATGTGCCATAGTGGTGTGAGTCGAGATGTCGGAAGCAGATGAGAATCCACCCAGGCCGAACGGTAAGTCTACGAAAGGGTCACTCTGTCGGCCAAGGAGCTCGTTTATCATCTATTCATCTAAAGAAAGTGAGCTCCCCTATGTTACCTCGACGGAGCAACTGTCACAACGGAGATCGCCTCAGAGATGATGGCCCCCGACACTTTGCATGATTCCTGGGCTACAGGAGGCACAGCTGGCGCAACTTCAGTCACTGATCAAAGAAAAGAAACGTTTGTTAGTGTACACTTCTATACAAATTCTTCGGTCCAAGTGAACAAGAGATTAGTTCAGAGTACCTTCCTCGGTTTGGCCCAGAGTCGTATAAATGAATTCCGAAGGATGCTCCTTAATAGGAGATAAATGTGGTCGATCTGGATCATATGCCGGTATGGGCTGGCAGTCGATCGTCGAAGTCAGCTCAGACTGAGATGACATGACAATCTCTGAACTCGTAATATGATGCTCAGCACCAGAGCCTTCTCCAACTTCCTGAGACTGGGCACCAAGCCTCTC
The DNA here is from genome assembly GCA_030737815.1 of Allium fistulosum. Classification (NCBI taxonomy): domain Eukaryota; kingdom Viridiplantae; phylum Streptophyta; class Magnoliopsida; order Asparagales; family Amaryllidaceae; genus Allium; species Allium fistulosum. The sequence continues at coordinate 173,313,348 of CM060907.1, forward strand.
CTTCTCGTGGGAAATCACGGAGCCATGGAGAACTTTCTTTTCGTCACCATTAAGTATGCGTTCTCGAGATCAAATTCATCAATGGCTTCATCAGGGTGCCCAGCTTTCTCCTCCTCATCCAACAGGTTCCAGGCATTGTAGAAATGTGTTGGGTAGTCGTCGAGCCAAGTCAGATCTCGGTGCCTTAGCACGTTGGCATTGTAAGTGACAAGTAGCTCTTCTACCTCAGCTTCAATCCTGGCTTCCGCCTGTCGTACCTTCTCATCAACCCCGGCTTAAGCTTCGCGGGCTTTTTCCATGGCTGCGTCCTTCTCCTTCCGAAGCACCATCGCCTGGTCACAGGCTTCTTGCGCGGAGACGTTGGCCGCGTCTTTCTCCCTCGCAATTTCGGAGAACTTAGATTTCAGCTCATTAAGTTCCTTGAGGGTTGCGTCTCTCTCGGCAGTGATGGTGGTGTTCCTGTGACCCATCTCTTCGATGGCAGAGTAGTGCTCTTGTTTCATTCTCTTCATGGCCGAGTTTGCATCATCGACCTTTTTCAGGGCCTCCATTTCAGATTTGCGGGAGGACTCGGCCTCGGTGTTGAGCACTTGCATAATTCGGTCTTTTTGACCCAACTCCTTCTGCAGCTTTTCGATAGCAGCGGCCTGATCAAACGCCACTTTAGATGCTTTCCTCGCGGCCTTCGCCCACTCCTTGTACTAAAATAAAATGTCCGCAACATAATCATGGATATTATTTTCAGCTGTTGGCGGAATTCTCTTCAGGTGGGGAGGAAAGACGTAACCATCAAAACAGATGTCGGTGAATTCCTTCCTCATTTGAGCCAGTTTGAGCGCTCCTTCCCCGGTCGAATCAGTCACGACCGGTGTAGTAGCTGAAGAAGTGGCTATTTCAGCTCCACGTTGGGGATCGGATCTAGGAATGTGAGAAGTTTGCCTGGGCCGTGAAGTCTCAGGAGGGCGTGTCACCAGAGCTGTGGGCGGGACAGAGGTCCTAGACGGAGGAGAGCGGGATCGAGATCGGAGTATGTATCCCCTATCTCTGTCAGACTTCTCTTGAACAGAATGCCCTGAATCATAGTCTCTATCTCCCTCTTTCCTTCGTGGTTCATAATAACGGCGCTTGTTGCACAAACTACCAAGCATAGAGTCGTGACCAGACATCGTACCTGAAAAGTAAAACATGGAGGATTAGTCACCGTTTATGATATACTGTTTGCAGTTAGAAAACTGTGTTGTGCCATGAAGAGTGTATGGACGTGTAACCCCCCGGACCAACCAGAAGTGTCGATCGCGCTAGTGGGAAGAGGCTCGCTAACATCGAAGGTATGCTGCAGTTCATCCAATTCAACGTCATGTTGTGCGGACGCAAGGTACGGAATTGGAAGGTCAGCGAGCCCTTCGAATTGATTTTCGGCTTGCAGGGAGGATGCCTCCGAGATTTTAATTCCTGAAGGGGGGCGGTTTAAGACCACAGACTTCTGCCTCCCAGATTTAGACTGTTTAAAGGCCACTGCCTTGCCTTTTCTTTTTTCATCGGAATCCGGGGTTGCATCAGCAGGCTCGACCAAGGGCTCCTCATCAGTATGAGTTCTTTCGGAGTTAGGTTCCTCGATTACTACAACTTTGGGTTTCTTCCACTTGACTTTTTCTCCGGAGACAGTCTTTAGTGCACCATCAAGCCTTATGCTCTGCCTCCGCCCAATCAGCCCGAGAATTCTGAGATTCCGGTCCGTCAATAGCAATTCAATATTCCTTTCTTCACTTGGAATTTCTCGGAGGACCCGGACTATCTCTTTATAGTAACCGCCTTCAGGTCGCTGGATTATTGCTGGAAGAAAAGAAATAGAAAATATGAGTTCAATTTCATTCATGAATTGCCTTCTCAACTACTTGGGAAAGAGATGATACTCATGTATGAACAGCCATCTTCTGGCAAACCCCGGAGGACATCGGACGTAGAACCACTCCGACTTGAAGTAGCTCAGTCTAGTCCACGACCCCGTGACCACTTGGCAGTTTCTTACAGACTCCAAGAATGTGAAAGATGGACTGTCGGTTCGGCTTTTGAAATTGAACAGGTATCTTATATCGGTCATACAGGGAGGTCGATAGAGGAACTCCATAAATGCAATGAACAAGCTATTGAGTGAAGCATATCCATTTGGGTGTAACTGAGACGGAGCAATCCCCAGATAAGCCAACACTTCTCTTATATATTCGTTGAATGGAGGAAGTGTTCCGGCTGCGCATGCATGTCGGTTAAATGCGGTATATCCCTCCGAGGGATTATGCAGTCTGTCGTCTGGTCCCGGCAATAATACATCGTTTAGCGACAGACCATGCCTTAAGCATATTCTCCCAAGCATATCTTCGGAAACATTTGACGGGACCGAGTCAGGTGGACTATTGATGAAGGACGCGTCAGGCAACTCGTCCGGAGCTGGACCGGTGACCTCGGCCTCGATGTCCGGAATCTCAAGTCTGGGAGGGGTTAGATTTTGAGTTTCTGGCTGCTATGAACTTGACGGTTCCATAACTAGCTAACACACGAGAAATCATCATTAGACGACAAAAAGCCCGTGCATTCCCCAGTGTAAAGTGTATGAGTGTGTTGTGCAGTGCGAGTGTTGTGCATGACGTGAACAAATACTGTAGAGTCAAAGAAGGTATGCAAATGGCGAAACTTCGAAGTCCAGTAGGAGTGACCGTCATCGCTGACCGTCACAATCATGCCATCAAGATAGTGGCAATCGATTCAAGTTTAAGTCCGTTATCGCATCGTTAAGTAACGGTTCCTTCAACGAGCTTCGAAAGGCAGTCAAGTATGCAATACTGTGTCTAAGTTCGGTTATGCAAGGTGGAAGCTCGTCGGAGTTGAGTGTCAAGATATGCAAGAGTTCGCCAAGTTCGTGAAATTTCAGTATGGAATCAATCGCAGTTCAGGTTCATGTCGAGTCGGAGGCGCAATCTTTTTCGTATCGATCCAGTTCGAATCAATACTTTCGTATCGATCAAGGTCGATCATGTTTAAAATTTATTTAATTGATTAAGGAAAATTCAATAATTAATTAAATAATGAATTGAATCTTTATAGTATGGTTTGCCTATGATTTTATCTGTGGGATTTGGTAAATTGGTTAACACAAAAATCTGGAAAAGATGAAGATTCGGAGTGCAAGGGTTATTGTCGTTAACTCTGAGGGTGATTCCAAAATGAGTGTAACGAGATAATGCCATACAAGTTCGTTCGAACCCGTAACGAACTTGTATGGCATTATCTCGTTACACTCATTTTGGAATCACCCTCAGAGTTAACGACAATAACCCTTGCACTCTGAATCTTCATCTTTTCCAGATTTTTGTGTTAACCAATTTACCAAAACTATTAATTGATAAAACTTAATAACAAATAATTAATCAAGCACTCGATACCTTTCGTATCGACTGGGTGAGTGGGTTTCAGATCGATCAGAAAGGCTTACTTCGCATCGACAAAGGGTTAACAACTTTGTATCGACTAAATGCATTGGCTTCGCATCGATCAAAAATTGTTGATTTTGTGATGATCGATCTCTTGGTCTTCGTATCGATCGTGGGAGGAAGAATTTCGTATCGATCATACCGGCCAAGTACTCGCATGGATCGTTTCAGATCGACACAAGCCCCAACCATCTTCGATCGATGCGAACCTCTTCATCCCCTTTAACTTTTCAATCGATACTGAGTCATATAATCTGGGTCGATTCGAACCCTCCTGTCCCGGATCGACACGAACTAGAGGTGAAGCAATTTCTCCATGCCTCCTTCTTCTCCGACTAACACGAGCATCGCCATGGCCATCCTCAACCAAGCTATGGCCCAGATCTGACCTTGGTGCTGCCATAATCAATTATCAACAAGAACATAATGGATCTGAGATCTGAACTTGGTCGCCCGAATTCAGTCATGATTGGTTAATTACCTGGATTGAAGTTGGAATTCAAAGGATTACAGAATAATATTTGATCTATTCGGAGACTGGAACGATTTTTCTTCTCGAGTTCGTAGATCCATACGAAGGTGCAGAAAATACGAGGCAACAGTAAAAAAGTAAAAGTGAAAAAGTGACAAAGCCCCAGGTATTTATATGGAGCCTAGGGGTAAACTGGGTCGATTCGTCTCCCAGTCAACCTGACCGGTCGCAACCAGTCAAACAACGCGTCGATACGAATGCTCGTTTCGAATCCACCTGAAGACGATGGACTTCATCGATTCGAAACGCATAGGAAGCCACCCGAAGACGATGGACTCCATCGATTCGAAGCATCCATTTTATGAGCCATCGATTCACAACAGAGCAGGCTTGTCGATACGAACATGGTTTTCGTATCCATCAGAATCCATCGATACGAATAATCATTTCGTATCCATCAGAGATCATCGATGCAAATCAGAATTCGCCACAATTTGTGACCATCGATGCGAATAAACAATTTGTATCCATTAATTCAGCCCGCATCGATACAAAAAACTACTTTCCAACTTTTTGCATCGATTCATGAGAGGATCGATACAAGAGGATAGTCAAAAACAACCATCAAGCATTGTTTCAACTCGAATTTCAAATTGGTTCAAGAGAGGACCGATACGGAGTTCGATAACATACTAAACTGGCAACTACTCATAAGCACACAATGTTAGCAAGAATCGGCTAATCATTGTCACACGGTAGTCAATTACAGCAATGCAGAGTATAGCTTCCAACAATAAATACGATACTTGTTCAGAGAGAAACCGCAGCTTGTCAAAGTACATCATGTCCCACAAGATGCACTTTGGGGGGCAAATGTTATCCCGTCTTTTGGCAAGACCAGGATACCAAGAGATTGGTTGAAAACCGAGTGTCACTCGTCATGGATATTGATGAATTTTGTCCGTGTCTGGATGAAGCTACAGTTGATAGGACATGACTAGAAAAGCAAAGAGAGCCAACGCCCCAAATTTCAGGTCAATCCGGGTTCATATGATCAAGTTATGATGGATGCAAGGTGAAAGGAAAAACGTGTTTTCGTATCCATCAGCTGGTCCCATTTCGTATCCATCAAGGAGTATTTGTTTGTATCGATGGAGTTAGTCCATCGAGTTCGTATCGATGGATTTCGTATCCATCAGTGGTCCTCGTTTTGTATCCATCGGTCTCGTGTCGATTAGGATGGCTAAGTCCACGCGTCGATAAACTTCGTATCGATCGACCTTCAGCCAGAGAGAGTTGTTCGTATCCATCAGTAAGTCGTCTACTTCGTAACGATCACCTAATGTCAACTTCATATCCATCGAGGAAAGGTCTTTTTCGTTTCCATTGACCATCAGTAGTTCGTATCCATAGATGACTGTTGTTCGAATCCATGGATGAGGTCCTATTCGAATCCATCGGGTCAACTAGCTTGGGTGACGTGTCATCCCTCGAAGAAAACGAGGCGAGATATATGGAGTCGAAGCAGTCAATAGGGAGTAAAGACCGGATCGACGCGAAGCACGTGCGCCACATCATCCCAGGAACATGTGCAGTCATCGACATGAAGGGATCGAGTCGAAACCATGGAGATGAACCAAATAGCCTTCGAGAATTCTCACTTCGTATCGACCATATCTCATGATCCACTGATCCAAACGCAACGAAATTTTCACAGGAGCTTGCATACACAAAAAGGAATGTCTCTGCAAAATTTCAGCTCGATTGGACATCATTTTGATCGATACGAAATGGATTCGTATCAATCGTAGATCGAGGCGAAACTTCCTGAGGTTGGTCGCGTGGGCCCCCTCACGTGCCAGACCGAGTCTCCTAAAGTTTGAACGAAATCTAAGCCTCCTGCACCTATAAATAAGCCCCAGAGCCTACAGAAGAGAGACTTTTTGATTCTCAAGCGCCCAGACTCTGCCGGATTGAGACTTGCATCCCAGTCTTGTAGTTGAATTCGAATTCTAAACTGTAATTCACTGTTGTTCGCTGTAATTGCTTGTAATCATTGAAAGAGAATCAATAAAATCATCAGAACTTCATATTGGACGTAGGCAACACGCCGAACCACTCTAAATTGCTTGTCTTTGCATTTTACATTTCTGTTTGTTGGAGTTTTTGTTAGATAATCTCTGTTTTACATTTACATTCTTCATTTTTTCTCCTCAAATAACTTCCGAAGAGTGTTGTGCCCATTTTTGGTACAAACACCTTAGGCCCATCTCAAAGCTAGTAGTTGATTGATATAATTTAAACAGTACACAGAGCTATTTATCTATACTTTTAGAATCACGTAGTAGAATGGATAAAATATAATATCAGAATCAAATACCCATTTCAAAATATAAAACCATTTCAAAAACATAACATATTATCACCAAATTCCACAACATGTCCTCATAAAGCCTACACATTATATTACTTCAAAATAACATAATTATCTGAACTGGGTACATTAAAAATATTTAAAAGCATAAATAGATATATAACTACCACAAGTTTTCATCTCTGCCTTCATCCTTAAAATAAGCATTGTCTTCTCTAACCTGTGTGTTGCAATGAGGAAGGGTCAAAACAAAAAACGTTAGGTGAATGAAAATCTCATGCTTGACCATAATAATATTTGGGCAGTGTCATCTAGATAAGTAATATGTCTTACGCATTTAAACAATACCAAAAGTTTCAACTGTACGCCCAATGGACTTTTCCAGTCCAATTCTAAAACTCTAACTCAACTAATGTTCACAATGCAGGAGAAAGCACATGGACCACTTCATACCTTTTAAAGGGAATTAGGCAGACATTGACCATTTAATATGTGAGGACCCATTTCTTCTACTCTTAGAAATCGACACTAATACATCCTTGGTATTCTCGTGACGCAAATCAAAGTGCCGGAGAGGCGGATTATCAAGGGTAAGAAGGAAATTAAAGACAGAACATAATCTCACATATATTATTTTAGCAAACAACCTTTATAGTGGAAATTTAAATACATTTATCAGAGTTTAAAAATGGACAGTTATAAATAGTTGTCCTTACAAAGACAGAATACAATACTACTCAAGTGTGGTGGAAACAATTTTCAGAAAAAATCTTTTAATACCATGCTCCGAGCTCTTCCAGATTTCTTTGAACTAAACCTGACTACCAAATTGTCCGGGGAAAATTAGGGCACCTAGAGTTTAAGGGAAACGTAAAATAAACTCAGGGTTGGTCATGGGACTGGTGTGAGAAACTCAAGATATGCATTTTGGAAACAAAAGGCAACTCATAAGTCTACCCCCACACATAAATATAGACGGGTTTTTACCTTATGATAATCAAAACATTTGCTACGCAAAATCATTAGATATCATTTTTTATGAAATTCCTTTAAAAACATTTGCAAGTAAACATATTAATCTTAGCCGAAATTATTACCATTATTAAAATTCGGATATGTTAGGTCTACAAACAAAACTCTTACAAGGCTCATTCGGGGAATGGTTTTCCATACAATGGTAGGTAAGGGACTACCTTCGGTATAGTACATCTCTAGAGGAATGTACCGAGGATACACAAAAAATCCTCCGCATCTGGCAAGACCGTCCTATCCCCATTTGTCACTCATACATCGCCTGGATAGAATTGAATATGACATCACCTTGGTCGTAACCGATCTATCCATGGCCCCATAGCATACACCATATACCCGACATATAGTGAGTAATCTAGAAAGGTTATGCCCATAACCTAATGGTTGCAAATCACATAGCCTTACACCGTACCCTATTTAAGCCATTACCGCGTGATGAGGCCTGAGGTTGCGATTACCTTTCACATAGCACATTCCACCTTGAATGCCACATTTCCATCCCATAGTCACACAATTGATTTCTAAAATGTATAAATCCTGAGCTCGTCCATCTCAAGAAAGGGTGCTAAGCTAAGAGAATTTTCCTTCTGTGCCACCAAACAGATGATACATTAATAGAGATCAATTTATGTAACTAGAAATGCAATGTTAGACATTCGTCCGTACAAGTTGTCCAGGAACAGGACAAATCGAAGGCACTCTCCTACCACATCCTATCGTGAGTTACCTCTAGGTTAGTAGTGAGAAGTCCTTGCATCGAAGATCTTAAATAATGAACTACTGCCATATAATATGATATGGGAAAATTTCCCCCGAGGGTCAGTGATAAGCAGCCCTACATTCCATCTTCTAAATCAAATCCATGTCTTCAATTCGAATACGTAAATTGGTTCGAAGTGTTCTTCGAATAGGAATTACTCAAATCCGACTCCGATTCCTTTGAACCAATCCTCGATAAAAAGATGTTCTATGAATAGAAAATCCTTCTTTCATTAATTAATTTCTTTTTATCAAAATATCTTCTGGAGATATGTATATTTCTAAGGCATTCTTTCCGGTATATATGGAATCATTAAATCTCTCCAATCAAATTCTTTGATTACTTAAAACCTTTTTAAACTTGGAATAATTCGATATTATTTCATTTTTCATGGAGGAAAATATTTCCAAATCATTTCTTTCAAATCTTAACATAAATTTCTTAATTCAAAACTCAAAATTTTGATTGAGTTAAAACCATGTTATCTAGGACAAAACCAGTATGTTTTAAGTGAGAAGAATCTACAGAAATGATCTAATTCTGCTCAATATCAATTCTCGTATTCAACAAGTACTTTGGGTGGAATAACGATGAAATTAGCTTTTAAATTCCATGAATAGTTCGAGTTCCCTCTTCCGTGTTTCAACATTGAGTATAAGAAGATTATCTCCATAAAATCCAAGTTATTTATATTCGGAAAATCATATCCTTTATACTTCGAAAAAATTTGATCCAAGTAAATCAAATTTACTATTCCCTCCATCGGGCCAGTCTGGATAGCCAGGAAGTGCAGGAAACTAGTTTTCCAAAGTCAAGCCTAGACACTATCTCTCTTCCACCCAAAAAGTGGTCAAGTTATTTGATCGACTCTAAATCATTTAACATTTAACCGTTCCATAAACCCTTCAAACCATCTTTAAAATACTTTATGAATCATTTGAAAATATTTACAAAAGATTCGGAAAAGGACGGTTGCGTTTAAAACTATATTCTATAAGTGCTGCAGAAAGTGTTTTTAAGTTATATTGATCAAAGCGACTTTTTATCATTTGAAAATTCATTTTTATAACTCAAATCACTTTTAAAACATTTTAAAAGATTTTTAGAATTTATTTCATATTTTTAAACAATTTTAAAATACAATTTTCAAAGAAATTCTTTTATGGATGCTGAACTGCAAAACCGCGATTATTCCAAAAACTTGTTTTACTCATATTTCAAAATCTACTTATCGAAATCTTGATTTTATCTCTTTGTTTGAAAAATATAGATATAATAGTTTGGATAATTCTTATCTTGAATAATTCCGAGCTATATTCCATTCTATATACATGTTTGACTTTTATGGCGCTAAATCGCGAACTACTGTTACGCGATGCGCCCATTTTGGACTCAATTTTCAATTATCATTCAAACTTCACCAAAACAATTTCATATGTTTATAAAACATTTCAAACTCATTTTAAAACCATTTCAAAGAGGTTTAACATTCCATATACACCAATTCATTTAATAAAGGATAGTGATTTCCTTTATGCTTATCGACGTGTATTTCAGTGACTTGCATATATATTCAACATTCATATTAAACAACCATCATCAACAATCATAATCAAACATATATAAAATCTAATAGCATATAATACTATAGTTTAGGAGTTTCTTGCCTTCATTTTTCCTACAGGCTAGTCTAAAATCGACTATATCTCCGCTATGATGGCTTTAAACTTTACGGAACCAAACTCTTTGACTTTGAATGGGCTAGACTCACCCAACAATGCTCACGACCTTGATGGTGTGAGGAGGAAGACTCGGACAAATGAATATAGGATGGTAGCCATGAGTTTAGGAAGAGGAATGAAGGAGCATTGAGCTTGTTTTAAAGTGGATTTATAACTTATATGTATTATACGATTTTAATTTTCTTTCGCGAAATTTTTGCCATAATTTTGTTAAGCATAGAGGCCACGAAAAGAAGCTTGAAGTGGGGAAGAAGATGATAAGAATGTGATGAAAAAATATGAGAAAGTGGATGGCTATTTATAGGAGAAAATTTGGAAAAAATATCTAATGGAAAAATTACCATTTTACCCTTGACCCACACCCTTCCTAGCCCCCCTACACGCATGGCACCCCTTCCCCCATGATGGTGATGTTTGAGGTGATTGTGGTGATGATGGTGTTGTAAGGAGAGTTAATGTTTGTTTTTGGTTACTTATGTACTAAGTTTTGGGAAATTTATATATTCAAGTGTTCATGTATACATATATATGTTATAATGTGCATGTAACATGTATATGCATGTACATGTATGTGCACAAGAGTATAACAACATTTCAAACGACTTCGAACAACTTTTGTTCGTTAAATTGTCAAAAACCGGGAGATCGATTATTGGTCACATTTTCACTTATTAATTTATATACATATATTTGTAAACAAAATTTGAAAATAAATTTCATTTCATTATTAATAAATTAAAATGATCACATTTCATTTATAAAACAATATAGATTAATATTAATAATTATTTATAAAAATTGTTATTATGTCGATAAAGCGAAACAAATTTTCTTATATTTTCAAATTAATTATATGCTTTTATAAAAATATTATAAATGATTTATTAACATTTTGTAACTATTAAAATGAATTATAACCTTTTTCAAATCATTATTTGAATAATTATAATAATTATTAAATCGTTAAATCTCAATTTAATTTAATAAATCAATTATTATATTTATGGGCATTACTAACAATGTCAAAAACACATTTTATTTCAAAAATAAAACAATCGATTTTATTCCATATTCTTGTTTAATTATAAAATAAGCATATGTATCCAGCCCTGCACGCGACGTTTTATGATTATAGAGCTGTTTATTGATAAAATGTCTTTCGGCCATTTGATCGATTTAAATTTCGAGGAAAATATTTTTGTAAATATCTATTCAAAATAAGATTATTATTATTCAAAATAATATTATTTCAATTATCAAACCTTTACTTAATTAAATTTAAAAATAATTATATTTTATCAAGGTGATAAATTTGCGGGCCGTTACAAACTTCCCCTTGAAAAGAATTTCATCCCTGAAATTACCCAAAGCAAAAATCCAAAGGTTTGCCCAAATTATTTATTTTTAAACTTACATTCGTACGATGTATATAAATCATCTATACACAATATATATTCGATCCATTATTCGAATTCACCACTCTACTTCCAAAGTAGTATTGATCCCCTATCCCTTTAGTGAGGACTTTGACTAGGCTTCCTGATCAGAATTTTATTTTTCCTTGCATATCTCTCAACTATGATAGAAAACTTAAGTATCTAACCATAAACCCTTATCAATGTTTGTCGTCAAGAATCGAGTGATAAATCCTTTTTCGGACTAGTGTAAACACCTCAAAGTTTTTCTCTCGAATTTAAGGTTAAATCGTGCGACGAAATAATCCATATACTTCATATGAATTTAATAACCTTTTTTAAAAATTTATTTAGAAGATTCATTCTAATGTGAAGTTAGAACAAACACCATATTATATATTTTCATACGTTTACATCATTTAATTTTAAGCTTGGATCCAAAAAAAGAAAACCCCCTCCTTTACGCTAATATGATACAAAATACTTAATCAAAACAGCATCTCATCCGAACTTATACATACATACTAGAACTACTCTTAACTCCCCAATATCTCTTTTACTCCTCCGCGTCCAAAGCCGATGGTGGACTCTAGTTAACAAGGTCTATCATAACTTCCTAATGTCAATCTTCATCACTACCTAGCTCATCGTCGGCCTCATTGCCGTCCTCTTCTAGTTGCATTTCTCCCACAACTTGGAGTAGCCATGTTTGGTTCCTTGGGACATGTCCCATGCCAACTGGTATACCAGAAATTACCCTGCCCTCTTCTAGTTCTTCGAGGCCTTGCACATTCTCCTCCTAAGGATTTTCGAACTCTTCGACTCCTTCTTCCACTTCTTCTGCTATTTCTTTGTCATTGCTCTCCACTTCGTTCCAGTTTATGTATGAACTAGATGATCCTTCCTGCCATACAATACGCTCTCCGTCCAAATCCCATATCACATTACTACACTCGCTAGATATAATATCATTTGGGTCTTCCATTGGTTCCAATTCTTCCTCCATGGGGTCTACCTCCTCTTCCATGGGCTTCGACTCTTCTTCCATGGGTTCCACTTCTTCTATAGGTTCCAATACAGAGCTAACGGGATCTGCTATCCAATTTGTTTCTGAGGCCTGCCCAAGTTCATCATCACTAGAAATTGTAATTATTTCTAAAGTCATGGGTGGCATAAGCATTTCGGCCATTAGATATTTGTCTTCACCACTTTGAGTGTATGGGGCATGCTTCTCCTCAATCGGGAACCCACCATTGCTAGGTGGATACTTCAGTTGCTCCACTTCGTCATTAGAGAGAATAATGAGGCTGTCCTTCACACCCTAATTTGCTCTAAAAGGCTCCCCTTTGGAGTAATTTTCTCCATACGGTTTCTACAACGTAAACAACATTTCCTTAGATATAAGCAATAGGTAATGTTCTTAATCTAACATATTCTTAGGTAGAGAGGTTTACTAGTTGCTTGGTGTTTTTCTCAAATTAAGATTTGGTCAATACTCAGAAAATGACTCGATATCTAAAGATAGCATTTAAGATTCTATGTATGACAAAAATGTTTTATCCTTCCAAAAATTCTTTGAAAATTTTACCAAATTTTTGTTTTTATTGCTTACAAATTATAACAACCCGCACTTCAACCTTCGAAAATCGGCATCTAATACATCACCCGTATTTGAATGCCGGAGATTCAAACGTCGAAGTCCGTATCGCTGGAGCTTATAACACATTAGATGAAAACAACACAGCGGAAACAAAATGATTTCATTGGTACACAACATGGATACAACATAGATTACAAAAACATTACAACAACAAGTGACCAACATCATCAGAGTCACATATATACAACACAACTGCAGAAAGATAACATAACAGCGGAACATCAACATTGTCTTCCAAAAGAAAAGAGAGAGCGAGCGAGAGCGGGAATCCAACATACTACATCTTCATCTCCAAAGCTCCAAAGCAGTAGCTCCAAACCGAAAAGCTAAGAACCAAAAGCTTCAAACCAAAGATTTCCGAATCTACATTGACTTAGCTCCAACCTTCCTTCGAGACACACATGCAACGTCTTCGAGCAAGACCCGAGGAAAACTTCGAGACAAACTTTTTCTTCCCAAAACCAATAGCAAACAACCCAGGTACACTCAGATGCACGTACACGTGCACAGGAGTTCTGGCCATCTCTAACCAAGGCTCCGACCATCGACAAGTCGCCAACCTTCCCCTCTAACGCCACGACCACCCAGAAACTTGGAACCACCTCCAATTCAAAATCGAGAAAATGAAACCCACTGGAAAGAAACAGATCACCCAAAACCACCTCGCCATACAACTATCGACCACTGGACACCACGCGATCACGTCCAAAGATACGTCATGCCTTCACACTTCAATTCCCCCACCACCGGTCACCTCCGGTTCACCCACGACGACGCAATTTTCATTTAAACCCAATCGACCAAAACTGGGTCTAAAACCCTAAACCCACGTCGTCCGGCCACCATGGTGATCTATAAAATCACAGAGTATTTTTCTTGTGATCCCCTACGCACAAACTTCCTCCAACCCTGATTACGACAACCAACTCCTTGCCGATCACCAGAATTTACCCAAAATGCGATTTCCGTGCATCCCACGATTCCTCTTTCAAAACACAGTTAAAAATCTTGATTCCACTTTTAAAAATCATCGTTTTCGAAAACGATTTAGATTATATAAGTAAATCAAATAATTAAGGAAATCGATTTTTCATCATATATTGAATTTCACTGTATATTCTTTTTCCAGGTTAAAACTACTTGTTAACCATACTTAAAAGTATTTTTAAAATTAAGTTCTGGTAATTTTGAACCCATTTTGTTTTAACATAATAAGCTATAGAAGATTAGGGGGAGAGAAATTGAATTTTGAACAGGTTTTAAAAACCTGTAAACAAGAACATAGGTAATTATGTATGTTCCCAAACATGCACACCCAAATCCACATATATATATACATATTTGTATACATGCAAACATATTTACAACTTTACTTCAAGTATGATTCCAAACATCAAGTTATAAATCAGATTAAAAGTAGTTTACTAACATAAACTGGAAACAGAGAAGTAGGCTTTAAGTCTTGATCTGCATCTACTTATGTTTGAATTTGAATCTGATCTTTGTTGAGTTGATTCTTTGAATTGTTTGAATTTGTTCTTGAATCAGGTTGAAGCTAGATTCCAGATTGAAAGCTTTAATTTTTGATTTTAGTTTTCTTTTAATTTTGAAAGATGAAGAAGAAAAAGGATGAGAAAAGAGAAAATAAATGAGCAGCTTGGTTTCTTCTCTATTACATATTATTTATAATTTAAATTAAAAGAAAATTTATTTGCTACTTGTATTTTGCATGGCATATATACACAACAAATGTTAATGCATGTTATACTTATTTTACAAATGTCAAAAACAATATATTTAATATTTAAACCCCTTTATTTTATTTATCTATGAATTATGTTGTAAACCCTTATATATATATATATAAACAAACACATATCTTCACAAATAATCCAAGATTTTATATTAATTACTAAATTAAATTTGGCTTAAAAAATGGGATCGTTAAAGTTAATTAATTAATAATTAAAGGTTAATTAATAAATGATGAAAGGTGAATTAATTTATGATTAAAGGTTGATTAATTTATGATTGAAAGATAATTACTTTTGTTAAGGGTTAATTTAATTATGTAATTAACTTAAGGTTAATTTATTTATGTGATTAATTAAGAGATAATTAATTAATTAAGGATAATTAATTAAGATTGATAATTAAGGTTGATTAATTAATTTCATCAATTAATATCAAATGGTTTGTAAGTAATTAATGTTAATTAAGCAAGATTGGGTAATTAATTCATAAGTAATTAATATAATTGGAAATTAAATTAAATTAATTAGGAATTTAACAACTAATTAATCTTGCTTATAAATAATTGGATTATATTAAATGACTTGAATTGTTGATATCTCTGATATGTGATTTATGATACTCTGTGATATGAATTGTTTTGGATTGAGCTCTGATATCTGTGATATATTACTGTGCGAATGTGAACTTCTGAATTGAATTACAATTGTTTACTTAAACAACTTGGCCTTTGAAACGGCATTTGAATGTCGATGCGACCGGGGGTTGGATTCCAGATGGTTATCCGAAACCCACATCGAATCTTAAGGGTGAATACTTTGTTTAAAAGATTATAAATGGAAATTTGTTGTGACTTATGTATCCACGTGTTTTTAAATAAGCACTCATTATTCGGTTAAGCCGGGAGAGGACATTAAGTCATAAACCCATTCCGAATAATGATACGACGAAATGGGAGTGCATTTGAAGACGGTGGTGAAGACCGGGCATTTTTGAGAACAAAAGGATTACCTGTCGATTGTCTCTGCATTGAGTTGCTCCGGTATAGAGATCTCCATATGTGATGGGGATTCCGATCGGGATTGTGGATATTTGGATTTGCAAGGACTTCTTTCGAAGTGCCTTCGTTTCCATTCAGACCCAGGATGGACTTGTATGGATGTATGTCTGACATTACACTTTGATATATAAAGCTGGTTTCTATCAAATATATTTCTGTTGGTGGCGGAGAATTTATTATGTTAGCTTAACACCCTTCTCGAGGACTAACGAGCTCAGAGGTTATGTAGTTGATTGTTACTAGTGATATATTCCCAATGTGGTAATGTGGAATGCTAAGTGTTGATCATTGGTTGATCGAAGCATGGCTTTTGTAAAAAGCGTAGCTTTATGGGACGAGACTTCATCGAACCTCACACCTAGGAAATGGTCGAAACAGGAAGGATGCGGCAAGGTTATGGGGGTCGCGCCCCTTAGGGTATGTACATTTCCTTCTGGATAAAAAGTGGTATTCTGTTATGGAGCCTAGATATTTTACTTATGTGGTTGTTAGAATTCGAGACGCCTTGGTAAAGGTTGGTTACGACCGGGGGATGGCATACTCATGACAGTTAGTTACCTAGTTACAGAGGTAACCCGGCCTTGTGTTGGCAGAGATCCGGTTAGGTTCTCGGGGTGTCCCTCCAGAGGCGTACCCATTCAGAAAGGAAGTTCCTTAGCCTTGACCATTTGTTGGAAATCCAATCTCTCAATACAAACCATGTACGGTTTTAGTTGTAGAACCTGCCATCTAACATGGTAGCTATAGTAGGCATACTATAATGGTACATATGCTGGCTAAGATTAATATTATACTTGCGAAATGTTTTTCCACACTATGCACTAATAATAATATCAAAGGATTTTTGCGTATCAAGCATATTCGATTGCTATAATGAGAAATCTCCCCCAAGTGTGCGATTGCATAATGTGTGTGGCGGGAGGCCTTATGGTAGTTTCATTTTCTGAAAGCATGAACGGATTTCTTTTCTTTTTGTTCAAATAACTGTTTTAAGTTCCCACACCAGTCCCATGACTAATTTGGAGTTTATTGTTCCCTTTTCTAAAATCTGGGTGCCCATAATTTTCCACACGGGCAGCCTAGAGTCAGGTTATCAGTAGAATTCTGGATGGATTGCTGTTGAGTTCAGGAGACAAGCTAGATGGCGAGACGTACTTCCGTACTTGATTATTATTCCGTTGTGTACTCAATTATGGGGACAAGTTTATATAACTGACCAATTTATTGTGAAACCGTTGTACTCTGATGATGTAATATATAAACAAATATAGTTCTTTTGTTTTAATGATTAGTCATCTACCTATTATATATTGTTCCGCTGTGATTGTAAGATTCTGATATTGTTTTCTATTTCTTCTTTTACTTTCTTCTTCTATCTTCTTCTTCTTTAACCCTAACGGTTCGGTTTTCCGACGTTCGATTGTTCGGTAGTTGATACAGTGGACGTATTAATGTCGATTTTCGGGCGTCGAAAAATTGGGTCGTTACACAAATTTTTTTAAACTATTTCTCAAAAATATATTTTTAGATAATATGATTTCATGTACAAATTTTCAAAATAAAAATCATTTGTATATAATATTAACAAATACGCGCTCATGTATACTCAAAAATCATTCTAGCGTGTTCCTAACCCAATCTCTAATAAGTTACTCATCCTAGGGTATTACTAACCCTATCTCTGATGAGACTTTAGCCCTACCAAAGCTACAGTGTTCGCTCAACCTAAGCTCTGATATCAAATGTGAGGACCCGTTTTCTTCGACTCTTGGAAATCGATAGTAATACATCCTCGGTATTTTCGTGCTGTAAATCCAAGTGCCTGATTGGTGGATTCTCAAGGGTAAGAATGAAAATAAAGACAAAATAGAACCTCACAATATTATTTCAACAAATAATCTTTACAGCGAAAATTAAATACATTCGTCAGAGTTTAAAAATGGACAATTATAAATATTTGTCCTCATAAAGGTGGCATATAATACTACTCAAGTGTGGTGGAAACAATCTTCAGAAAAATCTTCTAACTCCATGCTCTGAGCTCTTCCAGATTTCTTTAAACTAAACCTGACTACCAAGCCGCCCAGGGAAAATTAGGGCACCCAAAGTTTAGGAGAAAGGGAAAATAAACTCCGGGTCTGTCATGGGACTGGTGTGAGAAACTCAAGATACGCATTTTGAAAACAAAAGGTATCTCATAAGACCACCCCCACACATAAATACAGACGGGTTTTTACCTTATGATAAATAAAATATTTTCTATGAAAAATCATTTTATTCTATTTTTAATGAAATTCCTTTAAAAACATTTGCCGGTAAACTTATTAATCTTAGCCGAAATTATTACCATTATTAAAATCTGAATATGTTAGGCTGTACAAACAAAACTCTTACAAGGCTCGTTCGGGGAATTGATTTCCATACATTGGCAGGTAAGGGACTATCTTCCATACAGTACATCTCTAGAGGAATGTTCCGAGGATACAAAAAAAATCCTCCACATCTAGCAAGATCGGCCTATCCCTATTTGGCACTCATGCATGGCCTGGATAGAACCAAATATGACAACACCGTGGTCATAACCTACCTATCCGAGGACCCATTGCATACACCACATACTCGACAAATAGAGAGTAATCTAGAAAGGTGATGACCATACCCTAATGGTTGTGAACCACAGAGCCTTGCGGTGTATCCTGTTTAAGCCATTACCGGGCGATGAGGCCTGAGGTAGCGATCACATTTCACATAGCACATTCCATTTTGAATGCCACATTGCCATTCCATAGTCACACAACTGATTTCTACAAACATATAACTCCCGAGCTCGTATGTCTAAGGAAAGGGTGCTAAGCTAAGAGAAGGTTCCTTCTCCACCACCAAACAGATGATACGTTCATAGAGATCAATTTATTTAACTATAAATGCAACGTCGGATATTCATCCATACAAGTTGTCTAGGAACAGGACAAATCGAAGGCACTCTCCTACCACATCCTATTAGGAGTTACCCCTAGGATTAGTAGCGGGAAGTCCTTACATCGAAGATCTTAAATGAAGAACTACTGCCACATAATATGATATGGGAAATTTCCCCCGAGGGTAAGTGACAAGAAACCCTACATTCCATCTTCCAAATCAAATCCATATCTTCATTTCGAAAACGTAAATTGGTTCAAAGTGGTCTTCGGATAGGAATTACTCAAATCCGACCCCGATTCCTTCGAACCAATCATCTATAAAAATATGTTCTGTGAATAGGGAATCATTCTTTAATTGATTAATTTCTTTTTATCAAAATATCTTCTGGATATATATATATACATATATATGTATGTATGTATGTATATATATATGTATGTATGTATGTGTGTATATATATATATATATGTGTATGTATGTATGTATATATGTATATATATTTCTAAGACATTCTTTCTGGTATATACAGAATCATTAAACCTCTCTTATCAAATCCTTTGGTTACTTTAAACCTTTTTAAACTTGGAATAATTAGAAATCATTTCATTTTTCATTTAGGAAAATATTTACAAATCATTTCTTTTAAATCTTAGCATAAATTTCTTAATTCAAAACTCAAAATTTTGATTGAGTTAAAACCATGTTATCTAGGATATTAATCCAAAACCAGTTGTTTTAAGTGAGCAGAATTTATAGAAATCAACTAATTCTACTCAATATCAATTCCTGTATTCAACAAGTACTATCGGTGGAATAACGGTGATATCTCCTTTTACATTCCACTAATAGTATGAGTTCCCTCTTCGGGCTTTAACACCGAGTATAAGAAGATTATCTCCATAAAATCCAAGTTATTTATATTCGGAAAATCATATCCTTTATACTTTGGAAAATTTTGATCCAAGTAAATCAAATTTACTATTCCCTCCATCGGGCCAGTCTAGATAGCCAGGAAGAGCAGGAAACAGGTTTTTCAAACTCAAGCCTAGACACTATCTCTTTGCCACCTATAAGGCGGTCAAGTTATTTGATCGACTCTAAATCATTTAACATTAGGTCATTCCATAAATCCTTCAAATCATCTTTAAAATATATTATTGGTTATTTGAAAATATTTACAAAAGATTTGGAAAAGAATGGTTGCGTTTAAAACTATATTTCAAAAGTTATAGAAAAGTGCTGTGAAAAGTGCTACGAAAAGTGCTTTTTAAGCTATATTGATCAAAACGACTTTTAACATTTGGAAATTCATTTTTATAATTCAAATCACTTTTAAACCATTTTATAAAAATTTATAATTTATTTCATATTTTTAAACAATTTTAAAATATCATTTTCAAAGAAATCCTTATATGGATTCCAAACTACAAAACCACGATTTTTCCAAAAATTTGTTATGCTCATATCTCAAAATCTACTTATCGAAATCTTGATTTTCTTTCTTTATTTGAAAACTATGGATATAATAATTTGGAAAATTCTTATCTCGAAAAATTCCGAGCTAAATTTCATTCTATATACTCGTTTGACATTTATGGTGCGAAATCACGAACTACCGTTACGTGAGGCGCCTATTTTTGACTCAATTTTCAATTATCATTCAAACTTCACCAAAACACTTTCATATCTTTATAAAACATTTCAAACTCGTTTCTATACCATTTCAAAGAGGTTTAACATTCCATATACACCAATTCATTTAATAAAGGAAAGTGATTTCCTTAGTGCTTATCGACGTGTATTTCCGTGAGTTGCATATATGTTCAACATTCATATTAAACAACCTTCATCAACAATCATAATCAAACATATATAACATCCAATAACATATAATACTATAGTTTAGGAGTTTCTCAACTTCATTTTCCCAACGGGCTAGTCTAATATCGGCTATAGCTCCGCTACGATGGCTTTAAACTCCACGGAACCAAACTCATTGACTTTGAATGGGCTTCACAACCTAACAATACTCACGACCATAATGGTGTGAGGAGGAAGGCTCAACCAAAGGAAGAAAGGAGGGTGGCCGTTATTTTAGGAAGAGGAATGGAGGAGTATTGAGCTTGTTTTGAATTGGATTGATAATTTATATGCATTATATGATTTTAATTTTCTTTTGCCAAATATTTTTCCATAATTTTGTTAAGCATAGAAGCCATGAAAAGAAGCTTGAAGTGGGGAAGAAGATGATAAGAATATAGTGAAAAAATATGAGAAAGTGGATGGGTATTTATAGGAGAAAATTTAGAAAAAACTATCTATTGGCAAAATTACCATTTTTCCCTTGACCCACACCCCTCCTAGCCCCCTTACACGCACGACTCCCCTTCCCCCATGTGATGGTTATGTTTGAGGCGATGGTGGTGATGATGGTTGTAACGACCCGTAAATTTCAACTGTTTTAATAACGTAATTAGTTGAAATCTTGTGAAATTTTAAACGATAAAATTTTGAAATAAAAATTTAATATTTGGAATACGTCTAGTTAAACATAGCAACTGGTAAATTTTCGTCCGAAAATACGAAAGTTTATTTCGCGCGTAAATTCACTTCAATTTAATCAGTTAAAAAGCGGTGAAAATAAATTGTTTCCGAAACTTAAATATTTTTACATATAAAAATTCTAAACCATCTTCTGAGCAAGATGTCAGTTTGTCGTTTTTCCAAATTCGGACATCTTTGGCTCCGTCGATCTTATTTTTCAGCGTTTTTCTTGCATTTCCGCCAGTAGGAAAATTCGAATTTTATAAATTCAATCGTACCACTGATATCCGTATACCGTTTTGACCGTATCGTCGCGCTGATCTTTGTGGAATATTCGATTCGATGTTTTGAAGTCGTGTTCGTTATTGAATCGATAATCGATCTCGTATCAGTACGTATCTGTTCGTGAACTTTGGTTTCCACCTACCCACCTGTTCGAAACCCAACAGCCAATTGCTTTTATTACTGCCTGAATCACCGTGTCATTTCAATGGCCATATGCTTTTATTTTATTTAAGAAATCCAAGTTGGCTTTTGCAATTCCCACCGTTCAACGTATCGGTTCATTCATTGCATTGCCCAATTCCTTTTGTTCGTTCATTCATTTCCTTACCCATTTCTTTGTGGAACCTGGCATCATTTCTTCTTCCACTATCACAACCTACCTTCACCACTTACAACATGCGTACGGCACCCCTCTCCCCTCCATCACCTTTCCAATAGTGCCCCTCCTCCTGCCGTGCATCCCATGCATGACCATCACTTCACCTCGTAGCCTTGTCAACCACCACCGTGCCTCGAAAACCCCACCATCCTACAGCCCGCCTTCAAGACTTCTCCACCTGACGTGCCGCCACAACCGCGCACCCGCTCTTCCCTTGAACCCCGAGACCACAACGACCTCTTCCTTTCTAGTGTACGTAACCCAGCCTCCACCCACGTCTCCTTTTTCCCTGACCGGAGCCTTCCTCCATCAAACAACCATCACCGCCACTTCCGGCCTCAGCAACCACACCCCTGCCGCGTCTCCACTTCATGTCTACCCTACCCCTTTCACATGTCTACCAGCCATCACGTCTGCCTCCTCCCACAACAGCCGTATCCAACCTCCGTTGTGTCTTCCCGACCACCACCAATGATCGACCGAACCCTCAACATCATCATAGCCAAGCTTTCCTGTCGTCACCCATGGTCTTGATCAAAACAAGCATGGCAACCCATTGCTTTGCCTTGCCGTGAATACATGTATCGATAGGTAATATAAGTTATGGTAATATAATTTATGTTATTCATTGTTTCTCTCATTGATTTTCATATATATATATATCTACATATATATATATCTATATTGATATATGACAGTAAAGATATATATGTGTTTAAAATTTCGTGTGACTATCTGTTTTTAAAGGGTAATGTATTTATGAAATTAAATGGTGATTTTAAATTTATAGATCATGTGTGAGTTGCATATACAGGGAAGCACTATGTGTTATAGTAACAAACGAGCTTTATATCATAATTTAGATAGTATTGTATATATTTTATATGTTTTAAACCTGTCTGTTATATAAAATAAATTATGTGTTTTTGCGGTTGCATAGTATAAGAGTTGCGTGATTTTGTGACGAGAGGTTTCAAGTTTATATATTGATTTCTGACTTTAAGGTGATAATGCAAGTTTATGTGAGTTTATGTCTGTCTGTTTAAAAATTTAGTTGATAATGTACTAGTTAATAAGACGTTAGTTATATATATTATATGATATGTTAATATATATATTCGCACCTTGGATTCCAAAGGTAATACGTATGAAAGTATTTTGCATTTTTGTTGTGTAATTTTATATATGGTTGCGTGCACCTAGATGAGTCTGTAGACTATTATGTTACTAAGTTTTCGTTTACTTTTCTTGTACATTTATTTATTCTAACCCATATGGGTATATAAGTTTATTTAGCCTGTTTGGTTATAGAAAATATATTTACGCAACGCATATTTATACAGTGCATACGTGTATGTTTATATAAATCCTTGTTTACCAAGCTTATATTAGTTATATATATAAGTATGTTATATCTATATTCGAAATTTGGCTACTCTCTTGCTTTATGATTTGGCTTACTCTGTTATAATAATACAAATTTTTATTGAATGTGTTGTTTTAATATTTGAAGAAAAAAATTTATTTCATAATGATAATAATATGATTTTGTTTATATTAAACCGATTCTGATTCAGCTCATTAATCTCTGTTATCAGCTTTATTCATCGATCCGTGCCAATCTAGCATTGCTTTGAATTCGTAGCTCGCTTCCTCGTCAAATCTCTCTAACCTCGAAAGGTGAGCAATCACTCACGATTAACGTTCTTTTATTTATTAAATCTGATTTCAATTGAAACGACAATTGAAATATATTGCTGTTAGTTAATTACACTGTTATATATGCTACTACCTGTATCAGTTCACCTGTGATATCTGACACCATTATCTGTTAATTATTTATGTGATGATAATACAGTTTGGCTGATAATTGATTGATTGTTGATGTTTATATTGGACGTTAAATTGTTAATGTTAAAATGATAAATAGTATGAAATTGAACTTGATATAGGATAATTAAATGTTAAATTTGATTAACTGACATTTGTATAATATGACCCCTTTAACTGTTGAATTTATTGACACGTAGGATTTGTTTAATTATACTTTGAACCACTGAATGTATGATGTTAAATTAATGATGTATGGAACTGTAAATAGATGACAAGTGAAAAACTGTAATGTAATAATCTTTAATCTACATGAAATGATAGTGTAGATTCTAGAAATAATTATATTAATTCGTACAAATAACAATGCGAATTAATAGGGTTATTTCGGGATTATTTGAATTGATTATTGGATTGTTATTGATTGTTGTATTGCTTGTTTATTTACTTTGACACCATCCCAGTTATCACACTGCAAGTTCCCTTTGATATGTTTTGATTTTGAATTGAATTGGAATCGGGTTGAAATGATAAATACCCAAATTGAACTTTGACTTAGGATGGAAAATTAAATAAAAACCCGATTGGTCAATAATTTGATTTGAAAATAAACGAAGATTTTATTTGAATAAAGAATATGGTTTTGAAATGAAGTTGAAATTTGAATTTTTGATGAAAGGAAAATGGTAATATTTAATAATCTGAAACAAAAGATTTACAATGTAATCAATGAAAGAATGTTGTTTAATTTGAGAAATGATTGAATTGAGTTTGAAATGATTTAATAATTAAGTTTGAAATTATAATTAAGTTTGAAATTATTAAACTTTGAAATTATTTAATAATTAAGTTTTGAACTATTTAATAATGAATTATTAAATGATTAAATTGAATTGAAATTCTTTAATAAGAAAAATTGAACTTTTGAATAAGTGAATTTTACTTCGTAAAGAATTGAAATTGAGTTTCTTTATTAATTAAGTTTGGAAAATTATTTAAGGAAGTAAATAAGTGAAATTGGATTTCTTTAACAAAAATGAAATGTGATATTTTTGGAATTAATGTAAGACTTGTAATTGGAGAATTGATTTGACGAATTTAGTTTAATTCAAAATTGTAAGTTTTGTTTTAATGAAGTTGAACTTAAGAATTGATTAAATGAATTGGAAATTTAATAGAAATTGTTTTGAATGATAAAGTAACTTAACGAATATTGAATGAAACCGATAAATGAGTTTAAATTGATTTGAATGTTAAATCGAATTTATTTAAATGATTTCGGAATGAAACTTATATACGAACTTGAAACAATATTTGAATTGTTTTAAATAGAAATTGAAATTGAATTATAAGATTTTGAAACGGAAAATTGGAAGTTTTGAAACGAAAATTTGGAAATTGTTTTAGAAAGACAAATGAAATGTTGATTTACGAATTCTATTTGAAATTGAAATTGATTTGGTTTTTGAAATATATAAACGACCAATCAGTGTAATAATTACGGAAGTTATTAAAGAGACCGGGATCGGTAATGGATATACTCTCTATCTGAACCGAAACCACTTTAATAACTGTACGCGGAGTGTTGATCCAGAACGAAGTGGATGGTTTTGATGAACGCGTTGACTGAAGAACGAGAACTATTTTGGATGACCCTTGACATGACTAAAACAGGAGCCGCGCCGGGCCATTGAGGATCGCCATCTCTAGCGGACACACTTCTTCGATACCATATCTATTACTTTTGTGATTCGATTTGGGTGCACCCCTCGATTTGGGAGTGTTGTTTCGCGGTGTTGGGGTAGTAGCTGCTATGTCCAACATTAGTTCGGATCAGGCAACTACTAGTATCCTAGTTGGTATCGCCTCATGTACCTTGTCATACTGATTATCCTATTCGCGACCACTACGATTTTGATTTGTACCTTTAGTATATGGATTGCCCTCTGGTGACTTCCGGTTTTGGGGAAACTACGGTCTTGTATATGCTTTTGGGAATAAAAATGTGTTAAGGGTGGAATGGGCCATGACTTAACGCTATTTTGATATCTTCTTATATTACTGATAGACATTTTCTACTTAGCGTATATTACTACCTAGTAGATAGTTTAACGGATCCTTAAAGGATGGTTATTCCAAACATCCTTTGAGTTACTTGTATTTCAATTGTTATTTCACTTGAGTTGGATTTATTAATATAAGAATGTTAATCCTGACTCGAGTGTCTTGTGTTTTTGCTTTACGCTCGGGTCAGACTGAGTGATCCAGTATTCGAGACTCACCATTGGAGTTGGAGCTTTGCTTGAAGATCCAGCCATATATTCTGCTTTCAGTATTCGATGATTCCAGTGATGTATTCTGATTTTTATCTGATGTATCGTATTACTCTTCTGTTGTAAACTCTGATGTATTTTATATATTCATATAGTAGCTTCATGAACTACTATCTCTTTTATTTCCGCTGCATTTATTACTCTGTGTCTGTGATCTGTGATTATATCTATTTACTGTATATGTTCAGTTTTGCCAAATTTAAATTAACAACGCGGTATTTTGAGCAATTCAACTCCGGCATGAGTGTCTACCTATACACTTATAATGGACGCGAATGGTCCAAAATATCGGGTCGTTACAGTTGGTATCAGAGCTTTGGTAGCTCTAGGCAAAACTCAACATATAGGGTAAATGTATCTACAGAATCACTCTCATTCGAGTTTCAATCTCTTCCTTTGACTCGATCCCTTTGAATTTTGGAACGTCCCCTGCAGTTCCAAAAATTCATTCGTGTCCCTCACTATTCGTCTTCTTTCAATTATGGATCACCCCATAACTCCATTTTGAATGATATTTATAATAGATCGACGGTCTCGCAAATCTTAGAATGATTCGTAAAAGAGCAAAACTCCTTTATAATAGACATCGATTTACCGGAGATTTCTGTATCCTCGGTTTACGATGCTATCTATCTCCTGCTATACCTGAATTCTATTTCTTGAGATCGAATGTCGATTTACCTCGGAGTTCAGCATCGGTCTTATTCTTGAAGTTACGGACGACCCGGTTAAGGTTGCCCGTGAATTAAATAAACCCATCCATCCCCTTATTGTGGTAATTGAATTATCTTATCTTTTGTTTCACACTTATTTTTGAATCAAAATTCTCTTTGATTTAAGTCAGCAAAAATTTGAATCCCTATTCTTATTTTGAAAATTCATTCCTGTATCGTCGAGCAAAGAAATGTATTTGTAAACTAATATATAAATGTTTTAATATATGTTGTGTTGTTTGAGTTGTTGATGTTGATTTGGGTTTCCGATCGATTCGTCTGATCAATGCTATCAATAGGATTTCCAAAACACTAGAACAGAGCAAACTGACACAATATTATTTTCAAAATTTGGAAAATGAAATAAAATTTGTTTGATTATATTGTGAAAATATAAGTAAAAATTTTCTGGAATTTAATAGGTTAATTAAATTGTTTGTTTGAAATGATAATATTTGATTTTCATTTATTGTTCTAAATAAATTATAAACTTGGTTTATAAATTGATTTTGTAAATTTAAAATGAATTAAATCAAGAATTTGGGAATTTAATTTACAGTGATTTCAAGCTTTGGTTTTTAAATTTTTAAAAAATATATTATTGAAGGTATTTTCAAATAGAAATCGTTTTTAATGAATTTAAAAATGTTGAAATCAGTGCTCTTCTCTTTGTCGCTGGAAAATAATTTCGGTGATGGCGGCCGCATCATCGACATTCATTTTCGAGTTTCGAAGTGGAGAAACTATTCTGTAGCTTTGCTACGATTTTGTTTTGAAAAATATTTGATCTAAATTTCTTCAGTATATTTTGATTTACATATATATAGGTATCCTATTTTAAAAAAATTAATTTGATTTGATGTAAATATATTATATATATCTCTAAATTGTTTAAAGTTAATCGGAAATCTAATTCTTAAATTTTGTTAAAGGATGATTTTAAATTATAAATAAAACCAAAATTTGGAATAAATATTTAAACTTGAATAATTGAATTGGGAAAATTTTATTTGTATATTGTTCAACTGCATTCTAAATACGACTTACCTAAATCGTTCAAAAGTTGAATATGTAATTGGATAATATATAAGACAAATTGAATTTATAAATAAAAATGAGTGTTTATAATAAATGTTATACACTAAATTTTGATTATAAAGATGTTAATAGAGTTAGATAGAATAATAAGTAAACTCAGTTAATAATGAAATAAATTTGTTTTGAAAGAATTAATAAATTTGTTTTGGAAGAATTAATAAATTAAAATTTGATCAACATATGAAATACCTTGAATTTAATAGAAATTAATAGATGTAAATTAATTTAAATCGAAACTTTTATGTTTTAAATTAATTTATATGGTTTAAATATATGTAATAAGATATATTAAGTGAAATAAACTTAACAATAATTTGGAATAAAGGAGAATTTAATTGCTGAAAAAAAATATGATTATAATAAAAGACTATTCAAATTTATGGTTTTAGAAATTATAAATTTAAGAAAATGGGAGAATAAGATAATGAATTTAGAAATAGTTGAGATTGATTTTGGTGAAATCAAATGGATTAAACCAATTATTGAATATCAATTAATTTGAATTTATATGGTTTAAATTAATTGTTATTTTGTATTTCAAATCTGTTTTCTTTCTGGTTGTTTCTATTCTCCTACCTCGTTCCTTTTCGGGGACGAAAAGTTTGAGTGGGGGAGAGTGTAACGACCCGTAAATTTCAACTGTTTTAATAACGTAATTAGTTGAAATCTTGTGAAATTTTAAACGATAAAATTTTGAAATAAAAATTTAATATTTGGAATACGTCTAGTTAAACATAGCAACTGGTAAATTTTCGTCCGAAAATACGAAAGTTTATTTCGCGCGTAAATTCACTTCAATTTAATCAGTTAAAAAGCGGTGAAAATAAATTGTTTCCGAAACTTAAATATTTTTACATAGAAAAATTCTAAACCATCTTCTGAGCAAGATGTCAGTTTGTCGTTTTTCCAAATTCGGACATCTTTGGCTCCGTCGATCTTATTTTTCAGCATTTTTCTTGCATTTCCGCCAGTAGGAAAATTCGAATTTTATAAATTCAATCGTACCACTGATATCCGTATACCGTTTTGACCGTATCGTCGCGCTGATCTTTGTGGAATATTCAATTCGATGTTTTGAAGTCGTGTTCGTTATTGAATCGATAATCGATCTCGTATCAGTACGTATCTGTTCGTGAACTTTGGTTTCCACCTACCCACCTGTTCGAAACCCAACAGCCAATTGCTTTTATTACTGCCTGAATCACCGTGTCATTTCAATGGCCATATGCTTTTATTTTATTTAAGAAATCCAAGTTGGCTTTTGCAATTCCCACCGTTCAACGTATCAGTTCATTCATTGCATTGCCCAATTCCTTTTGTTCGTTCATTCATTTCCTTACCCATTTCTTTGTGGAACCTGGCATCATTTCTTCTTCCACTATCACAACCTACCTTCACCACTTACAACATGCGTACGGCAGCCCCTCTCCCCTCCATCACCTTTCCAATAGTGCCCCTCCTCCTGCCGTGCATCCCATGCATGACCATCACTTCACCTCGTAGCCTTGTCAACCACCACCGTGCCTCGAAAACCCCACCATCCTACAGCCCGCCTTCAAGACTTCTCCACCTGACGTGCCGCCACAACCGCGCACCCGCTCTTCCCTTGAACCCCGAGACCACAACGACCTCTTCCTTTCTAGTGTACGTAACCCAGCCTCCACCCACGTCTCCTTTTTCCCTGACCGGAGCCTTCCTCCATCAAACAACCATCACCGCCACTTCCGGCCTCAGCAACCACACCCCTGCCGCGTCTCCACTTCACGTCTACCCTACCCCTTTCACATGTCTACCAGCCATCACGTCCGCCTCCTCCCACAGCAGCCGTATCCAACCTCCGTTGTGTCTTCCCGACCACCACCAATGATCGACCGAACCCTCAATATCATCATAGCCAAGCTTTCCTGTCGTCACCCATGGTCTTGATCAAAACAAGCATGGCAACCCATTGCTTTGCCTTGCCGTGAATACATGTATCGATAGGTAATATAAGTTATGGTAATATAATTTATGTTATTCATTGTTTCTCTCATTGATTTTCATATATATATCTACATATATATATATCTATATTGATATATGACAGTAAAGATATATATGTGTTTAAAATTTCGTGTGACTATCTGTTTTTGAAGGGTAATGTATTTATGAAATTAAATGGTGATTTTAAATTTATAGATCATGTGTGAGTTGCATATACAGGGAAGCACTATGTATTATAGTAACAAACGAGCTTTATATCATAATTTAGATAGTATTGTATATATTTTATATGTTTTAAACTTGTCTGTTATATAAAATAAATTATGTGTTTTTGCGGTTGCATAGTATAAGAGTTGCGTGATTTTGTGACGAGAGGTTTCAAGTTTATATATTGATTTCTGACTTTAAGGTGATAATGCAAGTTTATGTGAGTTTATGTCTGTCTGTTTAAAAATTTAGTTGATAATGTACTAGTTAATAAGACGTTAGTTATATATATTATATGATATGTTAATATATATATTCGCACCATGGATTCCAAAGGTAATACGTATGAAAGTATTTTGCATTTTTGTTGTGTAATTTTATATATGGTTGCGTGCACCTAGATGAGTCTGTAGACTATTATGTTACTAAGTTTTCGTTTACTTTTCTTGTACATTTATTTATTCTAACCCATATGGGTATATAAGTTTATTTAGCCTGTTTGGTTATAGAAAATATATTTACGCAACGCATATTTATACAGTGCATACGTGTATGTTTATATAAATCCTTGTTTACCAAGCTTATATTAGTTATATATATAAGTATGTTATATCTATATTCGAAATTTGGCTACTCTCTTGCTTTATGATTTGGCTTACTCTGTTATAATAATACAAATTTTTATTGAATGTGTTATTTTAATATTTGAAGAAAAAAATTTATTTCATAATGATAATAATATGATTTTGTTTATATTAAACCGATTCTG
This sequence comes from Allium fistulosum, assembly GCA_030737815.1. Classification (NCBI taxonomy): domain Eukaryota; kingdom Viridiplantae; phylum Streptophyta; class Magnoliopsida; order Asparagales; family Amaryllidaceae; genus Allium; species Allium fistulosum. The sequence continues at coordinate 173,344,163 of CM060907.1, forward strand.
ATTCAGCTCATTAATCTCTGTTATCAGCTTTATTCGTCGATCCGTGCCAATCTAGCATTGCTTTGAATTCGTAGCTCGCTTCCTCGTCAAATCTCTCTAACCTCGAAAGGTGAGCAATCACTCACGATTAACGTTCTTTTATTTATTAAATCTGATTTCAATTGAAACGACAATTGAAATATATTGCTGTTAGTTAATTACACTGTTATATATGCTACTACCTATATCAGTTCACCTGTGATATCTGACACCATTATCTGTTAATTATTTATGTGATGATAATACAGTTTGGCTGATAATTGATTGATTGTTGATGTTTATATTGGACGTTAAATTGTTAATGTTAAAATGATAAATAGTATGAAATTGAACTTGATATAGGATAATTAAATGTTAAATTTGATTAACTGACATTTGTATAATATGACCCCTTTAACTGTTGAATTTATTGACACGTAGGATTTGTTTAATTATACTTTGAACCACTGAATGTATGATGTTAAATTAATGATGTATGGAACTGTAAATAGATGACAAGTGAAAAACTGTAATGTAATAATCTTTAATCTACATGAAATGATAGTGTAGATTCTAGAAATAATTATATTAATTCGTACAAATAACAATGCGAATTAATAGGGTTATTTCGGGATTATTTGAATTGATTATTGGATTGTTATTGATTGTTGTATTGCTTGTTTATTTACTTTGACACCATCCCAGTTATCACACTGCAAGTTCCCTTTGATATGTTTTGATTTTGAATTGAATTGGAATCGGGTTGAAATGATAAATACCCAAATTGAACTTTGACTTAGGATGGAAAATTAAATAAAAACCCGATTGGTCAATAATTTGATTTGAAAATAAACGAAGATTTTATTTGAATAAAGAATATGGTTTTGAAATGAAGTTGAAATTTGAATTTTTGATGAAAGGAAAATGGTAATATTTAATAATCTGAAACAAAAGATTTACAATGTAATCAATGAAAGAATGTTGTTTAATTTGAGAAATGATTGAATTGAGTTTGAAATGATTTAATAATTAAGTTTGAAATTATAATTAAGTTTGAAATTATTAAACTTTGAAATTATTTAATAATTAAGTTTTGAACTATTTAATAATGAATTATTAAATGATTAAATTGAATTGAAATTCTTTAATAAGAAAAATTGAACTTTTGAATAAGTGAATTTTACTTCGTAAAGAATTGAAATTGAGTTTCTTTATTAATTAAGTTTGGAAAATTATTTAAGGAAGTAAATAAGTGAAATTGGATTTCTTTAACAAAAATGAAATGTGATATTTTTGGAATTAATGTAAGACTTGTAATTGGAGAATTGATTTGACGAATTTAGTTTAATTCAAAATTGTAAGTTTTGTTTTAATGAAGTTGAACTTAAGAATTGATTAAATGAATTGGAAATTTAATAGAAATTGTTTTGAATGATAAAGTAACTTAACGAATATTGAATGAAACCGATAAATGAGTTTAAATTGATTTGAATGTTAAATAGAATTTATTTAAATGATTTCGGAATGAAACTTATATACGAACTTGAATCAATATTTGAATTGTTTTAAATAGAAATTGATATTGAATTATAAGATTTTGAAACGGAAAATTGGAAGTTTTGAAACGAAAATTTGGAAATTGTTTTAGAAAGACAAATGAAATGTTGATTTACGAATTCTATTTGAAATTGAAATTGATTTGGTTTTTGAAATATATAAACGACCAATCGGTGTAATAATTACGGAAGTTATTAAAGAGACCGGGATCGGTAATGGATATACTCTCTATCTGAACCGAAACCACTTTAATAACTGTACGCGGAGTGTTGATCCAGAACGAAGTGGATGGTTTTGATGAACGCGTTGACTGAAGAAAGAGAACGATTTTGGATGACCCTTGACATGACTAAAACAGGAGCCGCGCCGGGCCATTGAGGATCGCCATCTCTAGCGGACACACTTCTTCGATACCATATCTATTACTTTTGTGATTCGATTTGGGTGCACCCCTCGATTTGGGAGTGTTGTTTCGCGGTGTTGGGGTAGTAGCTGCTATGCCCAACATCAGTCCGGATCAGGCAACTACTGGTATCCTAGTTGGTATCGCCTCATGTACCTTGTCATACTGATTATCCTATTCGCGACCACTACGATTTTGATTTGTACCTTTAGTATATGGATTGCCCTCTGGTGACTTCCGGTTTTGGGGAAACTACGGTCTTGTATATGCTTTTGGGAATAAAAATGTGTTAAGGGTGGAATGGGCCATGACTTAACGCTATTTTGATATCTTCTTATATTACTGATAGACATTTTCTACTTAGCGTATATTACTACCTAGTAGATAGTTTAACGGATCCTTAAAGGATGGTTATTCCAAACATCCTTTGAGTTACTTGTATTTCAATTGTTATTTCACTTGAGTTGGATTTATTAATATAAGAATGTTAATCCTGACTCGAGTGTCTTGTGTTTTTGCTTTACGCTCGGGTCAGACTGAGTGATCCAGTATTCGAGACTCACCATTGGAGTTGGAGCTTTGCTTGAAGATCCAGTCATCTATTCTGCTTTCAGTATTCGATGATTCCAGTGATGTATTCTGATTTGTATCTGATGTATCGTATTACTCTTCTGTTGTAAACTCTGATGTATTTTATATATTCATATAGTAGCTTCATGAACTACTATCTCTTTTATTTCCGCTGCATTTATTACTCTGTGTCTGTGATCTGTGATTATATCTATTTACTGTATATGTTCAGTTTTGCCAAATTTAAATTAACAACGCGGTATTTTGAGCAATTCAACTCCGGCATGAGTGTCTACCTATACACTTATAATGGACGCGAATGGTCCAAAATATCGGGTCGTTACAATGGTATTGTAAGGCGAGTTAATGTTTGCATTTTGGTTATTAAGTATTAAGTTTTAGGAAATTATTTTAATATTTTATAATATGTATATATTTAAGTGTTCATGTATACATATATATGTTATGATGTGAATGTGACATGTATATGCATGTACATGTATATGCACAAGGGATAACAACATTTCAGATGGCTTCAAACAACTTTTGTTTGTTAAATCGTTGAAAACTAGGAAATCGATTATCGGTCACATTTTCATTTATTAATTTATATACATATATTTGTAAACAAAATTTGAAATTAAATTTCTTATCATTTTTAATAAATTAAAAAGATCACATTTCATTTATAAAATTATATAAATTAATATTAATAACCGTTTACGAAAATCGTTATTATATCGATAAAGCGATATGACTTTCATATATTTTCAAATCAACTATATGTGTTTATAAAACTAATAGAAATGATTTATCAACACTTTGTAACTATTAAAATGAATTATAACCTTTTTAAAATCATTATTTGGATAATTATAATAATTATTAAATCGTTAAATCTCAATTTAATTTAATTAATCAATTATTAAATTTAAAGGCATTACTAACAATGTCAAAAACACATTTTATTTCAAAAATAAAACAATTGATTTTATTCCATATTCTTGTTTAATTATAAATTAAGCATATGTATCCAGCCTTGTATGTGACATTTTATAATTATAGAGCTATTTATTGATAAAACGCTTTCGGTCATTTTATCGATTTAAATTTTAAGGAAAATATTTTTGTAAATATCTATTCAAAATAGGATTATTATTATTCAAAATAATATTATTTCTATTATCCACCCTTTATTTAAATAACTTTAAAAATTATTATATTTTATCAAGGTGATAAATTTGCGGATCGTTACATAATACCTATTAAATAGGTAGTTCCTCATCATTTAATACATAACCCAAGGCGGGTCCCTCAGAGGTTTTCCTTAACTGACATCGTAAGAGATCCCAACATGCCACTTAGTACTTCTTATATGGAGAGTGGCAGACCCTACAATAGTCGCTTAATACCCCTAACTTGAAGTGGACCCCTTCAAAGATCCTCTCTTATCGTATTCAAAACATGACTATAACCCCTACCTAAACTATGACATCTCATATTAATCCGACAATTCGTAGGTACCGGCGGTCAGATTAGCCGGAGTCGATTGAGGTTATTTATTATAGGCAATGTCTCACATCAGTCCCCAAAGTTACACTATTAGTTGCCAGATTTAACTGGGCAGGCTTCTTTGTACTTTAGAAGGACCTCGAATCCCTATAACTTAGTCATACTTCTTTCCAATTTCATACTACTATATATACACTAATTGTATATGTACTATCTTACGACAATTAAAACTAAAGTCCATATAAAGGAAATCTTCCATTACACCTTTAATTATGAGTTACTTTCCATAATTATCATTAACTACCTCTCTAAGGTATTTAACACTATTTACTAACCTATTAGTTATATTCAATATGATCAATACGCCATTACAATTACGTTAATAATAATAATAATATATATATATATATACGCACACACACACGTACGACATCTAAGGTTCAAGTAAATATTCCTAATCATGCATAAATTAATTCGCTCGCTAAATTAATTAAAATGTCAAACTCATACAAGTCCAAAACTCTAAACAAAAATAACTAATATCCTTAGCCCACATAGCTAGACTTGTGTATAAAAAAATGGAACAATACCAAACTTATCCCATATTAACTTAGTAGAATTAACTCCTTTATTTCAGGGAAACTACTATTACCATTTAAACCTTTTATATTTTATTCAACTTTTTCATATACCACCTTGGAGTGAATAAGGAATTCATACTTATTAATTTACAGAAATAGGTGGTGCAAACTACAAATAGTCAAATTCATACTTTGCAAACCATTTCTAACGTTATTTACTATTAAAACCCTTTAACACTACTAGAGAAATCAAAAGAGATGAAGTGGAATAGATTATAAATTTTTTAAATCTTAAACACAAATCTAATTCTATTAGGTTAATACAAAACAATTGACAACATAATCATGGATTGACATTTTACTTGTGGAAATATTGGGGGTTTTAGTGATATGTTTTCGTATACCAAAATTTTCCTAGGCATATACCAAATCCAAATATATACTACACAGTTTCTAAAATAGGAAAGACTAGAATTTCCACTCGCTAATAATTGTCTGCTTCTTAATTGGATTTAATTCACACCACTCCTATATCTCTTTCAGATCTCCTTTTTTGAAATATACAACAAGTGGATTGTATATAGATTAGATTAGATCTAGAATCAGAAACTAGAGAGAAATAGAATTATAAACCAAATAACTAAAGATCTAAATTGCTTACCTAAAAATCCTAACTAATTCTGAAATCTAAAGAAGAAGGAATCTGGTAGAGCTTCGATGTCGATACCAAAATTTTATGAAGAAAAGCGAGAAAGCTAGGCCTCTATTTATAGAGGTGAAGAGGTATTAGCACCGTCGGATCAAAATAATTAAATCTAGACCGTTCAAGCCCAGGTTTTCCTAGCCGCCATACAACCACCGTGGGACCACTAATACTCCAACGGTTGACCGCTTGTTACTAGTGGTCAAAAAGTCCTTTGCGGGGACCACTGATTTCTTATGTGTATTTATTTTTATTAGTTATTATTTATTACCTACTTAATTACCAGTTACCATTAACTAGGCTTAACCCTTAAACTTCTTGTGTTAACTTTTCAAATTCCAATTTAAATTTTTTAAATTATTACTCGTTTGAATCATTTTAAATTCAAAAACTTGAAATGTCCATAACTTCTCCATTTGAACTCCGATTAGAAAAGTTTATATATGAAAATTGATCAAATAACCGCCATGGATGCTATTGTACAGCTTCCATGGACAAATTCTGATATTTACAAAAGTTTCATTCTTAGCCTTTTTTAGTTATTAATTTCTTATTAAATTTTATGGGGTGTTACACACTCTATGTTTTAGAGCGTATTTGGCAAGATTCAAACTTGTTCCTAAAGAAGATTGCAAACTCCTCCAAAATTCACTAGTGAACAAAGGATCTCTATCACTGACAATGTTAGCCGAAACCTCATGAAGTCGCATCACTTCCTTGACATAAATCTATGCTAGAGATGTTGCAGTGTTATTACTCTTATCGGTAATAAAATAAACCTATCATTTATAACCTAAAAGCTCTATTGCCTCTTTGGCTCTTAGGGAACCATCTAGAAAGTCCATCGATATATGATCTCATTTCCAATTGGAATCTCCCATGGTGATAACAATCCTCTGAGCTCACCTTACTTAGCCTTAATCCTTTGGCATATCAAACATCTAAAAACAAATTCAATGACTCTCTTTTCATCCTTTAACAATAGAAAATTCCCTTCATATCTCTATACATCTTAATCCCTTCAAGGTGAATGGTGACACTTCGCAAGCTTTGGGATTAAAGTATACTAAACTAATTTTCTCATTAACTTCCTATCTTACCTACGGTTTATTGCTAGTTAAGTGTCCTTATGAGATTTCCTCATTTACGTTGTTTCCCAATTTGTATATATTTATTTAGCAGTCTAATCCTATACATAAAATCAACATAGTGATAAAATAGGAGCATATGTTATACCATATTGAACACTTTAATTTCCAAAAAGAGACGACTAGAGATTACAACCTAATAACTCTAAAATAAAATTTTGCTAGAAGCTGCTATTAATCATCAACTAATGTTAATGATGTTAGGGTCCAAATGCTGAAATGACCCTCTCTTTTCATACCTAAATTTGTAAGGATTTTTTTTACATAGAGATATATATATATATCTATATATTCATATATATATTTCTGAAGCCTAGAGTCATTTTTTTTCTTTTTATCTATACAACTTATCCAGGATCAAAATCTTTACCAATATAAATATATCAGTGTATTCATAAGGATATGCACATACATGTGAAGATGCATGTGCCTCTCTTGTTTGAATCAGAGCTCCGATAAACAAGAGGATAATTTGATTGATTAAATTTAATCAATCCACACATAGTTCAATTTAATTCATACAATAAAATTTCATCCATATAGGTAACAACATGATTTTTAACCTTTGATTGCTTGCTGGATTCTCAATGAAGTGTAATTCCTATAAACAATATATTTGTGTTATGATTACCCATAAATTGATGGTGTAGTGCCTATGCTGTGAAAAATGATAGAAGTTTATATCATTATCCATGTTTGATTTTCTTATAAAATCTGCCTAGAGTACAATCTCTTTTTTGGAATATTTTTAAGTGAGATATCATATTTCAAAATCTTGATTCTTTGATGCCATGGTGCTAAGCTAAATGAAATGCAAACATGAGTGAGTTTCCTGAGACCATGGGTACCCAGAAAAACATGGTTCAACCAGACTCTTTGTTCTGGTATAACTCATAGGGTCTTTAAAATACATTTTGATCAAAGCCTTAGTGAAAAGGAATTCAGACTCATGCTAAAATACAAGGATAACTGGTGTGCTAATATCAGAACAAAACATATTTAAATGTGCATATATTTATCCAACTGTTATGGTCATGGCTTTCAACTCCTATATTACAGAATTTTCCTTTATTCAAAAACAAGGTATAAAACATTTTCGTAGAACAAATTGAATTAGGGAAACATTGCAGACACATAAGTACATTTTCCCTGTGCCTATCAACTCTTGTATGCAAATGTTATGATGGAAGAATAGATCATATAGTTTACTGAGACTCATCTATCCATATTTCCCAAAACTTAACCCTTTTCAAAGACTCAAGATTGACTAATACATTTATAAAATGTAACCACCCTTTTTATCATGGAGTTCTTGCTCTGATTTACTTACAAAATCATAGGTTAGCTTCTTTAACTTTTCAGATAATCACTAAATTTATAAACTCAAATTACAAGAAAATTCCTTATCAAAACACTTAGCAAAATATCCATCCAACATTCAGTACTTAATACAAGTGACAATTTAAAAGTATCAATACATGCAGATTTCATCTTTTAAGCTCTTATCTAACTAATTTTAGCATGCTATAATCTTCTTCTCAAAGCCTTGCTCCTACTCCTACTTAGTTTCTGCAGTCCCTGAAAATGCATTTGAGGCTGCCGCATATTAAATGAGACACCCCATATGCCATTAGCACACTAGGGTCAGACACATGTCTGGTATGAGAAAATCCACTAAAACAATTTGTAAATCATATTAAAGTTGAAACATGTATATATATAACTTTGCCTTTAGAAAAACAAATAAGTCATGGTGTGCATGTTCTGTGTCAGTGTGCATGTGCACACTTGAATCTTTCTTTCCAGAAACCTCATAAAGATGTGGAATAAGCATACATTCATACAAATCAGTCAAAATCAAGTAAGCATGCATACAAAAATAGGGAAATCACAAAAATGAATTAAATCATTTATTCCCTACTCAGATTTCATTCCAGGAAAACTCTAGTTCCTCCTTATATCAAATTTTCTCACATTGATGTGTTTTTCTATCTTGGTCTCATCTGCAATTATATGAATCAATGGACACATTGTAATGGACTAATTCACTCCATTACACAAAGATCTCAGGACTTAAACAAGCCATGTGTCAACTTGTATTACTCAAGAACACAAGTCATTCCTGTAGTGCTTTTGACCCCCATTTCCTAATCAGTTTTTAAGTTAATAATAACTCTTTTGATTTTTCATGACTAAACCATTCAGTGAATCATTTCACTAAAACAAACATTCATGTCATAGCATTCCCTATCATTCATAACCAAAAAAAGGCAAACAGGCAATTTAACATAGGTGCCTATTAAATAAGATTCTGCATACATATACATATATATATATATATATATATATTCTTGCATTTTAAAAGGGGTATAGACAACTAACATTGGCTTATGGCTCTTGGGAGAGTTTTTCTTTTTGCAAACATCTGTGCTTAAGTTAAACTCAGAATGACCAAGTTTCACTGAATCACAAAATTTATTTACTATGTATATGATTATTTTTATATTTTCATTGAATTAGGAGCATCAGCACATAGGCAACCCTATTGCACCCCTAATTCCTTTTTGTCTCAAGCCTCATCACTTATACATAAGTATATTGTAGCTCAACATGTCTCTATTTTCTGGGTTGTGCCAAAACCAACACTACTTGCCTATATTCATCATTTGATTCTCTGGGTATTTACTTATTTTTATAAATATTAACATATCAGAGAGATCTGGGTTTTTAAAAACGTATATATACTAATAATACTTAGAACTTTCATAAACAGGCAGAACAACCAATTAAAGATCAAAGCATTTTCATCTCTGAAATCAAAGATAGTCAATCACATATGAAAATACATTTTTAAGAAAAATTAACTTATAAACTGGCTGCCTTCATTAGGACTTATTGCCTTAGATTTTGAGTGAGTTTTCTCACCTAGCTCTCTTTCACTTCTCAGTTGATTGATAAGCTTTTGCCCTCAGACCCTTTTCTTCACTTGTTTTATATTTATGTGATATTTTTTTTTCAAGAGCTATCAGGGAAGGAGAGAAGGTTCCTCATATCACTGCTTATTTATGCAGGGTTCTCCTTAGGGATTAAGGTGCTAGCTAAAGTCATTTTTGCCCATCAGAAATCATGCCATTTGCATTTTGTTTAAACCCAAAATCTTACCCTCCCCGGCTCAAGTTTGTGAAGAGAAAAGTGGTTATATCCTTTTGGTTATTTTCAGAAATTTTTCTTTTCCAGAAAATACTTTTCCTCTTGTCTACTATCATGCTAAAAGTGTGACTTGATTTCCATTAGTTATTATATATATATATATATCAATTATTCTTCCTAATTCTGCCTATACAAAACATATCTCTATTTTATCTTATTTTCTATTTTTCTCTTTCACTTAAATAGCATGTACTTCCCTTATTTATTTATAAAAGGATTACTCATTTTATATCTTCATTCCTTTCTTTCTGCCTATAATTTAAAATATATTTGTGTATTTTTATTTTTATTTTACTGGTTTGAACTCTGGTATTTGATTAGCATAAATATATGTATATATAAGTCTTACAGAAATAATTAGTACACACACACACACACACATATATATATATATGTGTGTGTGTGTGCAGTTAAAGCGCTCGGCAGATTCAAAGCGGTGGAGGTGCAAAAAGTCATAGCGGGGATACAGCGAGGATATAGCGGGATATAGCGGATGGCTCTAAAATAGCATATAAAACTCGTACTTGAAGTTTATACAAATATATAAATGGTAATCAAATGAAAAATTATCATTCAATTGAATTATAATTAATACATAAATAATTTTAAATAAAAACACGTGCGAATATACTTTAAATAAACGTAAATCTGTTATATAACATAATTGAATTTAGTAGAATATTAGAGTATTTTCATTTCTGAAAATATATTAAAAATTAAATCAAATAAATTAGTTTCATAATTTTTATAATGTATAAATGCAATTTTTCAATTCATTTTATTAAAGAAGATATAGCGGAAATAGCGGAATATAGTGGGAATAACGGGATATATCGGAAATAGTGGGGCTTAAAGCGGAAAGGCTATATTTTGGGGCTATATGGAAATATCGTAGCGGTAGAAATCCGCTATGAGATATAGCGGGGTAATAGCGGGGCATTAACTACACAGATATATATATATATATATATATATATATATACATACACATTATTTTTACTGAACACATATGCACATGTACACTCAAATACAATCAGTAGCATATATGTATGTATATATATATATATTTATTCATATAGCTTTTTAAGGATTTATTCTATTTATCTGTATATATATATATATATATATTTATACCCATCAACATATGTTCATTCATATCATTCAGAAATTAAGCTTCAATTCATGTGTATTTCTTGTGCACACATGTACACACATACAGTTACACCATATCAAGCCATATCAATTCCCCTTTAAAATTGGTTTAAAAATTATTTTAAACTTATTTATAATTTCAAAATAAATTCCTAAAATCTTGGGTCATTACATACACCCCACCTTTTTAGAAATTGTGTCCCACAATTTTCCTAAGCTTAAATCAATTTTAAACTTAATTCAAAGAACAAATACATTCTCAACCAAATAGATTTTTAGTTCTATCACAATAACTAAAAATACATGCATCCAAAAGGAAAGCAAATTAAAAATCAGAATTACCTTTAATCTGAAAATAGCTTAGGGTAGTTCATCCTAACTTTGTCTTCTGATTCCCATGTGCAATCACTAAGATCAAGACTCCACTGTACCTTCACAAGTTTCAGTGATTTATTCCTCAACTTCTTCACATCCTTTGCCAAAATTCCCACTACAACCTTTTCATAAACCAAATTAGGATTTATTTGCACTTGGGTTGGGGTCTCAAGAATTTCTGCCTTGTCATGTACCTACCTTCTCAATTGTGATACATGAAAAACATCATGCATCCCTTGCATGTTTTTTGGTAATTCCAACTTGTATGCCAAGGAACCAATTCTTTCCAGAATTTTGTATGGCCCAATATATCTTGGGGTTAACTTGCCTTGTTTCCCAAATCTCAGTACATTTTTCATAGGTGAGATTTTGATGAAAATAAAATTTCCTACTTCATATTCCACCTGCTTCCTTTTCATGTCTGCAAATTTCTTTTACCTATCTTGAGCCGCTGCCATTCTTCTCCTTACCAACTCAATTTTCTCTTTAGTTTCTTGTATGTACTCAGGCCCTAAAATAGCTCTTTCCCCTGCTTCTACCCTACATACAGGTGACAAACATGGCTTGCCATATAAGGCTTCAAATGGAGCCATCCCTGTGGTGCTTTGATAGCTGTTATTGTATGTAAATTCAGCTAAATGGAGATAGTATTCCCAGTTGCCTCAAAAATCCAGTGCACATGCCCTTAACAAGTCCTCTAGAACTTTGTTCACCACCTCATTCTGCCCATCTGATTGTGGATGGTAGGCAGTGCTTAAGCATAATTCACTTCCCATGGCTTCTTGAAAACTTTTCCAGAACCTTGATGTGAAGATGGTATCCCTATCACTCACAATAGTTTTGGGAATGCCTTGCAATCTTACCACCTCTCTCACAAATACTTGTGCTAACTTTGGTGCATTCCTTTCTGATTTGACTGGGATGAAATGTGCCACTTTAGTTAGCCTATAACCTATCAACCATATACTTGTGTTTCCTCTTTTAGATCTAGGCAGTCCATCTATGAAATCCATAGATATATCTTCCTATTTCCACTGTGGTATACTAAGAGGTTGTAACAACCCTGATGGCTTTTGTGTTTCAGCCTTGACTTGTTGGCAAGTCATACATCTTGCAATATATTTGGCTACATCTGATTTCATTCCTTTCCACCAAAAATCTCTTTTTAAATTTTGATACATCTTTGTACTGCCTGGGTGTATGGAGTACTTACTTCTATGATATTCATTCAATATTTCCTCCTTCAACTCTATGTTTTCTGGCACACATATTATATTCTGGTTTCTTAAATAACCATTTTTATCAATATGGTAATTTGTCACCTCTTCCCCTTTTGATATGAGAATTTTCTTCTCCAATAAGTTTGTGTCTTGTTCTTGCATTTTTCCTACCTTCAAAATTAAATCTGATTGTAGAGACATTAAACTCAGTTTTCCTTTATTCTTATCTCCTTCTACTGGTACCATTTGTACCTTATTATTTGCTTCAATTTCTAAGTCAGTGGGTATAGACAAATCTTTAAATTCTTCCATCATCAACATAGCTAACTTAGCATGTTGTCTACTCAAGGCATCTGCAACTTTGTTTGCTTTACCTGGTGTATAGAGTATGTCCAAGTCATAAGCAGCTAAGAACTCCACCCATCTATGTTGCCTCATGTTTAAATCTTTTTGTGAAAATAAATACTTTAAAGACTTGTGGTCAGTGTAAAGTTCAAACTTAGTTCCTAACAAATAATGCCTCCAAAGTTTCAAAGCATATATCACAACTGCTAATTCAAGATCATGTGTGGCATACCTTACTTCATGGGGTTTGAGTTGTCTGGATGCATATGCAATGACTTGGCCTTGTTGCATCAACACTGCACCCAAGCCAAACCCACTAGCATCAGTGTACACAACTAATTCTTCATTTCCCTGGGGTAATTTCAAGATTGGAGCATTCACCAATGCCTCCTTCAACTGTTCAAAAGACTTCTCACACTTCTCTGACCAAACAAAAGCTTGATTTTTCCTGGTTAGTTTAGTAAGTGGTGTAGAAATTTTTGAAAAATCTTTTATAAATCTCCTATAATATCCTGCCATCCCCATAAATGATCTCACTTCACTCACTGTGCTAGGCCTCTTCCATGCTTGAATAGCTACTACTTTATTGGGATTCACAGAAATTCCTTTGGCAGAAATGACATGGCCAAGGAAATGTACTTCCTTTTTCCAAAATGCACATTTTGAAAATTTTTCCTTTAAATCTTTTTCCCTCAATCTAGACAAAACCAGATGCAGATGACTTTTATGTTCTTCCACTGTTTTGGAATAAATTAAAATGTTATCTATAAAAATCAGCACAAATTTGTCTAAATAATCTCTAAAGGTTCTATTCATTAAATCTACAAAGTATGATGGTGCATTAGTCAATCCAAATGGCATAACCAGAAATTCATACACCCATACCTAGTGTTAAAGGCTATGTATTTGATACTTGATTCCTGCACCTTCATTTGATGAAAACCAGATGCTAAATCTAGTCTAGAAAACACTCTTGCCCCAGCTAATTGATCAAAAAGATCATCTATTCTTGGCAATGGATATTTATTTTTAATAGTTACTTTGTTCAATTCTCTATAATCTATACAAAGTCTTAAGGAACCATCTTGTTTCTTAACAAATACCACTGGTGCTCCCCAGCAAGAATTACTTGGTCTTATAAAACCCTTTTCCTCTAATTCCTCTAACTGTTTCTTTAATTCTTTTAGTTCATTTGGCCCCATTCTAGTTGGCTTTTTAATCACTGGGCTTGCTCCTGGAACTAAATGAATTTGGAATTCCACTGGTCTATGGTGTGGAACACCCTTAACCTCCCCAAACACATCCAAGTATTCATTGACTATGGGAATTTCTTCAATAGTAAGTTCACTGAAATCTTTTTCCAAGCCAATTAAATGATACAATTTTCTTTCCTTAGCTACTTCACACAAAATTGTGATTCTCTGGCCTCTAAGGTTTTGCAATGATATGGTGGATGAATCCAAGTTAATTATGGCTTTAAATTTCCTTAACCAGTCTACCCCTAATATAACACCTATGTTTGGGTAGTTTAAAACATATAAATTGGAAATAAAAGTATCTTCTCCTATGTTTAATTCTACATCCACACAAAATCATATTTAAAACACTAGAACTCCCCAGTGGACTTTGTATATGCAATGGGGTTTCAACCAATATGCAATTCAATTTTAGCATTTTAACTAGTTCATAAGAAATCAAAGAGTGAGTTGCCCTAGTATCATATACTACTGCTTTGGGTATGGTACAAATAAATAGTGTACCTTCCACTTGACTGTGATTTTCAGCATTAATCTCCACTGTGGATTTGCCTTTGCCTTCCAAGTTTGCCAATTTTCCTTGCTGTTTATACTCAGGACAATTTCTCTTCATATTCCCCTCTTTCCCACATAGATAGCACTTGAAAGCTGCTCCTTTTAATTCTGGACATCTTGGCTTGATGTGTCCTTCCTTTCCACATTGATGACACACAATTTTCTTCTTGGTTTCCTTAGCTTTTATATCTCCAGTGCCCTTGTTACTGGCCTCTTCTTTCTTCTTGTCATAAGGGTGATATCTCCCCTTACCCTTCTTAGTGTTATTATTCTTAAAATTTCTGAACTTTTCCCTTTCCTTGTCGTGCTGCTCTAATCTCAAAGCCAGGTCTATTACTTGATCAAATGTCATGTCAACATAAGGTAACATGGCTCTGCTAAGTCCTGGGTTCAAACCTTTTATGTACCTATCATTTTTGGATGCTTCATTTGCCACTAGCATTGCTCCATATGTGGATAACCCCTCAAACTTTTGAGTGTACTCAGTGACATTCAGAGTTCCTTGCCTGAGTCTAATAAATTCTTCTAGTAAAGTGGTCTTAGCTGATGCTGGCACAAATCTTGCTTCCAACATCTCCTTGAATTGATTCCAAGTGATTTCATTCTCATTTCTCCCTGTAATGATTACTTCCCACCAGCTTAAAGCCACTCCTTTCAGCTGTCTTGAAGCCACTTGCCTCTTCCTTTGATCATCAAGCTGCATGTCATTGAAAATCCTATCCAATGTTCTCAACCATGTTTCAATTTCCATAATACTTTCTGTCCCTTCAAAGCTTTTGCCTCCTAAATGAGTATAAGTCTTGAGTAATTTTGAGAGCTCTTCATGGGGATTTTCTTGCCTTTGTCCTGCCCCATCCCTAAATGCTCTCACCAAATCTTGTAGATTGACCATTGGTGGTGCATTGGAGGATCCTGCTCCCTGATTTGGTGGTCTTCCTACCATAGTTTGCTAATAATAATTTACATAGCTGGTTAGTTTTTTTTAGAAGGATTTGATTTCAATCTTTAACTATGTTTTAGTAACATAGCTCTGATACCAAATGAAATGACCCTCTCTTTTCATACCTAAATTTGTAAGGATTTTTTTTTAAATAGATATATATATATATATATATTCATATATATATATCTATATATTCATATATATATTTCTGAAGCCTAGAGTCAATTTTTTTTCTTTTTATCTATACAACTTATCCAGGATCAAAATCTTTACCAATATAAATATATCAGGGTATTCATAAGATATGCACATACATGTGAAGATGCATGTGCCTCTCTTGTTTGAATCAGAGTTCTGATAAACAAGAGGATAATTTGATTGATTAAATTTAATCAATCCACACATAGTTCAATTTAATTCATACAATAAAATTTCATCCATATAGGTAACAACATGATTTTTAACCTTTGATTGCTTGCTGGATTCTCAATGAAGTGTAATTCCTATAAACAATATATTTGTGTTATGATTACCCATAAATTGATGGTGTAGTGCCTATGCTGTGAAAAATGATAGAAGTTTATATCATTATCCATGTTTGATTTTCTTATAAAATCTGCCTAGAGTACAATCTCTTTTCAGGAATATTTTTAAGTGAGATATCATATTTCAAAAGCTTGATTCTTTGATGCCAGGTGCAAAGTTAAATGAAATGCAAACATGAGTGAGTTTCCTGAGTCCATGGGTACCCAGAAAAACATGGTTCAACCAGACTCTTTGTTCTGGTATAACTCATAGGGTCTTAAAAATACATTTTGATCAAAGCCTTAGTGAAAAGGAATTCAGACTCATGCTAAAATACAAGGATAACTGGTGTGCTAATATCAGAACAAAACATATTTAAATGTGCATATATTTATCCAACTGTTATGGACATGGCTTTCAACTCCTATATTACAGATTTTTCCTTTATTCAAAAACAAGGTATAAAACATTTTCGTTGAACAAATTGAATTAGGGAAACATTGCGGACACATAAGTACATTTTCCCTATGCCTATCAACTCTTGTATGCAAATGTTATGATGGAAGAATAGATCATATAGTTTACTGAGACTCATCTATCTAGATTTCCCAAAACTTAACCCTTTTCAAAGACTCAAGATTGACTAATACATTTATAAAATGTAACCACCCTTTTTATCATGGAGTTCTTGCTCTGATTTACTTACAAAATCATAGGTTAGCTTCTTTAACTTTTCAGATAATCACTAAATTTATAAACTCAAATTACAAGAAAACTCCTTATCAAAACACTTAGCAAAATATCCATCCAACATTCAGTACTTAATACAAGTGACAATTTAAAAGTATCAATACATGCAGATTTCATCTTTTAAGCTCTTATCTAACTAATTTTAGCATGCTATAATCTTCTTCTCAAAGCCTTGCTCCTACTCCTACTTAGTTTCTGCAGTCCCTGAAAATTCATTTGAGGCTGCCGCATATTAAATGAGACACCCCATATGCCATTAGCACACTAGGGTCAGACACATGTCTGGTACGAGAAAATCCACTAAAACAATTTGTAAATCATATTAAAGTTGAAACATGTATATATATAACTCTGCCTTTAGAAAAACAAATAAGTCATGGTGTGCATTTTCTGTGTCAGTGTGCATGTGCACACTTGAATCTTTCTTTCCAAAAACCTCATAAAGATGTGGAATAAGCATACATTCATACAAATCAGTCAAAATCAAGTAAGCATGCATACAAAAATAGGGAAATCACCAAAATGAATTAAATCATTTATTCCCTACTCAGATTTCATTCCAGGAAACTCTAGTTCCTCCTTATATCAAATTTTCTCACATTGATGTGTTTTTCTATCTTGGTCTCATCTGTAATTATATGAATCAATGGACACATTGTAATGGACTAATTCACTCCATTACACAAAGATCTCAGGACTTAAACAAGCCATGTGTCAACTTGTATTACTCAAGAACACAAGTCATTCCTGTAGTGCTTTTGACCCCCATTTCCTAATCAGTTTTTAAGTTAATAATAACTCTTTTGATTTTTCATCACTAAACCATTCAGGTAATCATTTCACTAAAACAAACATTCATGTCAAAGCATTCCCTATCATTCATAACCAAACAAAGGCAAACAGGCAATTTAACATAGGTGCCTATTAAATAAGATTCTGCATACATATATATATATATATATATATATATTCTTGCATTTTAAAAGGGGTATAGACAACTAACATTGGCTTATGGCTCTTGAGAGAGTTTTTCTTTTTGCAAACATCTGTGCTTAAGTTAAACTCAGAATGACCAAGTTTCACTGAATCACAAAATCTATTTACTATGTATATGACTATTTGTATATTTTCATTGAATTAGGAGCATCAGCACATAGGCAACCCTATTGCACCCCTAATTCCTTTTTGTCTCAAGCCTCATCACTTATACATAAGTATATTGTAGCTCAACATGTCTCTATTTTCTGGGTTGTGCCAAAACCAACACTACTTGCCTATATTCATCATTTGATTCTCTGGGTATTTACTTATTTTTATAAATATTAACATATCAGAGAGATCTGGGTTTTTTAAAACGTATATATACTAATAATACTTAGAACTTTCATAAACAGGCAGAACAACCAATTAAAGATCAAAGCATTTTCATCTCTGAAATCAAAGATAGTCAATCACATATGAAAATACATTTTTAAGAAAAATTAACTTATAAACTGGCTGCCTTCATTAAGACTTATTGCCTTAGATTTTGAGAGAGTTTTCTCACCTAGCTCTCTTTCACTTCTTAGTTGATTGATAAGCTTCTGCCCTCAAACCCTTTTCTTCACTTGTTTTATATTTATGTGATATATATATATATATATATATATATATATATATATATATATATTCAAGAGCTATCAGGGAAGGAGAGAAGGTTCCTCATATCACTGCTTATTTATGCAGGGTTCTCCTTAGGGTTTAAGGTGCTAGCTAAAGTCATTTTTGCCCATCAGAAATCATGCCATTTGCATTTTGTTTAAACCCAAAATCTTACCCTCCCCGGCTCAAGTTTGTGAAGAGAAAAGTGGTTATATCCTTTTGGTTATTTTCAGAAATTTTGCTTTTCCACAAAATACTTTTCCTCTTGTCTACTATCATGCTAAAAGTGTGACTTGATTTCCATTAGTTATATATATATATATATCAAGTATTCTTCCTAATTCTGCCTATACAAAACATATCTCTGTTTTATCTTATTTTCTATTTTTCTCTTTCACTTAAATAGCATGTACTTCCCTTATTTATTTATAAAAGGATTACTCCTTTTATATCTTCATTCCTTTCTTTCTGCCTATAATTTAAAATATATTTGTGTATTTTTTTTACTGGTTTGAACTCTAGTATTTGATTAGCATACATATATGTATATATAAGTCTTACAGAAATAATTAGTACACACACACATGCACACACATATATATATATACATTATTTTTACTAAACACATATGCACATGTACACTCAAATACAATCAGTAGCATATATGTATATATATATATATATTTATTCATATAGCTTTTTAAGGATTTATTCTATTTATCTATATATATATATATTTATACCCATCAACATATGTTCATTCATATCATTCAGGAATTAAGCTTCAATTCATGTGTATTTCCTGTGCACACATGTACACACATACAGTTACACCATATCAAGCCATATCAATTCCCTTTTAAAATTGGTTTAAAAATTATTTTAAACTTATTTATATTTTCAAAATAAATTCCTAAAATCTTGGGTCATTACAAATGCTCCTTACTAAATTAAGATGGAAATTTCCACCATCACCCACCTTCCTTAATTCTCCTTCTTAGTTTCTAATATATATCCATCACCAGTAATAATTGGTCATTAATATCAATATTGATAGTCCCTAATCAATTCTTATTTAATCCTTTTTAATCTATTTACTAGTTTTAAATTCACATATTATGCCTATTCAGTACCTCCACAAATAGCATGTTAAATTGCTTAATCAGACCCATTTAATTCCTTTTAATTCTCTATTACAAATTTATTGGCCTTTAAATCTGTAATTAATGTCCATAAATTCAGGTCCTATAATTACTATGCTATTAATAACTAATACGAATACAGTGGTAAATAACGCTATTTTTTCTTCTTCTAATTACTAATTTCTAAATTAGAATATTGCTTTCTAAATTTTAGTTTATTAGAGTTGTCCTTCTAAAAAGATTTCCATTATAATTTTCCTTAAATTAAGCAAAAGCGAGTTCTTTGCTTCATTTGAAATTACAAGTAATTATTTTTGTTCTTTTATTGAAATGGGTAGTATGAACTATGGAAAAGAATATCCATGTCTTACTCATCTCTTTCTCTTTTTGGTATATCGTATGTTAATTCAAATGATACACTTTGTACATATTTAATTTAGGATTGACTAATGTATGAAAATTACACGAAACCCGCTCCAAATAAATTAAAACATAGAAATTCACAATCCAAGTGAACTAGGGCCACTTAATTTACAACCCAATTATTGATTTGGAACATCTTTACAACTTTACCAACATTGCACCAATAAATGCTTGGGATTGATTTCAAATTCCCAGATCAGGTAATACTTATTATTCCTATTTTATTTATATCTTAAAATCTTTAACATTTCTTACCTAGATAGTGATCCCTATCTACTCTATAAAATATTTTTATTTCGTTTAGTCCTCGTTACTCTTAAAACCAAAATTTCAAAACCATGAATCTGAAACCTTTATCTTCAAAAACATAAACTAAGAAACCCCCATTCTACTAGTATGTGACATTTGAAATTCAAAAAATTCCCATTTCGAAAGAAAACATTTAAGCATATTTTCCAGAAGAATTTCCAACTTGCAAAACACTTTAGTGAATCGAATTTCTAAAAGCATTTAAACACCATATTTTATTATATATATATATATATATATTAATTTTTATTAAACAATTGAACAAAAACTTTCTAGAAACAATTGAACCAAATTCTCAAAAGCATTCAAACAAAATTTTCAAAAACTTGTCACTTTATTCTTAACCTAGAATTCAAAGATACAAAAATTGCTTAGCAAAATAATTTTCCTTCTCAAGGACTTCTACCTCAAAGACTTATTTAAAAGTAGGATTCCTAATACAAAACATCCAAAAACCCAAGTATTAAATCAAACTATTATTAAATCAAAAATTCAAAAAGGATTTCCTAATTCCAAAATGGAGCAAAAAAAAATTTCCTCATTCAAAAACTTTCTATATCGAAGGTTTACTCCTTTAAAAGTTGGTATTTTAATTCATAACATTCAAAAACATTTCCTATAACTTTCAACAATGAAAAATGCAGTAGACAAGATAAACTTCTTTCCTATCACATTCTCATCACTTCACTCCTATATTATGTCTAACTCGATTACTAATGTTATTTTGTATAAGTTCCCAATGCTATTTCTATCCAATGCCCCATATATGTTATACCTAAATGGTTTCTACATCACTTTAATCAAGTTCCATTTCCATTTATCCCATTTTTAAAAGAATTTATTATTTCAAACTGAAAAATCATTGACTCCAATCTAAGCTCTATTTTACAAAAAATGAAGAATCCCTTTATCGAAAACTTTTTAACTCAACCAATTTTAAACTAGCATTTCAAAAATGATAAATCATTTTTACCAAAACCCTTTCAATCAGAAACTTTTTCACTCAACAACTTCATTTTAAACTATGAATTTCCAAATTTCCTTACCTTTTCAAAACAACAACTTCTTAATATATCCTTTGAAAAACCCATTCAAAATATTTCAATGAAGTTTCCAAATTTTTTTATCAAATTCTATCCTATGGGGTTGGATTTGGAAATTGATTTTTATTGCCTTTTCCATTGAACTTAGCTCCTTCCCTACTCAATCTGTATAAAAATCTGGTTATCCTTTTGTGGCCACTAATGTACACCTACTTACTGGAACTCGCTTCACTCTTACCATCCCATACTTTCGGATGCTTACAACTATACTGCCTTATAATATTTAAATACTACCTAACATGTTTATTTTCTATTTCTATAAATGTCTATTGTCCGTAATAAATGATCATTATTCTAGCCAGACAATTTCTAAAGATATTTATTTATTTATTCTAATTTTTTTATTATGATTTCTTTATCTCTCCTAAATTACCTTAATAATCTTATTAAATCCATGTAACTTCCTATTTATCACACATTTACTATCCTATTAATTTTAGAGTTATAATCTTTTACGTCTACATTCCTTAAGATACGACCTCCGCGCCATGGGTAATTAGGGTAGGAGTATAATTTTTAACTCAATTTATTTTTCCAACCAATAGTCGCCTCGCCCATCCTTTTAAAATATGGTCGTGGTTATTTCTGTAGTTTTAATTTATAAAGTAAGTTCAAATTAAATATTTATATTTATATATAATAGGGTTTTTAAAAAATACTTTCAAAAATAATAAATACACCACTCATACGTATACTTTTCCTTATTGACCGGGTAACCTTAGATTTGAAGTCAAATGTAATGGTCACCCTAAATTGTGGTAGCTTCAAATGGTAACCTCAGCAACTGGTTTTACGGCTAGCCTCTCAACTGCCTAGGCCATTCCTCTAACTGCCTAACCAACCCACCCTGGGACATGTAGATGTAAGAGACAAATCTTCGCCATTATTCACAATGCAAGAACCTCATATCATCCTTCAACCAACTTTGATACCAAATGTAGCCGTCACCCTAAATGGTGGTGGCTACAAATGGTAACCTCAGCAACTAGTTTTATGGCCAGCTTCTCGACTGCATAGGCCAGTCCCTAGACTGCCTAACCAACCCACCTTGAGACATGTAGGAGTAAGAGACAAAGCTTTGCCATAGTTCACAGTGCGAGAACCCCTATCACAATGCAACTACATGCAACTCGCTCTAGTGAATGAAATTCTCATGCTTGACCATAATAATATTTGGGCACAATCATCTAGATAAGTAATATGTCTTACGCATTTTAAATAATACAAAAATTTCAATTGTAAGTCCAATAGGCGTTGTCGGTCCAATTCTAAAACTCTAACGCAACTAACGTTAACAATGCAAGAGAAAGTACCTGAACCACTTAATACAGTTTAATAGAAATTAGGCAGACTCTGACCATTTAATACCTACTAAATAGGCAGGTCTCGACCATTAAATACCTAACTCAAGGTGTGTCCTTTTGAGGTTCTCCCTAATTGACATTGTAAGAGAGCCCAAAAGGTCACTTAGTACTTCTTATATGGAAGATAGGCGGACTCTACAGTAGTCACTTATTACCGCTAAACCTAAAGCGGACCCTCTAAAGATCCCCTTATATCCTATTCAAAATGTGACTACGACCCATACCCAAACTTCGACGTCTTAGAATAATCCAACAATTCATAGGTACTAGTAGCCAGATTAGCTGGGCTGGCATACCCTAAAAAATTAACCTCGCATCCACTGAGGTTATTTATTATAGGAATTGTTCCATATTAGTCCCCAAAGTTACACTGCTAGTACCCAGCATAAATGGGCAGGCTTCTACGTACTTTAGACATCCAATCCCTATAACTTAGTCGTACTTCTTTCCCTTAACATCCCTATATTTATCTTACCACAATTAAAACTTCAGGCGATATAAAGGAAATCCTTTATTACGCCTTTAATTATGAGTTAATTATCATAATTATCACTAACTTATGTTCTAAGTTATTTAACAATATTTACTAACCTATTAATTATATTCAATACAATCATTACGTTATTATCAATATGTTAATATATATATATATATATATATGCACGAGATCTAAGGTTCAAATAAGTATTCCTAATCACACATAAATAAATTCGCTTACTAAATTAAGTAAAATGTCAAACTTATACAAGTCCCAAACTCCAAACAAAAATTGCTCATATCCTTAGTCCACATAACTAGACTTGTATATAAAAAAATGGAACAATACCAAACTTATCTCATATTAACATAATAGAATTAACTCCTCTATTTTAGGAAAACTAATCTTACCATTTGAACCTTTTATATTATATTCAACTTTTGCATATACCACCTTAGGGGTGAAAAAGGGATTCGTACTTATTAATTTACTGAATAGGCGATGCAAACAACAAATATTCCTATTCATACTTTGCACACCATTTCTAACTTTACTTACTATTAGAACCCTTTAACACTATAAGAGAAATCAAAAGAGATGAAGTGGAAGAAATTATAAATTGTTAAATCTTAAACATAGATCTGATTCTACTATGTTATTACAAAACAATTGAAATTCCAACATATTCATGGATTGATATTTTACTTAGGGAAATTTTGGGCATTTTAGTGTTTTGTTTTCGTATACCAAAATTTCCTAGGGCATATACCAAATCCAAATATATGCTATACAATTACTAAAATAGGAAAGTCTAGAATTTCCACTCATTGATAATTGCATGCTTCTTAATAGAATTTGATTCACACCTATCCTATATTCTTTTTCCAGAACTCCTTTTGAAATATACAAAAAGTGGATTGTATATAGATTATGTTACTCCTATCATCATCGCTGATGATAGTCAAAGAAATAATGTCAAAAACCATTGATGTTAAAGCTACGATAAGTGAAGCCGAAGAATAGCAATATCATGTGAAGTCCATTAGCACCAATAAGGCATGATGCTCTAGGCATCGACATCATCTTTCATAAGGAAGAACCAGTCTTTTGCTACGTCGATTGCCATCACCACTAAGTAATATTATGCTAACGCATTCCAACAGCCAATGGACATTGCCGTCAAGACTAAAGTTGCCAACATCTACCATTCTTAATGTTGCTTGTGATCAGAGTTATTAAGTACTGATGGTGTTTTCCATCCTAACATCGATGCTCATTGAAACTGTCTTATAAAGGGAACAACAAGTTATGAATGTTGCTGATGTTCGAGAGTACTACAGCGTCGACTCTTATGAACATGCTTAGGATACATCGTACATCTACATGCGCGATGTTGGCGATTGTTATCGTCGATGTCCACAGGTGTAGTCGATGCCACATTTCATTTGCTATAGTGTATTGATGTCGAGGATTATTGATATTGCCATTGCACTAAAGCAAATTACTATGTCAAAACGATATTTTATGTCCACGTCGCTCTTAAATAGTGGGTAATGCAACCAACCATCAATTAAGAAGACCACGGGGTATGAAGTCGTCGTCGCCGATAACCATTGTTAGTGTCGAGAATATTCAATCCTAATAAGATTCATTAAAGCCGCCACCAACGAACGTCGTATTTCATCAATGTTTCTACATCATGATTATAATAAGAGCCGACCAACATAATGGAAGCCATTAACATCGAAACCAAGTTATGTGAACACAAGAATGCCTATCTCGATGCTCAATGATGCTGCTAATGTCGGAGCCAATGAAGTGTGAACCTACATGACGATGCTGATAATGTCAAAGCTAATGATTGCCGAAGCTTGCCACTTTCCAAAACCTATAAATATGGACTTAGGGGCTTTATGGAAGAGGCCGAATTCTCTTATTCATTTCTTAATTTTCAACTTTGTAAACCCTAAATTGATTTAGGGATTTGTAGAGCCTATTTTACTATTTGAACCTTGTGCACATAAGGATTTTAAAATTAAACAAGTGCATGGCATAACATATCAAATTGTTTCGAACTTGTGACTTGAATGATCTATTGATTTCGCATATTGACTATTTGAATTATTTGGACTTATACTTACATAGCATACTTGACTTCAAACTGGTACTTGTATAGCATATTGGACTTCGGACTTGAACCTTAGTAACACATTTGACATTTGACTTTGACTTTGAAAGCTTATATGACTTCGACCATGATGATAACATCGAGGAGCACTATGGAAACCCTCTTTGAATCGATGACTGCAACAAGGCCTCTCATTGATTGGAACTTTTTCTAATCACTTTGGGGTTACAAAATTTATTTGTTAACAAATTAGATTAGATTTAAAATCAGAAACTAAGGAGGAGTAGATTTAGAACCAAATAATTGAAGATCTAAACCTCTTACCTGAAAATTTGAACTGATTCTGAAATCTAAGGAAGAAGGAATCCGACAGAGCTTTGTTGTCGACACCAAAATTTTACAAAGAAAAGTTAGGCTGTTGGGCCTCTATTTATAAAGGTGAAGAGTAATCAGAACTGTTTGTACCAAAATTGGGCATAACACTCTTCGGAAGTCTTTGTATAGATAGAGTGAAGAAATTAAATGTAAAAAGAGGATTTATCTAACAAAAACTCCAAATTTCAGAAATGAGAATAACTAAAATGTAGGGAGACACAAGAATTTAGAGTGGTTCGGAGTATTGCCTACGTCCACTATGAAGTAGTTTGCTTTATTGATCTTTCTTTGATGTTTACAATCGATTTCAATGAATTACAGCGAATAACAATGATTTGCAGCAGTGAAATTCGCTGGTGGCAGCAGCAATGGAGTTCAGATCTGGATCTGGCGGAGTCCGGGCGTTGGAGATCTCAAAGAGGAAGAAGAACCCCTTTTCTGTTGGCTTTGGGGGTCTATTTATAGGTGTAGGAGGCTGGTATCTCGTTCAGATCTCTGGAGATCCTCCCTGGCACGTGACCTAGCCCGCACGCCCAAGCCCGTGAAGTTTCGGTCCGATCCGTGATCGATACGAACAGATTTCGTATCGATCAAGATTTTATCCGATGGAGTCCAAATTTGGCGTGGACATTCTTTAGCATGCACGTAGTCCTTTGTGAAAATTTCATAGCATTTGGACTTTTAGATTGGGAGATATGATCGATACGAAATGAGGTTTTCGGTAGGCTGTTTGGTTCGACTCGCTTCTGTTTCGACTCGCTTTTCATTCGACTTGGTTCTGTTTGACTCGGTGACGTGGCGCCAACTTGTATTGACTGTTGTGCTTTGTTCTACATCGATGGACATGAAGTAGAAGTCTTCAGATGGATGCGAAGTCGACGAAGTGGAGCGAGTCGAAGAATGGCTCAAGGCGGAGTGAGTCGAAGTGGTCCCTTCTGAATGTAGCAAAGCGAGTCGAAGAAGTCGCTTCCGAGTGTAGCGGAGCAAGTCGAAGAAGTCGCTTCCGAGTGTAGCGGAGCGAGTCGAAGAAGTCGCTTTCGAGTGTAGTGGAGCGAGTCGAAGAAGTTGCTTCCGAGGGTAGCGGAGCGAGTCGAAGAAGTCGCTTCTGAGTGTAGCGAAGCGAGTCGAAGTAATCACTGTTGATGGTTGCGAAGCGAGTCGAAGGGAGCAAGTCGAAATGTGATTGGTTTTCATCCAATTTTCTATCGTTCATAACTTGAGCATACAAACTCGGATTGACTTGAAATTTGGAACGTTGACTCTCATAGCTCAGCTTGTCATCTCCAACCAATCTTGGCTCGATCCGGACACGGACAAAACTCGTCGATATCCATAGTGAGCCTGTGTATCACTGATCTCTGGGACGGGCCGTCATTGGTTACTACTCAATTCCTTGGTGTCACGGCCTTGCCAAAAGGCGGGATAACATTTGCCTCCCAAAGTATGTCTTGTGAAATCATAACGTGCTTTGAAGTGCTGCAATCTTCATTCTGAATAGTTATCGTCTTTTTGATGAAGGCTGTAATCTTTGACTGGTTTTCTTGATAACGTAAACTGTTGACTATCAACTGCTGTACCGGGTATTGTCGCGACTGATTGCTGTACGCTAGTGGTTACCCGTTTGTTGTTGTAATCGTTATTGGATGAGTTTTTTATTCCTGAAAATCTGGGATATTGAATATTAGTCTGACATTCATGCATATATGTTAACCAGACTCTCGTTGACGTTTATACGTTCACGAGTCGTTGTCAGTTTATTTTATTTTTGAATTCCGTATTGATCCTCTCCTGAACCGATGTGAAATTTGCTGCAACAACGCTCGATGGTTACTTTTAAATGTTCCTTCGTAACGATCGTCTCCTGAATCGACGTGAAGGTTTGAAACATCGAAGACGATTTTTACTGGATTTATGGAAGCGAAGTAAGTATTTCGAGTCGATGGAGTTGGCCTCTGGAAGCCATGATTTGATGGACTCAAACTGTTTGTTCGACTCGGTCTTGGATTCTAACTGCATAGGAGTCAGAGTCGAAACGCACAGGAGACAGAGGAGCGAGTCGAAATGCACAGGAGACGGAGGAGCGAGTCGAAATGCACAAGAGACGGAGGAGCGAGTCGAAATGCACAGGAGACGGAGTCGAAGGAAAGACGGAGTCAACGTGATGTCTTTTATTGCTGCATCGGAGAGGGAGTCGAAGACAGACGATACGAAGGGGAGCTTCGCATCAACACACTGGAGAGGGAGTCGAAACACGTGTTTGAATCCACCGGGATATGAATCGTTTATTCCCTTTGCTTTCGAGTCCATATAAATACTTTGTACTTTGCCGTTTTTTTCACTTTTTACTTTTATCTTTCCTGCCTTACTTTTGCATCGCTCTAAGACTCGAGACAACAAAGAAGAAAACAATCTTGCCTTTGAACTGATTCACCCCTTCAATCGCTCGAACTAACTGATAGATTTAGGTAATCCTTTAAGCAGACCCAATGCGTAAGCGATGAGACTCGGTTTTTAATATCAAATCAACTAGAGTTGTGATCGATCGAAAGTTCCATGGCCACATCTTCGTGTCGATCTGAGTAGGGGTTTCGAGAGGATGAGGCGGAGGCCTTTGTATCGATCGATGGTGGAGCTTCGCATCGAGTCGAATGCTTTGAATCTATGGATCGATACGAAGGGGCTGTGTCTGATCAATTTGAGACGATGGCCTTCGATCGAATCGAAGTGGGTGGATTCGGAGCGAGTCGAAGTGGATGGCTCTGGATTGAGTCGAACTGCGTAGCCTTGGGAGCGAGTCGAACTGCGTAGCCTTGGGAGCGAGTCGAACTGCGCAGTCTTGGGAGCGAGTCGAACTGCGCATTCTTGGGAGCGAGTCGAACTGGAGGCTTTGCGATCGAGTCAGAGTGTCGTGCTCCGATCGATTCGAAATCCTTAGCCCCTTGATCGAGTCGAACTGGCATTCTAACCTCCTGACCGAGTCTGACTCATACGCACACGACCATAACTTATTGATGCAAACATGGCTCTCGTAAGCAATACGAATTGAACATTAAAAAATCTGAAACTCCTTGCACATTTGAACAATTGACTCTGACGAGCTTCAAACTTGTATTACTGGACTTAACCATTTCACTGCATATCTGATTACCTATCGAAGCTCATCAACGAAACTGGAACTGTTTGCGCCAAAAATGGTCACAAACCCCAAATGTCATGAAAGCACCAGTATATGAACACAGATCAGCAATATATAATCACAGATCTCAGATCTAAGTATTGTAGAGGATAAAAATGAAGAATAATAAACTTAAAACAAGAAGAAGTAGACAGAGACACAAGATTTATAGTGGTTCGGCGATCTTGCCTATGTCCACTCTGAAGTAGTTTTCTTTATTGATCTTTCCTTGATGTTTACAAGCGAATTCAATGAATCACAGCAGATAATTATGATTTGCAGCAATGGAATTCGTTGGTAGCAGCAGCAATGGAGTTTGGATCTTGATTTGGCAGAGTCTGGATGTAGGAGATCTTCAAGAAGAAGAAGAACCCCTTTTCTGTTGGCTTTGGGGGTCTATTTATAGGTGTAGGAGGCTAGTATCTCGCCCAGATCTCGGGATACCCTCTCTGGCACGTGACCAGGCCCGCACGCCCAAGCCCGTGAAGTTTCGGTCCGATCCGTGATCGATACGAACATATTTCGACTCGATCAAGATTTTATCCAATGGAGTCAAAATTTGGCGTGGACATTCTTTAGTATGCACGTAGTCTTCTGTGAAAATTTCATAGAATTTGGACTAGTAGATTGGGAGATATGATCAATACGAAATGGGGTTTTCGGTATGCTATTGCGTTCGACTCGCTCCCCTTTCGACTCGCTTTCATTCGACTCGATAGCAGACGGAGCGAGTCGAAGTAAGGAGACGGAGGGAGTCGAAGTAAGCAGACGGAGTGAGTCGAAGTAGGCAAGCGGAGCGAGTCGAAGTTGTCACCTCTGTCTGTTGCGAAGCGAGTCGAAGCTGTCGCTCCTGATGGTTTGTGAAGCGAGTCGAAATGTGCACTCCCTATGGATTCGAACTGGAGCGAGTCGCAGGAGGCTGTTCTTGACCAATTTTGTATCGTTCACAACTTGAGCATACAAACTCGGATTGACTTGAGATTTGGAACGTTGACTCTCATAGCTTAGCTTGTCATGTCATATCAATTCTGGCTCGATCCGGACTCGGACAAAATTCGTCGATATCCATAGCGAGCCTGCGTATAACCGATTTTATAGACGAACTGTCTTTGATCTTTAGTCAAGTTCTTGGTGTCATGGCCTTGCCATAAGGCGGGATAACATTTGCCCCCCAAAGTACATCTTGTGGAAACATGATGTGCTTTGAAATGATGCAGCCTTTACTCTAAATAGTTATCGTTTCTTCGATGAAAGTTGTTGCTTTGTAATGCCACGAGCTGGATGTTCATATCTTGTTGATGACCTGCAAAGGAATTGATTGTTTTATCTGACCACGAATGATGATCGTTCGGGATCGTATGGCATTCGAGGTGATATGTGACCGTTCGCGATCGGGGTGCCGTTCGAGGCGATTTGTGACCGTTCGTGGTCGGGTTACGTTCGAGGCGAATTGTGACCGTTCGTGGTCGGGTGCCGTTCGAGGCGAATTGTGACCGTTCGTGGTCGGGTGCCGTTC
This sequence comes from Allium fistulosum, assembly GCA_030737815.1. Taxonomy (NCBI): domain Eukaryota; kingdom Viridiplantae; phylum Streptophyta; class Magnoliopsida; order Asparagales; family Amaryllidaceae; genus Allium; species Allium fistulosum. The sequence goes on from CM060907.1 coordinate 173,374,640, forward strand.
GAGACGAATTATGACCGTTCGTAGTCGGGTTCCGTTCGAGGCGAATTTTGTGTGCCCAGGTAGGGGGAATTAGTATTAACAATGTCAGTTTTCACGTTCGAGTGAGTTTCTGAACTGTTTGTGGTGGCGGTTTATCGCCATCTCAAAGCATGCCTAAGGACCATTCGTGATCCCTTACATGTGTAAGTGGCTTAGCCATTGAGGAATCATAGGTAGTGGATTTTCGTTCAAAAATGAGTTTTTCAACAGGATTGTTCAAAAATCAAATTCAAACATCATGGATAATAAAAGTAAAACAGGGACGTCAAAGTGCAAACCCCTACACCGTTACGATTAGTAGTCATATCAGAGCATGCCTGAGGATCGTTCACGGTCCTGTACATGTGTAAATGATTTAATCGAGTTGGTGTGGAGTTTGCTACTTATTCGTCTTTATTCCAATCAGTTGATGATAATTTCTATTTGATTAGCAGACCCTAGAGTCCAATACTTATCTGAGTGAGGGGCTTTTCATGCCTCTTGTTTCTGATCCTTGGAGGTTGCCCCCAGCTATTTGCTTCATGGTAGGAGGAAAGTTCGAATGAGAGGACGCCTCTTGGCTGCCCACTTGCTGAGTTCCTTCCATAGCACTTTTCCTTGTATGAGGCTTCTTCGTCTTCTAAAAGCTAGATTTAGGAACTTCTTTTCTGGATCTAAATTTTTTCTTTCAGATCTGTAGTTGGATCTTCTTTCTAACATAGAATAAGCTTCAGATCTGAGATTCCCTTGTCCTTCTCAGTGAAAGCACCAAAGTGTTTGCGCCAAAAATGGTCACAAACCCCAAATGTCGTGAAAGCACCAGTGTATGAACACAAATCAACAATATATAATCACAGATCTCAGATCTAAGTATTGTAGAGGATAAAAATGAAGAATAATAAACTTAAAACAGAAAGAAGTAGACAGAGACGCAAGATTTATAGTGTTTCGGCGATCTTGCCTACGTCCACTCTGAAGTAGTTTGCTTTATTGATCTTTCCTTGATGTTTACAAGTGAATTCAATGAATCACAGCAGATAATTATGATTTGCAACAATGGAATTCGTTGGTAGCAGCAGCAATGGAGTTTGGATCTGGATCTGGCAGAGTTTGGATGTAGGAGATCTCCAAGAAGAAGAACCCCTTTTCTGTAGGCTTTGGGGGTCTATTTATAGGTAAAGGAGGCTGGTATCTCGCCCAGATCTCGGGAGACCCTCTCTGGCACGTGACCAGGCCCGTACGCCCAAGCCCGTGACGTTTCGGTCCGATCCGTGATCGACACGAACAGATTTCGACTCGATCAAGATTTTATCCAATGGAGTCAAAATTTGGCATGGACATTCTTTAGTATTCACGTAGTCTTCTGTGAAAATTTCATAGCATTTGGACTTGTAGGTTGGGAGATATGATCGATACGAAATGGGGTTTTCGGTAGGCTGTTGCGTTCGACTCGCTCCCCTTTCGACTCGCTTTCATTCGACTCGATAGCTGGCGCGATTGTCAGACGACGTGGCGAGCATTCCTCATGTTGATCCACTTCCTTAGCCGAGTCATTCTTGAGTCTCACTTTGTTTGTATCAATGGCGATAGGCTTTGTTCGTATCGGCTGTGTGCTTTGCTTCGCTTCGATGGATACGAAGTAGAAGTCTTCAGATGGATGAGAGGCTGATCGAGTCGAAGTGTTGTTTTGATCGATCGACTCGAAGTGTTGTTTTCTGAAGGAAGAAGAGCGAGTCGAAGTGTGATTCTGTGTTGGAGTTGAAGCGGAGAAGGCGGAGCGAGTCGAAGTAAGCAGACGGAGCGAGTCGAAGTAAGCAGACGGAGCGAGTCGAAGTAAGCAGACGGAGCGAGTCGAAGTAAGTAGACGGAGTGAGTCGAAGTAGGCAAGCGGAGCGAGTCGAAGTTGTCACCTCTGTCAGTTGCGAAACGAGTCGAAGCTGTCGCTCCTGGTGGATTGTGAAGCGAGTCAAAATGTGCACTCCCTATGGGTTCGAACTGGAGCGAGTCGAAGGAGGCTGTTCTTGACCAATTTTGTATCGTTCACAACTTGAGCATACGAACTCGGATTGACTTGAGATTGGGAACGTTGACTCTCATAGCTTAGCTTGTCATGTCATATCAATTCTGGCTCGATCCGGACTCGGACAAAATCCCTCGATATCCATAGCGAACCTGCGTATAACCGATTTTATAGACGAACTGTCTTTGATCTCTTGTCAAGTTCTTGGTGTCACGGCCTTGCCATAAGGCGGGATAACATGAACTTATCAAAATGACACCAAACTTTAACTTGGAATGATAGTTAATAGCTGGATGGTACGGTTGTGACGGTCAGCGATGACGGTTCTTCCTACTGAATTCCGAAGTCTCGTCGTTTACATGCTTCCTTCAATCTTGTTGATCTTCTCAAATGATATACAGTATTGCACTGCACAACACACTCACAAACTTTACACTAGGGGATGCACGAGCGTTATTTGTCAGTTTAACAATGATTTTTTATAAGCTAGCTAGTCAGGACCCTTCAAGTTCTCAGCAGCCGGAACTCCCAAGTTCTATTCCTCCAACCATAGAGATACCGGTTATTGAAGCCGAAGTTATAGACCCAACTCCAGACGATCATCCGGTTGCCCGGTTTATTTGTAATCCAACAGATTCAGTGCCGTCGGGTATCTCCGAAGATATGCTAGGACGGATTTGCTTACGGCACGGTTTGTTGCTCGACGACGTGCTACTTCCTGGGCCAAATGACATGCCACATAATCCCCAGAGGGGTTTACCGCTTTCAACCATCACGCTTGCACAGTGGGGACACTTCCTCCCTTCAATCAATATATAAGGGAGATTTTATCGTTTCTTGGCATAGCTCCATCTCAGCTACATCCCAACGGGTATGCCTTGTTGAACAGCACCTTTGTCCCCTTTATGGAGATCCTCTTTCGACCTCCGAAGCCGATCGAAATTAGATATTTATTCAACGTCAAGAGCCATGGTGATAGCCCATCTTTCACCTTCCTGGAAGCGGTCAGAAACTGCCACATTGTACTGGGCTCCTAAGGGAGGCTAAGCTACTATAAAACTGAATGGTTCTACGTTCGGTGCCACCCTGGATTTGCTAGGCGGTGGTTGGTTAGACGTAAGTGTTGCCATTTCTCTCTTGAATCATTGAGATACTAGTAACTGACATCAAAACTGACATACTTTTCCTTTCTTATAGCCGCAATCTCTCGTCCCGATGGCGCATACTTCAGAGAGCTTGTTCGAATTCTTCAAGCGTTTCCGGGCGAAGAGAGGCATATCGACTTAGTCCTGACCGACAGGAATTTAAGGATTGTCGGGCTGATAGAACGGAGATAGAGCATACATCTGGAAGGGATACATAGAGTGTTCCCGAAGAAACGGGTGAAGCGCAAAGCGCCTGCAGTCGTGATCGCCGAAGAAGTTGATCCAGAAAGAACGCCTACCGATACCGAGCTTCCAGCTGGGCCTTCTATCGACGTCCAGGATTCGGGAGGAAGAAGAAAAGGCAAGGCTGCTGCTCACAAACGCCCAAAATCTGAGAGATTTAAATCCATGGTCGTGTCTTTACCTTTCCCGGGGATTAGAATTTCGGAGGCTCCTCCCCCGCAAGTAGAGATTCCTTTTGCAGGGCTTGCTGATATTCCGATCCCGGATTTTGTGTCGTCTCCACAGGACACGGGGACAGAGGAGCTTGATAGTGCTTTTGAACTGAGCTGGTCGCTTGCTTCGAGTGCGGCCGACATTTTCGGTCGGTCGGGGGATTGCACATGCATACACTTCACTACACTACATGATTCACAACTGTACTTCGTCCAACTTAGGAAGTTACTAACTCTTTCCTCGTTTCTCATTTTCAGGTACTATGTCTGGAAGAGGATCGAAGCTCGGGAATCTTCGCTCAGCCCGAAAAACTTCTGGTTACTATGATTCCTGCAGGAGGGATTCAGATAGAGATCGCGATCGCGAATACTCTAACCAGGACAGGTGTGGGTGGGATAGAGACTATAAACATCGATCCAGATCACTCTCTCCTCCTCCTAGACTTCCGTCTCCACTCCATGTTTCTGTCTCACATCCGCCTGAACCTCCTCGTCACAGGCCGTCTTCTCATTCTTCTAGACCTGAGACTCATCTTCAAAGAATCAAGACTACAGCCTCTATGATTACTGAGCAGGTCTCAGCTGATTAGCTAAACCCACAGGAGCAGGGGCTCTTAAGTTGGCTCATATGACGAAGGATTTTCCGAATATCTGCTTTGACGGTTATGTCTTCCCACCACACTTAAAGAGAATTCCATCAGGGGTGGAAAACACGGTGCACGATTACGTTCACGACATATACACCTAGTACCGAGAGTGGGCAAAGGCTGCCGAAAAAGCTTCCAAAGTGGCCTTTGAGCGAGCCAAAGCGCTCGACAAGATGGAGACCGAGCTCGCAAAAAGGGATCGGATTATCCAGTACTCACCGCTGAGTCCGAGTCTTCTCGAAAATATGAGATTGAGGACGTTAAAAAGGCTGACGAAGCGAAGGCGGCAATGGAGAGGTTGGGACAGACTCACGTTGCCCTGGTGGAGGAGATGGGCCACCGAAACACCAAAGTCACTGCCGAGCGGGATGCGGCGGTCAAGGAGCTTAATGAACTCAAGGCCAAATTTGCTGATATCACCAAGGAGAAAGATGATGCGAAAAACGCGGCCCAGGAGGCGTGCGAACAAGCTGTCCTGCTCAGGGATGAACGGGATGTGGCCGTGGCTAAAGTTCACATGGTGGAGGCTGAGGTGGAGGAAAAAGTGAAGTTGGCTGAGTCCAGGCTAGAGGCTGACATCGAAGACCTCCTCGTTGTTTACAATGCTAACGTGCTGAGGCACAGGGGTCTAGCCTGGCTCGATGACTTTTCGACGCATCTCTATAATGGTTGGAGCCGACTGGTTGAGGAAGAGAAGGAGGCACATCAGGGCGAGTCTGTGGATGAATTCGAACTCGAGAATCGCATTATGATTGATGATGAAAAGAAGATTCTCCACGAGTCGATGATTCTGCGTGAGAAGGAAAAACTTGGCGCCCAGCACTTTGAAGTGGGAGAGGGTTCTGGAGTTGACTTTCATGAAGCAAGTCTCGAAGTTCTAGCGTCAACCCAGCCCGAATCCTAATCTGCGGTCGATCACCAGGCTGTTCCTGCTTATAATCCAGATCAGCCGCAGATGTCACCGGCTGCAGCGCAAGTTATTTACGCCACTCTGCCGCTTACGAGCTAAATTGAGGAAGGTATTCTGAACATTCTTCATATCTTTCTTAAGTAGAAATCTTTGATCGAGCTAAGTTCTAATAGTTCTCTTATTTTTCGTCCAGTGATCGATGCTGCACATGTCGGGTCTCCTGCTACTCAAGAATCACACCAGACACAGGAGGCTATCATCACCGAAGCGATCACCATGACTACTGCAGCGCCTCTTGACGATATTCTGGGAGGCACACTTGTTTTTGACGAGCAACTGATGGAGGAGCTCTTTCGCCGTCATGGCGACCCTTTGGATGATCTATCATTTGTCATGGGCGGAGGCGTTCCCACCATGAGTTTTCCGATGCCGACTGCTGACGCTCCTAGCGAGGCTCGGTCGGCCGCTGAAGAGGAAATCTTGGCACAAATCGCTGCTGAAATGGATGCCGCAACACATGGTGGCAGTCTTGGAGGTGGGACGGCGGCACTTGATCCAGCACCTCTCAGAACGATATCGCCCGGCGGTACATTCTCCGATGCTAATGCGGCTATTCCAACTTCCACGTTTGATCCTATCCCTCCGACTCCTCCGGCGGGAAGCATCCCGGTTCCTTCGAGTTCGTAGGAAGACGTTGAAATTATGCCATTGCCCGGAGACCGTCCACCGACAGGCAAAGGCGCGAAGAGGAAGGATAGTGGTGGCTCCAGTGGGCCTGTGCTGAAAAGGAAGCTGTGGAAGAAGAAAGATTAGACACGCTTTCCCGGTTTATTTTGACTTGCATTTTGTTAGCCGTGTATAGATGCGGGTTCGGACCCTACTAGTAGGAATTTTTAGAAACTTGTACACGAACTTCTTTTATAATCAATAGAAATGAAACTTTTCTTTTTTGACTTCTTTTTTGTCATTGTGTATTTGTCTAAGTGTTTCAGTGTCTGAAATGCACTTGTGAAGTTTCAGTTTCCGAATAAATTTTGTTTATGTTCGCCAAGTTCGGGTATTGTGGACATGGTTTGCGACCGGGAAGCGAGTCGAATTTTGACATCGCATTGCTTCAGTCGATGGTTGATGCTTAAGTCTTGCCCCCCAGCCTTGGTGGTGTGTTGTAAAACATCAATCAGCGATCGCTCTTTTCTTATAGCATGTCAAGTCTAGTGCCGCTGAATGGGTGTTTGAGACAAACGGGGATTGAGCGGTTTATTCACGCTTGTCCGATCGTCGATGATCATGTCCGCGCTCCGGGGATCCTCATTTGTTTACTGGCAGTTGGTCACGCCGGCTTGAGTTTCAATCATATGTCCGCTATCTGGGGACTTGGAATAGGCATTTGTACTTCGACTCGCGCTCCGGGAGTTTAGAGTTGATAATTATACTTCGATTCATGCTTCGAGAACTTAAAGTTGGTGTTTATGCTCCATTTCACATTCTGGGAATCTTGAGTCGATGTTTATACTCCAATTCGCGCTACGGGAATTTGGAGTTGATGTTTATACTCCGGTTCGCACTCTGGAAACTCGGAGTCGATGTTTATACTCCAATTCGCGCTCTGGGAATTTGGAGTTGATGTTTATACTCCGGTTCGCACTCTGGGAACTCGGAGTCGATGTTTATACTCCAACTCGCACTCTGGGAGTACGGAGTTGATGTTTATACTCTGCTTCGTGCTCTGGGAATAAGGAGTTGATGTTTATACTCCGACTCGCACTCTGGGAGTACGGAGTTGATGTTTATACTCCGCTTCGCGCTCTGGGAATACGGAGTTGATGTTTATACTCTGACTTGCACTCTGGGAGTACGGAGTTGATGTTTATACTCCGCTTCGCGCTCTGGGAATACAGAGTTGATGTTTATACTCCGACTCGCACTCTGGGAGTACGGAGTAGATGTTAATACTCCGCTTCGCGCTCTGGGAATACGGAGTTGATGTTTATACTCCGACTCGCACTCTTGGAGTACGGAGTTGATGTTTATACTCCGCTTCGTGCTTTGGGAATACGGAGTTGATGTTTATAATTCGATTCGCGCTTTGGGAGTTCGGAGTTGATGAAGGATTGTCATGTATCAATCCTTTTTTGACTTTGATGTGATGGCTTACCCCCGAGCTCGGGTTTCACTTAGCGAGTGATTGGTTGCATCGCAGTCACTCTCTATTTGAATAAATCCCACCGTATGGTGAAACTTAGCTCTCCGTGCATAGTGATGGTCATATGAAGTATTTCAAGTAAATCACAGCTCTGGCTCGAAGAGGTTGCATTTTATTGCTGAAATAAGAATGTATGGCAAAGTCAGTTGCCTTATTACAAGTTCAAATTTTGAAATGCATAAACAAATTGAAGAAAAGGAAAGGAAACTAAATGGATAAAGATAGCCTGTCAGGTGTAATAGCGGCAAAGGCTCTCGCTATTCCAAGCTCTTGGTAGGGTAAGACCGTCGACGGTCGATAACTTGAATGTGCCATCTCCGAGCCTTCGTTCAATAACATACGGTCCTTCCCATGTCGGCTTAATATGCGAAGGAACCAGATAGATTCTTTTTAAGACGAGATCGCCTAGTTCGAAGGTTCGCGGACGGACCTTGCCGTTGTACAACCGGGCGACTCGACTTCGATGCGCAGCTGCCCTCAAATCAGCTTCTTCATGCTTTTCATCTAGTAGATCGAGAGATTCAGCAAGTAATATAGCATTTGTCTTTGGATCATAGTATGTCACACGATGAGAAGGTACTTCTAGCTCGACTGGGATAACGGCCTCTGAACCGTAAGAAAGAGAGAATGGAGTGTGGTCGGTCGCGGTCTTGTGGGTTGTTCGGTAAGCCCATAGAGCCAGAGGAAGTTCATCGACCCACTTGCCCCCGACCTTTTCCAGTCGTTTTTTCAAGATGGATTTTATAACTTTATTAACTGCTTCGACCTGTTAGTTTGCCTGAGGGTGTGCAACTGCGGAGAATTTCTTTTGGATGTGAAAGCGTTTGCAGAAATCTTTAAATTCAGCACTGTGGAATTGGGCTCCGTTGTCCGTAATAATGGTGTGTGGGAGACCGAATCGACAAATGATATTATGAACCACAAAGTTGATCACTTTCTTCGTTGTAATGGTAGCGAGAGCTTCAGCTTCAGCCCACTTTGTAAAGTAATCAACTGCGACGATGGCGTACTTCGCACCACCTTTTGCTAGAAGTAGAGCACCGATGATGTCAATGCCCCATATTGCGAACGACCATGGGCTGACCATTTGCGTTATCTCGGTAGGAGGAGCTCTAGGAATTCGGGCATATTTCTGGCATCTATCACACTTCTTTGCATAGTCCAACGCATCACGATTAACGGTAGGCTAGTAATACCCGTAGCGAAGTATTTTCTTGGCAAGGGCTTGCCCCCCGGTGTGATCGCCACATTCTCCCTCGTGCACATCGCGCAAGACTTGTTTAATTTCATCGTGAGTGATACACCGGAGTAGGGGAACTGAGTACCCCCTTCTGTACATGAGTCCACTCTGGATGGTAAATCTTGAGGCCTTCCGAAGGACTTGTCTCTTCTCTCTCCTGCGCTCCGACAGGGATCCGTGCTAAATGTAATTTCTGAGTGGGGTCATCCATGAATCCTTTTCGGGAACAGTTTTGGATATCCGGTTTATTTCTGTCCGGTCGATACTTGGGGAAGATAGCGTTTCTACGGGAATGAGTCCCATTTGCTGAGCTTCACCTGTGCTGGCTAGCTTTGCCAATGAATCGGCCTTTTGGTTGCGCTCCTGAGGTATACAATAGATGGCGTAGTAATCGAACTGATTCAATGGTTCCTGAACTCGAGCTAAGTAAGCAGCCAACCTTCGATCTCTTGCCTGATACTCTCCCCGTACTTGACACACAACCAATTGTGAATCACAATAAATTTCCACAGCGATAATTTTCAGATCTCTGGCGAGTTTCAAGCCAGCTAAGAGGGCTTCGTATTCAGCTTCATTATTGGTTGCATTAAAGTCAAACTTCAAAGCGTAGCATATAGATCGACCTTCGAGGGTTTCGAGCATAACACCAACGCCCGAACATCGGTCGTTCGATGCACCATCAGTATACAGCTTCCAGACATATTCGAGGGATTTACTGGTTTCGGGAAAGTCCTCTAGAACGGTGAATTAAGCTATGAAATCAGCGAGGACTTGTCCTTGGATTGCTCGTCTTGGAATGTAAGTAATATCAAACTGACTTAGTTCGATGTTCCACTTGAGTAGCCTACCATGCATCTCAGGCCGCGAAAGGACCTGTCGTAACGGCTGATCAGTGTAAACAACTATGGGATGTGCTTGGAAATACGGTCGGAGTTTTCTTAATGCGACTACAAGGCAATAAGCCAACTTTTCTAGCTTTGGATAGTTTCTTTCAGCCCCAGTCAATCGTTTGCCGACGTAGTACACTGGCTTTTGTATCCCGTCTTCTTCTTGAACCAAGGCAGTGCTGATAGCGTTTTCTGATATCGCCAAGTATGCATACAACTTCTCATGATCAATAGGCTTTGACAGTATTGGCGGTGTGGATAGATGTTGAACTAGTGCTTGGAAAGCGCCCTCACACTCTGTGGTCCATTCAAAGTTTCATTTCCCTTTTCGGATCAGATCGAAGAAGGGAATGCATTTGTCAATCGACTTTGAAATGAACCTGCTCAATGCTGCTACCTTTCCATTGAGAATCTGGACTTACTTTGTAGTCTTGGGAGTTTCAAGATTTCTGATTGCCCAAATCTTTTCAGGATTGGCTTTGATTCCTCGGGCGTTAACGATGAACCCAAGGAACTTTCCGGATGCAACTCCAAAGTGACATTTCAGTGGTTGAGCTTCATCTTGTATTCCCGAAGTATGTTGAACATAGTTTCCAGGTATTTAACATGGTTGGTGGAGAGTCACGACTTCACAAGCATGTCGTCTACATATACTTCCATGGTTTTCTCGATTTGATTGGCAAACATCCGGTTGACCAATCATTGATAAGTAGCCCAAGCATTCTTGAGTCCGAATGGCATAACTTTGTAGCAATAAAGTCCCAGATTGGTTACGAAGTTGGTATGTTCTTGATCGGGTAAATGCATCGGTATCTGATTGTAGCCAGAGTACGCGTCCATGAAGGATAAGAGTTCATACCCAGCCGTCGAATCTACTAGCTGATCAATTCTGGGAAGCAGGAAGCTGTCTTTGGGACATCCTTTATTCAGATCGGAATAATCGACACATGTTGTCCACTTTCCATTCGACTTTCGGATGAGCATGGGATTCGACACCCATTCAGGATATATCGTGTCCCGAATGAATCCGTTCGCTTCAAGCTTTTCTACTTCTTCTTTAAGGGCGACAGATCTCTCTTGATCCATACCGCCCTTTTTTGTTTGACCGAGACATGCCGCGGGTCAATGTTCAGAGTGTGGCTCGCGATATCCGACGAGATCCCACACATATCCGAATGTGTCCATGCAAACACGTCAAGGTTTGCCCGTAGAAATTCAACCAATTCCTCCTGAGATTGCTGGCTTAGCTGAGATCCAATATTTTTCATTTTCGAATCATCGTCACTATCAACTGGGACATCAATCGACAGTTCGACCGGTGATGCTTGATTTTCTTTAGATTCTCATTTGTCCTCAGTTTCTCTTAGATCAAGGTCCTTGAGGAATTGGCTGGGGTGCCCAGGCCTGGGCCCGGGCGTTAATTGTCAATTATCAGTGAAACGAACGCAGAGAGATTCCTCTACGCCCTTTCCTTTCTCCTTTCGCTGCGCCTCCCGTAGCTCAGCAACATAACAGGCTCTGGCAGTAGCCTGACCTCCCTGAACGATTCCTATTCCATGATCAGTGGGAAACTTTAAAGTCAAACACCATAGGGCAATGGCTACCCTGAATTCCGCGATGGCCTGTCGGCCCAAGAAAGCATTGTAAGGTGAGTCTATGTCTAAAACAATGAACTGCAACATCCGTACTCTCCGACGTTCTCCAACTCCCAACTCTACTGGCAGTTCCACCATTCCAATGGGTATAGTCACACTTCCGTTGAAACCATGGACTCGAGATTGACAAGGCTTCAAGTCTACGGCTTCCATCTTCAATTGATCATAAGCTCGCTTGAAAAAAATATTCACAGAGCTTCCACTGTCAACTAAGGTCCTTTTCATCCAAGCGGGACCTACTTGTGCTGAGATGACTAGTGGATCGATAGTGGGAGCTTCGATATTATCAGCATCTCTATTCCTGAACACGATGTCATCCGTCATCGTTTTTTGTTGCTTGGCCGGAGCCCCCTCATCAAAACTACTGCAACACTCGAAGTCTGCATGCCTGATAGAACTGGTATACGACTCCATTTCCTTCCAGCTTTGATATGCTAGGTGAGGACCACCACTTATTGTATTGATAACCAACCTCCCGTCTGTACGAGCGGGTTCCTCCTGTCTTTTCTGATTTGGCGCACGATTCTGATTTGATGGGCCCGCACCACCGGATTGCGGCACCCGCACATACGGATCCAACTTCCGCTCACGTATCAGTTTTTCAATGAGGTCTTGTAAGTGACGACACTCATTGGTGTTGTGGCCATACTCTCATGGAATCTATAGAATTTTCCTGTTTGGATTTGCCTCTTAGTTGGTGGTTTTGGGGCAGGCTTCTTGTATTGCATGGTATTGCAGGTCTGTAAATACACATTTTCCAACGACTTGTTCAACGGAGTATAATTATCGTACATGGAAGCTCTACGCCATGGTCCATGATCCTGATCATGTTTTTTGTTCTGATTTCTATTGTCCCTCTGTTGATTCTGTTTATTTTGTACGTTCAACTGAATTTTTCCAGAACTATCTCCGGACTGTTTAACATCGACGTTACTTTGGATACCTTCGATGTTGGGCCCTGCATCATCTTGCTTCCTAGACTGTTTCGCATCCTCCCTTCTCAGGAATTGGGCTGCCTTGGAATATAAACGGTCCAATGATGCAGGTGGTTTCCCATCTAACCAATTTCTGAACTCGGAATCAGCATCAATCCCTTTAGTCAGTGCCATCAGGATAGAGTTATCATTGGGATTGCTTATTTCTGCACACGCAGCATGGAATCGCTCCAAGTAACGTCTAAGTGTTTCTCCGGGAGCTTGCGTAACACTAGACAGAGTGTTAATGTCCTTAGGCCTCGCCACGTGCATACGGAATTGTTCGACAAACTTGGTGGCCATCTGGTCAAAGTTAGAGATGGATCGCAGTGGCAAACGAGTGAACCACATGGTAGCGATGCCCCCTAGGGAAATGGGGAAACTACGGCACTTTACTGCATCATCAGCTCTAGCAGCATTCATCAGCCATTCGTATTTCAGGACATGTTGATTGGGATCGGAACTTCCTTCATAAACTGGCAAAGCTGGCATCCTGAAGTGTCGAGGTGGTTCAGCATATAAAACGTCATCGGTGAAAGGGGTATGACTTTGAGAGATTCCTCAGTCGTCATTAGAGAGACCCTGACTTTCACGGATCATTTGGCGGATCATCGCTGGTATATCCGGCGTTCGAATACTTGGAGCATGTTGTGCCAAGGTGTGGTCGGGTTCCACAGTGCGAGTCTGGACCAGACGCGGTCGACGGTCTGTGCATCGCCTCTTTGGTTCAACATCCTCAGGGACATAAGGCTCAGGAGTCTGCTCTCGTTGGTTACGTTGAGGATCGGCTTGGTTTCTAGCATCACCTCCCCGTCCGGCAGCGGTGGTAGTAGCAATGTTGTCGGTAACATGGTAAGGAGCAGCTCCTCCTCGAGTTGAAGGTTCTGTATGGAGACTAGCGAGTGGTCCAGCTCTAGGTTGCCCAAGGTTCGAAGCAGGTTGGTGTCCCGTGGCTTGGGCGTAGCATACACCTAGCCGTGGACGCGTGGATCTGGTTTGGCCATCGAAGGAGGCTGAACTTTCTGTGGAAGAATGAGAACCTTGGTCTCTTCTGGATCTTCTTCGCCTTTGGCGATTTAGCTGGTTAGTCAACTCTGTGTTGGCGCGTAGTTGTTCAGTTAGCTGTTGTCGACATTGGGTCAACTCTTGAAGCAATGTCTGGAATTCTTGTCTAGTGATTGGACCTGATGGATCTGAAGGTCCTGCAGCATTTTGGTTGGATGGAGGTGATTGCACGGGATTTTGTCGGTCCCGTGCTCCTTGTTCAGCCGCTGCAGAAGTGGTACGTGTGCTCACCATAATGAATTGATGAAGTCCTTTCCTAGATCTGGTTGCAAATCTGAATAGAATGGGAGGGCTTCAAAATTCTAGATCTAGATCTTCTTCTTAGATTTATGCAATCCAATATAGATAGGAGATCCAAAAAGCAAGAGAAAAATTGGGTTTTTCTCAGTGAAAGCACCAAAGTGTTTGTACCAAAATTGGGCACAACAATCTTCGGAAGTCTTTGAAGAGATAAAGTGAAGAAATTAAATGTAAAAAGAGGATTTATCTAACAAAAACTCCAAAATTCAGAAATGAGAATAACTAAAATGCAGGAAGACACAAGAATTTAGAGTGGTTCGGCGTATTGCCTACGTCCACTATGAAGTTGTTTGCTTTATTGACCTTTCTTTGATGTTTACAATCGATTTCAATGATTTGCAGCGAATAAAAATAATTTGCAGCAGTGAAATTCGCTGATGGCAGCAGCAATGGAGTTCAAATCTGGATCTGGCGGAGTCCGGACGTTGGAGATCTCAAAGAGTAAGAAGAACCCCTTTTCTGTTGGCTTTGGGGGTCTATTTATAGGTGTAGGAGGCTGGTATCTCGCTCAGATCTCGGGAGACCCTCCCTGGCATGTGACCTGGCCCGCATGCCCAAGCCCGTGAATTTTCGGTCTGATCCGTGATCGATACGAACAGATTTCGTATCGATCAAGATTTCATCCGATGGAGTCGAAATTTGGCGTGGACATTCATTAGCATGCACGTAGTCCTCTGTGAAAATTTCATAGCATTTGGACTTGTAGATTGGGAGATATGATCGATACGAAATGAGGTTTTCGGTAGGCTGTTTGGTTCGACTCGCTTTTCATTCAACTCGGTTCTATTTGACTCGGTGACATGGCACCAACTTGTATTGACTGGTGTGCTTTGTTCTACATCGATGGACACGAAGTAGAAGTCTTCAGATGGATGCAAAGTCGACGAAGTGGAGCGAGTCGAAGAATGGCTCGAGGCGGAGCGAGTCGAAGTGGTCGCTTCCGAGTGTAGCGAAGCGAGTCGAAGAAGTCGCTTTCGAGTGTAGCGAAGCGAGTCGAAGAAGTCCCTTCCGAGTGTAGCGAAGCGAGTCGAAGAAGTTGCTTCCGAGGGTAGCGAAGCGAGTCGAAGAAGTCGCTTTTGAGTGTACCGAAGCGTGTCGAAGTAATCATTGTTGATGGTTGCGAAGCGAGTCGAAGGGAGCGAGTCGAACTGCGATTGGTTTTCATCCAATTTTGTATCGTTCATAACTTGAGCATACGAATTCGGATTGACTTGAAATTTGGAACGTTGACTCTCATAGCTTAGCTTGTCATGTCCTACCAATCTTGGCTCGATCCGGGCACAGACAAAATTCGTCGATATCCATAGTGAGCCTGTGTATCACTGATCTCTGGGACGGGCCGTCATTAGTTACTAGTCAATTCCTTGGTGTCACGGCCTTGCCAAAAGGCGGGATAACAAGAACCATCAGATCAAAATAATTAAATCCGAGTCCTTCAGGACTAGGAATTCCATAGCCGCCATACAACCACCGGTCGACCTCTAATACCCCAGTGGTTGATCGCTTGTTATTTGGCGGTTGATCGGTCCTTAGTTGGGACCGTTGATTTCTTCTACGTATTTATTTTTGTTAATTATTATTTATTACCTACTTAATTATCATTTACCTTAACCAAGCTTTACCCTTAAACTTCTCACGTTAACTTTTCAAATTCAAATTTTAAAATTTTAAATTTAAACTCATTTGAATTATTTTAAATTTGGAAACTTCAAACGTCCATAACTTCTCCATTTGAACTCCGATTACAAAACTTTATGTATGACAATTGAGCAGAAAATCGCCACGGAGGCTATGGTGCAACTTTTGAGGTCAAATTCTAATATTTAAATAATTTTCACTTTTAGCCTTATTTTAATTATTTGATTTCTTATTAAATTTTACGGGGTGTTACGCACCCCAGATTGTAAAGAGTATTTGGTAAGAGTTTAACATAAGTATAAATGTGTATTTCATATTATATATAACCATTGTGCAATTTATTGACTAAGTATAAATGTGTAATTCATTTTAATTTCAATGTGCAAGGGACAATAGATTTATAGGAAATAGATTTGTCTCTTTGCAGAAATTATTGGACCAAAATAATATGAAAAAATTACAGCGATACAATGTAAAGCATTAAAAAGGTGAAAAAAAGCCTGACTAGATGAGTGCAACCATCTAGGGAGCTTAAAATGCTTATTGGAAAAGTCCAGATGTGATTGTAAGTTTACTAGTTTTGTATATTTATTAAAAATTTAATATAACTTAGTATAATAATTGCATCAATCTATAAATATGGAATACAATGTTTATGTTAAATTTACAAGCAAAATTTGAGCAGAATTCTACAAATAGGAATACAAATCCCATCACACATCGTGGAGGTTCAAAGTCATTCCAACATTACCATCAAGAATTGATAAATTTATAAGTTGCAATTATAAATACTTATAATTTTGTATAATCTTATGTATAATAATAATACGTAATAATTATTTCAGGAAAGAGAGTGTGGTCACCATATCTCTAACTTGGATGTTTTTAATCGTACTCACGCCATCGAGCATGTCAATGAATATGATATTAAAACATACACATGGCATGACACTAAATCACAAGAGTCCGTGGTAAGCATATTTTAAACTACAAGTTATTAATAATTAATGTTAATTATAAGCTATAAATAACTAAAATAATGTAATATAAATTTTAGTTGTAATTCTATTTCTATTCGTAGGATAAATTTTTAAAGAATGAGACCGACTGCTTGAGGGAACAGATCGAGACGAGCTGACCACTGATAAGGAGGACATGATTTATGATGCTATCATGGAACCACCAACATGGAATAGGCTATGGTTTTGGAAATTAAGAGGAAATGTTATAGGTTAGATGAAGGAAAGCCAACTATAGAAGAGCTCATCATGATCAGGAGATTGCAGACTTAAGAGCTCAGATTACTGACCTCAAGGATCGAGACACGCGCCGGACTAAGGAGATGTACCAGATGTTAGACGAGTGCATTACTCGTATATGCAATAGGATGGTAGATTTCCTTCATCGGAGGGATTTGGAGGCATAAGGAGTAGGTATGATTTTTTTATGTTAAAATATTATATGTATGTACTTTGAGACCAGTGAGGTAGTGTGAGAGTTATATATATTTTAAGACTAGTGAGGTTGGTCTGATTTATTACTAGATGTATGATACAGTTTGAGATGTTGAGGGATATTTGAGATTGAACTTTGTGATGGAGTTTTGAGATTGAACGTATGCTTATTGTATATATTGATGCTTGTTTGACAATTGATATGATATATTTTGTGGTATATGCGATATGTGTGATTTGGGCTTTAATATATTTGATTTATATATGTGAATTTGTACTATGATATATTTTGTTATATGTGTGTTGTTAAAGGCATGAATTACTAATGAATTAAAGGAAAAGATTCCTAGATTTACGATGGCCAATTGGCCAAAACATGACCACCTCAATGCTTGCTATGTGTACTTGACGAGGTGACAAAAACCGCCGATTAGTCCTAAGAAGGTCGTCGAAAAGTTGCTAACGAAGCCATTAAAAATCTATTAATGAGCGGTTGTTCGATGGATTTATTTCAATGGCAACTTACATCGGTTTTCGACAGCTTTTGATGGTCACCGATGGCTATTATCCATCGAAATAATTGTTCTCTTTTACAGTGTTATTTCTGAATTATGGGTAAATCTTAAATAGTATCTAAAATTATATTTTATATTGGGATTTGAGAAGTTTATTATTATTTATAAAATAAAATGGAATTTTAAATAATAATAACATTAATTTCAGTGAACATAGTATTGTTTTGTGTAAATGACAAAAATGGTTGATTTTATAGTACAATCGTAAATATTGTATCATAGATTGGGAAATGAAGGAACTAAGGAACAACGTCATAAATAGGGTAAAGGTACAATGGGGAATCGAGGTTGATGCTTGTCCATGGGAAAACAAAGATAAGATTCAAGAGACTTACCCTAAATTTCTTAACGAATAAACATGTTGCATGACTTTGGTGTGGTCTTTGACATTGCCATTGAGGTTCAGAATAAGCAAGGAAACACATTACATGTTGAAATTATCATTGAGCTAGAGAATATTGTTGATAATGTTGTTGCGATTGTTGCATAAGAGATGAATTATCATTGTGTTCAGAATTACTTGATGTGGCAGAAATATAGGGTACGAAGAACATGTATTTTGTATTAATTTTTGGTTTTTAGACATTGTATTTTTTCTTCATAATGATTTGTTTTGAAAATTAGAGAGAATGTTATGTTTTTATTTAAAATTATGTATAATGTATGGTGTTAATATAGGAATAGGGTTTATAAAAAGAAAACAAAAACCAACGGTATGAATGAATATTATTGCACATATCCGGCATTATAAAACCTGATAAGTAGACGACAATATCAATTTATACTATTATCATCATAGATCACTCAAACTTTGTCAAAACCTTAAAAAATACAGAGGAAGGATTTATGAAGAATAATAGCAATAACAAGACCTTTCGAAAGAGTCGAAGGGATTCTTCTTTTAAATGTTGGATGAGCAATGGACATTCGAAGAGGTCAAAAGGGGATGTGGCTACCCCTTTTGCTTTGGATAACCCCTTTCGAAATAGTTGGTTCTGCATGCATAAGGGAGATTCATATAAGTTAAAAACCATGTAACACCCCTAATTTTTAATAACATTATTCAGGAGATTTAATTAGATAAAGTAAATAGAATAATTAAAATATTAGAGTGATAAGGGGATTGAGATTATTTAAAGGCCAAGCTTAATTAAATAAATGGGGTAATGAATGTTTTATATGTTAATTAATAAGAAAACAATTAACACAAGAACATATTAGGAATTGCCGCATCATAATTCCTTAAACACTTAAAACCCACATTCCTATTCTTTCTCACGTTCATTTAAAAAAAAACTCAAAACGTAAAACCTAAAGCTCAAGCCGGCTATTACTTAGAAGGAAAAGAGGAGAAATTCATCTAAAGCAAAGGAATCAAGCTAGGGGAATTAATTAAGGATCAAATCTCAAATTCCTTATCCTAATCAAGGTGAATAATAACCAAAACCATTTCTATTTTGTTTAATGGTCATTTGATTTTCGGGTTTAAGTTTAAATTTATTATGATGATTTTTGATGATGATATGCTTGGATTTCATGATAATGTTATATTCAAACAAGTTTGTCTGATAATTGGTTTATACGGTTTTAAGGTTAAAATCGTTTATTTTGGATTTAGAATGCATGAGGAATTTATATGTTATGTAAAATAAAAATTTGGAGATGGTTTTAGTTTTCTGTAATTTTTCGAGCTGTGGAAATTTTATTATGAATTTTCAAAGGATAAAATGAATAATTTGGGTTTTGAGATTATTTTGGCTGGTATATGGAAGAATTTGGGTCTGAAATTTCTATATGTTGGATAACATATTAAAAGTGAATTTCTGCGATTTTTTGGGATTTTTCCTATGTAATTTGGTATGGAAATTAAATTATTTTAATTGTTTGCTTAATAGAAGGGAATATTTGTTAAATTATTTTTATTTAGATTGAAATAATTAGGGCAGTTTTAAGAAAGAATTAAAAAAAGTTTATGGCAACCAATTAAATGTTTACAAATAGGCAGGTTAGTTAAAAAGAAATTACTTAAAAAGGAATTAAAACAGTCTTTACTCAGAAATTATGTTTCGCCTCTTTCAGTAGTACCTTTCGACCCTATACTTCCGCCTCAACCATGTGGAAACCACCCAAGCCGAAACCAATGCATAAGGTATCAATAAGTTGGTATGTAGTGGATTGGAGAAATGCGGAAAGTACGGTGTCGTAACCAATGCTTTCGAAGGGGTCGAAGCCTTTGTTTTACTCTCCAAAGATATGCACTTGCCTTGTTTTCAAAAGGATGCCTTAGAAGGGATCGAAATCCATTTAAATAACTTTCGAAAATGTTGCCGCCTTTCTATTTCGAAAAGATAGCTTTCGAATGAGTTGCCTTGTTTTTAAATTAAAGCTTTCAAAAGGGTAGTTTCAACCCAGTCGAAACCCTACAACCGACCTTTATGCCTTTCGAATGGATTGAAGTCATCAACTAGATCGAAAGGTAGCTTTCATTTTATAAATGAAATAAGCCACTTCCTAAATCTTTCGAAATGGTTTGATGGTTTCAAAGGCAATGGCTCCGAATGGAGTTTCAAGGCTATCATTCAATTGTTTTACTTAGATAATTTAAGCTTTCGAAAAGATGGTTCCGAAGCTATCAGTTTTCCCCAAATTCTTTTATATGAAGGTTAATAGTTTCGAAAGGGATACTTTCGTTTATATTCACTTTTACCCAAAAGATATTTTTAAAGATAAACCCAATGGTTTCGAAAAGCGTACTTTCAATGGTTTTGAAGCTATGCTTCTAAGAGTTAATATGTAATGCTTTAATACTTTCGAAGGGTATGTTTTATGGATTTCGAAAGAGATGATTTAAAGTGTTTTGAAAGGCATATACTTAGTGGTTTGAGAAGAAGATTTGAATTCTTTCGAAGGAGGTTATCCAATGGTTTCGAAAGTAAAAGTTAAAGGTTTCGAAAGCCTTAGTTTTCAAAATAATGAAACCAAACTCATTTTTAAAGGAAAACCATGGCATAATAAAGGAGTTTCAAAATGGCTTTTTAAGTATGAAGTTTTTGAAGAAGCTTTCCTCGATAAAATAATAGGTTAAAGGGAATAACCATGTTTCATATAAAAATGATTTCAAGGATATTAAAATCACAGATGTTGGTGTTATTATGTTATTTTGTTTGCTTCTTCTAATATGTATATATATATATATTCACAATATAAAGGACCCCTAACTATATTTTAGGGAAAGGGCAGAATAACCAGCTAGGTTGACCCTGTAGTGAATATAAATTGAGTTAACTCCTGTATGAGTAGAATTACATCCAGGAGGTCAGGTAGACTAGAATATAGGATGCCTAAATATTGATTAAAGAAGCTGTTAGATAGACAGGTTCATAGTAAACCCATGAAAACTATGTTTAGGAAGTGTTATTGGCAGGGGCCAATAGGTTCATAGTAAACCCATGAAAACTATGATTTGAAAGAGTTATTGGCAAGGGACAATAGGTTTGGAGTGAACCCATGAAAGCTATATTTGGGTTAAGTTATTGATAGAAGTCAATAGATTCCTAGTCAACCTAATAAACTAGGATAAGTGGGAAGTTATTAGGGATACCAATAGGTTCAGGGAGAAACCATGAATGAATGAAGTTATTGGCATAGGCTAATAGGTTCTTAGTGATCCCATGAAAACTATGAAACCGAAAAGGGAGTCCATAAGCTTTAAATAGGTTCTTAATGATCCTATGAAAATTATGAAACCGAATAGGGAGTCCATAAGCTTTAAACAGGTTATTAGTCAGCCCATGAAAACTAATAGGTCAACAATGACCCAAGAAACTATAACTGAGACAGATAGTCAACTTTAATGGGGATGGGAAATCTAGAATTTATTTACTTGTTTGCATATCATCATAATTTTTTGAATAGCTATGTTTTACACATTGTGGTGTACGAGCATAGTATATGGTTTTTATAAACTTTTGGGTAAGATACTAGTGAGGGGAAAACCCGTTCCGCTAAGTGGTGTGGTCTCACTAGATATCTAAATGATTTGAGATGGTAGGTTATTATTCATACCAGGCTTTATGTTCGACTCGAAGTTTATGTTTTCCCCTTAAACTCTCGGGTGCTCAATTGATTTTGAGTGGTTTGAGAGTTGAGGTTTTCAGGTACCTCTTGAGACGAATAAGCTTCTGGAGACGTATAGGAGGCATGATAGCTATTTAGTGTCCTTTTCTATTTTGATTCCGTTGTGTTTTGTTGTAAAGGCAAAGTTGTTTAATTACCTAGATATATACTCTGATTATCCAAGGGGGCATCTTCATATGTCGCTCTTGATGTATGTTGTAATAATTATATTTTCTCTAATTGTGGTTCTCGGATCTGGGATTATGTAGTGAATTTGAAATGTTATGAAATGGAATATGAAAGTTGTTTATTAATTTTAAATTTTTTTCGTATCCATGTGTTTATGTTATATTAATGTATCTAACATTATCGTATTTGGTCGCCGAAGATTAATAACTATGGATGACTACAGCATCCATAGGCGTTAGTTTTGGGCCTCCAAGTTGGGGATGTTACAAGTTGTTATTAGAGCATATGTTAATGAAAACTTAAAAGAAATTTAAAGCTAAAAGATTTTCAAACATAATCCAATAAATCAGAAAATAAGGTCGGGGTTTGGGATAACGCTATAGTAACGTACTTGTATTTGATATATATATATACATATATATAAGTACGTGTTCCTCTTTCTCTTAGACCATTCTTATATATCTTACTTAGGCTCGTATGCATATTTACGAGAAAGAAGATATGGAGGCCGGAAACGGAAGAGGAAATCTCGGTAGAGGAAGCACCACAACCAATGGAAATGCTCGACCCACCTAGAGGAACCCGACTCGACAGGTTAATGCTAATCAAAATGCTGATGCCAATGTGGGTGCTAGAAATCCACCAGTGGATATAAGGACGATGTATTAGTTCTTCGTTAATCTGATCCAAGCAGGAGCTGCTGCTGGAGTTGCTGGGAATGTTGGAGGAGCTAATCCTCTGGCTCTAGTTGAGAATAATTATGCTAAGTTGAGCAAAGATTACACCAATCTCGGTGGGAAGCCGTTTGTAAGAACGGAGGATGCCGTAGATGTTGAGAATTGTTTGTTGCATTGTGAGAGAATCTTCGCTAACTTGGGATTGAATGATGAGCAGAAGAGGAGATTAGCCTCTAGGCAATTGCGGGGGCATCACTTCATTGGTGGAATAGTGTTACTGCCGGAGTTCGTGAGGAAGAGTTGACTTGGGTAAAGTTTTGAAGGAGATTCAAGCAAATGATTTGTCTGAAGTTTCCAAGTAGGTATTGCTTAGAAAGTATATGGATTTGGTGCAGGGAGAGATGTCGGTAATTGAGTATGCTACTAAGTTTGATGCATTTTCTCGATACAGGTATGCTACCATAGACACCGTCATCAGGAGGAATGAGAAGTTCATTCGGGGATTAGGACCCAAGATTGCTAGGGCAACCCTTCCACATCCTCGTGATCCTTGTAATGTAGTTGTGGAGATGGAAATCCGACATGAGGAAATGCTTGCTATTTGTGGGAAAGAAAAGCAGGTTGAAACCCAGGTTTCTTAGGGAAAGAAGATAACGTTCTTTAAGAAGAAGGGAGCCCAGATCTGAGAGGCTGCTAAGAAGGCAAATGCTGATTTTTTTTGTTTCAAGTGTGACAAGAAAGGTCATAATGCTCATGAATGTCGGTTAGGCAAAGGGAAGAAGGCTGCAGAAAAGATGGGTGTGAAGTGCTTCAACTATGACCAGGTTGGGCACTATAAGAATCAGTGTGCAGAACGAGTCAGGGTGGACGGGGAAGTTTTTGTTGTTGGACCATCATCTGCTAGGCAAATGGAGCTGAGAAAGGAAAGACTGTGATAGAAGGTACGCTTTTGATTCAGAGTATACCAGTTAGGGTACTATTTGATACCGGTGCACCACATTCATTTATATCTCAGTGTTTGGTTGATAGGTTATGCTTAGAACCCACATACCCTGTTACTTCCTTAAGGGTTGTGAATCCAATATGAAGATATGAAACTCTAGGGATGAGATGTGACTAGTTAGAACTTGATTTGTGAGGTCATAAGTTTGCATGCAGTCTTTATATTTTTTATTTCAAAGATTTCAGGATCATCTTGGGTATGGAATAGTTGGGTAAATATAAGGCTATGATATTTTGCCAGGATAGGGAAATATCTTTGAGACACCCTGATAGTCATAACCGAATCATATTTTCAGTGGAGAATTCAGACAGGAGTGCTTGTGCTTTGTTAAGTGCTATGGAAGTGGGAGAAGAGTTAAGTCAGGTTTGAGTAGCAAGAGAGTTTGTAGATGTTTTTGAGCTGGTTATAGGACTACCACCAAAATGAGCTGTTGAGTTGCGGATAGGTCTTGTGTCAAGAGCTGAACCTGTAAGTATACCACCTAACAGGATGACACCGACCGAGATGAAGGAATTTGAGGTGCAGCTAGTGGATCTAGAGGAAGGAATTTTATTAGACCAAATAGTTCGCCTAGGGGAGTGGCCATGGTGTTCGTGAAGAATCCGGATAGGTCATTGAGGATGTGCACCGACTATCGTAGGTTGAACGAGAGGACGATTAGAATAAATATCCTTTGCCGAGAATTGAGGATCTATTTGATCGGTTGTATGGGGCCAGAGTGTTTTCCTAGTTGGATTTGGCGATAGGTTTCCATCGGTTAAGAGTGGTAGAAGACAATATTCCATTGACAGCATTTCGAACAAGGTATGGTTCATATGAGTGGTTAGTAATGCCATTCGCGTTAACGAATGCACTTGCTTTCTTCATGGATTTGATGAACCGAGTTTTCTGAGAGTACTTGGATAAGTTTGTGTTGGTATTTATAGATGACATTTTAGTATACTCTAAGAATGAAAGAGAGCATGAAGGTCATCTTAGGGTAGTGCTTGAGATGCTAAGGCAGCATCAGCTGAAGGCGAAGTTTTCCAAGCATCATTTTTGGAAGAATGAGGTCGAGTTTCTTGGTCATGTGGTTTCAGAGAAAGGACTATTAGTCGATCCAAATAAAATCGAAGTTGTTACTAATTAGAAGAGACTAGAGACGGTGATTAAGATTAGAAGTTTTCTTGGACTTGTTGCCTATTACCGGAGATTCATCAAGGATTTCTCACGGATACCAGCACCTTTGACTAAGTTAACCAGGAAGGTTTCGAAGTTTGTCTGGTCCGAAAAATATGAGGAAGCGTTCCATAGGTTAAAACATTTGTTGACCAATGCACATGTGTTGGTAGTTCCAGACAGAAACCAAGGGTTGGTGGTGTATACTAATGCATTAGGAACTGGATTAGGAGCTGTGTTGATGCAGAGGGGTAAAGTTATTGCCTACGCTTCACGTCAACTTAGACTGCATGAAGTGAGATATCCTACTAATGATTTGGAGTTGGCCGCGGGAAACTTCGCATTGAAGATATGGAGACATTATCTCTTAGGGGAGAGATTTGAGCTATATGCAGATCATAAGTCATTAAGGTATTTATTCTCTCAGAAGGAGCTGAATATGAGACAGTAGAGGTGGCTGGAGTTTTTAGCATCTTATGATTTTGGTATAGAGTATACACCTGGGAATGGAAATAAGGTAACGGATGCTCTTAGTAGAAGACATCAGAATGTGGTGTTAGCTATGTTGGCAAAATGGAAAGATTTAGAAGCTTTGACTACTTATAGTGTGCAGTTAAGATCGACTACTAGTTCTAGTCAAAGCACCGCCATGTTTTCATGTTTGGAAGTCCGACCAGTGTTGATCGAAAGGATTGCTTCTATGCAAAGGGAGGATCCAGTGTTAACCGAGAGAATTAGAAGGCTTGAGGTTGGAACTGTGATCATTGATCTAAAGGATTTTAGTCTTGACCAGAGGGGATGGCTTAGAAAGAAGGGATGGTTGTGTGTTCCGAAGGTTGAGGCTTAAGGAAAGAAGTTCTTGGGAATGTCATCGATCCAAGTTCCTGATTCATCCTGGAGGGACCAAGAAGTATCAAGATATAAAGAGGAGCTTTTATTGGGAAGGTATGAAGAAGGATGTTGGCTTATGGGTTAGGCAGTATGCGAGCTGTCAACAAGTGAAGGCCGAACATCAGAAGTCGAGTGGGCTGCTTCAACCTTTGGAGATATCAGTTTGGAAATGAGATTCAATATCCATGGATTTTATAGACGGGTTGCCAAGGTCAAATAGAAAAAATGAAAGTATATTGGTCACAGTAGATAGGTTGACCAAGAGTGCCCATTTCATTCCAGTTAAGTCAACCAGGACGGCACCTATTTTAGCTAAGTTTTTCATGAAGAACATAGTTAGACTACATGTAATTCCTAGTAGTATAGTCAGTGACAGAGATGCTTTGTTCACTAGTGAATTCTGGAAGAGTCTACATGAGGTGTTAGGTAGCAAGCTTAAGATGAGTATTGCATATCACCCTCAGACAGATGGGCAGACAGCGAGAGTCAATAAGCTACTAGAGGATTTACTAAGAGCTTGTGTATTGGACTTTGGTGGATCTTGGGAAGATCACCTACACTTAGCGGAGTTTTCCTATAATAATTGTCATCAGACTAGTATAGGAATGGCGCCTTTTGAAGCTTTGTATAGAAGGCCATTCAATTCACCAACATGTTAGTTGGAGACTGGAGACAGATTAGTCTTAGGTCTATGTAATACCATATCTGGAGGCCCGAAGCTAAGCGCTATAGATGCTGCAGTCATCCATAGTATTAACTTCTGGTGACCAAATACTGTAATGTTAATGGTATCCATAATATCAGAATAGCTTGAATATTAAATAAAATCACATATTCCAAAAACAACTTTTACCCATTACATTTCAAAACAACAATTCATATTCAAGTTACATAGTCCCATAATCGTGTCCCAGATTTAGATCAAATATAATTATTACAAAATACGTAAAGAGTGACATATGAATATACTCCCTTGGTTGACCAAAGTACTATATAGTCATAACTGACTAAATAAAACATAGTGGAAATAAACAGAATAAAGCAGCAACTCCTAAATAGCTATCCGTCAGCCTCCTGCTCGTCTTCAGTAGCTTTTTTCGTCATCCTACTTTAAACCTGTATACCTCTAACCTCAGCCTACTCAAATCAATTTTAAGCACGCGAGAGTTTAAGGGGGAAAACATAAACTTCGAGTCAGACATAAAGCCTGGTATAAATAGTACTATACTTCTCGGTTTTTTGATATTAGGTGAGACCATGCCGCTTAGTGGAACGGGTTTCCCCTCACTAATAGCCGTTTAAAACATATCTTTTGCAAAACATTTCCTGCAACCAAAATAGGTTGAAAAATGTAAAGCATTGTCATGTAAACATACATATCAGGTAACAAATGAACTATCTGTCCGAACACTATAGTTTTGTTTGGCTGACTAGGGCCTACCAGACAATATAAACAAAATAATCTAACACCTGTTAGACATTCCTCTTATGGACGGTCTATCCCTAACTTATCTTCTCCCAGGGTCACATGATCCTATTGTTTTTGCGGGCTCACCAATAACCTATCTGTATACAAATATATATTCCCTTCTGCGTGTAATCACCATTTTAGTCTCACCTATGACAAAGCCCTACACACTAGAATTTTGCACTAAATTAGCTGGGGCTAATTGCTAATGTATATGTGCGACTGTATACCAGTCTCATCTGGTATTCTAATATCTAAGTCATTTTACTTAGGGTGATCTTCCCAAAATTTTCCTTGAAAACCTTTTCATCTCAAATTGATTTAAAACCATTAAATCAAACTTAAACAAGGAAAATACATATACTCTATGCTTTACTCAAAATTACCGTGCCATGTTACATATATACTTTACACAAATCTTTGTTGATGAAAACATTTAAACCTTTGAAAGTACCCCTTTCGAATCCATTAAAAGTATCTCCTTCAAAAACAAGTAAAACCCTTCTTTATAACCTAGGCCAAAGGGCCAAAACATTCCTTTAGAAACCATTCAATCTTCCTTTCAAAAACACTTGAAAAACCTTTCCTTCGAAACCTATAAAACCTTGGACATCCTATCTTTAAACATTTAAACTTTGCCTTTCGAAAACATTGGAAAACCTTTCCTTTCAAACCTTTCGAAACCATTTAAAACTATCTTCTTCGAAACCTTTGGGTTCTACCTTCAATCGAGCAAAAGTGTCACTAAAACCATTTAAGTCAAAAGCATTCCTTTCAAAAACAATTCCTAAGTAAAGAAGTGATGGTGTCGAAACCAACCCTTCCGAAAGCATTGGAGAAGTGGCCAAGTTTTAAAAACAAAGATACCTTCCGAAACCATTGACTTTGAAAGGTAGGAAAAGCGGCAGCTATAGGTTTTGACCCCATTCGAAAGCATTTACTTAAAACAAAAAGCGCAGCCCGTTTGAAACCTTTCCTTTAAAACATAGACCTAGTCGAAAGCCTACCAAGTTGAAAGCATAACAGGCGCATCTTTCATTTAAAACAAAACAACGCTTCGACCTCCTTCAGAACCCCTGATTTCGACCTCATACCTTCCGCCTAGTCCAATATGTTACGTACCAAGTCTTGATACTAGGCGCATTGGTTTCGATCATGATGGCGGCGGAGGAACTTAGTCGAAAGCCACCTAAGTCAGAAGCGAGGTACCGAAAGTGGCTAAACATGTAAAAAATATGTTTGAACTAGTTTTTACCCTTTTAAAGTAATCTTTTCAACTAACCTGGCTTATTTGTCAAAATCTAATTGGTTGCTGATTTCCTTTTATAAAAGTTCTGCAAATGTTACAGAGATTAACCATTTAATTTATTTTCAAAATACCCCTTCCCCTTTTATAAATATATAAAGCATTTAAGTCCCATACCTTAAATAATTTTATATATTCATCAAAACCCTTAGGAAAATTCTACAAAAATTCCAGAAAATCATTTTTAATATGTTCTCTAACATATATTAATTTCAGACCCAAAATATTTATTATTTAGCCATAAAAATTTGAACCCAAATAATCATTTTCTACACTAGATAATTATTATAAAATCCACATTAATTCTAAAAATTATGAAAATTGAAACTCATCTCTTAAATATCATTTCTGATCTATATTTAAAATCGCAAGGCATTTGGATGTCATTTAATAGGGTTTTCACATTAAAACATATCATAAAACCTATATGAATAAGAATAAATCATCAACAAGCATATATAAACATTTTATCCTTCAAAATCATGGCATATTGCAAATAAATTCAGATTATCCTTAAAATCGAAAACATTTAAGAAATATGAGATGTAGTCATTATTCACCTTAGCTTTGAGATTAACGAGATTGAGATTTGAATGGATTTATGTTGATTAATCTCCTTCATTTAGCTTTTTCTTTCTCTTGTTCTTGCTAATGGTGACCGACCTCTATTTGTTTTTAATTTTGCAAATGAACGTGTAGAACATACACGGCTAAGGGATTAGGGTATTAGAATGATCTCTTTCCTATTTTACCCCTTCTTTGTTTTATTTTAACTCTTCTTTAGTTCATTTGTTACATTGCACGGCTACCCCTTGGTTTAATCACTAATTTCAATCCCCTAATCATCACATTATTTTATATAATTTAGCTAATTAAATAACCTAAATAATATTAATAAAAATTAGGGTTATTACAGACTCCCTTCCTTAAATAATTTCGTCCTCGAAATTACGATAAGGTAGACAATAATCAATCAAAAAGGTAAAACATACCATCAAACAAATCAGGATAAGCGCCTCCAATCCCGCTCTCAGTTTCCCAAGTATAGTTTCTCTCATCGTCGCTCCACTGGACTTTCACTAATCGGAATGTCTTGTTACTTATCCTCTTCTCATCTCCCGCGACTATACGAATCGCCTTTCTAACTATAGTCAAGTTCGGTTCTACCACTAAGTCATCTAATACGGTCGGTGCAATAGTAGTCTTCGGGTCTCTAACACACTTCCTTAGATGAGAAACATGGAAAACATCGTGGACTCCTGCCAAACTATTCGTTAACTCTACTTTGTATGCGAGTTTCCCGATCCTCTCTATAATAGGAAATGATTCTACAAATCTCGCTGCCAACTTCCTTGACTTCCCGAATCGAATCACACCCTTCATCGGTGACACCTTAATGAAAAACATGATCTCCAACAAAGAACTCTAAGTCTTCCCATCTTCTATCCGCATAACTCTTATGCCTAGACTGAGCCTCCTTCCTTCTAGCTCGAATCAACTCAATCTTCTCTATAGCTTCTCTAACAAAATCTGGACGAAGAACAAACCTATCACCAGTATCTAACCAACAAATGGGAGATTTGCATGGCCTTCCATACAAAGCTTCAAACAGTGCCATCCATATACTAGCCTGATAACAGGTGTTATACAAAAACTCGACTAAGTGTAGATGGTCTTCCCATGATCCCCCAAAATCTAACACACAAGCTCTTAACATATCTTCCAAGGCTTGTTAACTCTTTCCGTTTGCCCACCGGTCTATGGATGGTAAACGGTACTCATCTTGAGCTTGGTTCCTAAAATCTTCTGTAGACTCTTCCAGAACTCACTAGTAAACAAGGAATCTCTATCACTTACTATATGACTAAGAATTTCGTACGGTCTAACCACATTCTTCATAAACAACTTAGCCAAAACAAGTGCGATCCTAGTTGACTTAACTGGAATGAAATGGGCACTCTTGGTCAGTCTATCCACTATGACCCATATACTTTCATTTTCTCTACTAGATATTGGCAACCCATCTATAAAATCCATTGAAATAGAATCCCATTTCCATACCGGAATATCCAATGGCTGAAGCAACCCACTTGGCTTCTGATGTTCGGTCTTTACCTGTTGACAGTATAAACACTGCTTCACCCATAAGCCTATATCCCTCTTCATACCTTCCCGGAAGAAACTTCTCTTCATATCCTGATACATCTTAGTTCCGCCCGGATGAATAGTCAACTTTGAACGATGGCATTCCTCTAAAACTTCCATCCTAATATCTCCCACATTTGGAAAACACAACCTTCCTTTCTTTCTCAACCACCCATTCTATTCAAGACTAAAATCCTTTAAGTCATCGCTCTCAGTTCCATCCGTTAACTTCCTGATCCGTTTAAATAACACTAGATCCTTCTCCTGTTTAGAAGCAATCTTTTCGATCATTACCGGTCGAACTTCTAAACAAGACGACACAACTGTTTCTCCACTAGACCTAGCCTCAGATCTCCACTGAACTCTACATGCCGGCAATGCTTTTAAATCCTTCCACTCTACTATAAAAGCTAACACTGCATTCTGATGCTTCTTACTAAGCGCATCTCCAACCTTCTAACCTTCCCTAGTGTGTACTCAATCCCAAAATCATAAGCAGCAATAAACTCTAACCACCTTTGTTGTCTCATGTTCAGCTCCTTTTGAGAGAACAAGTACTTCAGCGAATTATGATCCATATACAACTCAAATCTTTCTCCCAAAAGATAATGTCTCCATGCCTTCAATGCAAATATCACTGCAGCTAATTCTAAATCATGCATTGGATATCTAACCACATGTTGTCTAAGCTGTCGAGAAGCATAGGCAATCACATTACCTCTCTGCATTAACACGGCTCCTAACACAGCTCTTAACCAAGTTCTACAGGCATATATATATATAAACTACTAAATCCTGATTCCCTTCTGGAAAAACTAATACAGGTGCGTGGGTCAATAAGTGTTTCAGGCTATGGAATGCTTCCTCACACCTCGGTCCAAACAAACTTCACATCCTTTCACGTTAGCTTAGTCATCGGTGCTGCTATCCACGAAAAATCCTTTATGAATCTTCAATAATATCCAGCCAATCCAATAAAACTCTTTAACTTAATCACTGCCTTGGGTCTTGTTGGGCGTATTCTCACCCAGGCGATCTCAAGACCAAGAAGCACCAGGTTCGCCCAGGCTTGCCTAAGCTTCATTCGGCATCCCTACCACTGCCGAACCAGGCTCACAACCACAGAACCACCGAACCAACTCCAAAGCAGTCTTCGCCGAATCAAACATCAAAACCTCTTCCATGCTTGCCGAATCAACTCTACCTCCCATGCTTGGCGAACCAACCTACTTCCCATACCACCGAACCAACTTACTCCACTACTATACAACCATCTACCACCGGACTGGCTACCTCCATCCACTGCCGAACCAGAGGCAGGGGAAGCCACCACCGGACCAAAGCCACCACCGGACCAAAATCCCACCGGACCATCTCCTATCTACTACCGGACCGGAGCACTACCGAACCAAGGCGTTGCTAAGCCAACGTTGCCAGGCCAGATCGCATCAGCCTAGGCCCACCAGCAGCTACATACATCCAGGACCCCTACCCCCAGCCTCACTCTATAAATAGAGGGGTAGGGGTACAACAATGAGGACAAGTTTGAGAGCTCAAGCACGGAGAGGACTTTCAAACAACTTTCTTTTACTTGTATCAAAGCTTTGTACTTTGATCTCAACAAGAAAAGAGAAATAACATATAAAGTGGACGTAGGCACATTCTGGCTGAACCACTATAAATCTGCGTGTCTTTTACAGTTTAGCCCCTGCTTTTCATATATTTGCATAAATCACCCAAATCACTAAGAACAACATAAAACCTACTAAATCATACAACTTTGAGGTGTTTGTCCATTTTTTGTGCAAACATTTTTGGTGCTTTCACTGAGAGCTAGAAGCTCGAAGCTTCAGCTTCATCCACTTAACATTTTTCCTAACATCGTCGTTCGCCACTTGGAAAACATGCCTCCCAAACAGAATAAAGATGTTAACAAAGGAAAAAACATCGCATCCAGCAGTCTTCCAGATCCAGCTGTCACGAATCAAGTAAATCGTCCTCCTCCAGCAGCAGTACCAAAT
This sequence comes from Allium fistulosum, assembly GCA_030737815.1. Lineage (NCBI taxonomy): Eukaryota > Viridiplantae > Streptophyta > Magnoliopsida > Asparagales > Amaryllidaceae > Allium > Allium fistulosum. The sequence goes on from CM060907.1 coordinate 173,406,800, forward strand.
GAAGGACAGGCTAATCCGACCACTCCTACCGCAGAACAGCCCGCAGCAATTACTAAGGCAGATCTAGACAGAGTTGTGTTTGAAGTAACTAACCGCTTCACGTCCCAGCAGGAAGCCTTGGTGGACCATCTCATGTCACGCTTAAGGGATGCTGAAGAGTCCAACCGCAACACTGAATCATGGGGCGAGTCCCAGTCTGGAGGATCTCGGAGACAACAAATATCTTCCTTCTTCGAAGGAGCTAACGGCAGAAGCAGCCATGGTAGGAGCCGAGATCGAGCATAGCCCGAAGTTAGGCCTGAAGAAACGCTTGGAACCGAACCCCACGGGGGAGGTACCGGGCTGAGGTCAACTGTAGCTGAGCCCGTCATGCTGCCTAACCACGGAAACGCCAGTGAATGGGGCCGAGCTAGAGTACAGCCCGAAGTTGGACCCGAGGAAATGCTTAGATCAGAACCAAGCAGGGGAAGATCAAGGCATGGGCCAACTATGGCTGACCCTAGCATGCTCCCAGAAGACCAAAGGCAGCCACTAGAAAATATGAGGAATGATAGACGGTACCATCCCTACAGGTCATCTGGACGGAATCAATCCCACAGAACAGAACCGAACTCGTTTCTATCTACTCCAAATTCTGATGAAAGGATGGCACGCTTGTTCAGAGAGTGCGTCCAACGGGATCAAAGAGATCGACGGATAGGCGCTAGGGTAACCAGCCCTTTTGCCTGCAATATCGAAATTGCTATCACCCCTCAAGAATGGAAGATGCCAACAATGGAACCTTACAAAGGAACCTCCGACCCCGTTGTACACTTACAGAGATACACACAGCATATGCTCATGAGGGGAGCAACAGAGGGAGTACTATGCAAATGCTTTCCACTATTCTTAGCAGATCTAGCTACCTCCTGGTTCTGCCATCTACCCCAAGGATCCATCAGCTCGTGGGAGATGTTGAAAGAAAAGTTTATCAGCCAGTTCCGCATTCATGTGGAACAACCCAAGGACGCTTATTCCTTATCCAATATCAAACAGAAACCTGGAGAGAAGCTGCAGCAATATTTAACCCGATTCAATGCCGTAGCAGCCGCAGTCCAAGATGCCGATGAGAAGCTTGTCTTAATGGCCCTCTGTAGTGGTGTGCATCCGGATACTAAATTCGCTAGAAGACTAACAAAAGAAAAACCAACTACTCTACCCGATTTCTTCCATGAAGCCGGGAAATATATGAGGCTTGAAGACGCTGCCACTGAGGGGCAGTCAGGGAAACAAAATAAGGCAACTCATAGCAACGCGCCCGCTGTAGCAAAGGGCGTTCGAAGAAATGATTCTAGAGACAATGCTGGGGGAAGAAAGGAGAAAAGTGCCTATATCGGCCAGGACCGAGATTCGACACTTACACTCCTTTGAATGAAACCGTCGAAAAACATCTTCATTGCCACCCAAGGCGAAGTTAGATACGAACGCCCACCGTACGAGAAGGAATCAGATAACGCACAGAAGTCTGGAAAGTTCTACCGCTTCCACGAATCTCATGGGCATGATACCAATGAATGCCATCATCTCCGAGACTTGATTGAAGAACACATCAGAAGGAAGAAACTACAACGCTTTCTTGGGAAGGCCAGCCCTGTCTGACTTCCAAATTGTCCTGGCCCCATAGTGCCTAAAGATGAAATTTCCAGCGGACAATGGAGTAGGGGAAGTAGAGGGAGACCAGGACTTTGCTCGAGACTGCTATGTAACTGAATTTCACAACAACCACAGGAAGGATAAAGGGAAGAGTGTAGAGGTTGCCCTCAGCACAAAAAGTTTGGAAGCATAGTAACAAAAGAAAGACCGTCCTCTTCGATATACCAGCGATCCCTTCAATGAATTAGGCCCCAGGGACAGGGAGGAGGGGGCCACCGCCGAGCCTGCATAGGCTATGGAATTTGTATCTATAGGCAAACATGACTCGAGTAGACTATTGAAAATCGGGTCCCAACTAAAAACAGAGTTGAAGGAACAACTCATTGACTTTCTCCGCCACAACTTGGATGTATTTGCATGGTCACATGCTGACATGACCGGAATCTCCACTGACATAGCATGCCACATACTAAACTTGAGAAGCTAGCATATTGTTTACTAATCACATCACGGAAACTGCGTCACTACTTCCAGTCCCATTCCATCAAAGTTCTGACCGACCAACCACTGAGGCAGGTACTCCATCGTCCCGACACTTCTGGGCGACTACTTAAATGGTGCATTGAACTAAGTCAGTATGATATCACCTATCACCCTCGCACCGCTATCAAGGGACACGCCATGGCCGATTTCATTGCAGAATTCACTACCAACGAAAGTAAGGAGCAATCGGAAATAGCAGAAGACATCAAGTGGAATCTCTTCGTGGATGGTGTGTCAAACGAACAAGGCTCGGGGCAGGTGTGGTAAAAATCACTCCTAGGGGAAATAAGCTGCACTATGCTATAAGGTTGGAGTTCGTGCCACCAACAACGATACAGAGTATGAAGTAGTGATAGCTGGATTAGAACTTGCCTTGGAAATCAGAGCCAATTCTTTGTGTCTTCATAGCGATTCTCAACTTATTGTTAATCAAATACTAGGAGAATTCCAGGCTCGAGAAGAACGACTCATAGCCTATTTAAAGAAGACCAAGTTACTTCTCAGTCGATTGGACCACTACTTAGTCAAACACATCCCTCGGGAAGAGAACCGAGAGGCCGACGAATTGGTGAAGCAAGCAAGCGTGAGAGACGGTGATGTTTCCGGAGCAGTAGCCATCTCGAAGCAACTAACCCCAAGTTTTGAGCAAGTGAATCTGATAGCTGCAACCGAAGAAGCAACTTGGATGACTCCCATCCGAGACTACTTACAAAGTGGCATACTACCTAACGGGCGTAACGAAGTCAAGAAAATCTTGAGGAAAGCTTCCCGCTACACAATACAAGAGGACACCCTCTATCGACGCAGATTCTCTAACCCCCTATTAAGGTGTGTCGCTGGAAGGGAAGCCAAGGAAATCTTATCCAACATTCATCAAGGAAGCTACGGAGATCACACCGGAGGACAAACATTGGCAAAAAAGATACTCCGATATGGATATTTCTGGCCCACCTTAAGCAAGGACGCCTTGGATTTCGTCAAAAAGTGTGATAGATGCCAGAAGTTTGCTAAGATTCCACGGCTACCAACAACTGAGGTTACTCAAATGACCAGCCCATGGCCCTTTGCAGTATAGGGAATTGACTTAATCGGCAAACTACCAATGGGCCGAGGCGGGGCCAAATATGCTATAGTGGCAGTCGACTATTTCACCAAATGGGTGGAAGCAGAACCCCTTAATAAATTATCTTCTGCAAAAGTTATTAATTTCATGATCAAAAATGTTCTGTGCAGGTACGGAGTCCCATTCAAAATCATATCAGACAATGGACTTCAATTTGACAGCGAGGAACTCGCCAACTGGTGCCAAGAGCACGGAATTCACGAAAGCTTCTCATCCGTAGCGTATCCCCAGGCAAACGGACAAGTCGAAGCCGTCAACAAAATTCTGAATACTCTAATAAAAAGAAACTCGAAAAGTCAAAGGGCGCTTGGGTGGATGAACTCCCTATGGCACTGTGGGCTTATCGCACATCTTTCAGAACATCAACGGGGCATACTCCTTTCTCTTTGGCATACAGATCGGAGGCTATGCTCCCAGTTGAAACCATCGTGCCTTCCCACCGTAGGATCCACTATAACCCAGAAGAGAACGAAGAACTCCTTCACGTGTCTTTGGATCTAATTGAGGAGAGAAGAAATGATGCAGTCCTCAAAGCAGCAGCCCACAAGCAAAAAGTGACAGCACAATACAACTCCAAAGTCAAGCATCGTACCTTACAAGAAGGGGATCTTGTCCTCAAGCGAATCTTCCCTCGCCCCGGAGCACTAGATCCAATCTGGAATGGACCATATGTAATTCATAAAGATCTCGACAGTGGAGCTTATATTTTGTCAACAGTGGATGGGGAGGTGTTCTAGAGGGCATGGAACATCCAACACCTTCGTCGATACTTTACTTAACTTGCACTTCCCATATGAAGCGAATTAACAAAGAGAATCAGTGGACGTAGGCATTTTCGTGCCGAACCACTTTAAAAAAAACCTTGTCTCTTTTTTAACTTGTTCCTTTATATCTTGGCTGCTTGTTAACTTTATCCTTTTCTGTTGAACAAAATCCTGTGCAAATAGCATTTCCATTCAAGGCGCTCCACAGCGCGACTTCTCCTGGACAAGACCTAACAGGTACTATACAAATCTATGCCCTCGCCAATGAGACACTTTTGCTCCGGCATCCCTCTGCTGCGGGTTAACTCATTGCTCGCGACGGCCCTCAAAGCCAACTGTAATGAGCCGATTATAAGCCACCGATAAGGCCGACTATAGCCGAGGCAGCTCATTACGGCGTTCGGCTCGCCGGCAACTGTGAACCGACTATAAGCCCCAACATAAGGTGTGGCCAGCCAGGGGAAGTTCACGGTTGACGATCGGCACCCACGCTAGCCGACCACAGTAAATCGAATAATACCCACGATTACGGGCCATAATGGCCCGGGTAGTTACTGTGCGCGATCTTGGCTCCGATGTGTCTTAAGTGCGGCTGTGGTAAAAAAGAATTAACTCCCCGCGGAGGCGTAAGATGGGTGACAAATGTCTCCAAGACCCACAGCTAGGGAAAGTGACTACAAAGCCCGTTTGCCATGAACTTAAGCACATCGAACGCCTTCCGTGATTGGAAGTTTTACTATTTCTCATATTTCAATTTTATTTAAAAAACTTTTCTCCTATCCTCTGTAACAATCCCTGAAGTACAGGACACAGAACAAGAAACATTCGCTAATGGAAGCGGATACTCACAGCAAGATACTGGACCGCATTCCATACTCGGTCACAGAAGACATTCCAAACTGTCATCTACAAGCAAAATATAAAGGGCGGTATTTCCTTCTTTCATGTGTAAACACGTGACTATAATTTGTTCACACCTCATGCTAACATTGCAAGTCATGAAATTATGTTTTAAACAAGAACCTGACGTCAAACACAATTTAATTACAAGAATATGCATAGCTATATTTCTCATACAACATGTCAAATTAGCAAAAACATTCAAAAGACGACAGAATCAGCTTAAGTTAAAGAATTACAAGTCAAGAATAGTGTTGTTTATTACAAGTAGCATAATTACAACCTAAGAGTTACGTTACTTTTTTAGACTAACATATACAACAGTGTCAAGTCCACAAAAAGATATCCAGGCCAAATCAAGGAGCTGGCTGCGTCGGAGTTTCATCCTTGTCCTGTTGCCTACCTGTCCGGTCAAAGAAAGAATTCATTAAAGACAAGCAACCAAGTTAACAAAAAGACTAGAAAGGAAGACTTACCAGCATCTGCTCCTTGATCATCTTGATCATCGTCCTCTACTTGCACGCCTGCCTCCTCAGCTGCAAGCAACCGCATGCCCTCCTTCACCACCACCTTCTCCTCCTTGGTAAACTGGGCAGTAACCACATCCATCCTGAGGGCCGTACCCATCTACTAGTGACCTCGGGGTGGGCCCATGACGTCCTGGTTCTGACTGAGCTGGGGGCACTGTGGAAGGATCTTCCCTGTCCTTGGATTTCCTCTTTTCTGATCGGGTTTCAACTCTATGAGACATTATCTGCAACACAAAAGAATACATCGTTAAAAAGGATGTAGAGATATAAACAAGCAAGTGCGTACAATCTAGAATTTCATTTTGTAGTTCAAAACATAAAAGGTTCAAGGTTCGATTGGGCATTCAAACTCCGGGTCTCGTTCGGTATCACGAGTCATAAAAAGTCATCCGGCAGTTCAAGGCAAAAGCTCATTCGACATTCGAGCTCCCCATATACCGTTCGGTAATCCGGGCCCCAAGGTTCATTCGGCTATCCCACTCCCTAAAAACCCATTCGGTAGAAGGAGGGCTCACCTCATTCGGCAGGCGTAGGCTTGGTCCGGCTCTTTCTAATAGGTGTGGATAACAGGAGCTTGAAGCCCATACTTATAGGCAAACATAGACGACCGGACCGGTTGGTTCAGCGTTTGGGCCGAATAGGAGCATCCAAGCTAATGTCATTAATTTCAAAACAAAGCACAGCATATACTGGCATATGCCCTACTTTGGGGGCAAATGTTGGGCGTATTCTCACCCAGGCGATCTCAAGACCAAGAAGCACCAGGTTCGCCCAGGCTTGCCTAAGCTTCATTCGGCATCCCTACCACTGCCAAACCAGGCTCACAACCATAGAACCACCGAACCAACTCCAAAGCAGCCTTCGCCGAATCAAACATCAAAACCTCTTCCATGCTTGCCGAATCAACTCTACCGCCCATGCTTGCCGAACCAACCTACTTCCCATACCACCGAACCAACTTACTCCACTACTATCCAACCATCTACCACCGGACTGGCTACCTCCATCCACTACCGAACCAGAGGCAGGGGAAGCCACCACCGGACCAAAGCCACCACCGGACCAAAATCCCACCGGACCATCTCCCATCTACTACCGGACCGGAGCACTACCGAACCAAGGCGTTGCTGAGCCAACGTTGCCAGGCCAGATCGCATCAGCCTAGGCCCACCAGCAGCTACATACATCCAGGACCCCTACCCCCAGCCTCACTCTATAAATAGAGGGGTAGGGGTACAACAATGAGGACAAGTTTGAGAGCTCAAGCACGGAGAGGACTTTCAAACAACTTTCTTTTACTTGTATCAAAGCTTTGTACTTGTAATCTCAACAAGAAAAGAGAAATAACATATAAAGTGGACGTAGGCACATTCTGGCTGAACCACTATAAATCTGCATGTCTTTTACAGTTTAGCCCCTGCTTTTCATATATTTGCATAAATCACCCAAATCACTAAGAACAACATAAAACCTACTAAATCATACAACTTTGAGGTGTTTGTCCATTTTTTGTGCAAACAGGTCTCTTTCAATTATTCACCGCTTCAATCTTAGTTAGATCTAAAGACAACCCTTTCTCTGAGACTATATGACTAAGAAACTTCACTTCCTTCTTCTAGAAATGACGCTTCGAAAACTTCGCCTTTAGCTGATGCTGCCTCAGCGTCTCAAGTACAACTCTAAGCTGATGGGATATTCAATATATATGATTTATGGCTATATTTCATATTATGTAAAGACTAATCATTTTGGGTGCAGGAACATAGTAAATGATTTGCATGTTTTGTTTTGGATACTAGTGAGCGGAAACCCCGTTCCGCTAAGTGGCGTAATCTAACTGGATATCTATTTATGATAAGAGATGATAGGAGATTATTCGTACCAGGCTTATTGTCTGACTCAAAGTTTGTGTTTCTCCACAAACTCTAGGTTACTCAAAAATTAATCTGAGTAGTCTGAGAGTGGGAGACTTTCAGGTATTTGGACGAATAAGCTTCGGTAGACGTGTAGGAGGCAGTGTTAGATATATAGGAGCTATTTGTGTATTCCACAGTGACGTACTAAGAATTATAAAGTTCATATTTATTAGTTCTCTAATCATAATAAGGGGACATATTCATATGTCACTCTTACCGTATTTTATACATGTATATTTGATTTGAACATGGTTAACGTCTGGGACTATATGATTAAATCCTAAATTGTAATTTGCATGAAATGAGAAATTTAGTTTATCGGGTACTTGGAAACTTTGCCTTCAGCTGATGCTGCATTAGCATCTCAAGTACAACTTGGACTAACAAAACTCTTGCCTTCTGTTAACAAGATTTCTTTTCAACACCCTAAAGTTATTCCAAGAAGAGTAGATAGACTTATTTGAATGAAGGATGTGATACCCTTAAGAGTTGCCTTTAAATTTAGCTTCTCTTGTTGTTGATTCTTGAGTCAGACGTTTTGACGTTGTCGAAAGGTTCAGTCTTTGAATTAGATAACCTTTTGTCTCAACTGAACTTGGTTGTGGTTTCTTATGAAGGTTTACCTTTCAACTAGGTTAGGATTCTATGAGTTGAGACCACCACAGATAAGATTCATCCCTATCAAAGACTAGGGTGGTTGCTTTCCTAGAATTTAGGCAAGAAATCAAATTCCTTAGAGGATATGTTGTTGCTTTCGACCATGTCGATGGGTTTGATAACTTATTTGGAGTAAGTTTCAACCTTGTTGAAAGGTATGGGATGATCACTTTTGGATAAGCCTTACAAGTCCAGGTATTTATACTTGAAGAATAGATTTTGACCTTGTCGAAAGGTTAGACCAATTGGATTACAGCTTCAAATGGTTTCTAGTATTGTTATAACATAAGTATTGTTGACCTTGTCGAAAGGTTTAAGCCTTAGAGTTAATCACTTCAGAAGGTTACAGTGGATGTTTGAACCAGTTGTATTGTTAACCTTATCGAAATGTTTAGATCGAAGGGTTAACGGCTTCGAAAGGTTGTAGTAGTTATTTGTATTATAATAGTTGTCGACCTTGTCGGGAAGAACCTTTCGATGAGATTGAACCTAAAATTTAAAGTCAATGCAACAAAAGTTTAAGAAAACAACAAAGTAATTAACTAAGCTTAGAACTTCCCTCTTTATCCAAGAAAAAGCTTCATTTTATTAAATTCCCAAATTAGCACCCAATTAAGGTTATAATATATTGATTAAGAAGATACAAGACTAGAATGAGAAAGTTCGGATCCCCCCAAGACATGACCCCTTGGGTCTTTTTTATAGATGCAGGCCCCCCTTTCGACTCCATGCTCTCGACTGGGTCGGAAGGTCTCCCTTTTATATGCAGTGCAGCTATGAACCTTTTGACTTTGTCGAAAGGTTTGCCTTTCATCTGCTATTATGGACCTTTCGACATTGTCGAAAGGTTTACTTTTCATTATGCCTTCATGAACCTTTCGACTTTGTCAAAGGGTTTGCCTTCTCTTTATGCCACTATGAACCCTTCGACTTTATCGGAGGGTTGCTCCTCACTTGGTTGTTGTGAACCCTTTGACCTTGTCGGATGGTTGCTCTTCACTTCATTGTTGTCGATAGTTGTGCTTCCCTTCAATGTTGTCAAAAGGTTGTCTTTCATTCTTTGCTGACTTTTGATTGCTACTTTCTTCATAAACCTTTCGACATTGTCGAAAGGTATCTTGGATGTTCTTCAACCGGTTCGAAAGGCTTGCTATGCTTTCTAAAAGGTCACTATGGAGTTACTCACACTTGCTTTGACTTCTTCATCCTCTTTGTAAGGTAATAATTCCTTGGATACTAAGAGATGGAACCTTTCGACTCCTTCAAAAGGTTTGGGACTGTTAAACTCTAATGGCTACATCCCTTCGACTCCTTTGGAAGATTTGAATTGTGCTTCTTTTCCTTTGTCTTTGTTAAAAGACCTTTCAACTTAGTCGAAAGGTTGATTTTTGGTGTAACATTTGCCCCCCCCATTCGAAGGGCTGCTCTTAACTTTCCAAGTCATCTTTTTTGAAAGCTATAAAACTTCCTGCCTTTTGGCCTTCCAACGTTGATCTGGGACATCCATTTAAATCTGATCCAATGGTTGAGAATTTGGGCCACTTTTCTTATATAGTATGCTTCTTCTCCTGCTTCCTCTTTTACCTAAAATCAATATTATTGCGTACAAGTAAAAGAATTCTCCAAAACTTCTAGAATTTTCTTTAATACAACAAGGTAATTTCTCAAATTCGATTTATAATTCTTAGATTAATCTCCGCTCTTATCAACTTTCAATCAATTTTCTAGTTTTCAAACCCCAAAGTTGAAATCCAATGTTAGTTTGGTTTTTTGAAATTTTTTCCTCCTAAATCAGTTTTAAAACTAACAAAATTCATCCTTGGACTTAGATTTTGAGGTTGTTGGTGATTGTTGTTGAAAATCCCCTTATCGGGTTTAGTTTTAACCCAAAATGTTTGATCTTTGCTTTTCATTTTTACCTGGGTTTTATATCTATATTCTTCTTTTGAAACCGAGTTGAAGCGATTTGAATTTAGATCTATTTTGTTAATTAGTTAGATTTGCTTGTTCTTCAAGAAAGAATTTGAAAACCGCTTATATAATCGGGTTTAGGTTTGGTTAAACCCGATATGATAACCTGGAAACCTCTGGTGTACAAATTAGCTACACAAAATGACCTTTCTACTCCTTCGAAAGAGATTAAGGAGCCAATAATGGATTTATCCTCTTTGTACCTTTCGATGGGGTCGAAAGGTATTATGAAACCAACTTTACCATTGTTGTCGAAAGGTTAGATAATTAAATGGTGTAACCATTCGACAACGAGCTCTCGATAAAGTTGAAGAATTTCAAACCTTTCGACTACGAGCTTTCGACGAGGTTGAAATTCTTTGACCTTAGAGTTGTCTCTGCCCATCTTTGTCAAAACGCTTAAACCACACATGAGTTGACATGAAACTTTTCGTCTTGAATGGGTATGACATGTTTAGACAACTTTGGCCAGACCTTTCGACAACATCAACAATGTTAATATTTTTAACTTAGGGTGTTCAAAGTTTTGGTTTCGACTATGTCGAAAGATCTTGCCATTTAACTTCATGTTACACTTGAGATATATCCAGGCTTCCATAGAACTTTCAACATTGTTGAAAGGTGATGAATGGGCTAATATTTCATCCCTTCCCTTCGACTTTGTCGATAACTTAAAGAATTCATATTATATTTGTTCACTTTCTAGGTTTTCAGTAATGTTGAAGTATGATGGTCAAGGTTGATGTCATTGTCCTTCTGACGTTGTCGAAAGCTTGAATTGCTAATTTTCAACATTCTCGAAAGCTTGAATTGCCAACCTTTCGACATTGTCGAAAGCTTGATTTATAAACCTTTCGACACTGCCGGAAGCTTTTACTATAAACCTTTCGACACTATCAAAAGCTTTAACTATAAACCTTTTGACCTTGTGGAAAGCTTTAACTATCAAGTTTTTTGACTCAAAACTTTCCACACTATTCTCAAAACTTTGTGTATGTTTTCACATTTAAGCTATCTAAGTAAACTTATTTGCTTTTGAATCTTGATTACTTTCAAAACTCATAACTAGATAAGAAATTTAACTAAAAAAATTTCACTTGGCAGAATCATGAGCTCTCCAAAGGTTGAAGGCATTGCTAAGCACTCCTTCATTGAAACTCATAGTGAAGTTAATTCTATTCTCAAAGACTTCGGCATCACTGGACTCGAAGCCATCCCTTCTCAGCCAACTGATACCATTGACAACAATCCTGATGGGTACTTTGCATACACAGCCATCCACATATGGAACGTTGGATTTCTTCCATTTCTCGAGTTCTTGCTTTCCTACTTCTCTTATGTCGGAGTTGCTCCCATACAACTATCCCTAAATGTTTACACTCACCTTCTGTCTTTGGAAATGCTGGCGTTGGAATGTAGACTTCCTTTGCTTAATGTTGAAGTTTTGAATACCTTGACCAAGTTGACAAGGTTAAGTAACCTTAATAAGTAGATTTACAGAGTAAATGTGTATAAGAAGCTTATATCAAATGGCATCAATAAGTTCAAGGACTGGGAAAATCAATTTTTCTTCATCATGTGCTTTGCTGATGTTCACAGGACTTTTGCCTCCTCCCGTAAGTCTACTTTAATGTTGTCTTTGCTTTACTCTATATTTTCTGTTAACTAATCTCTAACTTTTGCCAGATGAATCTTCTAAGAAACTTAGTGATGCTGACAAGAAAACCATTGACTCTTTAACCGCAGCTTCAAAGCAACTTGGGAGTAGGCCGAAGCTCTTAAGCCCTTCGAATTTAAGAAATCTTTCTTTGCTGGTTCCTTGCTAGAGAATTCTAGGAACTCCTCCCGCAATCATGCACACTTCTCGTGGAAAACGCTTCTTTTTGTTAGGCGATACTGAGCACTTCACTTCAATATCGCCTATATATGCTGACACTTCTGGTATACTATTAGTTTAGAAATTTCTTTCTTTGTCTCTGTAATTCTTTAAATTACTTTGTCTGATTTTATATCTGCTTGAATTTGTTTTAGCTCCCTCCAAGGCTAATGTATCTTCAAGTGGTGCTGCCCCTCCTCCATCATCTTCGGATGTAACATCGATCTTGGAGGCTTTCGCTAAATCTAAAAAAACTCTTAAGAGATGACTAGCGGAGCATTCTAAAGACGCTCCTTCTACGAAAGTTGCAAAAATTATTGATGTGGAGGAGGAAGAAAAGCATGGATCTCCTTAGAAAGTTTCAAAGAACCCCACTATTGAAGTCTCTAAAGATAAAGCGGAGCAAACTCCACCTTCCCTGGCACCCTTTCCTCATATTACTATCATTGACTCTCCAATCGCACTTGCGCAAATGCAGCTTGCTCTTCTTGAAACTCCTTTTAAAATGCAAATTCCTCCGGAGTCATCATCTTCTGTTCTTTCACCGACCAATTTTGATGAACTAGTCAAGCTTATCCTACATTTGGAATCTTTCATCTATTCTTCTCTACCGTCATTCAGTCCGGACTTGGTAGGAATTCATCGCTCTCTGATGGAGCAATAACTTTTTTGGTAAGCTCTCTCTAAATTAATCCTATCATCACTGGATCTTTCTAATCACTAACTTGTGTTTTTCTTCTTTTTTCTTGCAGATTTCCAGGAACTGGATTTCTTTAAATGAACATGTCTCCAGGCCCTCTGTTGGATCCTCGAAGCTACATAAGGAAAATGCTGAACTGAAAAATCAACTATCTTCTTTAACTTTCGCTCAAAACGACACTTCCTCCGAGTTGGAGCGAGTCAAGGCTTCTCTCACTAGTGCTGAAGCCGATCTAGAAGCGGGAGGCAAGCTCACGAACTCTCCTTTGATGAAAAATTTGCAATGGAGCTAGCTTTGAAAGACTTGGAAGATGAGAAAGCTCGCTTGGTTTTTAAGAATAATTTATTGAAAGACAATTTAAGAGGACCAGAGCTTCACTCAAGTTAGCTGTTCATACACTCTTCGATGTCAAAAAGCAAGTTTCTGAGTTTGTTGAAGCCACCCTGGGGCCCATGAGGCTGAAACATTATGAAGATGCCCTCGTGCTCGCCTATGCCAACAACCATGAGAAATGTCCCAACTTTGGCTTTCCCTTTCTCGACCCAACTTTAGCTAAAAGAGTCATGTACAAAATTGACCAAATTGGGTAGGGTACCAGGCCCGAAGGCGAGGAGGAGATAGTTAATGTATAGGAAGCTCTCTCTTTTGATATCCCCTCCTTCGACATTGAATCTGATTCTGAAGATGAGGGTGAGGGTGAAGATGAGGGTGAGGGTGATAAAGATAATGACCCTAAGGAAAAAGGCGACGACGGTGATGACCTTGATTGGGATAGTGATTATGATGATGATGATGATTATGATGATAACTCCTCCGGAGTTCAAGGCTTTGGTAGAGACAAAGGGGGGCCTTCCGGTGCTTTAGGGATGGACAGTGATGATCAAGTCGAAGCTCTTAAGAAAGGGTAATCCCCTTTAAAAGATATGCCACCAACATCCCCTGGTCCATCTGCTCCTCCAGAGGAGGAAACTGCTCCCACTCATACCGAGGATCCACAAGAGACAGAACAAGCCCACTAGGCTTCTATTCAAGTTTCATAGGTATGGGCTTCTCTGTTTTCATGTCTTACACTTCAAAGATAATAATTAGTGATAAATCATTTGTCTTATATAAAAAAGAAGTCAAATTTTCCCTATAGAACAAAACTTGAGAACAAACAGGCGTAAATTAACAAGTTATATAGGGACTTAGACAAATTAATAACAGAACACAATGCTCTATCTTAAGAAATATCATAGTTTGGACAGGATTACCTCCGTTTTAGAATCTTTTAAATATCAGAGGGCGGCTCCTTTACTAAAGAAAGCGCCTCTCCAGTACAACGCTCTCTTGAAGGAAAATAGAGAGTTAATAACTCTATTTTGGATGATGATGGAGGATAGAGTCATTTTAATTAATTTTTTGTATAAAGCATATTGTAGACACTCTATCGTAGATTTTTCGTACTTAGGTGAATTTAGTGGGGGTCTACTCAGACATTTTCATAAAAGGTACTTAGACGAATTCGGATCTGACCCACGTCCCGGAGTATGCTAGAATTTACCACGGGTCAGATTGATTCCTCAAGATCTTCCCCTTAAAAGTCTTAAGTACTATAAGGAAAAATTGTTTCTGAGTTTTTTCTCTAAGTCTATTTTGCATGAACCGGATGAGTGATCACAAATATGTAACAAGTAATCGATTTACGAATGCATTTTTTAGTTTTGCTTTCTATTCTTAGCTTCTTCTTACTATGTTATTCCAGAATATTAGCTCTTTTGGTCGAGTCGTCCAAATGGACCACTTGAGCCAGTGTGTTAAAATGAGGAAATTTTATTCGGAAAATGCATCGATTTCAAATACTTCGAAGTTAGCAAAATACTGTTTTCTTTGGGATTTACAAAAATTATACTTGGAATATCCCCATCTTCGTTTTGACTTCCTTGGCAGCAAGAAGGAAAAGTTCCTTAAAGAGATTAGGACATTTCATTCTAAACTAATTTTTGGTTGAGATAGTCCACCAGCTGGGAAATGGGACTATAGCAAATGTCCGCCAGTAATTACCCCTGAAGGAGTCACTATACCCTTTGATTCGACAGTCATGCTTTCAGCTAATAATTTAGACAAAGTTAGGAATGTGGTCTCTCAACTTTAAATGTGATGAAAGTTTTTTTTGTACCTTTTAAATAGGATCCACAATCATCTATGATTCATCATTCTCAAAATTAACTTTCTCATGTCGATGCTATTAGAGATAGACTATTAACAAGGAGTGCCAAGATGGTGGTCCATGACGAAGTCCTTCTCGAGCGTTTTGGTGGCAACACCGAAGCAGTAAAGTGGCATAAAAGATATTTTATTCAAAAGACCATCGCCAGTGGCCACAAATACCATATAGCCCATCTCGATGCTGATATCAAGAAAAAGAATGAGATGCTCACTGCACTTAAGAGAGAAGTGAAGACCAATCCCACGGTTGATTTTGACCAAAGGATGTCTAAACGTATTCAACAAATAAGTGATTTAAGGTTAAAGTTAAAAGATAACCGGGTGCAGTGTGCCTCTTTAGAATTCATTTTGGGGGACAAAACTTCAAAAATTGAGCTTCTAGTCCCACAAGTTACTCCTTCAACTGCTAAGCCTACTAGGTCAAAACTCCTTGCTGCTCAGAAGTTTCCCACCATGCTCAACCCTTCCCCATGTTTAGATGATAATGTGGTGGGGAACTGGTGTCGGAGGGTAAAATTCGAGACCACAAAATATTTTGATGATCAACAAAAATTGAAGTATTCTCAGACCATCGATGAATATGCTGCCAAGAACCAGAAGTTGGAGCATATCAATGATTTGCTTAATAAGCGGGTTGTAGAGTTAGAAAGGGAAAAAAACCATTAGGGATGCAAACAAGGCCTTTAACCGTGCCTTGAAAACCCACATTGATGTTATTGATGATAAGAGCAGTATAAGGAGAAAAGAAAATAAGCTTAAGGAAGTTCTCCATGTAGCAATCAATCATGTTGTAAATCCTTCAGTGGCGGAGACTCTTAACAACGCAGCTCAACATTTATAATTTATTTATGTATTTAAGCCATGTAAATCTATCTTGTACATAATTTCGTTGTCTGTAAATGACTTTATAACTTATGTAAATTACATAAATTTTGTAGATATCACTTGATTTGTGATCCTGTAGTGTAACTTTTGATATGCCTTTGAATTCCTCATTCAGCGACTTTTGTGCTTGCTGAATCATTCTAATTTTCTTGAGAAATAGGTAGCAAACAATATTTTTAATTGTTAGCTTGATATTGACATATTTATCTATGTATATCATTTGCCTGGATTAGCAAATCATCTTGCCAATTGTATGAAAGGTAATTTATTCAAAATGTTAAGATCTCATCTTTAACCATGATGAGAAATGATCAAGGACTTAACTCCTTAAACTTATTTAGAATGCATAAAATTTGTTGGTAATAAATTCTACCATATAATTAGGTAACGGATATTAGAATATAACTTTTATTCAATAAAGAACCTGATTTTGGAGTCTATGTCTGAAATTTTTAAGTAGTAACTCTCTCACCCATTCCTTAACATTAATGGGATTTAAAAAGTTAGAAGCCGAAGTTCCCGTTCGAAGATTCTTAATAGCGATCTCTTGACAATATTTTTTGGCCTAGATTAAGGCATTTGAGATGAATGGAGATCCAAAGATCTTGTACCCAGATTAGGGTTTAAAATAAACAATGGTCTTGACACCTAGATTCAGGTATAGTAAGTTAGTGATTGATAACGACAGACCTAGATTCGGGTGCTAGTTGATGAAATCTTTATACGAAAGACCCGAAACCCAGATTCATGTTTTAATAGCTAATGTTTAGAAATGAGAATTTTGAAACCCTAGTTTGAGTATCATGAATTGTAGTGATCGATAATGTTCTCATGTCGTGATTTGGGCTTAGTAAAGATAGCGATTGGTAGAATCCCGAAGCTTGGATTCGAGCATTAATAGATGATGTTAAGGAAGTCCCCAAACCCAGATTCGGGTATTATTAGTTGTTCAGAAATGAGAGTCCCGAAATCCAGATTTGGATAATAATATGTAGAGTTAGCCTCAATCCATGGCCTCTGTCTTCTTGGACATGTATGAACCCTCCAGGTTTTGAATAGGAATAATTTGATTGGCTACCTCTTGAGCTAGGACGTCTCAGCCCATGATCGAATATGCTTTTTCTTGAGCTAGAACATCTTAGTTCATAATTTGAAGAGCCTCTTCCTGGGCTTGGACATCTTAGTCCATTGTTGGTTTTTCCTCTTCCCGGGCTTGGACGTCTTAGTCCATTGTTTGATGGGCCTCTTCTTGGGCATGGACATCTCAGTCCATTGTCCAGTGCTCTTATTTAGCTCATCTTAGAGGCTGGAACCAAGGACTTACCTGACATCCCTCCAGGAGGCGCCCTGCCCTGGCCCTTTTGCAGCGCAGACAGGGGCTTGTTCGGTGCTCTACCCTGGCCATCTTAGGCACGGATAGATGCTTACTCCGTCTTCCCTTCGGGAGGTGCCTTAACCTGGCCATAGCGTGGCACGGATAAGGGCTTATTCGGTGCTCTACCCTGGCCATCTTAGGTGTGGATAGAGGTTTACTCCATCCTTCCTCCAGGAAGCACTCTGCCCTGGCCATCTCGGCACGAACAAAGGCTTTTCTACCGTCATAAGTAGACTACCATCTTAGGTAGTATCCAAATTTGAGGAGCATTTCACTCCCAACCATGTAGACTTTCTCTTTATAGAAAGTTGATCTTTGCAATGGTTGGTTTCATGAACATTAATCATATGATAATGGAAGAAGGATCCTCCTAAGTTTCTTTCATGTTTTGGCATTTTCTTTTGTGATGGCCAATAGTTAAGTTCATCCTTTGTAAGCAAGTAGACGTTTTCCATTGATTTTGTTAAGTTGCACTCTTTTGGAAGTCTAGACTTGAAACTTGACTCTTGAGGATGGCACTTTGACTTTTTATTTTTTGGCCTAATCATTTCATGCTCTTCAATCATTTTTCTTTTCTCTATCCTTTGAACCTCTTGGGTTGAAAGTGCTCTTGTTACAGTTGGTTGCCATTTGTGTGCAAAGGCGTTGTAATCATTCTTTATCTCTTTCTTAAAGATTGTACCTTTGGAATAATGTTGGATTTTTCTTCTCATTTGACTAAATAATTGCCACTTCCATTTGTTCTATTCCAAGTGCAAAGATTGGGGTAGGGCCTACATGAAAATGATTTCGACTCCATTTCTCAAGGTCATAAGATTCTGCTTTCTTTTTATTTATAAGCCTTAAGGCTTCGAGCCTTAGTCTTTGCTCTTTAACTTGATTGGAGCTTTTGATGTCTACATGGGAGAATCTTGTCAAGTGTGGTTCAGAAGATCCTTGCTTAGATCTTTTAAATCTTCTAGCCATGATCAATCCAAAGTGGATAAACTAGATGTAGGATTAATCCAAGGGGGGGTTAGTGAATAGTAGTGTTAGGGGTTAACCAAGTCGGTGGTTCGAGCCTTCTAGCACTAAAAATGTTAACAAGATTTCTTGTCATCACCCCATAGTTATTCCAAGAAGAGTGGATAGACCTGTTTGAATGAAGGATGTGAAACCCTTAAGAGTTGCTGTTAAATTTAGCATCTCTTATTGTTGATTCATGAGTCAGACTTTTCAGCTGAACTTGTTTGTGGTTTCTTATGAAGGTTTACTTTTCAACTAGGTTAGGATTCTATGAGTTGAGACCACTATAGATAGTATTCATCCTTATCAAAGGCTAGGGTGGTTGCTTTCCTTGAATTTAAGCAAGAAATCAAATTCCTTAGTGGATATGCTATTGCTTTCGACCTTGTCAATTGGTTTGATCACTTATTTGGAGTAAGTTTCAACCTTGTTGAAAGATATAGGAATGATCTCCTTTGGATAAGCCTTACAAGTCCAGGTATTTATACTTGAAGAACAGATTTTGAACTGTCGAAAGCTTAGATCGATTGGATTACAGCTTTGAAAGGTTTCTGGTATTGTTATAACATAAGTATTGTCGACCTTGTCGAAAGGTTTAAGCCTTAGAGTTAATAACTTCGGAAGGTTACAGTGGATGTTTGAACCAGTTGTATTGTTAACCTTATCGAAATGTTTAGATCGAAGGGTTAACAGCTTCGAAAGGTTGTAGTAGTTATTTGTATTAGAATAGTTGTCGACCTTGTCGGCAAGAACCTTTCGATGGGATTGAACCTGAAATTTAAAGTTAATGCAACAAAAGTTTAAGCAAACAGCAAAGTAATTAACTAAGCTTAGAACTTCCCTCTTTATCCAAGAAAAAGCTTCATTTTATTAAATTCCCAAATTAGCACCCAATTAGGGTTATAATATATTGATTAAGAAGATACAAGACTAGAATGAGAAAGTTCGGATCCCCCCAAAACATGACCCCTTGGGTCTTTTTTATAGATGCAGCCGGCCCCCTTTCGACTCCATGCTCTCGACTGGGTCGGAAGGTCTCCCTTTTATATGCAGCTATGAACCTTTCGACTTTGTCGAAAGGTTTTCCTTTCATATGCTATTATAGACCTTTTAACATTGTCGAATGGTTTGCTTTTCTTTATGCCTTCATGAACCTTTCGACTTTGTCGAAGGGTTTGCCTTCTCTTTATGCCGCAGTGAACCTTTCAACCTTGTCTAAGGGTTGCTCCTCACTTGGTTGTTGTGAACACTTTGACCTTGTCAGAAGGTTGCTCTTCACTTTATTGTTGTCGAGAGTTGTGCTTCCCTTCAATGTTGTCGAAAGGTTGTCTTTCATTCTTGGTTGACTTGTGAATAATGCTTTCTTTATAAACCTTTCGACATTGTCGAAAGGTATCTTGGATGTGCTTCAACCGGTTTGAAAGGCTTGCTATGCTTTCGAAAAGTTCACTATGGTGTTACTCACACTTGCTTTGACTTCTTCATCCTCTTCGAAAGGTAACAAGTCCTTAGATACTGAGAGATGGAACCTTTCGACTCCTTCGAAAGGTTTGGGACTTTTAAACTCTGATGACTGCATCCCTTCGACTTCTTTGGAAGGTTTGAATTGTGCTACTTTTCCTTTGTCTTTGTTGAAAGACCTTTCAACTTAGTCAAAATGTTGATTTTTAGTGTAACACCTTCCAAATCCACCAACTGCACCATTACCTCCATCATCTCAGTAGGTGTCATCCTGCTTAGCGGTCTACTCACTGGATCTGCTCCAGGCAACAAATCTATCCAAATCTCAATGGCTCATTTTGATGGCAATCCTACTATAGGCTCAAACATATCTGCGAATTCTATAACCACGAAAACTCTGTTCAATTTGTCTTCTAACCCCACAATACCCAATAAAGCATTCACCTTA
Organism: Allium fistulosum; assembly: GCA_030737815.1. Classification (NCBI taxonomy): domain Eukaryota; kingdom Viridiplantae; phylum Streptophyta; class Magnoliopsida; order Asparagales; family Amaryllidaceae; genus Allium; species Allium fistulosum. Next base: position 173,426,794 of record CM060907.1, read on the forward strand.
CTCCTAGGGTTTTCTACGGTATATACTATCCGATCACTACAGTTAGGGTGTCTAAGAGATATTTTCCTATTATGGAAAAATATCCTAGCATCTTACTCACTCAACCAATCCATACCTAGTATAATTCGAAATCCTAATAGTCGCATACCCTCCTATCGGATTTGGAACCGTTAAGGAAGTAACTAAGTATGTGGGTTCTAGGTTAAACTTATTTAGAAAACAACAAGATACAAAAGAATGTGATGCACCAGTATCAAACAAAATGCTAATAGACATACCGTAGATCTGAAGCGTACCTCCCAACACTACCGTCCATTTCTCCTGAGCTGTTGGTCCCGATTCAGCATGCTCCAATGCAAATACTTTGCCCCTTCCATCCTTAGCAGGCTCTTTGCATTGATTTATAATGAATATTCTGATCGCAGTTGAAGCATCTGATGTTCTTCTTCCCGATCACTTCCTTCGCCTTTCCAGTACAACACTCATTAGCGAAATGCCCCTTCTTAATGCACTTGAAGCAAACAACCTCAGACTTTCCTTTCTTTGCGGGTCCACCTTTCTGAGCACCCTTCTTGTGAAAGAACTTCCTCTGACCCTTCCTCACATGGACCTCCTTTGCCTTATTCTTTTCCAAAGAAGCAAGAATCTCCTCATGCCTCAACGCCATCTCTACTACAACATCACAAGGATCCCTAATACAAGGTAATGTATCCCTTGCTAACTCGGGCTTCAACCCCCTAATAAACTTCTCGTTTCTCTTCATTACAGTATCCATAGTGGCATGTCCATATCTAGCCAACTCCTCAAACCTTCTAGCATACTCCAAAAAGACATCTCTCCTTGCTCTAACTTAGCAAACTTTTTGAGCAAAGCAGACTATGCCATCATAGACATGAACCTCTCCTGGAACCTCCTCTTAAATTTAGCCCCTGTCATCGTCTCTTCATCCACTCTAGCCATCACACTATTCCACCAAAATAAAGCTACTCCTTGAAGCTGTCTCGCAGCAAGCCTTCTCTTCTGCTCAGCATTGATCCACAAATCAGCAAATATCCTTTCGTAGTGAAACAACTAGCTCTCCACCTCAATAGCATCCTCTGTTCCAATAAATGGCTTCCCTCCAAGCTTGACATAGTCCTTACTCAACATAGCATAGTTGTTGACCACTGGAGCTTCTTGTACTCCTGCTCCAGCATTTCCTCCAACCATTCCAACTGCAACACCCGCCTGCATCATATTCACAAAAAACCAATACATGGCTCCCATATCCGTTTGTGGGACTCCAGCACTGTAACACCCCATATTTTTAGTAACATTATTAGGAACATTTAATTAGGTAAATTAAATGAAATAATGTAAAATGGTTAATGGGTTGAGATTTCTGATTAGTAAGGGTAGTCGTGCCATATACAAATGAACTAAAGAATTAAAATGTCAAGGCAAATAGATAAGGGGAAATATAGGAATAAGACACTTCCATATACCCAAAAACTTAGCCCCATCATTCTCACATTCATTCTAAATTCACAAAACAAAAATACAAGCTAGAGGCCAACCACTATTAGGAAAAGCAAAGAGAAGTTTTCAAGAGGAAAAGCTTAAGCAACTTAATCAAGATCAAATCTCAAATCCTTAATCTTAAAACTAAGGTAAATAATGACTACATCACATTTTTCCTACTGTTTTCGATTTTAAGATGAATTCAAAGTATTTTGCATGATTATGCCATGTTTTTGAATGATTAAATGTTTATATATGCTTGTCGATGATTTATGCTTAATCATATATGATTTTTGATATGTTTTACTGCGAAAACCCTATTTAATTACATCCAAAGGACTTGCGATTTTATATTTAGATCAGAACTAATATTTTAGATGTGGGTTCCAATTTTTATAATTTTCTGAATTAATGTGGATTTTATATTAATTTTCTAGTGAAGAAAATGATTATTTGGGTATAAAATAATTTACGGCTAAATTATTTATATTTTGGGTCTAAAATAAATACATGTTAGAAAACATATTAAAAATGATTTAATGGAATTTTTATAGAATTATCCTAAGTTTTTTGATAGATATATAAAATATTAAGGTCTGAGACTTAAATGTTTTATATATTTATAAAAGGAGAAGGAGTATTTTGTAAATAAATTAAATGGTTTGCTTCTGAAATATTGGCAGCACTTTTAGAAAAGAAAATTAGCAACCAACCATATTTTGAAAAATAAGGCAGGTGTATCATCCCCCTATCTGGAGGCCCGAAGTTAAGCGCTACAGATGCTGTAGTCATCCATAGTATTAACTTCTGGTGACCAAATACAGTAATGTTAATGGTATCTATAATATCAAAAACACTTGAAGATGAAATAAAGCATCATAGATTAAAAAAAAATTTGATTACATTTCAAAACAATAATTCATATCCAAGTTACATAATCCCAAACGTTTCCCAGGCTAAGATAAAAGATAATTATTACATAAATACGCCAAGAACGACATATGACGATGCCCCCTTGGTTGACCAGAGTACTATATAGTCAAAGTGACATAGTACAACCCAGCGGAACAAAAATAAAATAAAACAGCAACTCCTAAATAGCTATCCATTAGCCACCTGCTCGTCTTCGAAAGCTTTATTTGCCAACCTACTAAAACCTGAAAATCCTCAACCCTCAACCTACTTAAATCAATTTTGAGCACCCGAGAGTTTAAGGGGAGAAACATAAACTTCAAGTCAAACAATAAGCCTGGTGTGAATAATACTATACATCTCGGCTATCTGATATTAAGTGAGACCACGCCGCTTAGCGAAACGAGTTTCCCTTCACTAATATACTCTTTAAAACAAATATTTTGCAAATTATAATCCTACAACCAAAACTGGCTAAATCTATAAAGCAATATCATATATACGTACATATCAGTTATCAAATGGACTATCTTTCCATACACTGTAGTTTTGTTGGGCTAACTACTAACCCTTGGCTGAGTCGGGCCAACCAAAAAAACATAAAAATCTAACATATGTTAGATTCTCCCTTTTTGGAAGGTCTATCATTGCTTACTTCTCTAGGTCTAAGTGATCCTAATGGTTTTGTAGGCTCACCAATAACCTATGTTTCCTTTTTAGATTCCTTTCTGTGTGTAACATAATTTTAGTCTCACCTGTGACAAAGCCCTACACACTGGAATTTTGGTCCTATTTTAGCAATGTGCTACTAGTTAAAGTATAGGGCACGACCCCATACCAGTCTCATCTAGTATTTAAATATCTGAGTCATTTTACTTAGGGTTATCTACCCATACAATTTTCCTTGAAAACCATTTCTTTCAAATTGATTTAAACCTTTAAATCATTCTTCAAACAAGGAAGTTATTTATATATACTCTTTTCTTTACTCAAATCACCTTGCCATGTTAGATATTCTTTACACAAAAGCTTGTTGATAAAAATGCTTAACTTTCGAAAGTACCCCTTTCGAAACCTTTGAAAGTATCACTTTCAAAACCATTGGAAGTAAACCTTTTGATACAAGTAAAACCTTAGGCCGAAGGAAAAAAACATACCTTTCGAAACCATTCATATTTATCCTTTCAAAAGCATTGAAAAACATTTCCTTCGAAAGCTTTAAAACCTTAGATATCCTATCTTTAAAACACTTAAACATTGCCTTTCGAAACCATTGGAAAACCTTTCCTTTTATACCTTTCGAAAGCTTTAAAGCATCAAGCCTTTCGAAAGCGTTTGGGTTTAATTTTTAACATGTGGAAGCACCTTTCAAAACCATTAAAACTATTTCTTTCGAAACCATTTGGGTTCTACCTTTTATTGATAAAAAGGGTCATTAAAACATTTAGGTCGAAAGCATCCCTTTCGAAAACGTTTCCCAAGTAAAGAAGTGATTGTGTCGAAACCATCCCTTCAAAAGCATTGGAGAAGCAGCTTGGTTTTTATAAAACAAGGTAACCCTCTAGAAACCAATCTGGGTTGAAAGGTAAAATGCGGTAGCCAGCGCTTTTGGACCCCTTCGAAAGCATTGATTTAAAACAAAAGTGTTGACAAGAAAACTTGTCAACACCCCAAATTTGAAGTAGGAGTAATGCTTTCGAAACCTCCTTTCGAAGGAAAGAAAGTTTCAAGCTTTTCTCAGGTTGTAAATGGTGACTAACAAGCGTCTTTAGTACCTTTCAACGTAGTCGAAAGGCTAACTTCTTTTATAGGAAATCCTTTCGAATCAGTTGTATTATATTCCTGTCAAAACCATCTTTCGACACTGTTAAGGTAGCTAAGGATGGGGAACTAAAGAAAGCTTTGAATAGCAGAGCAGGAATGGTTTTGACTATGTCGAAAGGCGTAACTCTTGCAATTTAATAGATTTGAGTTAAAGCTCAAGGAAATAAGGAAACTAAGGGTTTCAACTTAAGGGGCTCCTTTCGATCAACTCAACTACCGGTTGATGTTTTTATGATAAGTAAGGAAATCTGAGTTACTAAGTAAATGTGATTATCACAGTCCTCTTTTTATTGAACTCAATTGCAAATTAACCAAATCCCCAATTTGATTTGAGAATTAGGGTTTTCAAGCTAAAGAAAATTCAAGTGAACAGTGAATGAAATCTGATCCCATACAACTGACCCCATGGTTCATATTTATAGGTGCGAGTTGGGACCTTTCGACTCCAAGCTTTCGACACGGTCGAAAAGTCAGTCTTTTCTGCTTTCGTGAATGTATCTTGAGCCTTACCTTCCGACTTGGTTGAAAGGGTTTTAGTTATTCTTTCATTGCCGTTTGAAGTTGGGCTTCTCTCTTGCTTTGTTTCCTTTCGACTTTGTTGAAAGGAGTTGCTTGATAGCCTTTCGACCTGGGCGCTAACCTTTGACTTTATCGAAACGTTCCTTCTTTTTGGTTTCGAGTGAGTCGAAACTCCTGATGGGTTTTATTGTGAATGATTTCTGTCGAAAGCCTCTGCCCCAACTAATTCGGAACCCCATGCCTTTATGGTGATAGATGTATAGTTCTTCTTTCTTTAGTGAGAGTATCCCTAACCATTTCGAAATGCTATATATGATTTTGAAAGGGTTGAATTGGTTGAATACTTCTTTGGCGGGAGTGAATGAAGGCGAAACCATGATGTTTCGAATGGTTTAGCACAAAATGTAGAGTGTCTGCTACTCATTGCCTTCGAGAGGTGTCCTTTTGAGTGATTTGGATGCTGTTAACATGCTTGTTATCGCCTTCGAAAGGCAGCCTTCGACCTTGTCGAAAGCTCTCCTTTGACACAGACGAAACGTCCCTTTGTCCTACTAGAAAGATACTGCTGGCGTTGCTACATCCTTGTCGAAAGCTATGTTTAATTGGACCATCTTGGTGCTTTCGGATTCTTATCAATGCTCTTGTGTTCCTTCTTTCATACTTTTATTCCTGAGAATATTTTATGGATAATATTTACCCCCCTCCCCCGTATGAAAGAATCTTTTGTTCTTTAGGGCAAAAACTCCAAAGAAATTTTTTCTTTATTTCTTGCGAAATAGATAATAACCTCTATTAAGATCGTAACCTTGTTATGAGACCTTAACGGGTACTCTTAAACTTATGAAGTAATGTTCATGATGTTGTTTAGTAGCATTTTTGAATAAAGTATTCTGAAATATACATGATTGAACTTCTTTTATTGAAAATGTGGAATTATATCACCTGATTTGCAGACGTTGACTCAAATAAATGAACCTTTAGAGAAAGTCTACCATGTACTTTAGGCAGTTCCTCTCCTTGAGTTGAGCCTCCTTCAACCTGTGGATATCAATTTTTTGCTTTTGGTGACCTTACCTCGTCCCTTTAAGATAACTTTATTTTCATCCTTATACTATTGATAGTAATTCCCTTTTAGTGAAAGAGTAGTAAGTAGTTTAATAATGATGCCACTTGGTGATATGTAGATTTTGCACTAAAACCTAATTTCAAATTCAATGAAAAATTCACAAATCACCATAAAATTCAATAGTGGAACATAGAATTCTCAAAATTAGGAGTCCAATAAGAGTCCCATAAGGAAATCAAAAATAATAAATCTGTAAATTATTTTCGAAATCCACGAAGAATTTTAAGATCCATAAAATTTGGAAACTAACATGAGATCATCTAAAATCCAATGAGGAAATTATGCATACGAAATTCACAAATCATCATTGAAACCCACAGTGTGATTTTAGAACTCGCTAATCTAGAAGTTCAATAAGTGTTCATCAAGAACTTCAATTTAGAAATCAGAAATATGGAATTCATGAATCGTTTCAAAAATGAAATAGGAAATTCATGATTCATAAAATCAAAGATCCAAAGATCTAAACAAGAAGTCAGGAATATGAAAACCATAAATCTTCATCAAAATCCATAAGGAAGTGTAGGTTTCACCGAATCAGAAAACAAGCAGTGGACTACCAAAATCCAAACAAGGAAAGGGGGAGCATAAAATTCATCAATAATTATAAAAGCCAACAAGATAATTTAAAGTTCATTATACCAGAAATCCAATAGGAGATCATCTCAAATCCATTGGGAAATTAAGAATGAAAAATTCACAAATCACCATAAAGATCCGCAAGGGAATTTGAAATTCATTAAATCAGAAATCTCATAAGGGATTATTAAATACCCAATAAAGAAAGCAGAAATTCACAAACCGTTATGAAAACCAACATGTAATTTCAGAATTCGCCAAGTCGAAAGCTCAATAAAGGATCATCAAAAATCCAAGTAAAGGAATTAAAAAATATGGAATTTATCAGTCACATCAAGAATCAGCAAGGAAACTTGGATTCCATTAAATCAGGAGACTGTTATAAAAAGGGAACTCAAAAATCCAAGAATCCAAAAATGTGATTAAAAACTTATTCATTCTAACTCAAAATCAGAAAACTAATGGGTAATCCATAAATTATCATGCAAACTCACTAAAGGGTGCTAAGAAATCATGAACTCATAAAACAAGTAATCAATAGGAAATCACCATAAAAATTCAATAGGGAATTGCAACATGTAAAATTCATGAATCGTCATAAAAGTCAATGAGGAAATTGAAAATTCATGACACCAATAATTTAGTAAGAAATCACTATGGAAGTTCATTGATGGAATTAGGAAGGTGAAATCAATAAATCATTATAAAGTCATGTAGGAGTTTAGGATTGACTAAATTCAAAATGGAAATTTCAAGAAAAAGGAATTAAAAGTCCACGTAATCAAGAATTTAACCAAAATCTTGTCATGATCTCATCTGACAGATAGTTTATTAAAAATTCATCCAATACCGAAATTAGAAATTTGCCCGGCCATAGTAAATTCAGTAAATCCGAACAACAAATTCCTAGACCTATGGGTTCGTAAAGTTTTGCTATATTGGAGTTGGGTTGTATCTGCAAAGCCTTGTAACCATTTGAAACACATATACATGTAGAGTTTCTCTTGTTTTATGGGACTACCCTATTTCTGGGGATTCTGGAGTGTCTTACTCAATTTAATCTTCGAGTGAAGTCTTTACTGTCATTAGTGATAACTTGTTGTATATTCCATTCTTTTGACTTTTGTATAGATCTTAGTCTTTAGTATCATGATAGGAATTCCTTTAATCAGTTTTCTTATCTCATGTTACTTCTCAGGATGCGTATATCTTAGCCCTTTGATGCAGAAATTATTCTTCAAGTATTGGATGTTCTAATAACCGTCAGTCCATATTTTGTCCTTTATGGTTGCGATTTTGGACTCTTTGTCTGTTTTCGATTATAATGTTGGACATCTTTGTCATCTTTCCTCTGTACGTATTCCTCTTTAGGATTTCAACTTTGTTCCAATAGATGGATAAATTTCTTTCTTTAACCCTTTATTCTCTTGGGTTTTGATCTTTTGTTTTAAGTTGAAGACATCTTTGTCTTTCTTCTCTTTTTTGGTGCCTCCTCTAGGCTTGGACATCTTAGTCCACTATTTGATGAGCCTCTTTTAGGGCTTGGACATCTCAGTCCATCATTTGATGAGCCTCTTCTTGGGCTTCCCTTGTCTTAAAGTTATATTATGCTTGCTGAGCTGACCTTCCTCTAGAAGGTTGTTGATGGGTGCTTATCCTGACCCGTCCCCTAGGAGGTGGTTTTTACATTAGGGGTTCTATCTCTTCCTTTAGGAGATGCTACGAATAGCGTCGTAGGCTTATGTCCCTCCCTCTAAGAGGTGCTACGGAATAATTTCGTAGGCTTATGTCCCTCCTTTTAGGAGGTGCTACGGAATAGCATCGTAGGCTTGAGTATTTGTATATGAAAAAATATTTGGCCCAATTAAAATGGAGTCCCCTTTGAGAGAAAGAATTTTATAATTAAACCTTTCTAGTATATTGATGGGTTATCTTTTAAAAAATAATTTGGGCTCATGAATCCTTTTGATAAAAGAATTTTTCTCAATGTGGTCTTTTGCAAGAACTTTCTTCCTGTTCTCATAATAGAGACATGGATCTCAAATAGGAGACTGTGAGGTCATGACTCATGAACCAATAGTCTTTTAGTTGAGAATAGGATTCTCTCATTTGAGTTTCAATAAACTTTTAGCGATTTCAAAATCTTTCTTGAAAAAGTATGAATAGGCTTTTCTCTGCTCATAATTTTAGAAAAATTTAAAATATTGAAATTGATCAGTTCGAAATTTTTTGTGTGCATTCATTAGTGCTATATAATATCTCAAATAGGTTTCATAAACCAGCTTTTAGAACAGATAAGCATATGTTTTCTCCCAGGCCGTGGGGTAATTGAAAATAGTTTTCTTAAGAAGATATGTTCGAGAAATTTCGTTTAAAATCATTTGCTAAAATAGAATTGGTATATATAGACTTTCTTTTAAGCTGATGTTGGATTTGGTGGTGATCTGATATCTCATAGAGGGAAGCCTTTGTACTGCATTGATTGGAATATTGATAATTATATCGTATCTGGCTTCTGAGTTGTCCTTTTCAAGTAGCCGAGAGTTTGTTGTGCTCTAAGGGTATGTTGAATGTTTTAGTCTGATTTTGCTTTACCTATAATAGCACTCGAATTTTAATTAGTACATAGTTAATGCATAACACAAACCTAAGTATGAATGGAAATTCAAATTGAGTTATAAGGATGGGAAAAGTGAGAAAGATAGTTCATAGTTGAACTAATGTTGTGAAACTTCATGACTTGAAAGGAATCTGCATTTAGAATTTGCTGAGCTGCTTTCCTCTCAGCTTGAATATGATGTTGTTCAGGTTTCTTTGATGAACTCTTGCAAGAATCCTGCCCTGATCATGCCTTGAATTTTCTCTAATAGGACCGGCATTCATCAGTTTCATGTCCATTTGATTTATGGTACTCGGGGTAACTTCCTCCTTTATTTGGCTCTGGAGCGCTCCGAACCTTATGAGGTGCAATAAAATTCTCATTTCCTTTCACCTTGGCGAGTATGTAGTTGAGGGGTTTGTTTAAGACTGCATAGTTTGTTTTGAAATTCTTTCATCGACTTTCCTTCAGGTTTTCACTTTCACTTGGTCTCTTCTCAAGATGCCTACAATCAGATTTCTCTTCCTTGTATTCACGGTGGAATTCTTTCTTAGAATGATGCATTTCGTCCATTGGGATAAGCTTCTTAGCCCGGAGAAAGAAGTATTGTAGATCTTTACATCAATTAATATAAAGGTCTTTCCAGAAAGGAGTTTGGTTAATTAGCCCTGATCGAACTTCGGTAAGCTTTTCTCTATCAGTAGTACTTTCTACCTTTAATGCTTCTGTGCTAAATCTATTCAAATATTCTCCAAGTAGCACTCCTGGTTTTTGTCTGATGGTTGCTAACAAGCTAAAGTCCAAAGTTGTATCTCTAAATATAGAAAATTAGGCCATGAAGTCACAAGTAAATTTCTCCCAAGAATAGATAGTTTCCATTCGGTAACTCCTATACCATTTGATAACTAATCCATGAAAAGTAATAGGAAAAGTTTACAGCGAACTGCCTCTGGTGCATTGTATAAGTTCATCCAATTTTCAAAGACTACAAGATGATCATCTGGATCAGTTGTTCCATCGTATTTTAGTGAAGGAATTTGGATATGTGAGGAGAGATTTGCTGCCATTATTTCTTCTGAAAAGGGAGCCTTTTGTAGGATAACATATTCTTCTGGATCATAAATTCCCTTTTCTCTAAGCGTATTCATCATTACTTGGTGTAGGATGTTTTCTTCGTCAGTTTCATTTCTTTGGCTACTTTTTATGTTTCCTTGGACTGGGCTATTTGATTGCTCGAGGGACCTTCTTACTTGACTTTCTCGGTTTAACTCTTGATCCTCCTCCTCATTTTGAGGTCGCGCTTCATCTTCTATTTCCATAATCCTTAATGATTCTCGAGATAGAGTTTTTTCAGGACACTCTCGTATTGCTATCATTTTTGGCCGTTGACTCTGGACCTTGGTCACAATGCTTTCCAATTTTGTTAGGGTCATGGGTTGCCCAACTCCTATATTCCTTAAGTTAGAATTTGGGACCATGTGATCTTTCAGAGTCTACTGGGAAGCAGCCTCTTCGCTGGGATTGCTGTTATTACTCCTTGCTTTTACCATTTTCCTCTTTTGGACAAAGTACTTTAGGAAATCAATCTGATTTGAAAGTTGTCGGGGATCGGGGGTTTAACCCCTCCCCGTGGCACCAAAAATGTTGACAAGAAAACTTATCAACACCCCAAATTTGAAGTTGAATTACGAGTAATGCTTTCGAAACCTCCTTTGGAAGGAATGAAAGTTTCAAGCTTTTATCAGGCTGGAAATGGTGATTAACAAGCATCTTTAGTACCTTTCGACATAGTCGAAAGGCTAACTTCTTCTACATGAAATCCTTTCGAATCGTTGGATTATATTCCTATCGAAACCACCTTTCAACATTGTTAAGGTAGGTAAGGATGGGGACCTAAAGAAAGCTGTGAATAGCAGAGCTAGAATGGTTTCGACTCTATTGAAACGGGTAACTCTTGCAATTTAATAGATTTGAGCTAAAGCTTCTAGGAAATAAGGAAACTAAGGGTTTTAACTTGGTCGAAAGGGCTCCTTTCGATCAACTCAACTGCCGATTGACGTTTTTATGATAAGTAAGGAAATCTGAGTTGCTAAGTAAATGCGATTATCACAATCGTCTTTTTATTGGACTCAATTTGACAAATTGACCAAATCCCCAATTGGATTTGATAATTAGAGTTCTCAAGCTCTAGAAAATTCAAGTGAGAAGTGAATGAAATCCAATCGCATACAATTGACCCCTGGGGTCATATATATAGGTGTGGGTTGGGACCTTTCGACTCCAAGCTTTCGACGTGGTCGAAAGGTAGGTCTTTCTGCTTTTGTGAATGTCTCTTGAGCCATACCTTTCGACTTGGTCAAAAGGGTTTTAGTTATTCTTCCGTTGCTGCTTGAAGCTGGGCTTCTCTCTTGCTTTGTTTCCTTTCGACTTCATCGAAAGGAGTTGCTTGATAGCCTTTCGACCTTGTCGGAAGGTCTATTGTTGTGTCTTTGATTCAAATGCTGATGTGTCGAATGAGTTAACTTGGGCACTAGCCTTCGACTCTGTCGGAACGTGCCTTTTTTTTGTTTCGAGTGAGTTGAAACATCTAAAGGGTTTTATTGTGAATGATCTCTATCGAAAACCTCTTCCCCAAATAATCCAGAACCCCATGCCTTTATGGTAACTGACATGTAGTTCTTCTTTCTTTGGTGAGAGTGGCCCTAACCGTTTCGAAAGGCTATATATGCTTTTGAAAGGGCTGAATTGGTTGATAATTCTCTGATGGAAATGAATGAAGGTGAAACCAAGACGTTTTGAATGGTTTAGCACAAAATGTAGAGTGTCTGCTATCCATTGCCTTCGAGAGGCATCCTTTTGAGTGATTTGGATGCTATTATCATGCTTGCTATCGCCTTTGAAAGGCAGCCTCTGAACTTGTCGAAAGCTCTCCTTTGACACAGACGAAACGTCCCGCTGTCCTACTAGAAAGATACTGCTGGCGCTGCTACATCCTTGTCTGAAGCTATGTTCAACTAAACCATCTTGGTGCTTTCAGGTTCTTATCAACGGTCTCATGTTCCTTCTTTCATACTTTTATTCCTGAGAATATTTTATGGATAATAAAAACGCACAACCCATTCGAAACTTTCCTTTGAAACATTTGACTCACCCAAAAACCAACCAAGTCGAAAGCACTTCCTTCGAAATCAAAAGCAGGCACATTTTCAATTTAAAACAAATTTTACTTCGATCCCCTCGGAAACTTTGGTTTCGACCCAGTACCTTCAGCCTATATCCAGTTCACTATGTACCTGGTATCTGATACCATGTGCATTGGTTTCGATGGAGGAGGAGAAGGAGGAGGTAAGGAGTCGGAAGCCTGGTGCCGAAAGCATTGAAATAGGAAAAAGCATGTCGATTTGACTTTTTAAATTAATTCTTTGTACCTAACCTGCCTTGTTTGTAAAATTACGATTGGTTGCAAATTTTCTTTTCTAAAAGTACTGCCAATTTTCAGAAATAACAATTTGAATTGTTTATAAAATACCCTTTCTCCTTTTTATAAACATATAAAACATTTAAGTCCCAAACCATAAATAATTTTATAGATCCATTAAAACCCTTAGGAAAATTTCTAAAAAAATCTTGTAAATCACTCTTAATATGTTTTCCAGCATATATAAATTTCAGACCCTAAGCCAATATAATTTGGCCGTAATTAGTTTTAAACCCAAAATAGCATTTTCTTCACTAGAAAATTCATATAAAATCCACATTAATTCAGAAAATTATGAAAATTAAAACTCATTTCTAAATTATCATTTCTAATCTAAATCTAAATTCGTAAGGCAATTGGATGTCATATAATAGGGTTTTCATATCAAAACATATCACAAAGTCTATATGAATTAACATAAATCATCAACAACATATAGATATACATTTTATCATCCAAATCATGACAAAACGTTTGTAAATAATTTCGGATTTCATACTAAAAACCGAAAATCATACAAAACTTGAGATGTAGTCATTATTCACCTTAGCTTTTTGATTAAGGAGTTGAGATTTGAGATTGGATTTGATTACTTAATCTTCTTTCCTTTAATTTCTTTATCTTCTTCTTATTTTTCCTTTAATGGTGGCCAGCCTCAACTGTTTCTGTTTGTAGAGTATGAACATGTGAAGTGAATGAGTGTAAGGGTTTTGGGTATAAGGATGTGTCCTTTCCTATTTTGCCCTCACCTATTTTAAGTTCAAATCCACATTTAGTTCATTTATTAGCATGGCACGACTACCTTTTTTAATAACAATTCTCAATCCCCTAATCATTACATTATTTTATTTTATTTAACTAATTAAATATCCTAAATAATGTAACTAAAAATTAGGGTCGTTACATACTCCCCTCCTTAAAGAATTCTGTCCTCTAAATTACGTTAAGATACACAACAAATCAATCAAAAAGGTAAAACATACCATTAAACAAATCAGAATAAGCATCTCTCATCATGTTCTCAGTCTCCCAAGTATATTCTCTCTCGTCCTGACTCCACCAAACTTTAACTAATCTGACTATCGTGTTCCTGAGCCTCTTCTCATCACTCGCGACTATGCGAACCGACTTCCTAACTATAGTCAAATTCGGCTCTATGACTAAGTCATCTAACAAATTCGATACTATAGCAGTCTCTGGATCTCGAATATACTTTCTTAGATGAGAAACATGGAAAACATCGTGGACTCCTACTAAACTGCTCGGTGACTTTACTCTATATGCGAGTTTCCTGATCCTCTCAATAGTAGGAAATGGTCCAACGAATCTCGGTGCTAACTTCCCTCATTTCCCAAATCGAATCACACCCTTCATCGGCGACACCTTAATGAAAACATGCTCTCTCCGTCTTCTATCCGCATAACTCTTCTGCCTAGACCGAGCTTCCTTTATTCTAGCTCGAATCAACTCAATCTTTTCTGCCACTTCTCTAACCAAATCCGGACCAAGAACCAACCTATCCCCGGTCTCTAACCAACAAACGAGAGATTTGCATGGTCTTCCATACAAAGCTTCAAATGGTACCATCTCTATACTAGCTTGATAAATGTTGTTATAAGAAAACTCGACTAGATGGTCTTCCCATGATCCCCTAAAATCTTGCACACAAGCTCGTAACAAATCCTCCAAGACTTGGTTAACTCTCTCCGTTTTCCCATCAGTCTGTGGATGGTAAGTGGTACTCATCTTGAACTTGGTACTTAAGGTATCCTTTAGACTCTTCTAGAACTCGCTAGTGAATAAAGAATCTCTAACACTTACTATACTACTAGGAATTTCATGCAGTCTAATTACATTCTTCATAAACAATTTCGCTAACACAGGAGTCGTTCTGGTTGACTTAATTGGAATGTAATGGGCACTCTTGGTCAACCTGTCCACAATGACCCATATGCTTTCATTTCCTCTATTAGACCTTAGCAACCTGTCAATGAAATCCATAGAAATAGAATCCCACTTCAACTCTGGAATGTCCAAAGGTTGAAGCAACCCACTTGGCTTCTGATGTTCGGCTTTTACCCTTTAGCAATTCAGACACTGCTTCACCCATAAGCATACATCCCTCTTCATACCTTCCCAAAAGAAAATTCTCTTCATGTCCTGATACATCTTAGTTCCTCCTATATGAATAGTGAGCTTCGAACGATGGCATTCCTCTAAAAATACCTTCCAAATGTTTCCCACATTCAGAACACATGATCTACCTTTCTTTCTCAACCACCCATTCTGGTCAAGACTAAAATCATTTAAGTCATCGCTCTCCGTTCCATCTCTCAACTTTTCGATTCGTTCAGCAAACACTGGATCCTCTAGCTGTTTAGAAGCAACCTTTTCGATCATAACTGGTCGAACTTCCAAACATGATAACAAAGCAGTTTCTGTACTTGAACTACTCTAGTTCTCCACTGAACTCTGCAAGTCGCTAACGGTTTCAAATCTTTCCACTCAGCTATCATCGCTAACACCACATTCTGATGTTTTCTTCTAAGCACATCTGCAACCTTGTTGCCTTTCCCCGGTGTGTACTCAATACTAAAATCATAAGCAGCTAAGAACTCTAACCACCTCTGTTGTCTCATGTTCAGCTCCTTTTGAGAGAACAAATACTTCAATGACTTATGATCCGTATACAACTCAAATCTTTCTCCCAAAAGATAATGTCTCCACACCTTCAGTGCAAAAATCACCGTAGCTAACTCCAAGTCATGGGTTGGGTATCTAACTTCATGCGGTCTAAGCTGTCGAGAAGCATAGGTAATTACTCTACCCCTCTGCATTAACACCACTCCTAACCCAGTCCCACATGCATCCGTGTACAACACCAAATCCTGATTCCACTCTGTAACAACCAACATGGGTGCATTAGTCAATAAGTGTTCCAGCTTCTGGAATGCCCCCTTAAACTTTTCGGTCCAAACGAACTTAACATCCTTTCGAGTTAGCTTGGTTATTGGTACCGCTATCAACGAAAAATACTTAATAAACCTCCGATAGTAACCAACCAATCCCAGAAAACTTCTTATCTCGGTCACCGTTTTTGGTCACTTCCAACTATTCACGGCCTCAATCTTAGCTGGATCCACTGATAACCATTTCTCTGGAGCTACATGGCTGTAATGCCCCTGAATTTTAATTAACATTATTCGGGATATTTAATTGGATAAATTAAGTAGAATAATGTAACTAGTTAGGGAGATGAGATTAATAAATCTAATGGCTGTGTCTTAATGAATGTACTAAAATAAGACTTAACTAAATTAAGATGGAGGAATTTTCCTAAGGGATAAACTTGGAAATGGGGCTACATTTCTTAGTATAAGTCTCTTCCTCCACTTTAATAAATTTTCACTCTCTCATTCATAACTCCTCGCCAACTTTTGGCCGGTCTTTAAAAGCTCTAAGAAGAGTTTAAATTAAAGAAAAAGCTAAGGAATTAAAGCTAGGAAATTATCTCATTCTCCAATCAACTAGTCAAGGTGAATAATCATGTTTATCATCTCATTTTTCTTTGTTGGGATCGGTTATGGGTTATACCCAATTCATGTTTGTGATATGGTTAGAATTTAACCATTTAAACCTTTGTTTGGATAAGACATAGGTGTTTTAAATGTTAATGGGCTAATTAACATGTTTTTATTCGATTTTGGTTAAATTCCGAGTTGTTTTGATCTTCATTTGCATTGAAATTTTAATATGTTGAAGATAACATATTAATTGATTTTCTTGAAATTTCCTAGATTTTTCTATGATGTTTTAATAGTTATATAAAATTATTTAAGGAATGGGACTTAAATGTTTTGTATAATTATAAAGGAGAAAGGGGTTTTTCAAATTTATTTAAATTTCCAAATAAGGATAGTCGGCAGCAATTTTGAATATAAAATTTTGGCAACCAATCAAATTTAGACAAACAATGCAGCTGGGGTACAAAAGAACTGTTTTAAAGTACAACTTTCACTATTTAAACTCTTTCGGCAGGTGCTTCCACCTTCATTCCAGACCTTCCGACAATGTTGAAAGGTATCAATCCTTCGATTAGAAAATCAATGCACATGGTATCAGGCAACTAGTATGTAGTGAACTAAAAGTGGTCAAAAGGTTGAGAGACGAAAGTTATAGCTTTTGAAGGAGATGAAATTTTGTTTTGGTTTTAAGGAAAATACGCATGCTAGCTTTCGACAAAGTGCTTTCGACATTGTAAAATGGTTTAAAAGAAAAACGTTTCGATTGGTTTGCTTTCTTGTTTTAAATGACACCTTTCGACAAAGTCGAAAGGTATAGCTTTCAACAGGGTCAGAAGAATAGTTGTCGCTTCCAAACCTTTTGACCTAGATGGAGTCAAAGGTTATGTTTTGTTTTCTAAAAACTTGCCGCCTCTCTCCATTGTTTTCGAAGGGTTAATTCAAACACTTCATTGTTTTTGAAAGTTTTAGGTTTTAAAGGGGTTAGCTTCAATGATTTTGAATGGTTTTGGTTTCAAAGGGTTTTGGACTTCGTAAGGTTTTGGTTTCGAAAGGTTTTGGTTTCAAAAGGTTTTGAATGGGTTAATTACAATGATTGCGAAAGGTTCTGATTTTCATTGCTTTTGAAAGGTTTATAAATGGTTTTAAAACAGGGGGATACCCTAAGTTTGTTAAAGTCGAAAGGTAAAACCTTTCGACTAGGTCGAAAAGAAACATTCCGACAAAGTCGAAAAGTATGGTTTTGTGATGCTTTCCAAAAGAAGGCTTCCGAAGGGGCTAACTTTGGATGTTTATTTGCTTTCAAGTGGGACTTCATTCGAATTTGAAGGGGTTTAAAGGGCTGTTTTTAGCCATTTTCCTTAAGTAAAATTTTGCTAATTTGAAGGGGTTACTTCGAAGGGTTATAGCATAAAATACTTATTTTGTTTGAATATGTAAGGGGGATCCTTATATAAATTAAATGTTATTAAACCTTGGGGACACCGGGGTGGAATTAATGTTTTCGATACATACTTTGGGGTTAGGGTTACAAGTAGAGATATGCTTTCGAAAATATACATTGGGGCTTTCAATATGTTTTTATTTAATTTAACCTAATTAGGGCTACTAATAGGAATAGGTTAAATAGGTGGTACACCTGGGAAAGAATAATCATGGGGATCATGATTTTTATAAATAATCGTGGGGATCATTATGTTTTACTTGGCCAAGTGATGGGTTCTTGGTTAACCTAGGAAAACCAGGGAATGTGCGGTGGATAGCCCACATCAAATTTATAAAGTGAAGAATGTTTTTCCGAAGGTGGTTAGCCTCGGGATTTGGCACCCAAGGGTTCATAGTCATCCTAGAAAACTATGGACTGTGCGGTGGATACCCCACACCATCTTTTATAAAACAATGTACGATGGATAATCTGCATTTATTTTAAATGGATTTTGGACGGAGAGTCCTATTAAATTATGACGCACAAGCATTTCAAAGATTTTAGAGGGGAACTCTAATAAATTGAATTTAGATGGGATATCTAATAAATGGGTGGATGGGATATCCAATATATATGATTTATGGCTTTATTTCATATTATGTTAAGACAAATCATTTTGGGTGCAGGGGCATAGTAAATGATTTGCGTGTTATGTTTTGGATACCAGTGAGGAGAAAACCCGTTCCGCTAAGCGGCGTGGTCTCACTAGATATCTATTTATAATAAGAGATGTAAGGGATTATTCATACCAGACTTATTGTCTGACTCGAAGTTTGTGTTTCTCCACAAACTCTCGGGTACTCAAAAATTAATTTGAGTAGTCTGAGAGTGGGATACTTTCAGGTTTTTGGACGAATAAGCTTCCGGAGACGCGCAGGAGGTAGTGTTAGATATATAAGAGCTATTTTGTGTATTCCGCCGTGATGTACTAAGAACTATAAAGTTCATATTTATTAGTTCTCTGATCATCATAAGAAGATATCTTCATATGTCGCTCTTATCGTATTTTGTACATGTATATGTGATCTAAACGTGGTTAACGTCCGGGATTATGTGATTAAATCCTAAATTGTAATTTACATGAAATGAGAAATTATGTTTATTGGAAGTTTAAAATTTTTCGTTTTCATGTGTATCAATATTAACTATGCCGCATTCGGTCACCAAGAAATAACAACTATGGATGACTGCATCATCAGTAGCGGTTAGTTTTGGGCCTTAGAAGGTGGGATGTTACAATGGCCAAGAAACTTCACTTCCTTTTTCCAAAAATGACACTTTGAGAACTTCGCCTTCAACTGATGCTGCCGCAGCATTTCAAGCACTACTCTAAGATGAACTTCATGCTCTCTTTCATCCTTAGAGTACACCAAAATATCATCTATGAAAACCAATATGAACCTATACAAGTGCTCTCCGAAAATCTGGTTCATCAAATCTACAAAGAAAGCTAGCGCATTAGTCAGTCCAAACGGCATATCTAACCATTCGTACGATCCATATATGGTTCTAAACGTCGTCAAAGGAATACTATCCTCCGTCACTCTAAGATGATCGAAATCTATTGCTAAATCCAACTGCAAAAATACATTGGCTCCACTCAACTGATCGAATAAATCGTCAATCCTAGGCAACGGATATCGATTCTTTATCATTTTTTCCATTCAGCTTACGATAATCGATACATAACCTTAATGATCCGTCCGGCTTCTTAGCGAACACCGCAGCTACTCCCCAAGGTGAACTACTAGGTCTGATAAAATTCTTGCTTTCCAAATCCCACCAATTGCACCTTGAGCTCCCTCATTTTGGTAGGTGTCATCCTACTTGGCGTTCTACACACTAGTTCTACTCCAGGCACCAAATCTATCCATGAACTTTTAACCACAAAAACTCGATTCAGCTCGTCTGCTAGCTCCATAACACCCAACAAAGCATTCATCTCAGAGCTAGGGTTTTCTACGGTATATACAATCGGCTCCCTATAGTCTGGGTGGCTAAGCAATATTTTTCTATCATGGCAAAATATCCTAGCATCGTACTTACTTAACCAATCCATACCCAAAATAATTCCGAACCCTATGAAATCAAACACATGCAAACTGCAAACAAAGGTATGACCTAACAAGTCAAACTCTAGGTGGTCACATCTCATCCCAAGTGTTGTATACTCTCCTATCGGATTTTCATCACTTGAGGATGTAACTAGGTATGAGGGTTCTAGGTCAAGCTTATCTACCAAACAATGAGATATAAAAGAATGCGATGCACCAGTATCAAACGTAACACTAACTGCCATACCAAGAATCATAAGCATACCTCCCAACATTGCTTTCCCTTTTTCCCCTACCATGGGTCTCGAGGTAGCTGGCTCCAATGCATATACTTTGCCCTTCCCATTCTTAGCGGGCTCCTTGCATTGGCTCTTGTAATGACCCATCTGATCGCAGTTGAAGAATTTGATATTCTTCTTCCTGGTCACCTTCTTTGCCTCTCCAGAACCATAATCATTCACAAAATTCCCTTTCTTGTCGCACTTAAAACAGACAACTTATGACTTTCCCTTCTTCATGGCTCCACCCTTCTGGGCTCCCTTCTTAGGAAAGAACATCCTTTTCTGACTTTGCCTCTCATGGACCTCCTTCGCCTTATTCTTCTCCACAGAAGCAATCATTTCCTCATGTCTTGGAGCCATCTCTACTACAACATCACAAGGATTCCTGATATAAGGTAATGTAGCCATGGCCAATTCAGGTTTCAACCCCATAATGAACTTCTCATTTCTCTTAATCATGGTATTCATAGTGGCATAACCATGTCTTGCTAACTGCTCAACCTTGTAGCATAATCTAACATAGTCATCTCTCCCTACTCTAACTCGGAAAACTTTCCGAACAAGGTAGACTTCGCCATCACAGACATGAATTTCTCCTCGAACCTCCTCTTAAATTCAGTCCATGTCATCGTTCCTTCATCCACTCCAACCGTCATGTTATTCCACCAGTATAAAGCTGCTTCTTGAAGTTGTCTCAAAGCGAGCCTTCTTTTCTGCTCATCATTGAGCCCTAAATCTGCAAAAATCCTCTTATAATGCAGTAACTAGTTCCCCATTTCTAGGGCGTCTTCAGTCAAAATGAATAGTGTTCCTCCCAACCTAGCATAGTCCCTACTCAAAGTAGCATAATTGTTGACTACTTCAGCTTCATGGACTCCTCCTCCAACTACTCCAGTAGCAAGTCCCGCTTGCATCATATTAAAAAACTGATACATGGCTCTTATGTTGACTTGCGAGACTTTAGCACCAATATTTCCAGCTCATGCCTGACCTTGGTTCCTTCTAGTATTAGGTATGGAATTTCCATCTGCAGTGGTGCTTCCTCCTCCAACATTATCTCATTGAGAATCTATATCTGCATTCGAACCTTCGTGAGATACAAAAAAATAACCTAATAGAGATAGGCGACTAGAGATAAAGCATGTACTTATATATAGCAAATACAAGTATGTTACTATAACGTTATCCCGTACCCTAATCTTATCACTAATCCCTTAGGATTATATTTTCAAAAATCATCCTTTTAGTTAAGGTTTTTCATAAACCTATGCTCTGATACCAAATTGTAACATCCACTATCTGGAGGCCCGAAGCTAAGCGCTATAGATGCTGCAATCATCCATAGTATTAACTTTCGGTGACCAAATACGGTAATGTTAATGGTATCCACAATATCAGAAACACTTGAATATAAAATAAAGCATCACATATTAAAACATTTTTCTGATTACATTTCAAAACAACAATTCATATCCAAGTTACATAATCCCAAACATTTCCTAAGTTTGGATAAAATATAAATATTACATAAATACGCCAAGAGCGACATATGCCGATAGCCCCTTGGTTGAACAGAGTACTATATAGTCAAACTAACATAGTACAACACAGCGGAACAAAACAAAATAAAACAGCAACTCCTAAATAGCTATCCGTTAGCCACCTGCTTGTCTTCGGAAGCTTTATTCACCAACCTCCTAAATCCTGAAAATCCTCAACCCTCAGCCTATTCAAATCAATTTTGAGTACCCGAGAGTTTAAGGGGAAAAACATAAACTTCGAGTCAAACAATAAGCCTGGTAAGAATAATACTATACATATCGGTTATCTAATATTAAGTGAGACCACACCGCTCTACGGAACGGGTTTCCCCTCACTAATATCCTTTTCAAAACATATCTTTTGCAAATTATAATCCTGCAACCAAAATTGGTTAATTATGTAAAGCAATATCATGTATATGTACATATCAGTTATCAAATGGACTATCTGTCCATACACTGTAGTTTTGCTTGGCTAACTACTAACCCTTGGCTGACTCGGGCCCACTAGAAAAACATAAAAATCTAACATCTGTTAGATACTCCTCTTCTAGACGATTTGTCCTTACTTACTTCTCCAGGTCTAACTGATCCTAATGGTTTTGCGGGCTCACCAATAACTTATCTTTCCTTTTAAGATTCCTTTCCGTGTGTAACATAATTTTAGTCTCACCTGTGACAAAGCCCTACACACTGGAATTTTGGACCTATTTTAGCTCGGGGCTACTAGCTAAAGTATAGGGCGAGACCACATAACAGTGCCATCTGGTATTCCAATATCTGAGTCATTTTACTTAGGTTTATCTACCCATAAAATATACCTTGAAAATCTTTTCTTTCAAATTGATTTAAACCTTTAGATCATTATTTAAACAAGGAACTTATTTATATATACTCTTTGCTTTACTCAAATCACCTTGCCTTGTTACATATTCTTTACACAAAACCTTGTTGATGAAAATGCTTAAACTTTTTAAAGTACCCCTTTAGAATCCTTTGAAAGTATCATTTTCAAAACCATTGGAAGTACCCTTTTGATACAAGTAAAACCTTAGGCCGAAGGCTAAAACACACCTTTCGAAACAATTCATATTTATCCTTTCGAAACCATTGAAAAAGATCTCCTCGAAAGCTTTAAAACCTTAGATATCCTATCTTTAAAACACTTAAACGTTGCCTTTCGAAACCATTAGAAAACCTTTCCGTTTAGAACTTTCAAAAGCATTAAAGCATCAAGACTTTTGAAAACATTTGGGTTCATTTTTTAACATGTGGAAACACCTTTCGAAACCATTCAAACTATCTCCATCGAAACCATTTGGGTTCTACCTTTTATAGAGCAAAAGGGTCATTAAAACATTTAAGTCGAAAGCATCCCTTTCGAAATCATTTCCTAAGTAAAGAAGTGATGGTGTCGAAACCATCCCTTTGAAAGCATTGGAGAAGTGGCTTGGTTTTTAAAAAACAAAGTAACCCTTTCGAAAACAATCTGGGTCGAATGGTAAAAAGCGCTAGTCAAGGGTTTCGACCCCTTCAAAAGCATTCATTTAAAATAAAATGCGCAACCCATTCGAAACGTTTCCTTTGAAACATTTAACTCAGCCAAAAGCCAACCAAGTCGAAAGCACTACATTCGAAAACAAAAGCAGGTGCATTTTCAATTTAAAACAAAGCATGCTTCGATCCCCTTAGAACCATTTGTTTTGACCCAGTACCTTCCGCCTATATCTAATTCACAACGTACGAGGTATCTAATACCATGTGTATTGGTTTCAATAGAGTTAGAGGCAGAGGTAAGGAGTCGGAAGCCTAGTGCCGAAAGCATTGAAACAGGAAAAAACATGTTGATTTGACCTTTTGAATTAATTCTTTGTACATAACCTGCCTTGTTTGTCAAATTATGATTGGCTGCAAAATTTTCTTTTCTAAAAGTACTGACAATTTTCAGAAATAATAATTTGAATTATTTACAAAATACCCATTCTCCTTATTATAAATATATAAAATATTTAAGTCACATACCTCAAATAATTTAATATATCCATTGAAACACTTAGGATAATTTCTACAAAAATTCATGTAAATCATTCTTAATATGTTTTCCAAATATATAAATTTCAGACTTAAGCTAAAATAATTTGGCCGTAACTAATTTTAAACCCAAAATAGCATTTTCTTCACTAGAAAATTCATATAAAATCCACATTAATTCCAAAAATTATGTGAATTGAAACCCATTTCTATAATATCATTTCTAATCTAAATCTAAATTTGCAAGGCAATTGGATGTCATATAATAGGGTTTTCATATCAAAACATATCACAAAATCTATGTGAATTAGCATAAATCATCAACAACATATAAATATATATTTTATCATCCAAAACATGGAAAAACATTTGGAAATAATTTCAAATTTTATACTAAAAATTGAAAATCATTAAAAACTTGAGATGTAGTCATTATTTACCTTAGATTTTTTATTAAGGTGTTGAGATTTGAGAATGGATTTGATTGCTTAATCTTCCTTCCTTTAATTTCTTTATCTTCTTCTTGTTTTTTCTTTAATGGTGGCCAGCCTCAATGGGTTTTTTTTGTAGAGAATGAACATGTGAAGTGAATGAGTGTAAGGGTTTAGGGTATAAGGATGTGTCCTTTCCTATTTTTCCCTCATCTATTTTAAGTTCAAATCCCCTTTTAGTTCATTTATCAACATGGCATGGCTGCCCTTTTTAATAACAATTCTCAATCCCCTAACATCACATTATTTTATTTTATTTAACTAGTTAAATACCATAAATAATGTAACCAAAAATTAGGGTCGTTACAGCAGGTTAGTTGAAAAGATTACTTTAAAAGGGTAAAAATCAGTTTAAACATGCTTTTTCACGTTTCACTACTTTTGGCACCAGGGGTTCCGACCTAGTAGTTCCACCTCCATTGCCATCAAAACCAATGCGCCTGGTATCATGTAATTGGTAGGCAGCGAATTGGACTAAGGCAAAAGACATAGGGTCGAAGCTAAGGGTTCCGAAGGGTTCGAAACATTGCCTTGCTTCTAAATGAAAACGCGCCTTCTTTGCTTTCAAAGGAAGCGCTTTCGAATTGGTTGGCTTTTCAGCTGAGCCAAATGTTTTAAAGGAATGGTTTCGAAAGCGCTTCGCTTTTGTTTTAAGTGAATGCTTTCGAATGGGGGCGAAAACCATAGCTGCCACTTTTCCTACCTTTCGAATTCAATGGTTTCAGAAGATATACTTTGTTGAAACTTAGTCACTTCTCCAATGCTTTCGGAAGGTTGGTTTCGACACCATCACTTGTTTACTTAGGAATTGCTTTCGAAAGAGTGTTTTCGACTTAAATGGTTTTACGGACCCTTTTGCTCCGTTGAAGGTAGAACCCAAATGGTTTGGAAAGAAATGATTTTTAATAGTTTCAAAAGGTGTTTCCATATTTTAAATATGCCTCTGAAAGGTTTGTTGTCTACAAAGGTTTTGATGCTTTCGAAAGGTTTTAAATGAAGGTTTCGACAGGGTGGTTCCCCAATGGTTTCAAAAGGTTTGAAAGGAATGGTTTTCCAATGTTTTCGAAGGGCATTTTAAAGTGTTTTAAAGATAAGATGTCTAAGGTTCAATGGATTTAGAAGGAAAGTTTTTTCATGTGTTTTCGAAAAGAAGATTGAATGGTTTTGAAAGGAATGTTTTGGCTTTCGGCCTAGGTTATAAGGAAGGGTTTTACTTGGTTTCGAAAGGGGTACTTTCAATGGATTCGAAAAGGGTACTTTCAAAGGTTTAAATGTTCTCATCAACAAAGATTTGAGTAAAGTATATATATAACATGGCAAGGTGATATTGAGTAAAGCATGGAGTATATGTATTTTCCTTGTTTAAGTTCGGTTTAAAGAGTTTAAATCAATTTGAGATGAAAAGGTTTTCAAGGAAATTTTTGGAAAGATTACCCTAAGTAAAATGACTCAGATATTAGAATACCAAATGGGACTGGTATAGGGTTGCACCCTATACATTAGCTATTAGCCACAGCTAATTTAGTCCAAAATTCAAGTCTGTAGGGCTTAGTCATAGGTAAGACTAAAATGATGATAACACACGGAAGGGAATGTATATTTGTATACAGATAGGTTATTAGTGAGCCCGTAAAACAATTAGGATCAAGTGACCCTGGGAGAAGATAAGTTAGGGACTGACTGTCCAAAAGAGGAGTATCTAACAGGTGTTAGATTATTTATTTATATTGTCTGGTAGGCCCGAGTCAGCCAAAGGTTAGTGGTTAGCCAAACAAAACTATAGTGTTCGAACAGATAGTTCATTTATTACCTGATATGTATGTTTACATGATAATACTTTCCTGTTTTAACCAGTTTTGGTTGTAGGAAATGATTTGCGAAAGATATGTTTTAAAAGGATACTAGTGAGGAGAAAGTTGTTCTGCTAAGCGGCGTGATCTCACTTAATATCAAATAATCGAGATGTGAAATACCATTCATACCAAGCTTTATGTTTGACTTGAAGTTTATGTTTTTCCCCTTAAACTCTCGAGTGCTCAAAATTGATTTGAGTAGGCTGAGGGTTGAGGTTTACAGGTTTTAGTAGGTTGGCAAATAAAGCTTCCGGAGACGAGCAGGTGGCTATCAAATAGCTATTTAGGAGTTGCTATTTTATGTTGTTTTATTCCGATATGTTGTATTAAGTCAGTTATGACTATATAGTACTCTGGTCAACCAAGAGGCATCTTCATATTTTGCTCTTGGCATATTTTATAATAATTATATTTTATATGAACCTGTGAAACGATTATGGGACTATGTAATCCGGATATGAGACATGTTTTATGAAATGTAATCAGTAAAATGTTGTTTTTGAAATCTGTGGTTTTGTTTCATATTCAAGTGCTTTTGATATTATGGATACCATTAACATAGCCATATTTAGTCACCGGAAGTTAATACTATGGATGACTACAACATCTGTAGCGCTTAGCTTTGGGTCTCTTGATAGGGGATGTTACAACTTGGTATCAAAGCATAGGTTTATGAAAAGCTTTAAAATAAAATGATTTTTGAAAACATAATCCTAAGGAATTAGAGATAAGATCGGGGGTATGGGATAACACTATAATAACGTACTTGTATTTGCTATATATAAGTATTTGCTATATCTCTGTTTGTACCAAAATTGGGCACAACACTCTTCGGAAGTCTTTGAAGAGATAAAATGAAGAAATTAAATGAAAAAAGAGGAATTATCTAACAAAGACTCCAAATTTCTGAAATGAGGATAATTAAAGTGCAAGGAGACACAAGAATTTAGAGTGGTTCGGCGTATAGCCTACGTCCACTATGAAGTAGTTTGCTTTATTGATCTTTCTTTTGTGTTTACAAGTGAATTCAATGTTTTACAGTAGTCAATTGTGATTTGCAGTAGTGAATCTCGTTTATGGCAGCAGCAATTGAGTTCAGATTTGAATCTGGTGGAGTCCGGGAGTTGGAGATCTCAAAGAGGAAGAAGAACCCCTTTTTTGTTGCCTTTGGGGGTCTATTTATAGGAGTAGGAGGCTGATATTTTGCTCAGATCTCGGGAGACCCTCACTAGCACGTGACCAGGCCCGCACGCCCAAGCCCGTGAAGTTTCGGTCTGATCCATGATCGACACGGACAGATTTTGACTCTCTCAATATTTCGTCCGATGGAGTCGAAATTTGGCGTGGACATCCTTTAGCATGCACGTAGTCTTTTGTGAAAATTTCATAGCATTTGGACTTGTAGATTAGGAGATATGATCGATACGAAATGGAGTTTTCGATGGGCTGTTTCCTTTGACTCGCTTCCGTTTTGACTCGCTTTCTCGATGACGTGGCACTTGATTCTTGCTTTGTCCTGGATGTCATTTCGAACGAGTTGAAGTAAGCACTTGGTTGAGCGAGTCGAAGCAGGCTTTGGTTGAACGAGTTGAAGCAAGCTTTGGTCGAGCGAGTTGAAGCTAGCACTGGGAGAGCGAGTCGAAGCTAGCACTAGGAGAGCGAGTCGAAGTGGAGCGTTTTGGGACGCCTGAGTAGTGGAGTCGAAGTTGATGGAGTCGAACAGTTGTTTGAGCGGAGCGAGTCGAAGTATGCGCTTTCGATGGTTTCAAACTAGAGCGAGTCAAAGAGAGCAGCTCCGAGGGACGTGGAGCGAGTCGAAGTTGGCTTCTCTTGAGTGCTGCGAAGCGATTCGAAGGAGCGAGTCGATCGGCAATTGATTTTCGTCCAATCTTGTATCGCTCATAACTCGAGCATACGAACTCGGATTGAATTGAGATTTTAAACGTTGGCTCCCATGGCTTAGCTTGTCATGTCCTACCAATTTTGGCTCGATCCGGACTCAGACAAAATTCATCGATATCCTTAGTGAGCCCGTATATAACCGATCTCTGTGACGGGCCGTCAATGGTTACTAGTCAATTCCTCGGTGTTACGGCCTTGCCAAAAGGCGGGATAACATTTGCCCTCCAAAGTACGTCTTGTGGGAACATGACGTGCTTTGAAATACTTCCATCTCTACTCTGAATAGTTATTGTTTCGTCGATGAATGCTATAATCTTTGACCGTTCTTCTTGATAATGTAAACCGTTGACTACTGTACCATGTATTGTTGCAACCGATTGCTGTATGCTAGTGGTTACTCATTTGCTGTTGTAATCGTTATTAGATGAATTTCTGATTCCTGAAAATCTGGAATATTGAGTATTGGTCCGACATTTATGAATATATGTTAGTCTGACTCCCGCTGACGTTTGCACGTTGTCGAGTCGTTGTCAGTTTATTGTTTTTTGAATTCCGTATCAATCCTCTCCTAAACCGATGTTAAATTCGTTGCAACAACGCTTGACGGTTGTTTTTGAATGTTCCTTCGTAACGATCCTTTCCTGAATCGATGTGAAGGATTGAAACATCGAAGATAATTTTCATTGGATTTATGGATGCGAAGCTCTTGTCCAACTTGATGGCGGACTCGAACTGAGTGAGTCGAAGTGGAGCGAGTCGATGCGGGCTCCCTGATGGATTCGAACAGGATGTTCGACTCGGTCTTGGATTCGAATTGCATAGGAGTCGGAGTCGAAACGTACCGGAGACAGAGGAGCGAGTCGAAGGAAAGACGGAGTCGAAGTGATGTTTTTATTGCTGTATGAGGGAGTCGAACTGGTCACGGGGATGGACTCGAAGGAGCGATATGAAAGGGAGCTCTGCATCAGTGCACTAAAGAGGGAGTCGAAGCACGTGTCCGACCCCACTGGAATTCGAATCGGTTATTCCCCTTACTTTCGAGTCCATATAAATACTCCATACTTAGGCATTTTTTTCACTTTTTACCTTTCATTTCTATCTGCCTCGCTTTCGTGTCGCTCCAGAGCTTCTCAAAAGAAGAAATTTGCCTTCGAATCGATTCATATCTTCAACCATTTGAATTAACTGACAAACCTTAGGTAATCCATTGAACGAAACCATCACGTAAACGACGAAGCTCGGGTTTTCTTATCAAATCAATCAAAGTCATGGTTGATCGAACGCTCTCCGGCCTACGCTTCGTGTCGATGGTGGATGGGTTTCGAGGTGATGAGGCGAAGGTCTTCGTATCGATCGATGATGGAGCTTCGCTTTCAATCGAGCGCTTTGAATTCTTAGATCGATATGAAGGGGTTGCGCCTGATGGACTCAAAGTGATGTCCTCGAATTGAGTCGAAAAACATATCTTTTGATCGAGTCGAACTGCGTAGTTCTTGATCGAGTCGAAGCGGAGGCTTTGGATCGAGTCGAAGCATGTGGTTTGGGATCGAGTTGAAGTAGGTACTTCGAAGCGAGTCGAAGCATGTGGCTTCGGACCGAGTCGTAGGACATGGTCTTGGATCGAGTCGAAGCACGTGGTCTTGGATCGAGTCGAAGCACGTGGTCTTGGATCGAGTCGAAGAGCACACTCCTGAACGATCGATTCGAACTCGAGCCTTAGTGAACGACTCGAAGTTGAACTTGAATAATTGCCTTGAACTCGAACTTTTGACGCTTGACCATTTGTTTAATTCTGACGATACCGAAAATTCTAGTGCCTTTAACCACTTAGCTCCGACGAGCTTCAGATTTGCTTAACTGGACTTAATTATTTCACCGCCCACCTGATTGCCTATTGAAGTTCGTCGATGAAACTGAAACTTAAAATAATAACTCATTTCAACTTGGTCTGATAGCTAATAACTGGATGGCGTGGTTGTGACGGTCAGCAATGACGGTCCTTCCAATTGAATTCCGAAGTCTCGTCGTTTACATGTTTTTCTTAACCCGGTCAATCTTCCCAAATAATATACAGTACTGCACTGCACAACGCGCTCACACATTTTACACTAGGGGATGCACGAGTGTTATTTTTTAGTTTAACAATAATTTTTTATAAGCTAGCTAGTCATGGATCCTTCAAGTTCTCAGTAGCTGGAAATTCCAAGTTCTATTCCTCCAACCATAGAGATACCGGTTATTGAAGCCGAAGTTATAGAGCCATCTCCGGACGAGCGTCCGGGTGCACGGTTTATTCTCAATCCAATAGATTCCGTGCCGTCGGGTATTTCCAAAGACATGCTAGGATGAATTTGCTTAAGGCATGGTTTGTCGCTTGACGACGTGCTACTTCCTGGGCCAGCTGATAGGCCGCACACTCCCCCGGAGGGGTTTACCGCTTTCAACCGTCACGCTTGCACAGCGGGGACACTCCCTCCCTTCAATGATTATATAAGTGAGATGTTATCGTTTCTTCGCATAGCTCCATCTTAGCTACACCCCAATGGGTATGCCTTACTGAACAGCATCTTTGTCCACTTTATGGAAATCCTCTTTCGACCGCCGACGCCGATCGAGATCCGATATTTATTCAATGTCAAGAGCCGTGGAGACAGCCCCTCTTTCACCTTCCTGGAAGCGGTCAGGAGCTGCCACATTGTACAGGGCTCCTGGGGAAGGCTAAGTTATTATAAAACCGAATGGTTCTACGTTCAGTGACCCCCTGGATTTGCTGAGCGGTGGTTGGATAGACGTAAGTGTTGCCACTCCTCTCTCGAGTCATTGAGATACTAGTAACTGACTTCAAAAACTGACACACTTTTCCTTTCTTACAGCTGCAATCTCTCTCCCCGATGGCGCATATTTCAGAGAGCTTGTTCGGATTCTTCAAGCGTTTCCGGGCGAAGAGAGGCACATAGACTTAGTCCTGACTGACAGGAATTTGAGGGCTGTCGGGCTGATAGAACGAAGACAGAGCATACACCTGGAAGTGGTACATAGAGTGGCCCCAAAGAAACACGTGAAACGCAAAGCGCCTGCCGTTGTGATCACAGAGGAAGTTGATCCAGAAAGAACGCCCAGCGACACCGAGCTCCCAGCTGGGCCTTCTCCCGATGTCCTGGACTCGGGTGGAAGAAGAAAAGGCAAGGCAGCTGCTCACAAACGCCCTAAATCTAAGAGATTTAAATCTGTGGTCGTGTCTTTACCTTTCCAGGGGATCAGAATTTCAGAGGCTCCTCCCCCGCAAGTGGAGAGTCTTTTTGCAGGGCTTGCTGACATTCCGATCCCGGATTTCGTGTCATCTCTACATGACGCCGGGATGGAGGGGCTTGATAGTGCTTTTGAATTGAGCGGGTCGCTTGCTACGAGTGCGGCCAACATTTCCGGTTGGCCGGGGTTTACACATGCATACACTTCACTACACTACATGATTCACAACTGTACTTTGTCCGGCTTAGGAAGTTGCTAACTCTCTCTTCGCTTTTCATTTTCCGGTACTATGTCTGGAAGAGGATCAATGCTAGGTGGTATTCGCTCGGCCCAAAAGGCTTCTTCCTACTATGATTCCCGTAGGAGGGACTCTGATAGAGATCGCGATCGCGATTACTCTAGTCAGGATAGGTATGGGCGTGATAGGGATAGAGAACACAGGCACTGGTCTAGATCACGCTCTCCTCCTCCTAGGCTTCCATCACCACCTCCTGCTCATGTTCCACAGCTGTCAGAGCCTCCTCGTCCCAGGCCTTCTTCTCACACTTCCAGATCTGAGACTCATCTTCAGAGAGTCGAGACTACATCTTCCATGGTTGCAGAGCAGGTCCCTACTGACCCCACTGGAGAAGGGGCCCTTAAGTTGGCTCAAATGAAGAAGGATTTTCCAAATATTTGCTTCGACGGTTATGTCTTCCCTCCCCACTTGAAGAGAGTTCCATCAGGGGTAGAAGGCACGATGCATGATTATGTCCACGATATCTACACCCAATACCGGGAGTGGGTAAAAGCTGCTGAAAAAGCTTCCAAAGTGGCCTTTGAGCGGGCCAAAGAGATTGAGAAGATGGAGACCGAGCTTGCAAAAAGGGATCGGATTATTCAGGTATTCTCTACCGAGTCCGAGTCTTCTCGAAAATCCAAGATCGAGGCCATTAAGAAAGCTAACGAAGCAAAGGTGGCCATGGAGAGGTTGAGGCAGACGCATGTCGCCTTGGTGGAGGAGATGGGCCACCGGAATACTACGGTTACCGCCGAGCGGGATGCGGCAGTCAAGGAACTAAACGAGCTTAAGACCAAATTCGTCGATATGGCCAAGGAAAAAGATGACGCGAACAACGCAGCCCAGGAGGCGTGCGAACAGGCTGTTCTACTTAGGGGTGAACGGGATGCGGCGGTGGCTAAAGTCCAAAAGGTGGAGACTGAGGTAGAGGAAAAGGTGAAGCTGGCCGAGTCCAGGCTAGAGGCCGACATTGAAGACCTCCTCGTTGTCTATAATGCTAACGTGCTGAGGCACAAGGGTCTGGCCTGGCTCGATGATTATTCGAAGCATCTCCACAGTGATTGGGGCGGACTGGTTGAGGAAGAGAAAGAGTGCACCCGGGTGAGTCTGTGGATGAATTCGAGCTCGAGAATCGTCTGTTAACTGACGACGAAAAGAAGATTCTCCACGATTCAATGATCTCTTATGAGAAGGAGAGGCTCGGCACCCAACACTTGGAAGTAGGAGAAGGCTCCGGGGTTGGACATCATGATGCAAGTCTTGATCTTCCGGTGTCAACCCAGCCCGAATCTTTGTCTGCGGTTGATCCTCAAGTTGTTCCTGCCTATAATCCATATCAGTTGCAGATGTCTCCGATTACCGTGCAAACTACTGAAGCCGCCCCGTCGCTTATAAGCCAAACTGAGGAAGGTACTCCTAACATTCCATGTGTCTTTCACGAGTCGAAGTCTTCGATCGAGTTTAGGTTCTAACAATTCTTTTATTCTTTGTCCAGTGATCGATGCCGCACCGGCCATGCCTCCTGCCACTCAAGAACCACATCAAATGAAGGAGTCTATCGTGACCAAGGCAACCACCATGAGTGCAGCTGCCCCGCTCGACGATCTGCAGGGAGGTACACTCGCGTTCGACGAACAGCTGATGGATGAACTCTTCCGCCGCCACGGCGATCCTCTTGCTGACTTGCCATCTGTTATGAGCAGAACTGATCCTGCTGCAAGCTCTTCAATGCCGACTGCTGATACCCCCAGAGGGGCTCAAGCAGTAATCGAAGAGCAGATGTTTGCTCAGATTGACGCTGAACTGGCAGCAGCGGGTTATGGCGGCAGCTTTGGAGGTGGGATGGCAGCATCGGGGCCTGCCCCGCTCGGAATGATGTCTCCTGGTGGTTCTGTCTTTCTCACTAGCCTGCCCATTCTACCTTCTGTAATTGATCCCGTTCCTCCGACTCCGCCCATAGGGAGCATTCTTATTCACACGAGTTCGGAGGAGGACGTCGACATAATGCCCTCGCCTGAAGACCAAGCGCCGAAAAGCAAAGGCTCGAAGAGGAAGACTGGCGAGGGCTCCAACGGGTCCACATCGAGGAGGAAGCTGAGGAAAAAGAAAGATTAGGCATGCTCTCTCGGTGTGTTTTGATTTGCATTTTGTTAGCCGTGTATAGATGCGGGTTCGGCCCCTGCTAGTAGGGATTTTTTGGAATCTTGTATACGAACTTCTTCTATAATCGATGGAAATGAAACTTTTCTTTTTTTACTTCTTTTTTGTCATTTGTGTAATTTTTTTAAGTGTATTAGTGTCTGGACTACACTTATGAAGTTGCAGTTTCCGAATGAAGTTTGTTCATGTTTGCCAAGTTCGGGTATTGTGGACATGGTTTGCGAGTCGAATTTTGACGTCCTATTGCTTCAGTCAATGGTTGATGCTTAGGTCTTGCCCCCCAATCTTGGTGGCATGTTGTAAAACGTCAGTCAGCGATTACCCTTTTCTCCTAGCATTCCGAGTCTAGTGTCGTTGGACGGGCGTTTAAGGCAAACGGGGATTGAGTGGTTTATTTGCGCTTGTCCGATCATTGATGATCATATCTGCACTACGGGGATCCTCATTTGTTTACTGGCGGTTGGTCGCACTGGCTTTATTTTCAACCATATGCCGCTGTCTAGGGACTTGGAACTGGCATTAGTACTCTGACTCGCGCTCCGGGAGTTTGGAGTTGATAATTATATTTCGATCCATGCTTTGGGAACTTGAAGTTGGTGTTTAGGTTCCATTCTGCACTCTGGGAATCCGGAGTCGACGTCTATGCTCCAACTTGAACTCTGGAAATTCGGAGCTGATGTTTATACTCCGGCTCAAGCTCCGAGAGCTTGGAGTTGATGTTTATACTCCGCTCCGTACTCTGGGAATATGGAGTTGAATGTTTATACTCCGCTTCGCACTCTGGGAAGTTCGAAGTTGGATGTTTATACTCCACCTCGCACTCTAGGAATATGGAGTTGATGTTTATACTCCGGTCCGCGCTTTGGGAATTCAGAGTTGGATGTTTATACTCCACTTCGCACTCCGGGAATATGGAGTTGATGTTTATACTCCAGTTTGCGCTTTGGGAATTCGGAGTTAGATGTTTATACTCCACTTCGCACTA
The DNA here is from genome assembly GCA_030737815.1 of Allium fistulosum. NCBI lineage: Eukaryota > Viridiplantae > Streptophyta > Magnoliopsida > Asparagales > Amaryllidaceae > Allium > Allium fistulosum. Next base: position 173,461,165 of record CM060907.1, read on the forward strand.
CGGGAATATGGAGTTGATGTTTATACTCCGGTTCACACTTTGGGAATTCGGAGTTAGATGTTTATACTCCACTTCGCACTATGGGAATATGGAGTTGATGTTTATACTCCGGTTCGCGCTTTGGGAATTCGGAGTTAGATGTTTATACTCCACTTCGCACTCCGGGAATATGGAGTTGAATGTTTATACTCTGGTTTGCGCTTTGGGAATTTGGAGTTGGATGTTTATACTCCACTTCGCACTCCAGGAATATGGAGTTGATGTTTATACTCTGGTTCACGCTTTGGGAATTCGGAGTTAGATGTTTATACTCCACTTCGCACTCCGGGAATATGGAGTTGAATGTTTATACTCCGGTTCGCGCTTTGGGAATTCGGAGTTGGATGTTTATACTCCACTTCGCACTCCGGGAATATGGAGTTGAATGTTTATACTCCGGTTTGCGCTTTGGGAATTCGGAGTTGGATGTTTATACTCCACTTCGCACTCCGGGAATATGGAGTTGAATGTTTATACTCCGGTTCGTGCTTTGGGAATTCGGAGTTGATGTTTATACTCCGACTCGCGCTCTGGGGGTACGGAGTTGAATGTTTATACTCTGACTCGCGCTCTGGGAGTTCGGAGTTGATGAAGGATTGTCGTGTACCAATCCCTTTTTTGACTTTGATGTGATGGCTTGCCCCCAAGCTCGGGTTTCACTTAGAGAGTGATTGGTTGCACCGCAGCCACTCTCTATTTGAATAAATCCCACTGTATGATGAGACTTAGCTTTCCGTGCATAGTGATTGTCATATGAAGTATTTCAAGTAAATCACAGCTCTGGCTCGAAGAGGTTGTATTTTATTGCTGAAATAAGAAAGTATGGCAAAGTCAGTTGCCTTATTACAAGTTCTAATTTCGAAATGCATAAACAAATTGCAGAAAAGGAAAGTAAACTAAATGGATAAAGATAGCCTGTCAGGTGTAATAGTGGCGAAGGCTCTCGCTATTCCAAGCTCTTGGCAGGGTAAGACCGTCGACGGTCGATAACTTGAATGTGCCATCTCTGAGCCTTCGTTCAATAACATATGGTCCTTCCCATGTCGGCTTCATGAGTGAAGGAATCAGATAGATTCTTTTTAAGACGAGATTGCCTAGTTCGAAGGTTCGCGGATGGACCTTGGCGTTGTACAATCGGGCGACTCGACTTCGATGCGCAGCTGCCCTCAAATCAGCCTCTTCACGCTTCTCATCCAGTAGATCAAGAGATTCAACAAGTAATATAGAATTTGTCTTTAGATCATAGTATGTCACACGATGAGAAGGTACTTCTAGCTCGACTGGAATAACGTCCTCTGAACCGTAAGAAAGAGAGAACGAAGTGTGGCCGGTCGTGGTCTTGTGGGTTGTTAGGTAAGCCCATAGAGCCATAGGAAGCTCATCGACCCACTTGCCCCCGACCTTTTCTAGTCGTTTCTTCAGGATGGACTTTATGACTTTATTAACTGCTTCGACCTATCCGTTCGCTTGAGCATGTGCAACTGCGGAGAATTTCTTTTGGATGTGAAATCGTTTGCAGAAATCATTGAATTCAGCACTGTCAAATTGGGTTCCGTTGTCCGTGATTATGGTGCGTGGGAGACCGAATCGACAGATGATGTTACGAACCACAAAGTTGATTACTTTCTTCGTTGTAATGGTAGCGAGAGCTTCGGCTTCAGCCCACTTCGTAAAGTAATCAACTGCGACGATGGCGTACTTCGCACCACCTTTTGCCAGAGGTAGAGCACCGATGATGTCGATGCCCCACATTGCGAACGGCCATGGGCTGACCATTTGCGTTGTCTCAGTAGGAGGAGCCCTAGGGATTCGGGCGTATTTCTGGCACCTATCGCATTTCTTTGCATAGTCTAACGCATCGCGATTCACGATGGGCCAGTAATATCCGTAGCTGACACACAACTAACTGCGAATCACAATAAACTTCCACTGCGATAATTCTCAAATCTCTAGCGAGTTTCAAGCCAGCTAGGAGGGCTTCATATTCAGCTTCATTATTAGTCGCATGGAAATCGAACTTTAAGGCATAACATATGGATCGACCCTCGGGAGTTTCAAGCACAATACCAGCGCCTGAACACCGGTCGTTTGATGCTCCGTTGGTATAAAGTTTCCAGACGTATTCGGGGGATTCACTGGCATCGGGCAAGTCCTCTGGGACGGTAAATTCAGCTATGAAATTGGCTAGGACTTGTCCTTGTATGGCCCGTCTTGGAGCGTAGGTAAGGTCAAACTGGCTCAGTTCGATGTTCCACTTGAGTAACCTACCAGACGTCTCAAGCCGCGAAAGGACCCGTCGTAACGGCTGGTCGGTGTAAACAATAATGGAATGTGCCTGGAAGTATGGTCAGATTTTTCTTGATGCAATGACAAGGCCGTAAGCCAACTTTTCCAGCTTCGGATAATTTCTTTCAGCACCAGTCAATCGTTTGCTGACATAGTATACTGGCCTTTGTATCTTGTCTTCTTTTTGGATTAATGCAGCGCTGATAGCGTTTTCTGATATCGCCAAATATACGAACAGCTTTTCATGATCGATAGGCTTTGACAGTATTGGTGGTGTGGATAGATGTTGAACTAGTGCTTGGAAAGCACCCTCGCATTCCGTGGTCCATTCAAATTTTCGTTTACCTTTTCGAATCAGATCGAAGAATGGAATGCATTTGTCAGTGGACTTTGAAATGAACCTGCTCAATGCTGCTACCTTTCCATTGAGACTCTGGACTTGCTTTATAGTTTTGGGAGTTTCAAGATTTCTGATTGCCCAAATCTTTTAGGGATTTGCTTCGATTCCCCGGGCGTTAACGATGAACCCAAGGAACTTTCCGGACGCAACACCAAAGTGACATTTCAGTGGGTTGAGCTTCATCTTGTACTCCCGAAGTATGTTGAACATAGTTTCCAGGTCTTTTACATGGTCGGTGGAGAGTAGCGACTTCACAAGCATGTCGTCTACATATACTTCCATTGTCTTCCCGATTTGATTGGCGAACATCCGATTGACCAACCATTGGTAAGTGGCTCCGGCGTTCTTGAGTCCGAACGGCATAACCTTGTAACAGTAAAGTCCCAGATTGGTTACGAAGCTGGTGTGTTCTTGATCGGGTAAATGCATCAGTATCTGATTGTAGCCTGAATACGCATCCATGAAGGATAAGAGTTCATGTCCAGCCATCGAATCCACTAGCTGATCAATTCTAGGAAGCGGGAAACTGTCTTTGGGGCACGCTTTATTCAGATCGGAATAGTCGACACATGTTCTCCACTTCCCGTTTGGCTTTCGAAGGAGCACGGGATTTGACACCCATTTAGGATATAGCGCATCTCGAATTAATCCATTCGCTTCAAGCTTTTCTACTTCCTCTTTAAGGGCGGCAGATCTCTCTAGATCCATACCGCGCCTTTTTTTTGACCGGGACATGCCGCAGGTCAATGTTCAGAGTGTGGCTCGCGATGTCCGGCGAGATCCCACACATATCAGAATGTGTCCAGGCAAATACGTCAAGATTTGCCCGTAGAAATTCAACCAATTTCTCTTGAGTTTGCTGACTTAGCTAAGATCCAGTCTTTATTATTTTTGAATCATCGTTACTGTCAATTGGGACATCAATCGTCAGTTCGGCCGGGGATGCTTGAATTTCTTTAGATTCTCCTTCGTCTTCAGTTTCTCTCGGGTCAAGGTCCTTAAGGAATTGGCTGGGGTGCCCGAGCCTGGGCCTGGGCGTTAATTGTCAATTATCGGCGAAACGGACGCAGAGAGATTCCTCTACGCTCTTTCCCTTCTCCTTTCGCTGCGCCTCCCGCAGCTCAGCAACATAATAGGATCTAGTAGTGGCCTGATCTCCCTGAATGATTCCTATCCCATGATCAGTGGGAAATTTTAAGGATAAACACCATGGGGCAATGGCTATTCTGAATTCGGCGAGGGCTGGTCGGCCCAAGAAAGCATTGTAAGGCGAGTCTATGTCCAGAACGATGAACTGCAACATCCGTACTCTCCGACGTTCTCCTACTCTCAACTCTACTGGCAGTTCCACCATCCCAGTGGGAATTGTGGCACTTACGTTGAAACTATGGACTCGAGATTGACAAGGCTTCAAGTCTGCGGCTTCCATCTTCATCTGATCATACGCTCGCTTGACAAAATATTCACAGAGCTTCCATTGTCAACTAAGATCCTTTTTATCCAAGCGGGACCTACTTGTGCTGAGATGACAAGTGGACCAATAGTGGGAGCTTCGACTTTATTTGCGTCTCTGCTCCTGAACACGATGTCATCCGTCATCGTTTTCTGTTGCTTGGCCGGAGCTCCCTCATCAAAACTACTGCAACACTCGAAGTCTGCATGCCTGATAGAACTGGCATACGACTCCATTTCCTTCCAGCTTCGGTCTGTTGGGTGAGGACCACCACTTATCGTATTGATGACCAACCTCCTGTCTGCATGAGCGGGTTCCTCCTGTCTTTCCTGATTTGGCGCACGGTTCTGATTTGATGGGCCCGCACCACCAGATTGCGGCGCCCGTACATACTGATCCAACTTTCGCTCACGTATCAGTTTTTCAATGAGGTCTTTTAAGTGATGACACTCATTGATGTTGTGGCCATAACTCTCTTGGAATCTACAGAACTTTCCTGTTTGGATTTGTCTTTCAGTTGGTGGTTTCGGGGCAGGTTTCTTATACCGCATGGTATTACAGGTCTGCAAGTACACATTTTACAACGACGTGTTCAATGGAGTGTAGTTTTCGTACATGGAAGCTCTACGCCGTGGTCCACGATCCTGATCGCGTTTGTTTTGGATGTTCAACCGAACTTTTCCAGAACTATCTTGTCAAAGTTAGAGATGGATCGCAGTGGCAAACGAGTGAACCACATGGTAGCGATGCCCCCTAGGGAAATGGGGAAACTACGGCACTTCACTGCGTCATCAACTCCAGCAGCATTCATCAGCCATTCGTATTTTAGGACGTGTTGATTGGGGTCAGAACTCCCTTCATAAACGGGCAAAGCTGGCATCCTGAAGTGCCGAGGTAGTTCAGCATATAGAACATCATCGGTGAAAGGGGTATGACTTCGAGAGATTCCCCAGTCGTCATTAGATAGATCCTAACTTTCACGGATCATTTGGCGGATCATCGCTGGTATATCTGTCATTTGGACACTTGGAGCATGTTGTGCCAAGGTGTGGTCGGGTTCCACAGCGCGAGTCTGGACCGGACGCGGTCGACGGTCCGTGCCTCGCCTCCTTGATTCAACATCCTCAGGGACATAAGGTTCAGGAGTCTGCTCTCGTCGGCTATGTTGAGGATCAGCTTGGTTCTTAGCATCACCTCTTTGTCCGGCAGTGGTAGTAGTAGCAATTTTGCTAGTAACATGATAAGGAGCAGCTCCTCCCCGAGTTGAAGGTTCTGTGCGGAGGCTAACGGATGGTCCAGCTCTAGGTTGCCCAAGGTTCGTAGCAGGTTGTTGTCCCGTGGCCTGGGTGTAGCTTCCACCCAACCATGGACGTGTGGATCTTGTTTGGCCATCGTAGGAGGATGAGCTCTCTGTGGAGGAGTGAGAACCTTGGTCTCTTCTAGATCTTCTTCGCCTTTGGCGATTTAGCTGGTTAGTCAACTCCGTGTTGGCGTGTACTTGCTCCGCTAGCTGCTGTCGACTTTGGGTCAACTCTTGAAGCAATGTCTGGAATTCTTGTCTAGTGATTGGACCTGGTGGGTCTGAAGGTCCTGCAGCATTTTTTTTGGAGGGAGGTGATTGCGCGGGATTTTGTCGGTCCCGTGCTCCTTGATCAGCAGCTGTAGAGGTGGTACGTGTGCTCACCATAATGAATTGATGAAGTCCTTTCCTAGATCTGATTGCAAATCTGAGTAGAATGGAAGGGCTTCGAAGTTCTAGATCTGGATCTTCTTCTTAGATTTATGAAATCCGATATAGATAGGAGATCCAAAGAGTGGGAGAAAAATTGGGTTTTTCTCAGTGAAAGCACCAAAGTGTTTGTACCAAAATTGGGCACAACACTATTCGGAAGTCTTTGAAGAGATAAAATGAAGACATTAAATGAAAAAAGATGAATTATCTAACAAAGGCTCCAAATTTTAGAAATGAGGATAATTAAAGTGCAAGGAGACACAAGAATTTAGAGTGGTTCGGCGTATAGCCTACGTCCACTATGAAGTAGTTTGCTTTATTGATCTTTCTTCTGTGTTTACAAGTGAATTCAATGTTTTACAGTAGTCAATTGTGATTTGCAGCAGTGAATCTCGTTTATGGCAGCAACAATTGAGTTCAGATCTGGATCTGGTGGATTCCGGGCGTTGGAGATCTCAAAGAGGAAGAAGAACCCCTTTTTTGTTGGCTTTAGGGGTCTATTTATAGGTGTATGCTCAGATCTCGGGAGACCCTCTCTGGCACGTGACCAGGCCCGCACGCCCAAGCCCGTGAAGTTTCGGTCCGATCCATGATCGACACGGACAGATTTCGACTCGCTCAAGATTTCGTCCGATGGAGTCGAAATTTGGCGTGGACATTCTTTAGCATGCACGTAGTCTTCTAAGAAAATTTCATAGCATTTGGACTTGTAGATTGGGAGATATGATCGATACGAAATGGAGTTTTCGATGGGCTGTTTCCTTCGACTCGCTTCCGTTAAGACTCGCTTCCATTCGACTCGATGACGTGGCACTTGATTCTTTCTTTTTATTGGATGTCGTTTCGAACGAGTTGAAGTAAGCACTTGGTTGAGCGAGTCGAAGCAGGCTTTGGTCGAACGAGTCGAAGCAAGCTTTGGTCAAGCGAGTCGAAGCTAGCACTGGGAGAGCGAGTCGAAGCTAGCACTTGTAGAGCGAGTTGAAGCTAGCACTGGGAGAGCGAGTCGAAACAAGCACTGGGAGAGCGAGTCGAAATGGAGCGTTTTGGGAGGCCTGAGCAGTGGAGTCGAAGTTGATGGATTCGAACAGTTGTTTGAGCAGAGCGAGTCGAAGTATGCGCTTTCGATGGTTTCAAACTGGATCAAGTCAAAGAGAGCAGCTCTGAGGGACGTGCAGCGAGTCGAAGTTGGCTTCTCTTGAGTGCTGCGAAGCGAGGCGAAGGAGCGAGTCGATCGGCAATTGATTTTCATCCAATCTTGTATCTCTCATAACTCGAGCATACGAACTCGGATTGACTTGAGATTTTAAACGATGGCTCCCATGGCTTAGCTTGTCATGTCCTACCAATTTTGGCTCAATCCGGACTCGGACAAAATTCATTGATATCCGTAGTGAGCCTGTATATAACCGATCTCTGGGACGGGCCGTCACTGGTTACTAGTCAATTCCTCGGTGTTACGGCCTTGCCAAAAGGCGGGATAACAATCTCTATTCTCCTATCTCTCTTAGGCTATTCTTTTGTATCTCACGAGGCTTTAATACAGATATGGACGATCGAAGTGGAATAGTGAATCTTGGAGGAAACACCAGCACAAATGGAAATGCCAAACCGAATACTAGAAGGAATCAAGGTCAGGCACAAGCAAGGAATGTTGTTGCTGGAGTCCCATAAGTTGATATGGGAGCTATGTATCAATTTTTCGTGAATATGATGCAAGCTAGAATTGCTGCTGGAGTGGTTGGAGGAAATGCTGGAGTAGGAGTTCATGAAGCTCCAGTGGTCAACAATTATGCTAGCTTGAGTAGAGACTATGTTAGGCTTGGAGGAAAGCCATTGATCAAAACTGAGGACGCTATTGAGGTGGAGAACTGGTTGCTACATTATGAAAGGATCTTTGTAGACTTGGGGCTCAATGATGAGCAGAAGAAGAGGAATTCTTCGAGACAACTTCAGGGAGCAGCTTTATTTTGGTGGAATAGTGTGAATGCTGGTGTGGATGTGGAAATGGTGACATGGGCTGAGTTTAGGAGAAGGTTCCAGGAGAGGTTCATGTCTGTGATGGCGTAGTCTGCTTTGCTCAGAAGGTTTGCTGAGTTAGGGCAGGGAGAGATGACTATGTTGGAGTATGCTGGAAGGTTCGAGGAGTTGGATAGGTATGGACATGCCACTATGGATACGGTGATGAAGAGAAATGAGAAGTTTATTAGGGAGTTGAAGCCTGAGTTGGCAAGGGCTACATTACCTTATATCAGAGTTCCTTGAGATGTTATGGTGGAAAGGGCTTTGAGACATGAGGAAATACTTGCTTCTCTGGAGAAGAATAAGGCGAAGGAGGTCCAAGTAGGGCAGAGTCAGAAAAGGAAGTTGTTTGATAAGAAAGGAGCTCAGAAAGTTGGAGCCGCAAAGAAAGGAAAGTCTGAGGTTGTTTGCTACAAGTGCGACAAAAAGAGGCATTTTGCGAATGAGTGTCAACTGGAAAGGCGAAGGAAGTGATCGGGAAGAAGAATATCATATGCTTCAATTGCGATCAGATTGGTCATTATAAGAATCAATGCAAGGAGCCTGCTAAGGATGGGAAGGGTAAGGTGTATGCATTGGAACCTGCTACATTCGGACCCATAGTGTTGGATAAAGGGAAGGCATTGTTGGGAGGTACAATTTAGATCCATGGTATGTCTATTAGCGTTCTGCTTGATACTGGTGCATCACACTCTTTTATATCTCATTGTTTGGTAGATAAGCTTAACGTAGAACCCACATACCTAGTTACTTACTTAAGAGTTGCAAATCCGATAGGAGGGTATGCGACACTTGGGGTGAAATGTGACCACATAGAGTTTGATTTGTTAGGTCATACCTTTGTTTGCAGTTTGCATGTGTTTGACTCTGTAGGGTTCGAAACTATTTTGGGTATGGATTGGATACATAAGTATGATGCTAGGATTTTTTGCCATGATAGGAAAATATCACTTAGACACTCTGACTGTAGTGATCGGATTGTATATACCGTAGAAAGCCCTTGTTGTGAGGTGAATGCTTTGTTGGGTGTTGTGGAGTTAGAAGATGAGTTGAATCAACTTTTCATGGTTAGAGGATTCGCAGATGTTTTTGAGCCTGTAGTAGGATTGCTACCAAAACGAGCCATTGAGTTTCAGATAGATTTGGTGCCTGGAGTATAACCAGTGCGTAGGCCACCAAGAAAGAGGACACCTACCGAGATGAGGGAGTTGAAGGTGCAGTTGGTGGACCTGGATGGCAAGAATTTTATTAGGCCTAGTAGTTCACCTTGGGGAGTAGCCACAGTGTTTGCTAAAAATCTGGACAGATCGTTGAGGTTTTGTATCGATTATCGTAAGTTGAATGAGAATACGATAAAGAATCGATATCCTTTGCCTAGAATTAATGATTTGTTCGACCAGTTGAGTGGAGCCAGAGTATTTTCTCAATTAGATTTGGTGACAGGTTTTCATCAGCTCAGAGTAGCAGAGGATAGTATTCCTTTGACGACGTTTAGGACAAGATATGGATCGCATGAATGGTTTGTTATGCCGTTCGGACTAACTAATGCGCCGACATTCCTTATGGATTTGATGAACCGAATTTTCCAAGAGCACTTGGATAGGTTCATGTTGGTTTTCATAGATGATGTTTTGATATACTCCAAGGATGAAAGGGAGCATGAAATTCATCTTAGAATTGTACTTGAGACGCTGAGGCAGCATCAGCTGAAGGCAAAGTTTTTGAAATGTCATTTCTGGAAGAAGGAAGTGAAGTTTCTTGGTCATGTAGTCTCAGACAAAGGGTTATCTATAGATCCGACTAAGATTGAAGCAGTGAATAATTGGAAGAGACCTGAGACAGTGACTGAGATGAAGAGTTCTCTTGGATTGGCTGGATATTATCGAAGATTCATAAAGAATTTTTCACGGATAGCAACACCGATGACCAAACTAACGTGAAAGAATGTGAAGTCTGTGTGGACCGATAAGTGTGAGGAAGCATTCCAGATCATGAAATACTTATTGATACATGCAGCTGTAATAGTTGTTGCTGAAGGGAATCAGGATTTGGTAGTTTATACGGATGTGTGTGGAACTGGATTAGGAGCTTTGTCAATGCATAGAGGTAAAGTGATTGCCTATGCTTCTCGATAGCTTAGACCGCATGAGGCTAGATATCCAATGCATGATTTGGAATTACCTGCGGTGATTTTTGCATTGAAGGTGTGTAGATGTTACCATTTGGGAGAGGTTTAAGCTTTATATGGATCATAAGTCATTGGAGTATTTGTTCTCTCAGAACGAGTTAAACATGAGACATCAGAGATGGTTAGAGTTTATTGCTGCTTATGATTTTGGAATTGAGTACACACCAGAAAAAGGTAATAAGGTTGCTAAAGCGCTTAGCAGAAAGCATCAGAATGCAGTGTTGGCAATGATAGCGGAGTGGAAAGATTTGGAAGCGTTGTTGACTTGCAGAGTGTAGTGGAGATCTGAAGTTGGGTCTAGTGAAGGAAATGTTGCGTTGCCATATTTAGAAGTTCAACCAGTAATGATCGAAAAGATTGCTTCTAAACAGGAGGAGGATCCAGTGTTAGTTGAACGGATCAAGAATTTAGGGGATGGAACCGAGAGCGATGACTTGAAGGATTTCAGTCTTGATAAGAATGGGTGGTTGAGAAAGAAAGGGAGGTTGTGCATTCCGAATGTGGGAACATTAGGAAGGAAGTTTTGAAGCAATGCCATCGTTCGAAGTTCGTTATTCATCCATGATGAACTATGATGTATCAGGACATGAAGAGAAGTTTCTTCTGGGAAGGTATGGAGAAGGATGTAATCTTATGGATGAAGATGCGTTTGAACTGTCAACAGGTAAAAGTCAAACATCAGAAGCCAAGTGGGTTGCTACAACCATTAGATATTCCGATATGGAAGTGGGATTTTATTTCTATGGATTTTATAGGCGGGTTGCCAAGATCTAGTAGAGGAAATGAAAATATATGGGTCATAGTGGATAGACTGACCAAGTGTGCCCATTTCATTCTAGTTAAGTCGACTAGGATGGCTCCTGTTTTGGCTAAGTTGTTTATGAAGAATGTAGTTAGACTTCATGGAATTCCTAGTAGTATAGTAAGTGATAGAGTTTCCTTGTTCACTAACGAGTTTTGGAAGAGTCTACAAGATATTTTCGGAACCAAGCTCAAGATGAGTACTGCTTCATCTACAGACAGATGGGAAAACAGAAAGAGTTATCAAAGTTTTGAAGGATTTGTTAAGAGCTTGTGTGTTAAATTTTGGGGGATCATAGGAAGACCATCTACAATTAGTCGAGTTGTCGTATAACAACAGTTATCAGACCAGTATAGGGATGACACCGTTTGAAGCTTTGTATGGAAGGCCATCCAAATCTAACGTTAGTTTTTTAGAGACTGAGGATAGGTTGGTTCTTGGTCCAGATTTAGTTAGAGAAGCTGTAGAGAAGATTGAGTTGATTCGAGTTAGGATGAAGGAGGCTCAGTCTAGGCAGAAGAGTTATTCGGATAGAAGACAGAAAGACTTAGAGTTCTCTGTTGGAGATTATGCATTTATTAAGGTATCACCGATGAAGGGTGTAATTAGATTCGAAAAATTAGGAAAGTTGGCACCGAGATTCGTAGGACCATTTCCTATTGTAGAGAAGATCTGGAAACTCGCATATAGAGTAGAGTTACCGAATAGTTTGGCAGAAGTCCATGATGTTTTCCATGTTTCTCATCTAAGGAAGTGTGTTAGAGACCCGGAGACTAATATAGCACTGACCGTGTTAGATGATTTAGTAGTAGCGCCGAACTTGACTATAGTTAGAAAGCCGATTCGGATAGTTGCGAGAGATGAGAAGAGGTTAAGGAACAAGACTGTCAGATTAGTTAAAGTCCTGTGGAGTGACGATGAGAGAGACTGTACTTGGGAGACTGAGAGCAGGACTAGAGACGCTTATCCTGATTTGTGTGACGGTATGTTTTACCTTTTAGATTGATGTATTGTGTACCTTATCATAATTTCGAGGACAAAATTCTTTTAGGAGGGGAGATTGTAATACCCCATATTTTTAGTAACAATATATAAACTTTTAATTAGGTAAATTAAATGAAATAATGTAAAATTGTTAATGGGTTGAAATTTGTGATTAGTAAGGGTAGTTGTGCCATATACAAATGAACTAAAGAATTAAAATGTTAAGGCAAATAGATATGGGGCAATATAGGAATAAGACACTTCCATATACCCTAAAACCTTAACCCCATCATTCTCACGTTCATTCAAAATTCAAACAAAAATACAAGCTAGTGGCCGACCACCATTAGGAAAAGCAAAAAGAAGATTTCAAGAGGAAAAGCTTAAGCAACTTAATCAAGATCAAATCTCAAATCCTTAATCTCAAAGGTAAGGTGAATAATGACTACATCTCATTTTTCCTATTGTTTTCGATTTTAAGATGAATCCGAAGTATTTTGCATGATTATGCCATTTTTTGAATGATTAAATGTTTATATATGTTGGTTGATGATTTATACTTATTCATATAGGATTTATGATATGTTATAATGCGAAAACCATATTTAATGACATCCAAGGACTTGCGACTTTAGAAATAGATAAGAAATGATATTTAAGAGATAGGTTTCAATTTTCATAGTTTTCTGAATTAATGTGGATTTTATATTAATTTTCTAGTGAAGAAATTGATTATTTGGGTTTAAAATAATTTACGGCTAAATTATTTATGTTTTGGGTCTGAAATAAATACATGTTAGAAAACATATTAAAAATGATTTTTTGGAATTTTTGTAGAATTTTCCTAAGTGTTTAGAAAGATATATAAAATAATTTAAGGTATGGGACTTAAATGTTTTATATATTTATAAAAGGAGAACGAATATTTTGTAAATAAATTAAATGGTTTGCTTTTGAAATATTGGCAGCACTTTTAGAAAAGAAAATTAGCAACCAACCAGATTTTGACAAATAAGGCAAGTTAGTTGAAAAAGATTACTTTAAAAGGCTAAAAATCATTTTAAACATGCTTTTTTCTTGTTTCACTACTTTCGGCACTAGGGGTTCCGACCTAGTAGTTCCGTCTCTATTGCAATCGAAACCAATGCACCTGGTATGAAGTAATTGGTACGTACCGAATTGGACTAAGGCGAAAGGAACAAGGTCGAAGCTAATGGTTCCGAAGGGGTCGAAACGTTTCCTTGCTTTTAAATGAAAACGTTGCTTTTAAATGAAAACACGCCTGCTTTTCTTTCGAATAAAGTGCTTTCGACTTGGTTGGCTTTCGGCCGAGCGAAATGTTTTAAAGGAATAGTTTCGAATGCGTTGCACTTTTGTTTTAAGTGAATACTTTCGAATGTGGTCGAAACCCCTAGCTGCCATTTTTCCTACCTTTCGAAGTCAATGGTTTCGGAAGGTATACTTTGTATTGAAACATAGCCGCTTCTCCAATGCTTTCAGAAGGTTGGTTTCGACACCATCACTTCTTTACTTAGAAATTACTTTCGAAAGGGTGCTTTTGACTTAAATTGTTTTAGTGACCCTTTTGCTCTATTGAAGGTAGAACCCAAATGGTTTCGAAAGAGATGATTTTTAATGGTTTTGAAAGGTTTTTCCACATGTTTTAAATTGAACCCAAATGCTTCTGAAAGGTTTGTTGTTTACAATGGTTTTGATGCTTTCGAAAGATTTTAAATGAAGGTTTCGAAGGGATGGTTCCCCAATGGTTTCAAAAGGTTTGAATGGAATGGTTTTCCAATGGTTTCGAAAGGCAATTTAAAGTGTTTTAAAGATAGGATGTCTAAGGTTCAATAGCTTTCGAAGGATAGGTTTTTCAAGTGTTTTCGAAAGGAATGTTTTGGCTTTCGGCCTAGGTTATAAAGAAGGGTTTTACTTAGTTTCGAAAGGGGTACTTTTACAATGGATATGAAAGGGGTACTTTCAAAGGTTTAAATGTTTTCATGAACAAAGATTTGAGTATATATATATATATATATAATATGGAAAGATGATTTTAAGTAAAGCATGGAGTATATGTATTTCCCTTGTTTAAGTTTGGTTTAAAGGTTTTTAATCCATTTGGGATGAAAAAGTTTTCAAGGAAAATTTTAGGAAGATTACCCTAAGTAAAATGACTCAGATATTAGAATACCAGAAGGGACTAGTATAGGGTCGCGCCCTATACATTAGTTATTATCCCCAGCTAATTTAGTCCATAATTCTAGTGTGTAGGGCTTTGTCACAGGCAAGACTAAAATGACGATTACACACTGAAGGAAATATATATTTATATACATATAGCTTATTGGTGAGCCCGCAAAACCATTAGGATCATGTGACCCTAGTAGAAGATAAGTTAGGGACAGACCATCCAGAAGAGGAGTATCTAACATGTGTTAGATTATTTTATTTATATTGTCTGGTAGGGCCAAGTCAGCTAAAGGTTTGTAGTTAGCCAAAAAAACTATAGTGTTCGAACAGATAGTTCATTTATTGCCTGATATGTATGATTACATGATAATGCTTTATAGTTGTAACCAGTTTTGGTTAAAGGAAATGATTTGCAAAAGATATGTTTTAAAAGGATATTAGTGAGGAGAAACCCATTCCGCTAAGCGGCGTGGTCTCACTTAGTATCAAATAACCAAGATGTAAAGTATTATTCACACCGGGCTTTATGTCCGACTCAAAGTTTATATTTTTTCCCCTTAAACTCTTGGGTGCTTAAAATTGATTTGAGTATGCTGAGGGTTGAGGTTTACAAGTTTTAGTAGGTTGGCGAATAAAGCTTCCAGAGACGAGCAGGTGGCTGACAGATAGCTATTTAGGAGCGGGCTCACTAATAACCTATCTATATACAAATATATATTCCCTTATATGTGTAATCTTCGTTTTAGTCTTACCTGTGACAAAGTCCTACACAGTGGAATTTTGGACTGAATTAGCTGGGGCTAATAGCTAATGTATATGGCACAACCCTATACCAGTCCCATCTAGTATTCTAATATCTAAGTCATTTTACTTAGGGTAATCTGCCCAAAATTGTCCTTGAAAACCGTTTCATCTCAAATTGATTTAAAACCTTTAAATCAAACTTAAACAAGGAAAATACATATACTATATGCTTTAATCAAAATCATCTTGTCATGTTATATATATAATTTACACAAATCTTTGTTGATGAAAACATTTAAACCTTTGAAAGTACCCCTTTCTAATCCAGTGAAAGTATCTCCTTCAAAACCAAGTAAAACCCTTCTTTATAACTTAGGCCGAAGGGCGAAAACATTCCTTTTGAAACCATTCAATCTTCCTTTCAAAAACACTTGAAAAACCTTTCCTTCGAAAGCTATAATACCTTTGACATCCTATCTTTAAACATTTAAACTTTGCCTTTCGAAAACATTGGAAACCTTTCCTTTCAAATCTTTCGAAACCATTTAAAACTATCTTCTTCGAAACCTTTGGGTTCAATCTTCAATAGAGCAAAAGGGTCACTAAAACCATTTAAGTCAAAAGCATTCCTTTCGAAAACAATTCCTAAGTAAAGAAGTGATGGTGTCGAAACCAACCCTTCCGAAAGCATTGGAGAAGTAGCCAAGTTTTAAAAACAAAGTATACCTTCCGAAACCATTAACTTCGAAAGGTAGGAAAAGCGGCAGCTAGGGGTTTCGACCCCATTCGAAAGCATTTCCTTAAAACAAAAGGCGCAACCCATTTGAAACCTTTCCTTTAAAACAATTAGGCCTAGTCGAAACCCAACCAAGTCAAAAGAATAGTAGGCGCATCTTTCATTTAAAACAAAACAACGCACCGACGTCCTTTGGAACCCCTAGTTTCTACCTCATACTTTCCGCCTACTCCAATACGCTACGTACCAAGTCTTGATACGAGGCGCATTGGTTTTGATGATGATGGAGGCGTAGGAACTTAGTCGAGGGCCATCTAAGTCGAAAGCGAGGTACTGAAAGTGGCGAAACATGTAAAATGCATGTTTAAACTGATTTTTATCTTTTAAAAGTAATCTTTTCAACTAACTTGCCTTATTTGTCAAAATTTGATTGGTTGCTAATTTTCTTTTCTAAAAGTGCTGCCAATATTACAGAGATAAACCATTTAATTTATTTTCAAAATAACCTTCTCCTTTTATAAATATATAAAACATTTAAGTCCCATACCATAAATAATTTTATATATTCATCAAAACAATTAGGAAAATTCTACAAAAATTCCAAAAAGTCATTTTTAATATATTCTCTAACAAATATTAATTTCAGACGCAAAATGTTAATTATTTAGCCGTAAATAATTTAAACCTAAAAACTCATTTTCTACACTAGAAAATTATTATAAAATCCACATTAATTCAGAGAATTGTGAAAATTGAAACCCATCTCTAAAATATCATTTCTGCTCTATATCTAAAATCGCAAGGCATTTGGATGTCACTTAATAGGGTTTTCAAATTAAAACATATCATTAAACCTATATGTATAAGCATAAATCATCAACAAGCATATATAAACATTTTATCTTTCAAAATCATGGCATAACATTGTAAATAAATTCGAATTATCCTTAAAATTGAAAACATTTAAGAAATATGAGATGTAGTCATTATTCACTTTAGCTTTGAGATTAAGGAGTTTGATATTTGAATTGATTTAAGTTGATTAATCTCCTTCCTTTAGCTTTTTCATTCTCTTTCCCTTGCTAATGGAGGTCGGCCTCTATTTTTTTAATTTTGCAAATGAATGTGGAGAACAAACACGGCTAAGGGTTTAGGGTATTAGAATGAAGACTTTCCTATTTTACCCCTCTACTATTTCATTTTAAATCTTCTTTAGTTCATTGGTTACATGGAACGGCTACCCCTTGGTTTAGTCACAAATCTCAATTCCCTAATCATCACATTATTTTATTTTATTTAGCTAATTAAATATCTTAAATATTGTTACTAAAAATTAGGGTCATTATAGTCCAGATCTGATCAGAGAGGCGATAGAGAAGATTGAGTTGATCCGAGAAAGGATGAAGAAAGCTCAGTCCAGATAGAAGAGTTATGCAGATAAGAGGCATAAAGACCTAGATTCTCAGTTGGAGATATGGTTTTCATCAAGGTATCACCAATGAAGGGTGTCATACGATTTGGGAAGTCAAGGAAACTGGCACTGGGATATGTTGGTTTGCTCCTAGTTTTAGAGAGGATTGGGAAGCTCGCATACAGAGTGGAGATGCCGAGCAGTATGGCAGGTGTCCATAATATGTTTCATGTGTCTCGTCTTCACAAGTATGTGCATGATCCAGAGACTACTATTCCTCCGACAGGGTTGGGAGATTTAATAGTATAACCGAATTTGACTTTTGTTAGACAATCAGTTCAGGTTGTAGAGAGAGATGAGAAGAGGTTAAGGAACAAGACAGTCAAGTTGATGAAAGTTCAGTGGAGCAACAACGAGAAGGACTGTACTTGGAAGATAGAAGATATGATTAGAGATACTTATCCTGATCTGCTTTAAGGGTATGTTCTATATTAGCTTTATATAGACAGTTGCTAGTCATGTAGGCTAGTATGGTTGTTAGGAGCTGTTACAGATGATTGGTATGCTTAGTATTTAGTTCTTACTGAATTTCGAGGACAAAATTCTTTAAGGACAGGAGCCTATAATGCTCCTCATTTTTAATAAAATTATTCAGGAGATTTAATTAAATAAATTAAACAGAATAATATAAATATTAGAGCGATAAGGGGATTGAGATTTGAAAATTTATTTAGAGGCCGATCTTAATTAAATAAATGGGCTTATGAATGGTTTTATATGTTAATTAATAAGAAAACAATTAACACAAGGGCATATTAGGATTTGCTGCACCATAATTCCTTAAAAACCTAAAACCAACTTTCCCATTCTTTCTCATGTTCATTTTTTTCAAAAACTCAAAATCTAAAACTTGAAGCTCAAGCCGACCATTACTTAGGAGGAAAAGAGGAAAAATTCATCTAAAGCTAAGGAATTATGCTAGAGTGATTAATTAAGGATCAAATCTTAAATTCCTTATCCTAATCAAGGTTAATAATAATCAAAACCACCACTATTTTTGTTTAATGATCATTTGATTTTCGGGTTCAAATTTAAATCAATTATGATGATTTTTGATGATGATATGCTAGGATTTCATGATATATTATACTCAAACAAGTTTGTTTGATATTGTTTTATACGGTTTTAAGGTTTAAATCGTTTATTTTGGATTTTGAATGCAATGAGGAATTTATATGTTATGTAGAACATAAATTTGGAGATGGGTTTAATTTTCTATAATTTTCCAAAGCTTTGGAAAATTTATTATGAAATTTCAAAGGAGAAAATGAACAATTCGGTTTAAAATTATTTTGGCTAGTATATTGAAGAATTTGGGTCTGAAATTTCTATATGTTAGATAACATATTAAAAGAGAAATCTGTGATTTGGGGGATTTTTCCTAAGTAATTTGCTACGGAAATTAAATTATTTTAGATGGAGGACTTTATTGTTTTAATTGTTTACTTAATGAAGGGCTTATTTGTTAAATTATTTTTATTTAGATCTGAAATAGTTGCGGTAGTTTTTAAGAAAAAATTTGAAAAGTTTATGGTAACCAATTAAATGTTTACAAATAGGTAGGTTAGTTAAAAAGCAATTGCTTAAAAAGGCATTAAAATAGTCTTTACTCAGAAATTATGTTTCGCCTCTTTCAGTAGCACCTTTCGACCCTATACTTCCGCCTCAACTAAGTCGAAACCACCTAAGTTGAAACTAATACACAAGGTATCAATAAGTTGGTACATAGTGGATTGGAGAAAGGAAGAAGGTATGGTGTCAAAACCAATGCTTTCGAAAGGGTCGAAGCCTTTGTTTTACTCTCCAAAGATATGTGCTTGCCTTGTTTTTAAAAGGATGCTTCTGAAGGGGTCGAAACCCATTTAAATATCTTTCGAAAATGTTGCCACATTTTTGTTTCAAAAAGATAGCTTTCGGATGAGTTGCCTTGTTTTATAAATTAAAGCTTTCAAAAGGGTGGTTTTAACCCGGTCAAAACCCTGTTGCCAACCTTATGCCTTTCGAATGGATTGAAGTCATCAACTAGATTGAAAGGTAGCTTTTGTTTTATAAATGAAATAAGCCACTTCCTAAAGCTTTCGAAAGGGTTTAATGGTGTAACGACCCTAATTTTGATTAACATTATTTAGGACATTTAATTAGTTAAATTAAATGAAATAATGTAAATGGTTAGGGGATTGAAATTTGTACAATAAAAGGGAACCATATCTAGTTGAACTAATGAACTAAATGGAATTTAAAATGAAATAGGTTACGGAATTAGATAAGGGCAAAATAGGAATAAGTCTTATTCTTATAACCTAAACCCTCACACCACTTCATTTTACACGTTCACAATCAAAAACAAAACATAGAGAGGCCGGCCACCATTAAGGGAAACCAAGAAGAAGATAAGCAAGAATCTAAGGAAGAAGCTTAATCAACTTAATCCAAGTTCAAATTTCAACTCCATAATAACAAAGCTAAGGTGAATAATAGGTTACATCTCATATTTTTTATGTTTTCGGTTTCTAGAATCAGAACCGAATGTTTTTGCAAGTATATTGCCATGTTTTGAATGTAAGATATATATATATATATATATATATATGCTTGTTGATGAATTATGCTTGTTCTTATAAATTTCATGATATGTTTAGATTGGAAAAACCTATCAATTGACATCCAGATGCCTTGCGATTTTAATATATGGTCAAATATGATATTTGAGAGATGGGTTTCAAGTTTCATAATTTTCTGAGTTAATGTGGATTTATTATTAATTTTCTAGTGAAGAAAATGGTTAATTTGGATTAAATTTAACTACGGCTATTTTATATTAGCTTTGCATCAGAAATTTATATATTTTAGAAAACATATTAAAAGTGATTTATGGGAATTTTTGGAGAGTTTTCATAAGTGTTTTGATAGGTATATACAATTATTTAAGGTACGTGACTTAAATGTTTTATATGTCTATAAAAGGAGAAGGGGCAATTTGAAAATGTTTTAATTATTAATCTCTGAAATTCGGCAGCGCTTTTAGAAAAGATTTTAGAAAAGAAACTGGCAACCAATTGTATAATAACAAATAAGCAGGATAGTTGAAAAGAATTACTTTTTAGAGTCAAAAATCAGATTTTAGATGGTTTTGCTTCTTCGCTACTTTCGACAGCTGCTTTTCGACTAAGTACTCCTGCCTCCATCTCAGTCGAAACCAATATACATGGTATCAAAAATGCCTTGGTACATAGTGGATTGGACATAGGCAAAAGGTATAGAGTCGAAACAGGGGTTCTGAAGGGGTTAAAGCCTTGTCTTTCTTTTAAACGGAAATGTGCCTACTTTGATTTCAAAAAGAATGCTTTCGACTTAGATAGCTTTCGACTTGGTCAAATGGTTTTAAGGAATAGTTCCGAAATAGGTTGCGTCTTCGTTTTAAGAAATTGCTTTCGAAGGGGGTCGAAACCCCAACCTGCCGCCTTTTACCTTTCAAAGAAGTGCCTTCGGAAGAGTTCCATTATTTTAAAATTAGAGTCGCTTCTCCAATGTTGTCGAAGGGGTTGGTTTCGACACCTTCCACTTCTTTTACTTAGGAAATTGCTTTTGAAAGAGTTGCTTTTGACTTAGTAGTTTTAAGAACCTTTTTATGTTTTGAAAGTTAAACCTAAAGGATTCAAAAGGAATCATTTCAAATGGTTTTGAAAGGTTGTTCCACATATATTAACTTGAACCCAATGCTTTCGAAAGGATTGTTTTAAGTAGTGTACTTTAATGCTTTCGGAAGGCAACTAATAAAGGTTTCGAAAGGGAGGTTCCCCAGTATTTCTGGAAGGTATAAGATAAAGGATTCGAATGGGTGATTCCCCAATGTTTTCGAAAGGTTTACCTTAGTGTTTAAATGGAAGGTTTCCAACGGTTTCGAAAGGCATATTTAAAATGTTTTAAAAGAGGATGTTTTCATTGTTTTTTAAAGGACTATTGTCAGTGGTTTCGAAAGATATGTTTTGGCCTTTAGGCCTAAGGTTGTAAAGTAGTTTACTTATTTCGAAAGGGGCACTTTCAACGGTTTCGAAAGGAGTACTTTCAATGGTTTCGAAAGATATTGTTTAAAGGTTTTAAACAAAGGTTTCGAATGTTTTCATCAACAATGTTTTGATTAAAGTATATATCATGGCATAGAGGTTTAAGTAAAGCAATAATATGTTTTCATTGTTTAAGTATGATATAAAGGGATTAAATCATTTTGAAAAGGTTTTCAAGGAAAATTTAAAGGGTAGTTAACCCTTAGTAAAATGTCTCAGATATTTATGTACCAAATGGGACTGGTGTTGGGTCACGCCCTATAAATTAGCCTTAGCCCCAAACTAATTTAGTCCAAAATTCCAGTATGTAGGGCTTAGTCACAGGTAAGACTTAAATGATGGTTACACAAAGAAAGGAATATATGTACAGAGGAGAAGGATATGTTACTAGTGAGCCCAAAAAATCATTAGGATTAGGCGACCCTTGGAAAAATAAGTTAAGGACAGACCATCTAGAAGTTTGTCTAACATGTGTTAGATTATTTGTTTATTTTGTCTGGTAGACCCGAGTTAGCCAACGGTTAGTAGTTATCCAAACAAAACTATATTTTTAAGACAGATGGTCCATTTGTTACATGTTTTTGAGCATATATGATATTGCTACTATTGATAAAATCAGTTTGATTAACTAGTTTGGTTGCAGGATTTTGATTTGCAAAAAGATACATTTTAAAGGGATATTAGTGAGGGAAATCCCGTTCCGCTAAGTGGCGTGGTCTCGCTTAATATCAGTAAACCGAGATGTGATAGTATTATTCACACTAGGCTTTATGTCTGTCTCAAAGTTTATGTTTTCCCCTTAAACTCTTGGGTGCTCAAATTTAATTTGAATAGATTGAGAGTCAGGGTTTTATAGGTTTAGTAGGTGGATAAATAAAGCTTCCGAAGACCTGCAAGAGGAAAAGTTAGCTACTTAAGAGTTGTTAGTTTTATTTCCACTATGATGTATTAATACTTATTTGTCTATTTAGTACTATGTTCATCCAAAAGTGCATCTTCTTATGTCACTCTTGGTGTATTTTGTAATACTTATATTCGATCAAAACCTGGGAAACGTTTGGGATTATGTAATGGAATATGAGACATGTTTTGTGAAATGTAATCAGAAAAATTGTTTTTGAAATTTGTGATTTTGTTTCATTTTCATGTGCTTCTGATATTATGGATACCATTAACATTACCATATTTTTTCACTGGAAGTTAATATTATAGATGGATGCAGCATCTATAGCGCTTAACTTTGGGCCTCAAGATAGGGGATGTTACAACTTGGTTTCAGAGCATAGGTTTATGGAGAACTTTAAACTTAAAATGGTTTTTGAAAACATAATCCGAAGGAATTAGAGAAAAGATTGGGGTATGGGATAACGGTATAATACTTACTTGTATTTGCTATATATAAGTATATGCTTTATCTCTATTCTCCCATCTCTATTAGGCTATTCTTCGGTATCTTACGAAGGCTCCGATGTAGATATGGATGCTAGAAGTGGAAGAGTTAACATTGGAGGGGAAGCACCATGACAAATGGAAATGCCAGACCAAATATGAGAAGGAACCTTGGTCAGGCATAAGCTGCAAATGGTAGTGCTGGAGTCCCGCAAGTAGACATGGGAGCAATGTAACAGTTCTTTGTCAACATGATGCAGGAGGGAATTGATGCTGGAGTAGTTGGAGGAAATGCTGGAGGAGGGAACCAAGAAGCTCCAGTGGTAAATAACTACGCTTTTGAGTAAAGATTATGCTCGGTTGGAAGGAAAGCCATTTATTGGTACTAAGGATGCAATCGAAGTAGAGAATTGGCTGCTTCATTGCGAGAGGATTTTTGCGGACTTATGGCTCAATGATGAGCAAAAAAGGAGACTCACTTCTAGACATCCACAAGGGCCAACACAGTATTAGTGGAACAGTGTGATAGTTGGAGTCAACGAGGAGAATATGACTTGATCTGAGTTCAGGAGGAGGTTCGAGGAAAGGTTTATGTTAGAGATTGCTAAGTCCACTCTGCTCAGGAAGTTTGCTGAGTTGGAGCAGGGGGATATGACTGTGCTCGAGTACGCGATGAGGTTTTAGGCGCTAACGAGATATGGCTATGCTACGGTTGATACTATGGTTAAGAGCAATGAGAAGTTAATAAGGGGGTTGAAGCCTGAGCTAGCTAAGGCTATGTTACTGCATATTAGGGATCCATGTGATGTTGTTGTTGAGATGGCCTTGAGGAATAAATAGATGCAAGCTTTTCTTGAAAGAAATAAGGCCAAGGATGCTTAAGGAGGGTAGAGTCAGTAGAGGAAGTTATTCCACAAGAAAGGAGCTTAGAAGGGTGGATCTTCTAAGAAGGGAAAGGCAGAAGTGTTTGTTACAAGTGTGACAAGAAAGGACACTATACCCATGAGTGTCGGACATGCAAGAAAAAGAAAGCTGCTGAGAAGAAAGGAATAAAGTATTTCAACTGTGATCAAATTGGGCACTATAACAACCAGTGCAAGGAGCCAGCCAAGGATGGGAAAGGCAAAGTGTTTGCATTAGAACCAACTACCTCGAGACCGATAGCACAGGAGAAAGGAAAAGCTGTATTAGGTGGTACCCTTTTGATCCATGGTATACCAGTTAGAGTTCTATTTGATACTGGTGCATCACATTCTTTTATATCTCATTGTTTGGTAGATAAGCTTAACCTAGAACCCTCATACCTAGTTACTTCCTTAATGGTTGCAAATCCGATAGGAGGTTATGCGACACTTGGGATGAATTGTGACCACCTAGAGTTTGAATTGTTAGGTCATACCTTTATTTGTAGTTTGCATGTGTTTGATTTCGTAGGGTTCGGAATTATTTTAGTATGGATTGATTAAGTAAATACGATGCTAGGATATTTTGTCATGATTGGGAAATATCACTTAGACACCCTGATTGTAGTGATTGGATTATATACTCCGTAGAAAACCCTAGTTTTGAGGTTAATGCTTTGTTGGGTGTTATGGAGGTAGAAGACGAGATGAATCGTGTTTTTGTTGTTAGAGAATTCGCAGATGTTTTTGAACCTGTATTTGATTACCAGCGAAACGAGCTATTGAGTGTCCGATAGATTTGGTACGAAGAGCAGAACTGGTGAGTCGACCGCTAAGCAGAATGACACCTACCGAAATGAGGGAGTTAAAGGTGCAGTTGGTGGATTTGGAATGTAAGAATTTTATCAAGCCTGGTAGTTCACCTTGAGGAGCAGCCATAGTGTTTACTAAGAAGTAGAACAAATCGTTAAGGTTGTGTATCGATTATCGTAAGTTGAATGAGAAGACGATAAAGAATCTATATTCGTTGCCTAAAATTGATGATTTGTTTAATCAGTTGAGTGGAGCCAAGGTATTTTCCCAGTTGGATTTAGCGACAGGATTCCATCAGCTTAGAGTAGTAGATGATAGTATTTCTTTGACAGCATTTACAACCAGATATGGATTGTACGGATGGTTAGTAATGTCGTTAGGACTAACAAATACGCCAGCATTCTTTGTGGATTTGATGAAACGAGTTTTCCAAGAGCACTTGGATAGGTTCGTGTTGGTTTTCATAGATGATATTTCGATATACTCTAAGGATGAGAGATAGCACGAAGTTCATCTTAGAGTGGTGCTTGAGACATTGAGGCAGCATCAGCTGAAAGCAAAATTTTCCAAGTGTCATTTATGGAAGAAGAAAGTGAAGTTTCTTGGTCATTTAGTCTCAAAGAAAGGGTTGTTTGTAGACTCGACAAAGATCGAGGTAGTGAATAATTGGAGGAGACCCGAGACAATGACTGAGATAAAGTGTTTTCTTGGATTAGCGGGGTATTATTGGAGATTCATAAAGGATTTTTCACAGATAGCAGCACCGATGACCAAGCTAACGTGAAAGGATGTCAAGTTTGCTTGGACCAATAAGTGTGAGGAGGCATTCCAGAAGATGAAACACTTATTGACTAATGCACTGGTGTTAGCTGTTCCTGAAGGGAATCAAGGTTTGGTAGTGTATACAGATGCATGTAGAACATGATTAGGAGTTACGTTAATGCAAAGAGGTAAAGTGATTGCCTATGCATCTCGACAGGTTATACCACATGAGGTTAGATATCCAATGCATTATTTGGAATTAGCCGTGTTGATTTTTGCATTGAAGATGTGGAGGTATTACCTTTTGGGAGGGGGATTTGAACTATATATAGAACATAAGTCGCTAAAGTATTTATTCTCCCAGAAGGAGTAGATAATGAGACAGAAGAAGTGGTTAGAGTTTTTAGCCGCTTATGACTTTTATATTGAGTACACAACATGAAAAGGCAAAAAGGTTGCAGATGCACTTAGCAGAAAGCATCAAAATGCGGTGCTGGCAATGATTGCCGAGTGGAAAGATTTGGAAGCATTGACTACATGTAGAGTACAATGGAGATTTGAAGCTAGATCAAGTAAGGAAACAGTTATGTTTTCATGTTTAGAAGTTTGACTGATAATGATCGAAAAGATTGCTTCTAAGGAGAATGAGGATCCATTATTAGTAGAACGGATCAGGAAGTTAAGGGATGGAATAGAGAGCAATGACTTGAAAGATTTTAGCCTTGACCAGAATGGGTGGTTGAGATAGAAAGGAAGGTTATGTGTTCCGAATGTGGGAGACATTAGGAAGAAAGTTCCTGAAGAATGCCATCATTCTAAGTTCACGATTCAACCTAGAGGGACCAAGATGCATCAAGATAAGAATAGAAGTTTCTTCTGGGAAGGTATGAAGAGAGATGTAGGCTTATGGGTGAAGCAATGTCTGAATTCTCAACAGGTAAAAGCCGAACATGAGAAACCAAGTGGGTTACTTCAGCCTTTAGATATTCTAGTTTGGAAGTGGGATTCTATTTCTATAGATTTTATAGATGGGTTTCCAAGGTCAATAAGAGGAATTGAAAGTATATAGGTCATAATGGACAGGTTGACCAAGAGTGCCCATTTCATTCCAGTTAAGTCAACCAGGATGACACCTGTTTTAGCTAAGTTATTTATGAAGAATATAGTTAGACTACCTGGAATTCCTAGTAGTATAGTAAGTGATAGATATTCCTAAGTCGCTAGCAAGTTCTGGAAGAGTCTACGGGATACTTTAGGTACCAAGCTCAAGATGAGTACCGCTTACCATCCGCAAACCGATGGGCAAATGGAAAGAGTTAACAAAGTCTTGGAAGATTTATTACGAGCTTGTGTGCTAGATTTTGGAGGATCATGGGAAGACCATCTATACTTAGTCGAGTTTTCGTATAACAATGGTTATCAGGCTAGTATAGGGATGGCACAGTTTGAAGCTTTGTATGGAAGGCCATGCAAATCACCTATTTGTTGGTTAGAGACCAAGGATAGGGTAGTTCTTTGTCCGGATTTAGTTAGGGAAGCTATAGAGAAGATTGAGTTAATTCAAGCTAGAATGAAGGAAACTCAGTCTAGGCAGAAGAGTTACGCCGATAGAAGACAGAAAGACTTAGAATTCTCAGTTGGAGATCATGTTTTCGTCATGGTATCATCGATGAAAGGTGTAATTCGGTTTGGGAGATCAGGGAAATTGGCACCGAGGTTTGTTAGACCATTTCCTACTGCAGAGAGGATCGGGAAACTCGCATATAGAGTAGAGTTACCGAACAGTTTGGTAGAAGTCCATGATGTTTTTCATGTTTCTCATCTAAGGAAGTGTATTCGAGATCCAAAGACTAATATAGCACCGACTGTGTTAGATGACTTAGTAGTAGAGCTGAATTTGACTATAGTTAGAAAACCAGTTCGTATAGTCGCGAGAGATGAGAAGAGACCAAGGAACAAGATAGTCAGATTAGTCAAAGCCCAGTAGAGTGGCGACGAGAGAGACTGTACTTGGGAAATTGAAAGCAGGATTCGAGATACTTATCCTGACTTGTTTAATGGTATGTTTTGCCTTTATGATTGATTTTGATGAGTGCCTTATCATAATTGCAAGGACGAAATTATTTAAGGAAACTAGTTAAATTAAATGAAATAATGTAAATTGTTAGGGGATTGAGATTTGCATAATAAAGGGGAGCCGTGTGTAGCTGAACTAATGAGCTAAATAGAATTTAAAACGAAATAGGTTAGGGAATTAGATAAGGGCAAAATAGGAAAAAGTCTTATTCTTATACCCTAAACCCTTACACCACTTCATTTTACATGTTCAAAATCAAAAACAAAACATAGAGAGGCCGACCACCATTAAGGAAAAACAAGAAGAAGATAAGCAAGAATCTAAGGAAGAAGCTTAATCAACTTAATCAAAGATCAAATGTTAACTCCTTAACAACAAAGCTAAAGGTGAATAATAGGTTACATCTCATATTTTTTATGTTTTTGGTTTCTAGAATCAAATCCGAATGTTTTTGCAAGTATATTGCCATGTTTTGAATGTTAGATATATATA
This sequence comes from Allium fistulosum, assembly GCA_030737815.1. Lineage (NCBI taxonomy): Eukaryota > Viridiplantae > Streptophyta > Magnoliopsida > Asparagales > Amaryllidaceae > Allium > Allium fistulosum. Next base: position 173,488,708 of record CM060907.1, read on the forward strand.
TATATATATATATATATATTCTTGTTGATGAATTATGCTTGTTCATATATATTTTATGACATGTTTAGATTGGATAAACCTATCAATTGACATCCAAATGCCTTGCGATATTAATATATGGTCAGAAATGATATTTTAGAGATGGATTTCAAGTTTCATAATTTCCTAGATTAATGTGGATTTATTATTAATTTTCTAGTGAAGAAAATGGTTAATTGGGTTTAAATTTAATTACGGCTATTTTATATTAGCTTTGGGTTAGAAATTTATATATGTTAGAAAACATATTAAAAGTGATTTATGGGAATTTTTGGAGAGTTTTCCTAAGTGTTTTGATAAGTATATAAAATTATTTAAGGTATGGGACTTAAATGTTTTATATGTTTATAAAGGGAGATGGGGCAATTTGCAAATGTTTTAATTGTTAATCTTTGAAATTCGGCAGCACTTTTAGAAAAGATTTTTGAAAAGAAACTAGCAACCAATTGTATAATGGCAAATAAGTAGGTTAGTTGAAAATCATTACTTTTTAAAGTCAAAAATCAGATTTTACATGGTGTTCATATTTCGCTACTTTCGGCAGCTACCTTTCGACTAAGTACTCCCACCTCCATCTCAGTCGAAACCAATACATATGGTATCAAAAGCCTTGGTACGTAGTGGATTGGACATAGGCGAAAGGTATAGAGTCGAAATAGGGGTTCCAAAAGGGGTCGAAAGCCTTGTTTTACTTTTAAAAGGAAATGTGCCTGCTTTGATTTCAAAAAGAATGCTTTTGACTCAGATAGCTTTCAACTTGGTCAAATGGTTTTAAGAAATGGTTCTGAAAGAGGTTGCGCCTTTGTTTTAAGAAATTGCTTCCAAAGAGGGTCAAAACCCCAACCTACCGCCTTTTACAGTTCGAAGTAGTGACTTCGAAAGGGTTCCTTTGTTTTAAAATTAGAGCTGCTTCTCCAGTGCTGTCGAAGGGGTTGGTTTTGGCACCATCCACTTCTTTTACTTAGGAAATTGCTTTCAAAAGAGTTGCTTTCGACTTAGTTGTTTTAAGACCCTTTTTATGTTTTGAAAGTTAAACCTAAAGGTTTCGAAGGGAATGTTTTCAGATGGTTTCGAAAAGTTGTTCCACATATTTTAACTTGAACCCAATGCTTTCTAAAGGCTTGTTTTAACTAGTGTACTTTAATGCTTTCAAAAGGTAACTAATAAAGGTTTGAAGGGGAGGTACCCTAGTATTTTCGAAAGGTATATGATAAAGGTTTCGAAGGGGAGATTACCAAATGTTTTCGAAAGGTTTACCTTAGTGTTTAAATGGAAGGTTTCCAATGGTTTCGAAAGGCATATTTAAAATGTTTTAAAAGAGGATGTCTAAGGTTTATAAAGCTTTCGAAGAAGATGTTTTCAATGTTTTCGAAAGGACTATTGCCAATGGTTTCAAAAGGTATGTTTTTCCTTTAGGCCTAAGGTTGTAAAGTAGTTTACTTGTATCGAAAGGGGTACTTTCAAAGGTTTCAAATGGGAACTTTCAATGGTTCCGAAAGGGGTACTTTCAATGGTTTTGAAAAAGATTGTTTAAAGCTTTTAAACAAAGGTTTCGAATGTTTTCATCAACAATGTTTGGAGTAAAGTATATATCATGGCAAAGAGGTTTGAGTAAAGCAATAATATGTTTTCCTTGTTTAAGTATGATTTAAGGGGATTAAATCATTTTGAAAAGGTTTTCAAGGAAAATTTAAAGGGTAGTTAACCCTAGGGGGAATTAATTTAAAGGACAAAGATTTGTATACTTTTTGCCTCAAGGACACAACCTCGATATGTTTACCATAAGGACAAACATTCTTTAAAAAATTATTTATAAGGACAAACATTTTCCAAAATTATTCATAAGGACAACAAAACTGCTACCAAGCTAAAAACTGATACCTAAAAACTGCTACCAATAACTACAAACTGATACCTAAAAACTGCTATCAATGACTAAAAACTGATACCTAAAGAAAGTTGTCCTTCAGGATAAAATATTGAAGGCCTGTCCTTGAGGCAAAAACGCTTAGAAATTTTGTCCTTGACAACAATTTCCTGTTAACCCTAAGTAAAATGACTCGGATATTTGTGTACCAGATAGGACTGGTGTAGTGTTACGCCCTATACAATAGCTTTAGCCACAAGCTAATTTAGTCCAAAATTCCAATGTGTAGGGCTTAGTCACAGGTAAGACTTAAATAATAGTTACACACAGAAAGGAATATATGTACAGAGGAAAAGGATAGGTTATTGGTGAGCCAGAAAAACTATTAGGATCAGGTGACCCTTGGAGAAATAAGTTAAGGACAGACCATCCAAAAGTTTGTCTAACAGGTGTTAGATTATTTGTTTATTTTGTCTAGTAGGCCCGAGTCAGCCAATGGTTTGTAGTTAGCTAAAAAAAACTATATTTTTCAGACAGATGGTCCATTTGTTACCAGTTTTTGACCATATATGATATTGCTACTATTGATATAATCAGTTTGATTAACTAGTTTGGTTGCAGAATTTTGATTTGCAAAAAGATATATTTTAAAGGGATATTAGTGAGGGGAAACCCGTTCCGCTAAGCGGCGTGGTCACACTTGATATCAGTAAACCGAGATATAATAGTACTATTCACACCAGGCTTTATGTTTGACTCAAAGTTTATGTTTTCCCCTTAAACTCTCGGGTGTTCAAAATTGATTTGAGTAGATTGAGATTCAGGGTTTTTCAGGTTTAGTAGGTGGACGAATAAAGCTTCCGGAGACAAGTAGAAGGTTGAAGTCGTCTAATTAGGAGTTGATATTTTTATTTTTGCTGTGATGTATTGAGATAGTTGATCTATTTAGTACTCTGATCATCTAAGGGGGCATCTTCATATGTCGCTCTTTGTGTATTTTTGTAGATTAAGAGTCAAGGTTTACATGTTTAGTAGGTGGACGAATAAAGCTTCTGAAGACGTGCAAGAGCAAAAGTTTGCTACTTAAGAGTTGTTAGTTTTATTTCCGCTGTGATGTATTAAGACTTATATGTCTATTTAGTATTCCGATCATCCAAGAGGCATCTTCATAAATCGCTCTTGGCGTATTTTGTAATAATTATACTTGATCAAAACATGGGAAACGTTTTGGATTATGTAATGGAATATGAAACTTGTTTTGTGAAATGTAATCAGAAAGTTGTTTTTGAAATTTGTGATTTTGTTTCATATTCATGTGCTTATGATATTTTGGATACCATTAACATTACCGTATTTTGTCGTCGGAAGTTAATACTATAGATGACTGCAGCATATGTAACGCTTAGCTTTAGACCTCAAGATAGTGGATGTTACAAATGGTTTCGAAGACAATGGCTTCGAAAGGGGTTTCGAAGCTATCCTTCAATTGTTTTACCTAAATAGTTTAAGCTTTCGAAAGGATGGTTCCGAAGCCATCAGTTTTCCCCAAACTTTTTTATATGAAGGTTAATAGTTTCGAAAGGGATACTCTTGTTTATATTCACTTTAATCCAAAGGATATTTTTAAAGATAAACCCAATGGTTTTGAAAGGGGTACTTTCAATGGTTTCGAAGCTATGCTTCTAAGATTTAATATGTAATGCTTTAATATTTTCGAAGGGTATGTTTTATGGGTTTCGAAAGAGATGATTTAAAGTGTTTTGAAAGGCATATGCATAGTGTTTTGAGAAGAAGATTTGAATTCTTTCGAAGGAGTTTATCCAATGGTTTCGAAAGTAAAAGTTAAAGGTTTTGAAATACTTAGTTTTCAAAACAATGAACCCAATCTCATTTTTAAAGGAAAACCATGGCATAATAAAGGAGTCTTAAAATGGATTTTAAGTATGAAGTTTTTGTAGAAGCTTCCCCTGGTAAAATAATAGGTAAAAGGGATTAACCATGTTTCATATAAAAATGATTTCAAGGATATTAAAGCACAGATGTTGGTGTTATTATGTTTGCTTCTTCTAATATATATATATATATATATATATTCACATTATAATGGACCCAAAACTATAAATTGGGGAAAGGGCAGAATAACTAGCAAGGTTGACCCAGTAGCGAATATAAATTGAGTTAACTCATGTATGAGTAGAATTGCATCCAGGAGGTCGGGTAGACCAGAATATAGGATGCCTAAATACTGATTAAAGAATTTGTCAAATAGACAGGTTCATAGTAAACACATGAAAACTATTTTTAGGAAGAGTTATTGGCATAGGCCAATAGGTTCATAGTAAAACCATGAAAACTATGATTAGAAAGAGATATTGGCAGGGTCAATAGTTTTGTAGTGAACCCATGAAAATTATATCCAGATTAAATTATTGACAGAAGTCAATAGGTTCCTAGTCAACCCATGAAAACTAGGATAAGAGGGAAGTTATTGGAGATACCAATAGGTTCAAGGAGAACCCGTGAATGAATGAAGTTATTAGCAGGGGCCAATAGATTCTTAGTGATCCCATGAAAACTATGAAACCCGATATGGAGTCCATAAGCTTTAAATATGTTCTTAGTGATCCCATGAAAATTATAAAACCGAATAGGGAGTTCATAAGCTTTAAACAGGTTATTAGTAAGCCCAAGAAAACTAATAGGTTAATAGTGACCCTAGAAACTATAACGGAGACAGATAGTCAGATTTAACGAGGTTGGGAAATCCAGAATTGATTCACTTGTTTTCATATCATCATATTATTTTGAATTGCTATGTTTTAACCATTGTGGATGCAGGAGCACAGTATATGGTTTTTATAATGTTTTGGATAGGATACTAGTGTGGGGAAAACCAGTTCCGCTAAGTGGTGTGGTCTCACTAGATATCTAAACTATTTGAGATGGAGGTTATTATTCATACCAAGCTTTATGTCTGACTCGAAGTTTATGTTTTCCCCTTAAACTCTCATGTAACGACCCACCTTTTTGGACGGTTTAAATCAACAATAAACCACACATGTCAACTCAAACCATTGAAAAGGGAGGATTGTTAATGGGATGAATAAGAAAATAAGAGAAACGAAAGAAAAAGAAAACACAGAATCTCACAGCGGAATGACAAAATATAATAATCAAATAAACAGTTCATGAAGCTGGTTTACAAATAATATTTGATTATGCTTTTACAATATAAATCAGAGTTATACATACAACAGGAATAAACAAATAATGTAGCAGAACAGCATAATGAAGTGAAATAAATATAATAAATAGTAGACTAATCTCCGTCTTCATCCTCCGAATAAAATGGTCTTCAATACACTGAAAAGCTCAGACTGACCCAAGTGTAATGAAAAGACAAAACATTCGAGTCAGAACTAAAAGAACTTATGTAAGTTAAATCAACAGTAAATAAATATGAGTGTAACAGCTTCAGGGATGTTTATAGGATTTTACATCTCCTATCCAGTGTCTAACGTGCATGCAATAACTTAAGAGATGTTCGGGATTCCATCTCCTAAGGATCCTTTAAACTATATAGATACATAGTACAATACACTATTATAATATGTTTACAGTAAAGTAAAGTATTAAAATAGCATTAAGGCGTTACCCATATCCCCCTTAACACATTTTATATAAATGCCATAGTCTATACAGTACTGTAAACTCCACCGTAAATTGGTGGGCTATCAAGGAGCACTCCATTGGTACAACACAAACCAAACTCGTAGTGGGCGCGATAAGGCATATGACAAGGCACGCGAGGCAATGCCCAGGGTAGGATACTACCGTTTTGCCGATCCGGACTGGTGGTAACGCATAGCAGCTACTACCGCCCACCACAGAACACACTCCTAAAATCAAATCGAGGGGTGGCCACCAAATCAATCGCAAAGTAATAAAAATGGTATCGAAGAAGCATGTCCGATCGGAGGTGGGACCTTACTTGGCCCGGCGTGGCTCCTGTTTTAGTCATATCAAGCTGACCCGAGGGTACCAGGGCTGCGTTCATAGCTCATACAGTAACGTTTGCCAAACCATCCTACTACGTTCTGGATTCTCTACCACATGAACAGTTGTTAAAGTGGTTTTTGGCATTAGTAGAGAGTATGACAATATTCGATCCCGGTCTCTTTAACAACCAAATGCTTATTTCACACTGGTTGGTTCTTTTACATTTCCAAAACCAATTCATAATTGATATCAAAATATCATATTCTCAAAATCATATCACTTTAAATCATATTCACTTTCGAAATCATATCACTTTTGAAATCATATCCACAAAATAGGTTAAACCCTCATTTCAAAATTATCATATTTGCTCCAAATATGTCATTTCACTAGAAAAATATCATTTCAAATTCCAACATAGGTTATAACATAATTTAACCATATTCGCTTTTAAATTAAGGATTTAAATGTAAACAATTCAACCTTGCACCGTTTGAATTTTAGAAAATAGTTTAGATAGTCATAAATAGTTTTAAATAGTTTAAAATAGTTTAAAATATTTTCTAATAGTTTTAAAATAGTCTTAATAGTTAAAATAGTTTAAAATAGTTTCTAATTGTTTAAAATAGTCTTAATAGTTAAAATAGTTTTAAAATAGTTAAAATAGTTTAAGGATTTTAAAAATAGTTAAAATAGTTTAATATAAAATGGTTTGATTATTGGAAATGGTTTATATACAGTAAATAGTTTCAAAAATATAAATAATCTAAATTTTAAAATAATAGATTTCTAAACAGTTTATATTAAATAATATAATTTGAAAATAGTATTAAACCAAACTATTTCTTTCATTTCAACAAATCTGGACCATATCCAGATTTCAAATCAACAAAACTCAAATTTAAATATTTCAATTCAAATTCTCATTAAAACCATTTCAGTTTATATTGAATTCAAATCCATGTTTGAACTACAAATTCTAAACCACTTCAAATTCAATAGATTTCAAAGTTTAGATATTCGAACGTTTACAATAACTCAATTTTGATAAATTTCATTTATATTTCAAAATTCAACTTTAAAATTTCAATTAAATTCAATAAACAATTCATTTAACCCAATTTCAATATTTTAAAAGCTTGAATTATAAAGTAATTAAATTCATATAAATCAAATTTTATTTCATAATATCATTTAACTGGATTTAAAAAGATCAAGGATTTAAAATCATTTAATTTAACCAATCCGTTGTCCGTATATAATTTTCTACCCTATGGTCAAGTGATACGGTATATATCATTTCAATCCACAATAATTTAAATTTACGGGTATATATCATTTCAATCCGCAATCCCGATTTAAAATTCAAAATCCATAAAATCGCACGAGTTTATCATTTCAACCCATAACGATTTTTCCTTAATCTATAAGGCCATTCGGGTATGTATCATTTCAACCCATAGTGATTTTCCTAACAATAACTAAGGGAACTTGTAGTAGGATAACAACATATAAAATAAATATAACATCCAATCATCCAAAATGTCAACACTTAAGCATCCCTCACAATCATCATTCAAATCAACCAATAATTCACAATAATTAATTGGTTATCATTATCAGGTATTTAATTAACAAATTAAAATTCAATATCAAATTAAACAACAATTAAATTCAATATAAATTCAAATTTAACTGGAATGACAATTTAAATATACCAAACAAAAATCAATCAATTTCTAATCACATCATAAATCTAATTTAACTAACATAAGATGGTTTAGTAGTTGTGGGTGGGTTAAAACACTCACCTTTGATTTGTCATTAGTTTAAAATCCAAAATTAGCCCAAAAATTAACAGTCTCAGAATGTAGCCAAACTAATTCTATAATGTCCAGAATTTCGATACGATCGCAACGGAGAAAACTACGCGTGAATCTGAGTTCGTATGCAGAAGTTATTAGCGCTAGAAGATTGGAAAATTTCGAATTCGAGTCTTACTTCGGTCTGCCACCTCAAATACCCGGTGCTTGCTCTGAGTTTTTGCCAAAACGACCCGAGACACGAGTCATTTTGTTCCTGACCTGAAGTCACCGCAAGGTTTTCGCCTCTTGAACCCGAAGCGCGACTCAAAGTCGCTTTTTTAGGGTTTTGATATTGTCAGCCATTGGAAAGAGAAGATGAGAAAGAAATGCACGTACAGACAATATGAAAAGGCTGCTATGGTTTCAAAAAAGAAATCTATTTATATGGACAAAGATAGATAAGAATGAAATGGACAGATCGATTTGGGTCGAAACGATAACAACGACTCGAAAATCCCATTTCGTTCCCGAAGCAAAAATGGATCATCCAATATATCGAAATATATGTTTTCGATATTTTTAAACTCAATGGAACTAGTTTCAAACCCTAATTCCATTGTATACAGAAGTTAGCTTTTAAAATCAGATTACATTCATTTAAATCATTTTGATTGATTTTTATGTGTTTCGAACCCGTACGTTCAAACGACATGTCTGATCGCTACGAAACTTGAAATCCTACAATAATTCACTGTTACGGATCCGTTGAAACCGGTTTCATCGAAATCCAAGACAATAGCCAAAATGCCTAATTTTCACGTTAATTAAATAAATTATTATTAAATTGGTTTAATCACTTTTAAATTCAAATTTACAAGTTAACCATTTTATCATTCTTGATTACAGAGAAATTTAATAATCTTTTTAAAACAATTTTTCCTTATTAAACCTAAGATTTAAATATTACACTAATTGCAGCGTTCAATTATAACAGTATTAAATTCATTAATTATAATTTTAAAATTCCAATAAATTCATTTATTTTGATTTCACTCTTATTATTTAACCAATTATTACCTTATGAATATAATTAACGTTAGTTTATATTTTATTACATTCATATTTTACAGTTATCATCTTTTACCATATTAACTGCAATAATTATTTACATTAATTTTCATTGATTTCCAAATTAATTCCAACATATTAAATAATAAGACGGTAAATAAGCAATTGTTACTTTTACGTAATTTAATCACACTTATAAGTTTATTGTTTACAACAAGATTATAAATTTATGTACAAATAATTAATTTCACATTATATACTAAAACCAATTAAATAAAATAACATACAATTTCATTATTAATACAACATTGAATTTATTTCCTTATTTACAATTATCACAACATTAACTTTACAATTAATTCAGTTGATTGAAATTATATTAAAACAATTTTCAATAGCATTCAAACAACATTATTAAATCATATTCAAATTAATATTTTTATTAATAATTTTTTTAAAGGACAAATAATTTAAAAAAATTATTCAAAACGACACGCACAAACAGTTTTCTACCAAAGGACAGGCCCAAAGCCCATTCGGGTATTTAAACATTTCTCAATTTCCTTCATTCGTCTTCTTGTTCGATTTTCAAATCCACACTCTTATTCATGACACAAAATAAAAATTAAGAAAAAATGGCAAACGAAACCACAACAAAATCGCTACCTCCATCTCAATCGCATACGTCATGCGATAAAAAACAAGCAGAGTTTGAGCACGAATATGACACATTATCCCCTCAATCTGATAATCGACAAAAACCTAATACCCTAATGCCTCATTCTGATTATCAGCTTGAATCTGGAAACAAAGAACCTCAATTTGAGAATCGAGCCGAAATTGAAAACCTACCACGTGAATTTGATACCCAAGTAGCTATATTTGATAATCTTCATGAAGCAAATATCCTAGCTGCAGTAGAGAAGCAGCAGGAATCTGCAAAGTTAACACTATTAAAAAGACCAATGGAAGAAGATATAGAGCAAAAAAGGGAAAGAAGAACAAAAAGGAAACATGAAGAAAACAGAACAGAAGAAAAGGTAAATGATATTATGAAATGAAGCATAACAAAATCATTCTAGATTGATTATGATACTATTGAACTTATTTTACAAAAAAATGAAGAAACCATGCAGGAAAAAACAGCTGGTGACAAATCAACTGTACAACAAGTGCAAAAAAGAGAATTAAGATCGAAGATAAATAATGAGAAAATAATTCAGCAGCAACTTCAACACGCAACTAATACCATTAAGTTATGAAACTGATACTATTAAATTATTAGATGTATTTTAATAGTGTTAATATGTTTAGCAGGAAAAAGATCAAACAAATAAGGGAAAACAAATAGCAGTTGAGGAATCTGAAGATGAACAAGCCAACACGGTAAAATTACAAGCCATATCACTTATAAAGATTTTCATGTTCAAAAATTGATACCTATAGTTTGTTTTGTAGAAGACAAAGCTAAGTTGGTTAAAAAATAAATTTCATTGCCATTTATTACAAAACTGATACTAATATATTGAAAATATGATACCAAACATCTGTTAGAATTAACGTGATGCTTTGTATTTAGAAAAATTAATTTCATCACACGCAAAAAACTGATACCAACATCCTACAATAGTGATACCTATTGTCTAATTGTGTGTAGCTGATTCATTTTAGTTTACAAATTATTTCACCTTCTTTTTTCTACGAAAACTGATACTAAATTCTTACGAAATGGTACCCACTGTATAATATGTTTTAGTTAATATGTCAATGTTGTAATTTTTCAATAAAATGATACCTATATTTCACAAAATGATACCCACTGTATAACAAACCGATACCTAAATTTCATAAAATGAACCTATTGTTTGTTTAGTTAAAGACAAAACTTTGTAATTTTGAAAATAATTTTTCAATAGTTTGTAACAAAACCGATATAGTTATATTCATAAAATGATACCCACTATCATTGACGGAATTTACTACTCCATAATTGAAATTATTTCTATTACAAATATAAAATTAACACTAATGTAATGAAAAACTGATACCTACTATCTGTTTTTATGGACATCATATCTTAAAATTAATATACTGTTTGTTTGAACCAAACTTATACATACACCTTATAAACATGATACTCACTTTATCTTTCTTTGAACTTTATACTTTTAATTATACAAATTACTTTCATTGTAATTTGTAACAAAGATAACACAAATATAAGCTAAAAATTATACATGCAATATGTTTCTTTTGAATTTATTATGTAGCAATTTTACAAGTATTTCAACCATAATTTTTAAAATATTGATACCTACATTTAGCAAAAATGATACCAAATTTTGGTTAGATAAAAATATCATGTTTTATCTCATGTTTATGGAAACTGATACCACTATATCGTGTTATATATTGTTTTGTTTCAATGCTATATGTTTCACTAACAAATTAATGCCACATTTTCATGAAATAGGACGATGATGATTTTGTCAATCCATGTCGTAAAAGCATGCATGCGACATCAAAACAATCAAACAAACAGATAGCAAAATCTGAACATGTTAAGCTTATAGATGTGGCTTACAAGCTATCTTCAAGATATTAAAATTGGTGAAAGAAAAAAATGGATTGACCAAAAAACAATTTGACATCTTAAAGAAAACTCCATTTTACTTCTTCAAAATCATCTATGAAGAAAAAATAACAATGAAAGAGTGCAAAAGTTATCAACACAACTTGGATGCTTTATACAACTGCTACTGTATGGAAACTGATACCTTCGTCTTAAGAGAAGACAAAATGAAGGTCACTGCCAAAGATATAAGCTTGTTGTTTAGTCAGCCATTAAAAGGAATAAACATAGCACTAACAAAAAAATTGACGAGCAAAACCATTGCACCAAAATGCGAAGAATTTGCAAGTAGAAACTTTGGCGCATGTACTTACATAACAAGAAATGTTGTGGAAAGAAGAATAAAACAAGAAATATCAAAAAGGAAAAAAGAAAATGAAGAAGATCTGCCTTTGTTGATAATAATGCAAATACTATTAACATTTTTCTTTCCCAACAACCAACAAAAACTAAGATGGGGAATTCTCCCCTATTTGATTGATAGTGAAACAATGCAGACTGTCTCATGGCTAGAAACAATAGAGAATTTTTTTAGTAAATTTGTCAAAAAGTTTATATCCAAACCAAGAAACATGTCTGGATGTTTCATGCTTCCATTGGTAAGTTGTGTTATGCAAAATATTATTAATTGAAAAAAATGTTATATTCAACATTCTTATCTAATTATATCTTTAAATGTTTATAGTATTGCATCTATGAGAAAATGAATCACATCCAACCTAGAAGGAAATTTGCTAAAGATTTACCCAGATTTGCACAATGGGATGTAAGAAAACTTAAAGACATTGTTGTGAAACAATTTTTGAATGATATAAAAGTTGGCAATGTAAGTTAAAATTAAATCTTACTTACACTAGTCAATATCAGTTTACATTTATGTTCTCTCTGTCTGTAGTGTCAGTTTCAAGACTTAGAATAATTTTTTGTCTTTGAATAGTATCACATATGCCTCTTTGCAGTATCATGTTAGCTTCTGATTAGTATCAGTTTCAATGTGTAGCTTTAAATTTTTGTTTCCATAGTATCAATTTTTCCTCAGCATAGTACATCTTGTCATTTTGCACAGTATCAGTTATAATATACAATAATACTTGGTATTATTTTTAACACTGCACACAATCAATTAGTAAGTGTACATAATATCAATTTCATAACTATTATATTTTCTTCTATTAAACTAATCACTTATTAATGTCAGTTATAACTTATAAGTTACAACATACTTTCATAAAACATTTGCATCTAAATTTTAAAACAAAATAACTATTTCAATTACACAGGTAAAAGAAATAAGCACGATTCTTCCACATGAACACAAGCTACTCCAAACAACATCTACAAAAGGTGAATCAAGCGACAAAAGAAAAGAAAACCAACGGAAAAAAAGAAAAATTGAAGAAGCTGAACCGAGTACTCGATCTTTTAAAGATCTTGTAAGCCTTAATGTTTTGCAAATGCACATTAAAGATTTGGAAGAAGAAGGTAAAAAAACAGAGAAGTAATTGGACAAAGAAAAGAAGTTGAGGATAAAGGTAGAAAAAGAAAATTTGAAATTGAAAGAACAACTGAAAGAACTCAAATCAAGACTGGAAGAAAATGATAAGAAAAATTCAAAAGTTGAACTACAGAATGAAGAAAAAACATTCACAGCTGACTATATTGAAGAAGAAAATCCAAAGCGTCAATAAGAACCTACAAAGTGTCAAGCAAAAATAACAGAAATGGACAGGTACATGATTTTTTATTATTGAAAACAACACTGTTTGATTCGAATTCATGCTTGCTTATATTATAAATAATTCTGAGTATAAGTTAAAATAAACTATTACCTAAATGTATTAAAAAATGATACCTACGTTCCATTTCTTATAACTGGTATGTAAATTGAACTATTTATGTTGACTATCATTTAGTAGAAAACTGATACCAAAATAATGCAGAATTTATATGTAGTAGTTTGATTAGAACTCATGGTTGGTTATTTTACAAACAATTTTCACTATTGAATAATCAAAACTGATACCTATATGTATGAAAAACTGATACTTACTTTTTGTTTGAAATACTGATATCAATGCAAAAATGATACTCATAAACTGCCACTATTAACATTATTGATACTAATAATATTATATTCATTCACCAATAACAAAAACCGACAGCTTCTTATTGTTAATATAGATTCTCAACTGAAAAAATGTAGAAGAAGTTGAAGACACAATTGCTGACACTAATACAGAACAAGTCCACCAAACAACTGAAAAAGAAAGTACATGCATGGAGACTGAAACAGCAACTCAAATGCATGAAAATGTGCTCCAACCAAATGAAGATAAAGCTATGGACACAAAATAAAAAAGTGAAGACATGTTGAACAAAACAAATGAAACGGTGTTGCGAACAAATGAAGATAAAACGACGCAAAATGAAATAAAAGAGGCTCAAAAATTGGAAGAAGATACCAGTAAAGAGAGCAAAGTTTCACGATACAGTGATGTAGTACTAGACCTAACACCTCCATCTTTCAATCTCAATATCACACAACGGTTGCAAGAGGGAATAACGGAAAAGGACAAAGAAACAAACCAGCAAAACCTCCTGGTCGGAAAAGGAAACAAACAGTTCATAAGCCATCTTCTTATGTGAAAAGAATAAAAACAAGAGAAAGGAAAAAAAAAGCCCCAGCTTTGAATATGGTCAGAGAATGAAAAAAACAGCGTAAAAATAAAAACCTGAAGAAAATAAAAATGATGAAAAGCTGGAAGAAATTGAAAATGATGAAAAAGAAAGTGCAGAAGAATCAAACCCAATGCCAAGTAATAGAGCCAACACTTTCAAATTTAGGACTAGGACACTGCAGCAAAATCTTGGCATACTTGAATATAGAACAACAAAATACAATCAAAACTTTCTTTGCTATGACATCATCAAAAGAGTAAGTTTACAAACATATATACTAATTTTGTTGGTTAAAATAACATTGTATAATTGATATGTGCCTTATTTTCTTAAAACAAAGATATAGCATGGACAGAAAAAGACACAATTAGAGGAGGATGTACAATAACAAAAAAAGTACTACAACAACTTCTTGAAGAAAATGCCACACATGGATCGGTACACACTTTTATTTTGCTTAATAATACTACTACCAATAAAAATAATTACAAAAATTAATGTTTAATAGCTATTTTCCAATGTTATTTATACCAAAACTGATACCTATTTATAACCAAAAATGATACATAATTACTATTTGTTATAAAGTGGTGGTCTATTAGTTGAATTGTGTATTAACCGTCATGTATGACAAAATAAATACCAAAATAGTGCAAAACTAATTCCTAGTAGCAGTTGATATAAATTCATACTTTTGTTTACTAGTAGCAATTGATTTAATAGCATGTCCAAAAATGATACTAAGTCAGTGCAAAAATGATACCCAGAAGCTATTTCATCATATTTCATGCTTAATTATTCTTGTAATTTGTAATATATATTACCACTATTTAAACAAAAGATACTAATTATCATTGAATATTGCTTCACCAATAACAAAAACTTACATTTTCTTGTTGTTAATATAGATAATTGACTGGTATTTACCTAAATGTGGGCTGAAAGAGCACAACTATGCATTCACAACAACAATGACGGTAAATAAAACTTTAATATACAATAATATGATAAATGCTACATATATATTGAATTCTAACTTATTTTTTTATTTAACAGCAATCTGTAGTTTTCAATATACATGGAATTATAAAATATTTAGTGTTGCCTTTCCTTGAAAAAATTGTGGATGATGAATACATAGATGCTATATATTTCCTATTGCATTGTGAATACCATTGGACACTAGTAACTTTGACATACCCAACAATGCAGTGGAGTCATCTAGATTCTAGACGTCCTAGAAGGAATTCTAATGAAAGAAACAACTCCAGTCTAAAGCAGGCAATGATATTGGTATGATATATTTTTGTTATGAAACAAAATAATTTAATTAAACAAATCAAACATTAGCTAACTTTGTATTGTTTTGTCTTCGATAGAGAAATAAAATTGAAGAAATGCTGAAAGAACTTTGGAAAAAGAAAAACATACAGGATAAGGAGGCGAAGGCAAATGAAATGCATCAAATAACATGTGCACAACAAGGATCGGACACGTAAGTTGTTTATGTTGTTCAAAATGATACCTACTGATAGTTAAACTGACACTATAAATTTTCTTTTAAACTAATACCTAGATACTGCAAATTACAGACAAAAACTGATACTCAATCTACTGACTGCTAAACTGATTCCTAGAAACTAAAAATTACAGAAAAAAGGTAATACCTAGATACTGAAAATGATACTTAGTGACTGCTAAACTGATACTGCAAATTATAGACAAAGATGAATACCTAGATACACAAAACTGATACTGCAAATATTCTTTTAAACAGGCTTGACTGTGGTATATACGTGATGATATTCATCATATCAATGAACAAAAGTCAAATACCACTCATAATAGCCCCTGAACAAATGCTGAAATCTAGAGCAAGAATTGCACATGAGATATTGACTGACAAAGAGCACTGTTGGAGCTTAGCCAAGTTCATGTCAAGTTTGGAAGAAGAAAGATAAATGAACAAATCAAACAGTTTGCAAAATGTGCTACTATTTTCATATGAACTGATGTACATTTTAGATATTTTTTTATATGTAGTTGAATTTAATTTCTGTTTTAATGTTGATACAATCAATGCTTGATATTAGTACAATTTGTTGTACAAACTATGAACATATTTATGGTGATGTAAAAATTAGATTTCATTACCTTATATCATAATTTATATTTTGTTAACATATTTTGTTTTAAACAGCGTTGACTGCGGAATATATGTCATGATTTACATTGTATCACTGAACATAAACATGATTCCAAAAAAGATTCAATAACACACTGATATCAAAACTAGAGCAGAACTAGCAATAGACGTATTGACAGATAGCAAGCACTGTTGGAATGTAACTGATAACCAGTCAAGCAAAGAAGAAGGTGCAGAAATTGAGAATTTTGTGTGTTAAAGTAAATCATTGTATTATTTCACAATTAAATTTGATACTTATGAAGTAATGATGCACTGTTGCAATTTGGTACTTGTGAAGTAATGATGTTTTGTTCTTAAAACAATGCTGATCTTACTTCTAAATACAACGATGATCTGCTGGAATGATTTGTTGTAATTGATGTTATTTTCTTTACCTGTTGTTTATATTATAACAATATGATATATTGAATGTTCTATCATGCAACTATTGATCCTACATAATATTACCAGTTTTATGATAATATTATAAGATTTCATATCATATATCAATACAGTAACTGGATATCAGTTCTAATAATTAATAGTATCAGTTTTGCTAAAACTGAAACTCAACATACTTTATGAAACAACAATTAGTGCCAGTGTCAGTTTTTGCTAACACAAGATATCATTATAATTATTTATTAGTACTAGTGTCAGTTGTAGCACGTATTATAATACACGAAACTGATACTAAAAACTAACCAAAACTGATACTGAAGTCCTTTATATCCAATCAAACAAGCATTATATCCAACCAATAGAAAGCATGTATCAATTCAATCATCTTCTTTAATCAATTACACAATGATTATCAGATCCCATATACTATGCTATCAACTTTGTTATAAATAAGAAAAATAAACAAAATTGAACAAAACTGATATCACACAATGAAAAAATAATACCATATTCTATACCAACAGAATGCATAAAATGATACTAAACACCTGATACTAACATTATGCAACAAATATCAAAACAAATGTTTGAAATAAATAAATAAATAAATACCAGAACTGATACTGTAAAAACATATAACTAATACTAAAACTGATACTATCATTTATACTAAATAGCTGAAATTAAAATCAATTTGATAATATGCTATACTGAATACAAATTAATAACAAGATTCAATTACAGTAAACCACCAAAACAAGTCACACATCTACTTATTAATCTGAACAAATTCAAAATGTAAAATCAAATCATATCCTCTAATAGCTTGACAATTCCGTTTATTATGACCAAACTGATTGCAGTCGCCACATCTATTTTGCTTATTCTGAAAATATGAAAATCCTCCTTTTCGCTTGATTGATGGTCTACCAGTGCCACGTTTCTCCTTTGGTGGCTTGATAACATCTTGAATGCTACCATCAACAATAGGCATATCATAGTTTGGAATATGATTTATAGCATTGGCATAAGAACATCGATAAGCATCAACAGTGAAATAATACTCAACAAAATCATATACAGACAACTTAGACTTGTTCATACACTTTATAGCATGAGCACAAGGAAATCCTATAATTATTCATTGGTTGCAACTATAACCCCGTTCCTTCAAATCAACACAATAAGAGTTTGGAGATTTCACTTCAAAAGAAAAATCAGAAGATTTATATACATCCCATCCAAATCCTTCTTCAATCAGTTCACCTAAACGCAACTCCATAGAAGGGCAAAGAGTTGTTTTCCACAAACGACACTCTTCTCTCCTTCTAGCCATTTGTTCCAAAATCTTAACACGAATACCATCTAAACACAAAGTAATAGGCAATGCTCGTTCATCTAAAATCCAACTGTTAAAACTTTCTGCAACATTCGAACTATATTCACCATAACGTTTCCCTGGAAAAAATAAATCCACCCATTTATCAAAAGGCTTATCCTTTAAAAAATTCACACCAGCAACACCACCAATTTGATAGAACATAGAATGTGATCCTTCAAATTCATATAGATTAGAAGCTCTAGAACACATTTTGAATAGATCAACAATAGACACATGTTTCCTGGGGATTGACCAGGCAACTTAGTACTCGGCATCCCCATCGTTCGGTTAAAGAATGAGCGTTCGGCATGTTAAGACCGTTCAGCACAAGCACATCGTTCGGCATCTAAAGGGCATTCGGCATGGGAGCATTCGGCATCTAGGAGTGTCTGGCATCGAGACACGTTCGGTATTGAATAACCGTTCGGCCAAAGAAGAACGCTCGGCATAAGATCGTTCAGCAACCAAAGGACGTTCGGCATATCAGGAACACTCGGCATAAGATCGTTCGGCAACCAAGGGATGTTCGGCATATGAGGAATGCTCGGCATCCATGAACGTTCGGCCTACAAGGTGTGCTCGGCATGCCTGGACTGTTCGGCATCCCAGCCTCATTCGACCTGCATCCCTCACTCAACACCATACCTCGTCCGGTTCGTGTCTCGTTCGGCAATCACCTGCAGCTCGTCAACCAAGGCCATTCGGTGCAAACGAGTGTTCGACATTTAGAGTGTCCGGCCTCACCTCGTTCGGCATAAAGGGGGAGGCTCGGCATTCCGACGTTCAGCCTATCTGGTTCGGCGCATAGAGCTTTCACTATTTGGGCCAAGGTGTTCGGCTGCCAGGCCCGCCAGGGAAGTCCAACCCATCTTTGTCTATAAATAGAGGGGTAGGGACACAGTGAAAAGGACCTTTTTTTGGGAACACTGGGGAGACTCTGCCGCTTTCAAGATTCATCCTCTTTACTTATCAATTGTATTCAAGTATTTGATCTACGGATTGTATCTGTAATCAATCATCAAGTAAAGCAATAAATTTTAACCTCAAAGTGGACGTAGGCAATTACGTTGAACCACTATAAATCTGGTGTTCTTACTTTCTGCATTCAAATTAGCTTATTCTTCCTTGTTCAATTTAACTACATCACTTATATCTCTACACAATCTTTCTCAACGAGGTTAGTGACCAATTTTGGTACCAAACTGGGAATTGGTCATTAACCTTGGTATCTGACATTAAACTCAATCTTTAAAACTACCAAACGAGGTTTAATTGTCACACTTATATCTGACATTAAACTCAACAGATGCAGTAGGGTATGTTGAGTTACCAGTTGAACTGGGACAAGGCGAGCGTCGGAGGGTGCGAATTCTATCCTTCGTAGTTTTGGATGTGGATTCTCCATACAATGTGTTATTAGGCCGACCGGCCCTGGCTGAGTTTATGTCAGCATTAGCCCCGTGGTGCTTGACTTTGAAGTTCCCGGCTAACAAAGGAGTAGGTGTTGTTCATGGCGACCAGGCAATCGGTCGTGCATGTTATGTGGCTGAGCTCCGAGAGGCCCAGCGGAGAGAGAAAGGAAAGGTTGCGGACAATTCCGTCCGCATCCAGAATAACGACGATTGACAAGTAATGCCTGAGCCCTGGCTCGGGCATAATTCTCGAATCTACAGAGACATAGATCCGAGGGACGACGATGAGGAACCCAGGGATGAAAAAGCAGCACCAGCTGAACTAACAATTGACATTTCAGTCAGTCGAGACGATCCATCGCGAGTGCTAAAGATCGGATCACAACTCAGCCCCGCAATGACTGAAGACCTTAGTGATTTCCTCCGAGCGAATCTTCATGTTTTCGCTTGGACACATTCTGATATGTGTGGGATTTCTCCTGCTATTACGAGTCATATGTTGAACATAGACCCGAAGTACATCCCAGTTAAACAAAAGAGGAGAGGAATGGACCCGGAGAGGTCCGCTACTCTCAGAGAGGAGGTGGACAAACTCAAAACCAATGGATTCGTCCGCGACGCCCTCTACCCTGAATGGGTATCAAACCCTGTGCTGGTGAAAAAGGCGAACATGAAATGGAGAACTTGCGTAGATTATTCCGATTTGAACAAAGCGTGCCCCAAGGACAGTTTCCCATTGCCCAGGATCGATCAATTAGTCGACTCCACTGCAGGACACGAGTTGTTGTCATTCATGGATGCGTACTCGGGATACAATCAGATCCCGATGCATATTCCAGACCAGGAGCACACCAGTTTCGTCACAGACGTTGGGCTGTATTGCTATGTAGTAATGCCTTTCGGATTGAAAATCGCAGGAGCAACCTATCAGCGTTTGGTGAATCGAATGTTCAAAGACCAGATTGGTAGAACAATGGAAGTCTATGTGGATGACATGCTCGTGAAGTTACAACAGTTAAA
This sequence comes from Allium fistulosum, assembly GCA_030737815.1. Taxonomy (NCBI): domain Eukaryota; kingdom Viridiplantae; phylum Streptophyta; class Magnoliopsida; order Asparagales; family Amaryllidaceae; genus Allium; species Allium fistulosum. The sequence continues at coordinate 173,509,200 of CM060907.1, forward strand.
CGACCACATTCGAGACTTAGCGGAGATGTTCGATATACTCAGATATTATGGGATGAAGATCAACCCTCTGAAGTGTTCCTTCGGCGTTGCGTCGGGGAAGTTTTTGGGATTCATTGTTAACGCTAGGGGAATTGAAGCTAACCTAGAAAAGATTCAAGCTATTCGAGATGTGCAAGTGCCTAGAACTATAAAACAGGTGCAAAGCTTGAATAGGAAAGTGGCTGCGCTGAGTCAATTCATATCCAGAGCCACAAACAAGTGCATTCCTTTCTTCGATATAATAAAGAAAGGGAAGACGAATTTCGAATGGACATCTAACTGTGAGGAAGCATTCTGAGATCTGGTGAGGCATCTGGAGAGTCCTCCAATGCTTTCAAAGCCAGTAGATCACGAGATGCTGTACGTATACTTGGCCGTATCCCCACATGCTATAAGTGCGGCTTTGGTCTACGAGGAGGACCGAGTCCAAAAGCCGGTGTATTACGTTAGTAAATGCTTAACGGGAGCAGAAAGAAATTACCCCAAAATCGAGAAATTGGCCTATTGCTTGGTGATTGCATCACGTAAGCTATATCCATACTTTCAAGCACACTCGGTCAGTGTCTATACCGATCAGCCCTTACGGCAGGTACTCCAACGACCAGAAACCTCTGGAAGGATGTTAAAATGGAATATCGAGTTGAGTCAGTTCGATATTACCTACCTGCCAAGAAGAGCCATACAAGGGCAAGAACTAGCAGATTTCATCACTGAGTTTACTATACCTGACGAACCAGATGGTCACAGTGTCATTCCCCCCATTCGATGGAAATTGTACACCGATGGGGCATCAAACGACCGTTGCTCCGGGGCTGGTGTAGTTCTCGTAACTCCAGAAAACCGATCTATTTGTTACACTTTGAAGCTCAATTTCCCGACTATGAATAATGAAGCAGAATATGAAGCACTGATTGCTGGCTTAAAACTCATTGGAGAACTCGGGGTTAAATCAGTTGAAATCTTTTGTGACTCGTAGTTGGTGGTCTACCAAGTGCGGGGAGATTACCAAGCAAGGAGACAGAAGCTTGCTCCGTACCTTGTTCTGGTTCAGAAACTATTGTCGAACCTCGAACGTTATGACATTTCGCATATCCCGCGTGAACAGAACAAAGAAGTCGACTTATTGGCTAAATTCGCAAGCACTGGCGATGCGCAACAAATGGGATTGTTTCCCATTGAAACCTTGCATTCTCCAAGCCTAGACGCGATGAAAGTTGATTTCGTGTTGGAAATAGGAATCGAAAGGGAGTCATGGATGACCTCATTCAAACTATACCTGATGACCGGGACTTTACTGGAAAAAAGGAGCGAAAGACGACAGGTCATTCGAAAAGCCACAAGATATGTGATGCGGGATGGAGTAATGTATCGGAAGGGGTTCTCGGTCCCCTTATTACGATGCATTTCCCATGATGAGACAAAGCGGGTCTTGAAGGAGGTTCACGAAGGAGAATGTGGCGACCATACTGGGGGGCAGACACTAGCAAAAAAGATCCTCCGCTATGGATACTATTGGCCAACTGTAAATCGGGACGCTGCAGACTACGCAAGAAAATGTGACAAGTGTCAAAGATATGCGAAAATCTTGAGAGCTCCACCAATAGAACTCACACAAATGGTTAGTCCCTGGCCAATTGCAATCTGGGGAATCGACATAATCGGCTCTTTGCCTATATCCAAAGGTGGGGCAAAATACGCGATAGTTGCAGTCGACTATTTCACAAAATGGACCGAGGCAGAACCTTTAGCCACAATCACCTCTAAGAAGGTCATTAATTTCGTTGTATAAAACATTATATGCCGCTTTGGTCTCCCTCGAACCATCATTACGGACAACGGAACACAATTTGAAAGCAGAGAGTTCAAAGATTTCTGTTTAAAGTACGGCGTTGAGAAGAAGTTCGCCGCCATTGCGCATCCGAAAGCTAGCGGACAAGTCGAGGCCGTAAACAAAATAATCAAGTCCATACTGAAGAAGCGTTTGGAAAAAGCCGGAGGCAAGTGGGTAGATGAACTCCCAACAGCATTATGGGCTTATAGAACTACCCACAAGTCCGCGACTGGCCACACTCCATTCGCATTGGCCTACGGCTCGGAAGCCATTATACCCGTGGAACTTGAAGTTCCATCGCATCGAGTGACATATTATGATCCCAAGACGAATCAGGATCTCTTGTTGGAATCACTGGACTGCATCGACGAAAAACGGGAAGAGGCTAAACTAAGAGCGGCAGCACATAGGCACCGAGTCAAGCGATATTACGACAACAAAGTCTGCCCAAGGATCTTTAATGTGGGGGATCTCATTTTGAAACGAGTTTTCCCGGCACCATCGCGTATGAATCCCAACTGGGAAGGTCCATACGTCATTGAACGGAAGCTTGGAGAGGGAACATTCAAGCTAGCGACCGTTGATGGCGTGACACTCCCCCGAGTGTGGAACAGTGAACATTTGCGACATTATTACATTTAGCCTGTTTCTTTCTTGTTTTAGGCACAGTTATTTCCTGTATGTTTTTGTTCCGTTATCACTTAGTTTCTTTTTGATGTGTAGTTGGACAATTTAGTTTGTTTCCTTAATAAAGGCTTAAAGCCATCTGTTCCACGAATTATTAATGTTTCTATATCTCACAGTCGGGTGATGAATTGCTGGAGTTATATTATTCTGTATGATGTACGAACTCGTATAACTGACTTCAATCTCCGAGTCCCCTGAGTGCGGACCGGAGTACTCTAAGTCCCCAGAGCGCGGAGAGTATAAATGACTTCAATCTCTGAGTCCCCTGAGTGCGGACCGGAGTACTCTAAGTTCCCGGAGCGCGGACTAAAGTATAAACGACTTCAATCTCCGAGTCCCCTGAGTGTGGACCGGAGTACTCTAAGTCCCCAGAGCGCGGACTAGAATATAAACACTTCAATCTCCGAGTCCTCTGAGTGCAGACCGGAGTACCCAAAGTTCCTGGAGCGTGGACTAGAGTATAAACGACTCCAATCTCCGTATCCCATGAGTGCGGACCGGAATACTCAAAGTCCCCAGAGCGCGGACTAGAGTATAAACGACTTTAATCTCCGAGTCCCTTGAGTGCGGACCAGAGTACTCAAAGTCCTCGGAGCGCGGACTAGAGTATAAACAACTCCGATCTCCGTGTCCCCTGAGTGCGGACCGAAATACTCTAAGTCCCCGGAATGCGGACTAGAGTACAGGCGATTCGAATCTCCGAATCCCCTGAATGCGGATCGAATTACTCTAAGTCCCTGGAGCGCGGATTTAGAAAAAATTCTAAGTACCCAAGAATATGGAACAAGAAATATGCCTCTCTAAAGAATGTTCGAACAATGTAAGAATGGATTGGGAAATTATGCAACTCATAAGAACTTGAGTTTTGACAATAGTTATTCGAAAAGTTAAAAAAGCAAAAGAATCATTCAAGTGACAAAGAAACTAAACTTTATTTAATAGTCCAAAATGGGGTTACACAACTATTCCTCCAAAACTTGGAGTCAAAAATCTATCTACACGAACTACGGAAATGAAAAAATAAAAGTAGTTACAAGACCTAGGCAAAATCTCGTTGAACGAGTATAGCGACTATTTCTTTGGTTTCTTCTTCTTGTCTTCCTTTGTTTTCTCAAATGACTCCTCTCCCTCACGCTTCTTCTTGGATTTTTTGCTTGCCAAAGAAGCGGAGTCAGGAGTGGGAGAAGGAACATCCAGCGGTTTGAATTTGCCAGGGAGAATGATTTTCAGAGGTCTATTCCGCGGGTCGGTAAGTTCCAGCATTTGAGGCTCGACTTTGATCTCGACCTTCTTTTTCTCCTCTTCTACGAGTCGCTCCTTCATGCTCATCTTCGAAGTATGTTCGGAGGCGCCAGTGATCTCGATTTCATCACTCCCTTCGACGGGAGATGAAGTGTCAAACTTATCATCATCTAGCGCACCGATCACTTGAGCGTCAGGGCCACGAGTTACTCCCGCATGAGCAACATCGCTTGTTTTCTCTGCCTCCTCCTTTGCGTCGTCGCTCCTCGGAGTTGGTTCAGGATTAGAGCAACCTACATAAAAACATAAAGAATGAACATTAGGGCCAATAACCGCTAATAGGAAGTGACAGATCTTTGAACTTCTAAAAGAAGAGTTTTATACCGGGTTCTGGTTGGCTATCAGTTGCGCGTGGAGTTTCACCCTCTAGAATAGGGGATAGCACATGAACACCAAGCCCGGGATCTTCTGGATCATAGCCGACATGCTGCTCAAATGGGTCAAGTGTTGGCCGACCGGCCGATTGAACAGAAGGAGGAGCACCAAAAGGAGAAGCTGCAGCCTTAGCCCCAGATGGATCAGCTCCGTCGTCTTTCTCTTTTGATAGGGGAGAGCCTTTACTGTAAAGAGCCAAAGCTGCAGATAAATCCGCTGGCTCGTTCCCTCTGAGAAATTCTTTCACCAGGGCCTCCTCATCGATTTCCTCAGTGCCCGACTCGATCTTTCTGATCTTTATTAAAGTCTCCCAGGCCTCAGCTAGAGATTCAAGATAGCCCTCGCCTAGGAATGTCAAGTCGCGGTGCATGAGGACGCGGGCGCTGTATTAGGCAATCAGTGGGTCAAACATGCACTTGACCTCTTCTCTACCAGCCTCTGTAGCTGCTTCGAGGCGAGAGTCAATCTCCTCAGAAGCTTTTCTCTTGCCCTCCTCATGGGCTTCATCTTTCATTATCTCAACCTTAGCAAGTTCATCATCGAGCTTTGTTTTTAAGAGCCGTGTAGCAACAATTTCGTCGCAGTATCGTTGGGACTCTTCTTGAGCGGCTATTTTCTCTTCTTTCTCCTTAGAGAATAGCTCTTTCAACTCTCTGACTTGCAGGGCGAGCGCGTCCCTTTCTTTCTGGATAGAATCTTTTTCTAAGGCAAGGGCTCCACTGCGTTGGACTGCCTCATCAAGTTCCTTTTTATGGGTCGCCTCTAGACGAGTGATGGCCTCGACAGTGTCTTTTGCACTCTGCTCTGCGGCTTCAAGTTTCGACTTATACGAAGCAAGCTCTTCATCTTGATTCTTGATGATGTCCTTGTCAAAGCCAGCTTCCAACTTCAAACGGTCAATCTCCTGTTGGCGCTCAATGGATACTTCCGAGACTTTTTCGACCAAGTGTACAAACGCGTCATGTTGAACATAGACGTTGTTGTTGCAGGCGATGGCACTCTGCTTGACGTGCCCTGGGATGTGATGAATAGCTGGGAGGAATTTCAAGCCGTCAAAGCAGATTTTTGGGAATTTTGCCTTAAGATCGACCATCTTCTCTGCTATCGTTGGGTCAGCCGCAGGAGTAGGGGGAGGAGGCTTTGAAAGTTCTGTTCTTTTCCGATGCTCCTGAGTTTGCCTTGTGCTCGACGAACCGGAATGTTGTTCTCGGGAGATATCGGGTTGAGACCCCTTCTGTGAAAGTTTTTCTCTATCCGACTCAGTTTGAGGAGGGGGATCGCGAGAGTATGAAGACAGGGAATATAATTTCTTTCGATAAGACGATTCACGGGGATGGTTGTCTCGATCCTCGTAATCGTCTATGTCCCTACGTCTACCTGGGCCTGAATCCCGTCTAGAATGGTGAAATATAGAAGAACCGTGGAGGCGATCGAGCCCGTGGGAGCGCCCCATGTCACCTACATAGAATAAAAATAACGACGAGTTAGGAATAATCGGGGTAATGGAAAAACTTGAAGTGTATGGTGAAGTGCGGGTGTGCGTGTGTGTCCTAGTGTTCCCCCCGACGGACCAGTTCCTTTATCTTTACTGATTGGAGTGTTGTCTCCCTGAATTGGGGGTTGAACTCCCGCGTTACCTCTAGCGGGCGAATGAAACTTAAGGACTTCCGGATCGTCGAAACCATAATTGAGTAGATCATCGGGAATGGTAAGGTTCGACAGACCCTTTAAAGAACTTTCCATGTGCTGTGAAAAAGCCTCTTTCTCTGGCGGGATAAGCGTAACTTTGGAAGTTCCGCCAACTTTCTCCTTCCGTATCTTATACGTCAATTTCTTTTTCCCCTTCGAAGGGGAAGATGACGTTTCAGTATCATGTACTTCGACCAGCGGATCCTGAGTAGGACCCACATTCTCGCCTTGTGTTTCAGGAGCTTCACTCTCTTTGATTTTTTCCCCTTCCTGTACATCAAGGGTGTGGCGTGATGACGATTCAGCTAGTTTTTTCCCTTTACCGGATGCGAGCTTGGGAATGGAGACGCCTTCAGGAAGACTAATCCGGCGACCTCCTGCCAGCAGTCCGAATCTTGATAATGACTCATTTGAAATGAGGGTTCGGATGTCCCGTTCCTCGACAGGGAGAGCTCTAATGGCTTCGACGGTCTCAGAATATCCTCGGCCCTCAGGACGCGGGTTAATACCTGAAAAGATGAAACAAGAAGTTAGAAAAAGCATAGCTCCAATTGAGCGTGAATGTCAACTTAGGGAAAAGACTTACTGCCTTCGACCCATCTCCTCGCGAAACCAGGAGGGCAACGTACATAGAACCATTCCTGTTTGTACAGGGCGAATTTGCTACATGCTCCGGTCAAAATCTGGCATTTGTGGTACGGCTCGAGGAACATAAAGGAGGGGCTATCTTTCCGCTTCTTAATCATATAAATATATCTGATGTCGCCGGGAGTTGGAGGCCTAGAGAAGACGGCCATGAAAAGGAGGTAGGTCCCGTATATGAACGCGTGACCGTTTGGATGTAGCTGCGAAGGGGCAATGTCTATGTATTGCAACAAGTCCCGAAGAAATAGATTGAATGGAGGCACGTTGCCCATCCAGCACATAAACTTATTACAGGCAATATATCCGACTAGGGCAAATGAGGACGATCATGCCTTGACGGAACCAACACGTCGGCAAAAGGGATTCCGTGGATGGAGCATATTCGCCGAAGCGCGACCTCGTTAATCTTCGAAGCCTGTGAGTCGGTTGGATTATCCAAGAGAATCGATGCCTCCAGGGCATCGGGAGCTAAATTATGAGCGGGGGAAGTCGACGGATTTGAAGTGTCCGCAACTTCTCGCTTTGAAGACGGTCCGGGCCTATCTGAGATAGTGGCAGAGCTAGACTTTTTAGACATCTCCAATAAATAGTGAATCTGGCAAATCACCTGTGAGAACTATACTTGAAAAATGTTCAACATTAGAATTAACAACACGAATATTTCCCCTACATGGTGTGTGAACTAGTGAAATCAATCGTGTATACGCGTTGAAAATTGGAAGTTATAAGGTTATAGATATAAGACTGAACTTCAAATCATCGCCTTCGAAGACCGTCATCGCTGACCGTCTCCAAAATCCTACCTTATGGCGATTAGTCAATCTAAGTTCGGGTTTATGTCTACTGGAGCTAGGGAGTTGATAGTCCGGATCAGTTTGATATGCTAGTATGCTAGTATGCTAGAGTCCTTGTCCTTGTTTTGTCATGAGATTAGGCAAGGCAATTGTTGGTTCGACATTTGTATTTTTCGGCTTAAGAGTGGTTTGGCACTTATGATTGTTCGGCATTTGAATTGTTCGGCTTAAGTGTGGTTCGGCATTTATGTTTGTTTGGCACTTATGATTGTTCGGCATTTGTATTGTTCGGCTTAAGTGTGGTTTGGCACTTATGATTGTTCGGCATTTGAATTGTTCGGCTTAAGTGTGGTTCGGCATTTATGTTTGTTCGGCACTTATGATTGTTCGGCATTTGCATTGTTCGGCCTAAGTATGGTTAGATATTTATGTTTGATCGGCCTTGATATGGTTCGGTGTTTACGCTTGTTCGGCCAATTCTTGTTCGGCCTAACTATCGTTCGAACTAGTTAGCGTTTGGCAGAGCATCGTTCGGCCAAGATTCTGTTCGGTCGAAGCGACATTCAGCATCTTCACTGACTCATGCCGCCTCCCTAACCTTCCATCCCATCGTTCGGCATACGGTGCGTCATGCTACTGCCTTCAAAGTTTTCTCTCTTCCACCATCCACGCCCGAACAACAAGAATCGAGTGCTCGGCAAGTCATGCCAGACCTTACCATTCGACTTCCAACCATCTCCTACTTCTCTTATATTCTTTCTTCCTCCAATCTCGTTCAGCACAGGGGATTTATTCCGAACTACAACACATCTCCCAACAGCTTCCTAGAAAGCTCGTCTCTACTCACTTTTCCTTCCACCCTCATCGTTTAACTCTAAAAAAACTCTTAGAGTACCATAATCAAGGCTCGATTCACCCTATCGATTAAGGAACTCGAGCGTAAAACACCGTTTTAGGCTATGGGAAGGATTTAAACGGAAGAATCGATACCTAGATGGTAGGTTGAAGACTTGGAAAAGATTGACGAATCGTTGAAGGATGTTAACTGGAAATATCAGCAAGTACAAGGCAGCGGTGTTGAAATTGTGAAAAGAGAAAAGGGAAGAAGGTGCCGGCCTTTATAGGGAAGTAGAAGAAGTCGAAAAGGCTATATCCGGTGGAACCGGTCAAAGCCGCAACGTTCGGCATCGGCACACAAAGTCGTTCGGCACATGAGGAGCGTCCGGCTTCGACTGCATCGTTCGACATTTATACCACGTTCAGCACACACCTCCACCACTGATATTCTTAAGAAGGCATCTCCAAGAAGATTTAACCAAGGTTCGAAGTGGAGCACGGAGGATACGTAATTCAAAGCGTATCACGTTTGGTCATGTAATACACTTTGGGGGGCAAGTGTTTCCTGGGGATTGACCAGGTAACTTAGTACTCGGCATCCCCATCGTTCGGTTAAAGAATGAGCGTTCGGCATGTTAAGACCATTTGACACAAGCACATCGTTCGGCATCTAAAGGGCATTCGGCATGGGAGCGTTCGACATCTAGGAGTGTCCGGCATCGAGACACGTTCGGTATTGAATAACCGTTCGGCCAAAGAAGAACGCTCGGCATAAGATCGTTCGGCAACCATAGGACGTTCGGCATATGAGGAACGATCGGCATAAGATCGTTCGGCAACCAAGGGACGTTCGGCATATGAGGAACGCTCAGCATCCATGAACGTTCGGCCTACCAGGTGCGCTCGGCATTCTTGGACTGTTCGGCATCCCAGCCTCATTCGACCTGCATCCCTCACTCAACACCACACCTCATCTGGTACGTGTCTCGTTCGGCAATCACCTGCAGCTCGTCAACCAAGGCCATTTGGTACAAACGAGTGTTCGGCATTCAGAGTGTCCGACCTCACCTCTTTCGGCATAAAGGGGGAGGCTCGGCATTCCGACGTTCGGCCTATCTAGTTCGGCGTGTAGAGCTTTCACTATTTGGGCCAAGGTGTTTGGCTGCCAGGCCCGCCAGGGAAGTCCAACCCATCTTTGTCTATAAATAGAGGGGCAGGGGCACAGTGAAAAGGACCTTTTTTCGGGAACACTGGGGAGACTCTGCCGCTTTCAAGATTCATCCTCTTTACTTATCAATTGTATTCAAGTATTTGATCTACGGATTGTATCTGTAATCAATCGTCAAGTAAAGCAATAAAGTTTAACCTCAAAGTGGACGTAGGCAATTACGTTGAACTACTATAAATCCAGTGTTCTTACTTTCTGCATTCAAATTAGCATATTCTTCCTTGTTTAATTTAACTTCATCACTTATATCTCTACACAATCTTTCTCAACGAGGTTAGTGACCAATTTTGGTGCTAACAACACATTTGCATTTTTGGCTTTTACCGTTGAAAGAAGATTTTGTTCCATATGCAAATAGCAATAACTGTGATAAGCTGAAGGAAAAACTTCAAGAACACCTGAAAGCAAACCTTGGTGTCGATCTGACATAAAAACCAAATTACGATCTTCTTGAAGCATTTGTTTTAAATGATTCAAAAACCATGTCCAATTATCCACATTTTCTACAGAAACTACACTCATAGCTAAAGGGAAGAAACCTGCAAATGGAAAAATAATTAGTAAAAAAAACTAAAACTAATTTTGACTATAAATCTGAAACTATTCATGAAACTGATACTAACATTAAAAAACTGATACCGAAAACCTGATATGACCATTATAAAAATATTGATAACCAGGACATTATACACATTAATCTTCATTCTAACACAACAAAGTAATGTACATTAACATATATTATAATACAAATGAAATTCCAATACTACACAACTATATATGATACCATATATTAACATACATGAACCTGATACTAACATTATACACAAACTGATAATAATTGCCTGCTAAGCATTATGAAATTATGATACCAAATACAAACTTACAATTCAATACAATGCAAATTCTAATACTAGAAACTTGCTAACTATAAACTACATATCTTAAGACGGATACCAACATAATACAAATTATAATAACAAATACATATTAATGCTAATGCCAACTATTATGATGTCAATACAAATAAATCAAAACTGAACAAAGACATACCTTGATCACCATTTTTTGCAATAGCACCCATCAGAACACCAGGACGTCCCTTCAAATGAGTAGCATCTAAGAATATCATAGGACGACAATGCTTGAATCCAAGTAAACAAGCACCAAAAGCAATAACCACCCTCTCAAATTCATTACTACAAGGATCAACATCCATGTCAACAAAACTATTTGGATTAGACTTCTTCATTGCTTCCAAATACCAACTCAAATCATTATAAGACAAAGCATCATTACCATGCAACTCCAAATGCAAGTTGTTTCCCATGATAAGCATAACCATAAGACAACTGAACATTGTATTCTCTTCTAAAATCAACTATAATATCTTTAGGCTTTTTACTAGGACAATCACGGATCTTGTCAATAATCAACGATTTAACAAATAAACTAGATATATGTGGATTATTCACATTTCTAACACCAGCCCCACAAGAATGATCAGCAACCATATTTCTCATAAAAAACTTCTTCAATTCTCCAGAATCACAAGAAGCATGGACTTTGAAAAGACAATCATCCTTATATGAAGAGCAAATTACAGTAAATCTTGTAGCACAATTCTTTAAAAATACTAATTCATATCCCTTTTGAATTTGATATGCCATCAAAAATTCTCTAAAATGTTCAGCTCCTCCAAAACAAAAACCAACAAAATCGGAAGTGCATAATGTCGACCCTCTCCTCAACGTATCTTTTAAATAACTTTTACCATTAACAACAACATTTGAACAGACAGATACAATAGAAGATAAAGAAGCACAAACATTAGATGAACTTGAAATAGAAGCACCATCAACATATTCCAATTCAGAACCCTTAACGTTAATAGTAAAACTGAAGAAAGAACTTTTCTTGTATAATTGAAAACAAATTATACTCTGAATATCAGAACCAGTATCAACCATGATAACTTTGCCCTCAACTACATAAGAAATCTGAATGGAAGAAGGAGTTAAGTGAGACCAACATCGACATATCTCATTCTTCAAATCATACAAAGAGCATTCGATAGACAATCGAGTGCTAAAAGTGTTATTATTCAACACAAACATACAAAGAAGACTGTTATCACCACTGCCAAAAAAATAAAAATAAAAACATTAGTAAAATTATGTTCAGTTTAGAACATTAGTTTTTCCATTTCACAAAACTGATACCTATCGTCTACAAAAATGATACCTAGTTACTAATATTATAAAAAAATGATACTAAGAAAAAATAAAAATGATACCTAGAAACTGAACCTAAACTATGACACTTTCCACTCTATCACAACTTTATATACAACCCAGGCAATTATACTTTTCCAACCATCCCAACATTAATGCAAGATTATCCAAGATAAATTAAATTTAGAGCATATTAGAATACAACACTGCATAAAGAAACAAATAAATAAATAAAAACCTACTGCTGATTTCAAAAGTTGCCATAGAAGAACGAACAAGCAATCAGAAAAACAACACCGCATGTAATTTGTAAAAACGAACATAATTAGAAATCACAATCAATTTTTTTTAACTGTAATAGAAAAAACAAAAAGTAGAATAATATAAGAATACCTAGTTAATACAATATGAAGAAAAACAAGATCACAGTAGAAATATGAAAAGAACGAGATCGACAAACGCGGGTGAGAAAAATTTGATCGATGAAATACAATTTTCAGAAGAACGAAATTGAAACGACCGAGCGAGGTTGATCGATTTTTTGATTGCGAGAGAGAAATTGGACCGCGACAGAAAATTAGATTGAAAGGAAGAAGAAGAAGAAGAACCGCGCGAAAGTGGGCCGGAATGAAAATACGATAATTTGTCCTTTAGATAAAATTATTAGTGGGCTGTCCTACATCCAAAAAAAGCTCTAAAAATTGTCCTTGAGGAAAATTTCCTGTAAATTTTATTTCTTACAACATTAAATTTAAAAATCTTATTTAATTTAATATTTTAATTATCGAAAATTACGGGTCGTTACATCTCGGGTGCTCAATTGATTTTGAGTAGTTTGAGAGTTGAGGTTTTCGGGTACCTATTTAAACGAGTAAGCTTCCGGAGACGTACAGGAGATGTGATAGCTATTTAGAGTTCTTTTCTATTTTGATTCCGCTGTGTTTTGTTGTAAAGGCAAAGTTGTTTAATTGCCTAGGTATATACTCTGACCATACAATGCGGCATCTTCATATGTCGCTCTTGGCGTATGTTGTAATAGTTATATTTTCTCTAAACGTGGTTCTCGAATCTAGGATTATGTAATGAATTTGAAATGTTATGAAATGGAATGTAAAAGTTGTTTATTAATTTTTAAAAATTCCATATCCATGTGTTTTTGTTATATCCATGTATCTAACATTATCGTATTTGATCGCTGGGGATTAATAACTATGGATGACTGCAACATTCGTAGCCGTTAATTTTGGGCCTCCAAGTAAGGAATGTTACCAGCCCCTTTCGAAGATATCAGATAACAAGCTTCCGCATATGCGCCAAACCTTTCAAAATAGTTGGTTTTGCCATTGTTTACCTTCCGTAGAAGAACATTTGGCCAAAGTGACCCCTTCAAAAGCATAGATCAACATTTCGAATCTGTTGAAACCATCTACGAATATGAATGAGATCTTGCATATGACCAATATTGCTTCCTCAAACACCAGAAGATGGAGGTTCCGCATTAATCAACGTGAATGCTTTCGAAAGCTACCTTCCGCAACTAAGCCTTCTTCTATGCTTCAAATCATTCAAAGCCCCAAAAATACCCCTTTTGACAGTGTTGAAAGCTAACATTTTTTCCTACTTACATAGCACATCAACAACAAGGTGAAGGATGCTTTTGTACCTTTCGATGAAGTCGAAAGCATCCAAGTTCCATTCAAAAGCGAAGTTAAAAGAGTGCATTGAATTCAACAGCGATGAAAGGTCCTCAAGGCACCCTATCGACTAAGTCGAAAGGACTGATGAAAAAGGGTCGAACCTGCGCCTATAAATAAGACCCTAGGCGTATGGTTTTAGGGGATCTGAATTCATTCATTCTATTCTTGTTCCTTTCTTAAATCTTTAAACCCTAAATCCTTAAATCAAATTGGGTATTTACTTCTTTGTAATACTTAAACCTCTTGTATTCATGAAAAATTATTAATAAAGCAAGTGCATGGTGTTTTCAAATACATAGAATCTGATTCAATGTTCATATATGGATTCAATTATTGAGTGGTTGCAACAAAGCTTATCGAAGAGATACCTTTCGAAGGAATAAAACCCCACCGACACATTTAAAAACCTTAGACACCACTAGGCCACAACCTTAAATTACCTCAACCATTTCGAAATGTGGTTTTGAAGAAGTCTTAGATCAGCTTAACTAATTCGAAAGGTGGTTTCAAAAAGGTCCTTGATTACTGCAACCAATTCAAAAGGTGGTTTTGAAAGAGTCTTGGATCACCCCAACTGATTCGAAAGGTGGTTTCGAAGGAGTCTTTGATTACCTAAACTAATTCGAAAGGTGGATTCGAAAAGGTCACTCACACTTCTGTTTCTACTTTGAGGTGTTGACAAGATTTATTGTTAACATTTTTGGCGCTAGAAGGAGGGCACGAACCACCAACTTTGTTGAATTCTCAACCTTACTTTCCTCTATTTCTATTCCATTCCGAGTTAACCTTAGACCTTACACCATAATGCTTAGCAAAGTCAAAAAGTCCGAGCAAGGATCTTCAGAACCATACTTAGCTAAGTCCTTAATAAAATTGTTGAAGATTCAAGGTTATATGAAGAACAAATGTTAAGATTGGAAGCTTTAAGAGTCATGAAAAAGAAGAGAGATAAATCTTATGATCCAAACAATTCGAGTCTAAACCCATTCCACATTGGCCCTACACCCATCTTTGCTTTAAGAGAAGCAAGATGTAAAGGTGATAATTTGTTTGTTCAAATGAAGAAGGCTATCCAGTGATATGCAAAAGGACTATCTTCGAAGAAGGAATGATGGCTGATTATTACACCTTTGCTCAAAAATGGAATCCAACAACAAGTGGATCGTTACCTACATACGAGCTTCGAAAGGTTTTAAAAAGGAAAATGGTCATTAAGACTGGTGTTCCCGAATCATGTAATAAAAAAGCTAGAAATCAACCTCAAAGGACAAGCTTCAAGCTAAGACTCCCAAAAGAGTGCAACTTGACTACATCAATCGAGAACATCTACATATTGGTCATCCAAAAAGAAAAAGCCCAAATATGGAAGGAATATGGTGGGATCTTACTGTCACGATCATATGATGAATGGGCATGAAACCAATCAATGCAGAGCTCTTGAAGGAATGATTATCAACTTTTTCAAACAAGACAAAATCAATAGATTTGTAAAGCAATCCTAGTCGAATTCAATTAAGCACCTCTTTTTTAAGAAAAATCTACATGGTCGGGAGTAGAATTCTCCTAAAACTTGGAAACTGCCTTAAACGGTTATAAACCTTTGTTCGCACCGAGTTGGCCAGGTCAAAGCGCCTCCTGGAGGGAGGTTTGAGTAAACCTTTATCCTTGCCACGCTATGGTCAGATTATAGTATCTGCAAGCCCTTGATCGCGCCACGCTATGGCCAAGTCAAGGTGGCCCCTAGAGGGGGGATGGAGTAAGCCCTTGAACGCGCCACGCTATGGCCAGGTCATGGTACCGACCAGCCTTCAGTCCCGTCTATAAGGCCTGGCTGGAGCACCTCTTGGAGGGAGAACGGAGTAAGCCCTTAATTCGCCATGCTATGGTCTGGTCAAGTCACCGAACAAGCCTTCAGTCCCGCCTATAATGCCTGGCTGGAGCGCCTTTTGGAGGAAGTTCGGGTAAGTCCTTGGGTCCTGCTTGTGGATGAGCTAACCAGGCGCACCGGACAACAGCAGACTAAGACGTCCAAGCCTGAGAAGTGGCACACAAAATAGCAACAACAATACAAATATTAAAGGATAACACATGTCGGAAGAATCAAAAAGCAAAGATGGGACACAAAGCAAAAGATTCGAACAATCGACGTTCAAAGAGAGGAACATATTCCTAGTTCTCTACTACTTCCGGACGATACTTCTCGGACTATTAATTTATGGTCTTTGGCTAATTTCTAAAAGATGATTTCTGGACTTCACTTACTAAAACCTGAATCTAGGTTTTAGGTCTCATGTTATTTCATGTCTTCTGTTATGGAATTTTTTTCTTCTACTAACTTTCAAATAATAATTTATGGATCTCTCTCAACACCCGAATCTGAGTCTCGAGTCTACAACTATTAATTTCTGGACTTCACTTATCGAATCATTACACAAATCTCAGTTTTAGATCTTCTATTATTATTTCCAGAAGGGGATTTATGAACTTCTGTTACTAATGCCATATCTAAATTTTTGGTCCTCTATTATTTCCGTAATCAGATTTCTGGCCTTCTATTAATACAGCCAGAGCTGAAATTATGAACTTTTCTCATATTTATCAAAGTCGGATATGGGGACTTCTATTATTGCCGGACGATAATTTCTGGTCCAATATTATTCCCAACTGTGCATTTCTTGCTACTTATTATCTGAAGATAATAATCTATTAATTTCCATTATTACCAATATCAGAATTCTAGAATTTTTTATATCAGAAATTCTAATATTATCTCCAATAATGTTATGAGCAAATTACTGGATATATTTTTTCATAAACTTCAAACTAATGCTAAGGAGTGTTGCCTACTTTATACTTTGTAGGAAGACAAAATTGATGAGGAAGACAGGAAGATTCAACAAACACAAAAGAAAACCGTAGTCAATGCTATCAAGAAGTAAACTCAAAAACAATTATGAGTACAGGAAAGGACAACGAACCAGGTAAATGAAAGGGGTGAAGAAGGAAGCGTGATTTATAAGCAAAGCAAATATAAGGAAAGCCATTCGATCAGATTTAAATGAACGACCAAGATTCATTTGGAAATATCAAAAGGTGGGAATATTTTATGCTGAAATAATGATAGGTGTCAAAACAGTTGACTTGAAAAGTCAAGAGCATCCCTTTGCTAGGAGGTGGGCAAGTGTTATCATCAGAATTCACTCCAACTTTGTCGAAACCTTAAAAAATATAGAGGAAGGATCCATGAAGAATAATAGCAATAGCAAGACCTTTCGAAAGAGTCGAAGGGATGCTTCTACAAAATGTTGGATGAGCAATGGACTTTTGAAGAGATCGAAAGAGAACGAGGCTACCCTTTTTGCTTCAGATAACCCCTTTCGAAACAGTTGGTTCCGCATGCATAAAGTAGATTCATATAAGTTAAAAACCTCTTTCGAAGGAATCAGATAACAAGCTTCCGCATATGCGCCAAACCTTTCGAAACATTTGGTTTCGCTATTGTTTACTTTTCGCAGAAGAACATTTGGCCAAAGCGACCCCATCGAAAGCATAGACCAGTCTTTTGAATCGGTTGAAACCATCCACGAATATGAAGGAGATCTCGCATATGACCAATATTGCTTCCTTAGACACTAGAAGATGGAGGTTCCGCATTAATCAACGGGAATGCTTTTGAAAGCTACCTTCCGCAACTAAGCCTTTTGCTATGCTTCAAGTCATTCGAAGCCCCAAAAATACATCTTTCGACAGTGTCGAAAGCTAACATCCTTTCCTACTTACACAACACATCAACAATAAGGTGAAGGATGCTTTTATACCTTTTGATGGAGTTGAAAGTACCCATGTTCCATTCAAAAGCAGAGTTAAAAGGGCCCCTTGAATTCAACAGTGACGAAAGGTCCTCAAGGCACCCTATCGACCCTAGGGGTATGGTTTTAGGGGATATGAATTCATTCATTCTATTCTTGTTTCTTTCTTAAATTTGTAAAACTTAAATCCCTAAATCAAATATGGGATTTACTTCTTTGTAATACTTAAACCTCTTGTATTCATGAAAATTATTAATAAAGCAAGTGCATGGTATTTTCAAAAGGTGGTTTCGAAAGAGTCTTAGGTCACCCAACTGATTCGAAAGGTGGTTTTGAAGGAGTCTTACATTACCTAAATTAATTCGAAAGGTGGATTCGAAAAGGTCACTTACACTTCTACTTTTTACTTTGAGCTTTTGACAAGATTGACAAGATTTCTTGTTAACATATACCACTGCTTTCACACGTATCCTACATTTTAGACGGCAGATAAAATCCAACATTTGAAATGCCAGATATGTGCTGGCTCAAAAAAGTTGGCCAAAGCAATCATGAGCCTCTTAATGAAGAAGCTGTAAGTGTTTGAACTAGTAGAAAAATAAGATGATTCTACCCTTAATATTTACTTATGATTTTTAAGATTTAAGTAATTTTATATGGAGGTTACTTGCAAAGATGACATTTATAATATATGTTTTAATTTTTTGGAAATAAACTAATTGAACTAGTGTAATAAAAAATGATTGACGTGCTAATTAAAATGATGTTCTAGTAAATTTCTAACAACGTGGAGAACATTTTCCCATGTTAAAACAAAAAAAAAACAACTAACGTCTCTATAATAAAGAAAATTCAAGGAACATGATTTCTACAATGTCTTTTTGAAATTCCAAAAATACCTATATCCGTCAACGGAATCTCATCATCGATTTGCAACCTTCACTATCATTCCATTCCATACTATCCATCAATGGAATTTTACTATCAATTTGTCACCGATACCATGAACAAACAAATTGAAATAAAAAAGTTTCGACTATCAAAATCTTTGTATTTACAACACACATTTGTCCACTCATTTTTTTTATTAACTCAAAAGTAAACATCTCTGAATATTAAATGCATGTACATGCGTTTTATTCTAGTTACAAATAGTGAAAATCAAGATGCGCCTCTTATTTTCAATTTTATATTCAAGAAACCTTTCTTAAAACAAGTTTCACGAAATTTCTTTGCTAATATTTTCAACGAAAATGTGCATCTACGGTGTAGACTGTAAAAATTTGCAATTCTAACTGTAATTTTTTGTAAAATAAATATTTACAGTTAGACTTCTAATATTTGCAGTACAGACTGCAAATATGTACGGTGTAGACTGCAGATATATACAATATAAATTGTACGTTATCGTGGAAAATAATGACATAGGTTTTTTATGTAATCTGTTTTTGACAAGGAGCATGTATAAACGAATTTTGGAACTTATGAAGTGTGCTTGAAAAATCGACCCTTACAAATATTGTGACAATGTTGCATATCAAACTTAACACAAAACTTATGTTTCCTCAGATTTTAATATGTTTGATGTAAATATGATCTACCAAATTAAAAGACACAGTATCAAAGATCAATTGTTCTCTCAATTATCTTGAGATGTAACAAGTACCCTTTCCATTGTCAAGATATGGTGACAAATACTCTTCTCTTTAGTAAAACATTAAATGTAGTTTGATCATGTGAGAATACTCCAATGAGCGAGGGTATTTACAAATTAACAAGGTGAGAAAAAAGTTGCAAGTAACAACTACATGCATATGGATAAAATTACCGGTTTATGAGTAAATATGGTAGGTCATAGGTGAAGATACAGATAGGTTAGGTTTTTGTGCTAAGTCACAAATATGAATGTATGATACAACTCAATATAGTGGTAGACATGCCACTAGATTGCCCCAAAATTGGCTATCCACTTTCCCAATTTTAGTAGAACGAGTTATAGGAATAAAGTTTTTATAAATCCTCCATTCCTCCTATAATTCCAAATGAGTGAAAAATTAAATTTATTTTCACAAAAATAGGAAAAAACAACTGCTGCCCTTAACTGTCCCTTCTTGTATTATTATTCTCTCGCTTTCTTTCCCACCTCTCTTCTTTAAAGAGCTATAGCTAGCTCTCCACCTAGCACTACAGCATTAACACAAAATAAAAAAAGGAAAATAATTAAAAGAAGAAGAAGAAGAAGAAGAAGAAGGAGGAGGAGAAGAAGAAGGTGAAAATTACTAAACTGTGAAATATGGGAAGGGGAAGAGTTGAATTGAAAAGAATTGAGAACAAGATTAATAGACAAGTTACTTTCTCAAAAAGAAGAAATGGTTTGTTAAAGAAAGCTTATGAACTCTCTGTGCTTTGTGATGCTGAAGTTGCACTTATCATTTTTTCCAGCAGAGGCAAGCTCTATGATTTTGGAAGTGTTGGGTAACTTAATGATTTTGTTTATTTCCTTAGTTTTATTTCATTTTCTATGTTTTTTTTTTCTTCTTTTCATTTACTTATATTCTTGTTCTGATGGATAGATCTATTTGTCAGTAACATTCTGAGCAATTTTTTGCTTAATATAATTTCACAAAGACTTTTTTGTGTGCATTTATTGTGTAATTAGTCATTAAGCAATGGATCTATCGTTTGAACAATTAAACTGTTAATCAAAATTAATTTTCTTACTTTTAAACTTCCATCAATAACTAAATGAACTAGGCTATTAGCTGGTTTTTTCATTTTTCTTTTCTAACTAGTTGCAAGTACAAGTATTTATAAGAATTTAAAGGAACTCATAGTTGTGTGTGTGCGTGTTTTTTTTAATTTGTCTACTACAGCATTCTTAACTGATAACTAATACTCCATTTCAGGGTTTTTTTTTTTTTTGTTATATATCATGGGTGGAATCTATTTTTCTCTATCTTTATGTAATAAGGAAATACTTTTACCTTCTATTTTACATTATTATTTTTGTCTTCTATAGTATGTTAGTTGAGATATCAGAGTTATCATTAAATTTCTAAATATTATATTTTTATTCCAAATTAGGGCAAAGACTTGTCCATTTCAAGTCCGTTGCTTTTGAATCAGATATCAAGAAATCAGTTTTATTAACTTTTTTTAGAGTTACATATCAATTATAATTAAGATTTACCCTTTTCTTTTTTTAGCAGTTTTAAGTTAGATAGTCGTCACAGCTTGGTGCACATAACTTTCTTTCCATTAATTGCAAAAACTATCTTTACAAGCTGAAGTAGAACAGCATAAAGAAAGCTGAATTTTGGATGCTTTATTGATAAGAAATGGATAATTTTTTTCCTCTTTCCATCAATAGGACTTTTTATAGAAGAAAATTCAATAGCTATCTATTAAGATTGAACTATAGAGCAAATTTAGGTTTGTGGATGTCCATAAATTGATGTGCCATATTTTTATGTATATTTTTAAGCAATCTGTTATGGCTGCCTTTTCCTTATGACTATCAAAACAAGCTTCTTCCTTATTATTTAATAATAATAATAATATTATTATTATTATATTATTATTATTATATTATTATTATTATTATTTATTGTTAATATTAATATTAATATTATTATTTTATTATTATTATTATTGGGATGTGGGTAAAAGAGGGCTTACCAAAATGTTCCACAAACTAAAATTAGAATCCATTGTTAACTAAGAAATATTTGTTCTCTAACTCATTTGGGTAAGATATATCGCTAGCAAAATCTGTTCACATTTATACTACCATAATTGTTAAAATACACTACTCACCATTTTTTTTTAAACTCTAAAATAAATTAACTGAACATTGTACTACAACATTTCCCGCACTTTATTACTTCAGAAGATAATCCATTTCCATTTTAATTCCTTTAACAACGCTCTCCATTGATTTACAATTGTAACTAAAAATTAATATTCCTTATTTCCTTAAAATATGAAAATAATAATCTAAAATAGTCAAACAGCAAACGCATAGGAAGGAACCAGCACATTTTTTTATTGTAAGAACCTGAACTGTTGTTTTATATGCATTTCCTTGTATTTAAGATTAACATGTATTGTGTCATAATTGATTTAGTATCAAAATAAAATCGAATTACACAATTTTTTTTACTGTATATATATAATAACGGAAATCCAACATTGCTATGATATCACTTAAGAATAAGAAAACACAATTAGAACTTCTAGCTGAAATGTCTATAAATACTAATTAGTGATAATTTTCAGAGCATGGCACAATCTATTTTATACTTCACCTAACATTTTCTTGTAGTTATGCATATGCAATATTATGTAAGAAATAAAACTAAGTACCATACTGACAATCACCCACACACAAATGAAAAAAAAAAAATCAAACCATTTTTTGCGACATGTATTCTTATGATATTATCAATTTTCATCAATAATTTTTTGTGTGTGTGTATTCTTTTTCGGGTATTTTGAGATAAGCTACAACGTAACGCCTCTAACATTTAGAGTAGAAAATTTGAATCATTTGGGTTCGTTTCATTTTCTGGCCCAGAGTTTTAAACATAAAAGGACATAAATCAAAATAAAATTTTAAGGTACAAGTCCGATTTGATTATTTATGATGGAAAAACAAGGAACTAGGTTTCATAAATTCTTTGTTTTGTGGATGAAAATCAGATTTACATATTTAGCATTGGATTGGAGGGTGTGTGTGTGTGTGTATGTCAACAATGTTAGTTGATAACTATTAGCAGGAACACAATGAAAAATCTAGAGAATTCAGAAGAATAACTAATTATCTGGTGATTTTTCTCTCATGGAAAATGACTAGGTGGTGTTCACTAGACCGAAACCAGTTGTATCACAACTCAGTTATAAAAATTGTTCACAGGTAGTTTTCCAGAATTAATTGAATCTAATTACATCTAGAATATCTCGTCAATTTAATGTATATACTGATTGTTGACAAAAATACTAATTTAAGAATGAAGATCAAGATTTTTATTGAGTAAAGTACAGTAGACAGGATAAAAATTTTGTTTTATCCTGATCAACAAATGCAGTTGTGATATCTTATATTCCCAATAACTTTGTAAAAAGCGGCATAGTAAAGTATATAGTATGTGAATATGGTGCTGAATCTTGATTTTTGTTAACTGTTGTTACTCTTTGTGTAGCACAAGCAAAACACTTGAGCGATATCAGAGATGTTGTTACACTTCTCAGGACGCTACAATTGCAGATCGTGAAACACAGGTTTGGCCAAATATTGATGAATTTCTTCCAAGTACCGCATTCTATTTATTTAGCACTTCTTTTTTTGCCTATATTTCTACATGCTTAATGCATGCCCAATGAAATGGTATATGAATTTGACTATTGTTTAGGCACTTAACATTAGCTGGACTTACAAAAGATAGCTACACGAAAACGAAAGGAAAAATAACCCAAACCAATTAATAGAAAAAAAAATCAGTTAGCTTTATTTCAAATTTCAACATTTTCGCAAAGCTAGCAAGTTAGCAAGTAAGCAATGTTACATTTTTGCAAACCAACATAAGCAAGCAAGTTAGTTTCGTTTCAAATTTCAACACCTTAGAGATTATAGCATAAATTTTGTTAGTTCCCTATAATTTAGTGGTGCTATTATCAGAAGTTGAAAGAAAAAAATAATCCATTATTTTAGTTTACCAAAGTCATTCATGTGATAAGGTCATCAATTTAGGGTTTTATTTCAAATTTAATAAAATAATAATAAATATGTCAATAGGTGGCATTTAATATTTATGTTAAATCTAATCAATTCCCTGTTTAGCTATGATCCTTCGGTTAGTAATCAAAATATAGATGTTGTTTTTCCTTAGTTGCTTTGCAACCTTGGCGAATATTTCAAATTTTGTTTGTTTGTATTATAATAGAATTTTTATTCTTCTACAACAATTCATATTGACAATATTACCCCTACAATTCAAATAAATTATTCTTGGATGCAGTTACTATACAAATCTTCCAATCATCATTATATAGAATAAACATAACACAAACATTCACCAATTGGAAATATATGAAACATAGATTTATGAAATAAAATTTTAAGGAATTCTAAATAAATTATTTATGTAGAATAAAACATTCACCAATTGGCAATATATGAAACAAAGATCTATGAAATAAAATTTTAAGGAATTCTAAATAAATTGATTTAATTTTGATAAATTTGATACTCATATACCATTCAAAGCTATGCAAAAGTTCAAAATCATGAGAAATGGTAAGGGATTATTTATCCCTGCTTGCCTTGTAAAAAAATTCATGATGTTCATTCAGCTTATGTATAAGATATTAGTAGATCTAGTAATTATAATACAAAATACAAAAAAGAGGAAAAAAAATCAACATCAAGTAAAGGCACATGTTTAAAATTTGAAAGATAAAATGAGGCATAAATTTATTAAATACATATTGCCTCTAAAATAAATGGGAATGATAAACCCAGAAAACCAAGCTTTGCTTGTCAGCTCTGAGAAAGTATATACCGAACCCACAACGCATACCCCTGTGGGTTAGGAAATGATAAGCTTATCATTTTACGAAGTACAAAATTGTAAATAATATACTTGATGCGATGGTCGATCGAGTGGTTAAAGGACCTAAGTGAGTCACAATAATAGGTGCATGGTTTGATTCCTGAATAGAGCAACACATTCAAAATACTACTAACCAAACAATATGTTCAATAATTTGTTAAAGTGAAAATTAAATTGGATAAGATAAATATGATTTTGGTGGTTAAAGCGGTTGAGTAGTTAATTTATAATATCCTAATATCCGACTTCTCCAAACATTGATCCTAAATACTCTCTAAAGACATCATCAGTACATATTGAATAGAAGGGGGAAAACATCAATATCGATAACATCTTGTGCTAGGGGAGTTTCGGATGCAAATCAAGAAAGAGGAGATCGAGATAGAGAATGAGGTGGTTTTGCTCCATGATTTTAATTTTTAATGTTTATTTTCTAATATAGAGGACTGGAGTTTGCAGATAAAGAGATGTGTATTTTTGGGTTGGATAAATGTACATGAAAAATTAATATTATAACATTTATAATTTAATAATTTTGTTTTATTTTTATAGTAGGAGAACCAATAATTTGGTTCTCCTCTGAAACTTTAATTTTAAAAGAGCATTTTATCATTCTCTTTACTCAAACTGATTCACCATTTAACAATTCTTTATTTTTAACTTTATTCACTTTTCCATTAAATATTCAATGATTAATTTTCCAAACAAACAAACCCTTAGTTTCACTTAATTTACAACGATCCGGTATGAATTAAAAAAAATTCAACGTAAATGTCACATATGCACGAACATAAATCTTATGAGTTAAATAATTTACCAAGAATATTGAAGTTCATTATATTTAAACTCGTTGTTCATTTCTTCATATTATGAAAACTAGCCATTATCCCAAACATTTTCTTTTAAACTCGTCCACCTCATCGGCTAAGTATCTCAAACAAATAGTAATATAAGAATAGTCTTTTAATATTTATATATCAACAATGATAGACTCTATATGAACATAAGGATCAGCTGATCCTTAATAAATTTGTTCAAATGATTGCATCTTTTGCACAATATATGCTGACACAATATAATCATTGATTAATGAAATAAAGGAAATATATGAGAACTTAAAATCATATGGAGTTAAAGTAAACAGTCTATCAAAAGGACATTATTTGTTAATGATGGAAATTTAAGTATTTACTAAGAGAAACATTTTTTTAAAGCTCCCTTAGTATCTTTTACTGAATTTTAAATGGACTTCAAAAATGGATTAGAGTGGTATTAAATTTTGTTAATTAAACTAATATTTAAGGAGTATTTTAATATTAGGTTATACCGATTCCATTTTAAACCTCGGTTAATAAATTATATGCACGGTTAGAATTTGATAAAGAGAGGAGGGAGAGAGAGAGATAAAATACAAGAGAACTGCATTGTTATATTGCTTAATTAAGAACAAAAGGAAATACAGATGCTTAAATAAACAAATGGCCACTAACTTATTTCTTCCCCTGTAAACAAGGCAACATGCCATGTTTTATGTGACTAAAAGTCTAATTTTTTAGCACACATGTTAAACATGTTGACAACTTTAATACCTTTGCTTAAATTGAATATGTATCGAATATTCAGTTTACAACTCATAAATGCTAACTTACAATGAACTACGGTTCTCAATTTCTTCATCGTCTTGCATAGAAAAACTTCGTCACAATTTTCATCTCTACCTGATTGGGCATACTCAACCGTTTCACGTTAATTGGTTCTTCACTCATTAACCATCAACAAATATTATTGGTTTCTTTTTAAGGGACTCACAGACCTCTGCTCATGTGGTCATCCTTTGATAATGCTGTATATGTCATCCTCCAACAAGCTAGAGCTGCGGCTCTTTTTCCTTTGCTTGTTGGATGACATGAAACCAAAACTGCTTCACTTGCAGTTTTGCCTACTTCACTTGTAGGCATGTCTATCTTTTTATAGACATATCATCAAATAGTTTCCAAGCACTCTTCAAATTGTCCAACCTTATAACTAACATCGTCTTCTCCATTTACCAATATCAGCATCGCTATGAAGAACACATATTTAGCAATAATCTTCACAACCCAGACCACTACACTTTCCACACAAACTTCACAAAGGCAAAGTAGTGTTTTTATGCAGCACAGGAGACAACCTTTAAGTGAAT